>CM046874.1:165855203-167072809 GCA_025667525.1 Glebionis coronaria
AAAAATTCTCACATTTTGAAAGCGTTTTGGTTTTGGTGGTGGCAAGTTTTCAAATCTTTTGTCAACAAAGAAAACCTCCCCATCGGGATCAACGTATTCATCATCCGAAGAATCACTCGAGATTGGTATTATCGGCTTAACACTCTTAACCTCCATCGGCGGAGGGGACGGAACTTCATTTTTATCAACTCCTAAAACTCTATTTGAAATCTTTTGACACATGTTTTTGATGGGATTGACATTGTACAAAGATGTGATCGAATAAACATGAGAAAGAGTGGAGTTTTGGGTTGCATTAATGACGAGTTCTTCCTCATTGAAACGAAGAGTGATTTTTCTTGCATGCACATCGATAAGTGCTCTCGAGGTATCCAAAAAAGATCGACCTAAAATTAACGGAACTTTAGGATCGATGGGAATATCAACAACAATGAAGTCCACGGGATAATAGAATTTCCCAACTTTTACGAAGACGTCCTCGGCAACTCCACAAGCTAGAATCGTAGAATGATCGGCCATTTCGATTGACATTCTTGAAGGAGTGAGATTTGGAAGATTGAGCGACTTGAAAATCTCGAGAGGCATCAAATTAATACTAGCACCAAGATCGGCCAAGGCGTAGCATTCTTCCATGTCTTGGATAGCACATGGGATTAAAAACTTTCCAGGATCACCGACTTTTTGAGGTATGCGGCTTAGAAAAACCGAAGAACAACTAGATGATTTTTGCAATTTTTCTTTGTTATTCAACATACTTTTGAAGTTCGCGGCAAATCGAGGCATCATGACTAAGGCGTCGGCAAAACTTATATTGAAATGCAAGTCACGAAACATTTTCATAAAGAGTTCAAATTGATAATTATTTCGTTCTTGTGCCTTTTCCTTGTCTCGTCTTGATGGGTAGGGTAAAGGTGGTGTGGGTTGGGGTAAATTAGGCATAGGCATCGGCCTTGGAATCTCGGGTTCCATAATGGGTGTAGGTTCAACCGTAGGTGTGGATTGAGTGGTACTTCGTGGGCTTGAGATGTGCTCCTTTTCAACCACAACCTCGGGTTCTTTCTCTTTTTCCTTCTCCATAGAAGTACTAGGACGAGAAATGGGTTCTTTGAAAGTTTTACCACTACGAGTGGCAATAACCTTCAATTCTCCTTTCGGGTTCACGATGGTATCACTAGGAAGACCACCCGAAGAAGAGGGCTTACACATGATAGCTTCAAACATTTTAGCCATTCGATCTTCAAACTTAGATTGCCTAGCATCCGCTTTCAACAACTCTTGCTTAATCTCATGTTGTCCTTGCTCCATTTTTTGTTGATTTTGTTGGAGTCGTGTGACATTTCCTTCCATTTTATTAGCATGAGTTTTAAGTTCATTAGCAAGTTCGGTTTTAAGCTCATTTTTCAATTCGGACCTTAAGCTAATCATCTCACGTTGCATGTTGTCAAACTTAGCATCATTAGCCTTAGCATAATCTAAAAATTCTCCTTGCAAATTTTTAGTGTGAGCATTTTGAAAACCTTGAGTAGGAGTTTGAAAATCACGGTTTTGGTTTTGGTTTGAAATTTGCCCATTTCCACTTTGGTAATTACCTTTGTTATAATTCCTTTGATTTCCTTGGTAATTTCCACCTTGATTATTGTTGTTGCGATAATTATTAGCATTTTGATTGGGTTGAGCTTGATTTGAACGTGAACCTTGACCTATTTGGTTATAAGTTCCCGTGGCTACAAAAGCATTCGAAGTGTTACCATCCGCGGTAATGCACTCGGATAAATCATGAGCTCCCCCACACGACAAACAACTTTTAGAAACCGCTTTAACCGAAGCGGTGTTGGAAGCTTCTTGAGCTTTCCAATGAGACATAAGAGTCGAAAACCTATCGAAAAACCGATTCTCCTCATTTGCTTCATCTTGCAAGGCATTAATGGAACGAGATGATGACGAGCCCAAATTGGCAACACTCGGTGTGTTACGAGGGCTATAGACCTTAGACCTATTTTCTATGATTTTCAAAGCCTCATTGGTTGTTTTGCACAAAAAATTACCACCCGCGGCGGCATTTAAATAATCTCGTTCATGTTCATTAAGCCCATTATAAAAAGTGTCAATTTGATGCAATTCGGAAAAATCATGGTGTGGACATTCATGTAACATTTCTTTAAACCTTTCCCAAGCCATTGAAAAACTTTCATTTGGTCTTTGTGTAAAACGTGAAATCTCGTTTTTCAAATGTGTTGTCTTAGATGGTGGAAAAAATTGATTCACAAATTTAGACACGAGATCGGCCCATGTCAAAATCGAATTCGGCGGTTCTTTCTCAAGCCAAATCTTGGCGGGTCCATCTAACGAGTAAGGAAACAACATCATCTTAATGGCATCGTGTGGTACATCCTTAAACTTGCTTGTCGCGGTGAGACGATTAAATTGCCTAATGTGATAATGCGGGTTGTCTTTTTCATGACCGCGAAACTTGTTTGCTTGCAACATAGACATTAAACCCGTTTTGATTTCAAAGTTCTCCGCAAGGATGGCGGGAATCACAATGGCCTCTCCAAAACCCTCGGTGGGTGCTTGAAGCAACTCCATCATAGTACGATTAGCCATGATAGCTTCTTGTTCTACAATAGGTTCCTCAATTGGAGTCTCCTCACTAGAAGGAGTAGTCGATTTGTTTCTTCGTTTACGAGCACGTCTAGCTTTAGAGCGAGTTTGCATAAACGTCACGTACAACGAGAAGGCGAGCAAAGAAGATTCTTTTTGGTATTTTGTGTTTTTTCAATTTTTTTGTTGGTTTTTGATGGTATTAACTTTTTTGGAATTGGTGAATGTATTAAGTAGACAATGAGTCCACAAATCTCCTCACTAATCAAATCTCTTGATTAAAAAGGCCTCAAGGAATGAAAACGATCACGTGGAGTGAACGCCTTCGATGACTTTAGAACGATGGTGGAACACCAAATCGTTCAAGAGGGTTTAATCAAATGGAAACCAAGAAAATATATATGATATGTAATAATACTTTGGGCGGCAAAACCCTCGATTCACTCTCAAAATCAAATACGCACAAGCAAGCGGAGGAAACGAGGCGGCGCGAAGCACTTAAGAGCCTTTTTCCTTTAGGTTGTGAAATACAACCGCCTTATACCCACCTTATAGTTTGTATTATCAAGATTAAGCTTCACGAAAGTATTTATCTATTTTTGCCTTTTTTCTTTGGTTTGAGATTCGAATACAATAATCGAGTGATGAAATCCCGAATCAAGGTTGTGATTGCTCACGTATTTGGAGTACTTGTGTATTTATTGTTCTACGTATACAATATAGTAATAGTATTCACACAAAAACCGAAAAACGATAATACGTATTAATAGAGTGCTATTAATACAATTATATTTATGGCTAATATAGAAAAACAACAATTGTTCAATCAAAACACAACACGCCTCCCCGGCAGCGGCGCCAAAATGATATTGCAGTTTTTACTACCCTTTAGGAAAAGAGCAACAAAATAGTGGTAAGCGTTAAGCGTCGGTTTAGGAAAACCGAGCACTTATGACCCTTAAGAAGGTGAGTTCGTTCTCGAGGAGGCTAGTGCGTTGTGAATTGAATTGATTGATTATGTTTTTGATTATTAATGAGAAGAAAAGAAGAGAAAATGACGAAGACGAAAAAAAAAATTAGAAAAATAAGGCAAAACACTACTAGAAAGTTACGACGAAGAACGTGAAAAACACAAAATCTAAAATTTTAATCTAAAAATTCCTAAAAATTACTAAAAACTCCCAAATAATATTCTAAGAGTTTACAAAAAATCCAAACTTGCCAAAACCTTTTAATTAATTTAATAATGACTTTTTAATGCTAATTAAAGCCCTAAAAATCACTTTTAAATATTAAAAAGCCCTAAACAAGATTTAATAGTTTGTAAACCTCAAAAATGACTTAATTAAACTAAAAACTATTTTTAAAAATTTTAAAACCAATTTAAACTATTTTTAAACTCCTAAAAACTATTAAATCTTAAATTAATTCTAAAAATTAATTGAAAAGCCTAAAAATTATTCTACAAATGGGAAAAGTCCTAATTAATGATCTAGAACCTAGGAAAAATGAAAAAGAGATAAAAATTAAACTTTTTATTTTAATGAATAAAATAATATTAAAATATTCTAAAAAATAAAAAGTTCTTAAATAAATTCTAAAAAATTCTCAAAAATCCTAAATATTCTAACTAGAAAGAAAATGTAAACAAAAGTTTCTAAAACCTCTTAATGAATTTTATATTAATTTTTAAAGTTACTAAAAAACCCTAAAATTAAATAAAATCAAAAATTAAAGTTTTTGAAAACTTTTTCACATGTAAACCTCAAAAATACCAATTAAAACCTAAAAACTATTTTTCCCTAATTTAAATCTACTTTTATCTATTTTTTAATGACTTAATGAAAAACGGGTATTAAATAAATTCTAATAAATAATTTACTAAATGGAAAAATATGAAAAATAGCTAGAAAAGTCAACAATCCTATAACTGACTAGGGAAAAATAACAATAAGCTAAAACAAAAAGCCAATAAGCCAGGAATGGCTTATTTGCTCACGGCTTATATTGAAAAGTCAAAAGGAAAAAATGGTTAAGTAAATTTTGAAACCACACCCTAGCAGTCAAAGACCCTAGGGCGCAGTGGTAAGTGTTGTGTGTTGTGAGTGTGGTGATACTGGGTTCGAGGCTTGCGAAACCCCAAGCTTTTTACCTTTTTTGCTTTTGCCTTTTTTTTAACTTCTCAATACCAATCTGTTAACCTTTATAGCTTTAAAACACAAACACAAAACCTTTCAGCTAGATTTTAATCAAGATTAGGTCCAAATTCGTCCAGTTTCAAACTAAGAACACAACACGTTTTGTTTTTGCTCTCCCTTTTTTTTCACAGATGGTGAATCCTTCCAAGAGGGCTTGGAAGTTTGTTTGTGATGTTTTTCTTGATGCAAAGGGCACCCTTGTGCTCTTTCTGAGCACAAGGAGTCAACACAAGCAAGTAATTAACACCTAGCAGGCAAAATCAAAGCAAATCAAACACATCAAAGCATATGAAGGTTTCTGAGGTCTCTTATGGGGTCTGGTGGAATTTTTGGCAGCCTACTTGCACCCTAGAGATCCACAGCTACCTAAATTTTGCACACAAAGACTTCTAATATCATACAAACAAATTCCAACCTTGAATCAATCACACACTTAGCAGATTAAGAGCACAAATTAAGCAAGATACAAGCACTTCAAGGTTTCTGATGCAAAAGTATGGGCTGTGGACTTTTTATGCAGATTTCTAACACCCTAGTTGGATTCAAAGGTCCACACTTAGCATACAAACTCACCAAGTGATACTCAAACAGATTCAACTTCTAGATTACACTATCACTTAACAATAATCAAAGAATCAAGCTCATAATTTCCTGAAATTCAAGCAGATTTTGGCATAACAAATTTTGAACACACTCTTTCCTTTTTTAAACACTTAAACAAGCTTCCAAATTGTTCTAAACTTTCTTACTACTAATTACCAGCCTATATTAACCCTAATGATACCTTCTAACATCCATTTAAAACACAATTTAAAATTATCACCCTGCTAAAACGTGTTGCCAAACAGCCTTTTAACTTTTTCAAACCAAAATTTAACACTACAAATCCTTCTAAAACTTTCTCAAACTGAATCAATTGGCTTCTCACATGCATACAAACACATTATAACACATACAAATCAATTTAAACAACATTTAACAAACAATCAAACAAAATTACTTGAGCACCTTTTTTCTGAAAATTTACTAAGGGAAAATAAGATTTACCTAGGGACCTTACTTCCAAGGTCCCTTGTGGAAGCAATTCCACCTCCTTCCAACTCGGGTTGGAGCTGAAACTTCAACAAATCAACAACTTCAAACCTGCCAAGAAAAGTCAAAAGCAAAACAAGCAATATTTTTTTTTTCAATATTCTGTTTTCTTTCTTTTTCTTAAAAATTTTCACAAACCTTCAAACTTAACACAAATGTTTCAAAAAAAACAACTTAAGACTCTCAGAAAATCACAACTTATGGTCCACTTTCACTTCCCACAATTTTTTGAATTTTCAGAAAAATCTTAACCCCCTTTTTAAAACCTTAAATACAAACCTTTTCACAAATTGGAACTCAGTTTAACTTCACTAATTTTTTTTTCAACTTTAAACAAACATTAAAAGGAATTATAATTGCTCCAACACAAACACCAAACTTTAATTTTATTAAAAAGGAAAATACAAAATTTTATGAAGAAAACTGGAACAAGGTAAATGAGGAACAGGCTCCTCATTTTATACACCTCCTTGGACTATTCTAGAACTGAATAAAAAGCTAGAAACCCTAATTGGCTAATTCTCAATTTTGCCCTTTGTCTTGTTGACGAATCTTGGTCAAAACTGGCTTGGCATGTGATATGACAGCTGGAAATGTAATCTTGTACGTTGGATGAACCTTTGGGACCAAGGAGTAGCATTGGAATCGTAGATTTTCTGCTTGATTCGTTTTTTGCCAAATTTGGAGCAGCAGGGGACAATGGGGGAAGGACCACAGGGACACGTGGCGACTATTGGTAAGGTGGGTTTAGGTGAGGGGCACGTGAATCAATGATCTGGAGGGTTACAGCCCATAACCCTTTGGTTTGGGTTCGATTGAAACTGGAGGGGTATTAGGGTTGTTAGGTGTTTAGGCTGTTTTGATTTGTTTTTTGGGTTTAAACATTTTAAAAATGTGTTTATGGGAGGGAAAGAGAGATTAGTGGAGTGTTGACCAGGTTTGACCCTGATTAAAAAAAGTAAACCGGGTGTGAGGGATTGGGCTTAGGGGGTTTGTGGGCTTAGGTGTGGGTTTTGCAATGCCAGTCCATAACTTAACATAGTCTCCATTAAATGTCTTTCACAGCCAGTCCTTTTCCAACATCTTGTTAACTCTTCTTTCACCATTAGTCCAAATGAGTTTCAAGTTAAGTCCTTTTGTCCTTTTTGCTTAACTTTAGCAATGTAGATTAATTTCCAAGGGCTGATTTTGCACATTCTTCATTCTTCTAGGATGACATTTGCATATTTAACATTTTAGAGGGTTAAATATGACAAGTTCTTCAAAGATGAGGGGCCATTTTTGCCAATTCTTCAAACTTCAAGGGTCTTTTTGCAAAATTCCAAATTTGAGCTTGGTTCATTGTGCGACTTCATTTCCCGTGTTCGTTTTTGATTGATTCTTGTGTTCTTTTGCCAATTCCACAATATCCGTACCTAAAAATACACAAGTAACAAACACGAGCATATATTTGGCATATTTTATGATATTTTATGCAATTTAAGGCCGTTTTGGACGATGAGACCATGTATAAATGCAGTCTCATCATGCCTCCATTTCCTAGCCCAATATCCATTGAGGCTAAAGGTTTTATCGATATCGATCCTCTCGTCATTGAAATGTCAGCTAAGCATAGTCATTTGACTTGTAAGACCATGGTTGTGAGTTTTCACATCAACACTTTCTTTGATAAAGACGATGAGGACGATTTTGCCAAAATTAATCACGTACTCAAAAATCCACAAGCTATTTTTTATTCTCCCAAAAAGAATTCTTCGTGTGGTGAGTATGATGATTTTGAATTCAAGCCAAAGATTGAGGAAATTATTGAACGAGAGCTTGCTCTTTTGCCTCCACTTCCACCTACAAGTGAGGTTGATTTTTCCAATGTCGAGGCTGAACTTGATGAGTTGGAACATCTCATTCATAATGACGAACCGACTCACGTGACCCAAAATCCCATTCTCGAGGAGTTACCTAATCAACGCTCCTCAAATGAGAATGACGTTTACCACATTCGTAAGGATCTAACTTATCAACGATCCCCACCAAATAATGATGGTTTCATGCTTGATCGTGATCTCTTCGAGAGAGTTTCTAAAATCATTAATGAAGGGAACAACAAACCTTGGTTTGACGAGCCTATCTACGATGAAGAAATCGATGAGATCGACGTTCATGAGGATAATGAATATGTTGACCCCGAGGGGGTGGTGTTCTTTGTTGATCAATGCTTTGAGAATTTATACAATCCACCACCCCCCCACCCGCGACTTAAATGTGAGGATTTTTAGCGTGACTAATATTGATTTTGAAACGCCAAATATTTTCGGCATCATCAAATCGGGTTTTCATAAAGAGTTTAAAAAAGATGAAAAGGGAAAAGATTTTAAAATTGATTTAAATGATTCTTCTACAAGTTTAACTCGGTCATCACAATTTTTTTATGAGTGCTACCACCTCGTCTACTTCTTTTGACGAGTGTGAGTGTGGATTTAGTGTGGGGGAAGCCCCTTATGTTCCCTCAAATTTCTTCACCGAGGACGAGATATTCGATCCCAGAATCGCATTTATATGGAAATCTCGGTCTTCCACCGATGCAATAAATGGAAATCATATCTATTTGCTTGGTGTGACTCTACCTCAAGTAGCTCATTATGTTTCCCCACCCATTGACCCACCCTTCTACTTCTCATCTACTTTCTTCTACCCCTTTGGGATTTTGCTATCGGTTGGAGTAGTGTTGTTTCATCTTTCATCTGAAAACGAAGACGCTATCTTTGACCCCAGTATACGTTTATCATGTTTTTAGTGTACTCCATGTACTTTGGGCCTTGTTTATCATGTAAGCCCCACCAAAAAGGACAAAACCATGATAATCCCTAAATGATCACATTTATGGGGATTCGAGTCGAGCTTTTGACCCGGTTATCAAAAACAAGGTGCCTCGTGGGGGATTATCATGCTTATCCTTGTAAATATATTGCTTTCTAATAGTGTAATGCGGGGACTTGTGCTCTTCCAACCTTTGTTCCGTGGTTGTTTGTGATTGTGATTTATTAGGTTCATCGTCATCATTGAAGCCTCTCATGTTCGTATCACTCGAACTTCGAACGTTGCCTTTGAAGATTCCGATATCGAATTATATCCTTTTACGTTCTAACGTTTATCTTATTAGCATAATTCATAAACGGCTTTTAGGTTATTCGTTTTACCCTTCCATGCTCGAGATTAAGCATTTGACTTTTTGTCTCTAGTATGGGGGTGTTTCACCCTTAGACTCGAAACATTGAGGACAATCTTTAGTTTTAGTATGGGCATGAATAGTGACTTCACCTTGCTTACGTCATTACGCAATCCAATTTTCATCTTTTTGTTATCATTTTGTTGCAAAATAAAGCTAAAAATGGCCAAATTTAAATTTTTTCTTGTTTTTCCTAAGTGCTTAAGACACGAATGTAGGTTTTCTGATGGTGAGAATAAGAGTAATTTTTGACTCGACCGTGCGTGTTGAACACTTAGCTTCGATTCCTTAACTATATTAGGCTAAGTCTCATTAAATTGAGGACGAGAAATGACAGCGTTAATTATACGTTACTATGCTAAACGTAGAGTACTTGTATTCTTTCAAAAACTTATGTGTTTAATTATTTGCTTATTCTCCCCACGCTTTTATATAAATTTGTTAATAAATAGGTTTTTTGCGGCTTAGTCTTAATTATTGGTTTCTAATTGATTCTAGTAGCTTCCATGTAATTAAAATGGGAAAACATTAAGGATTCGCCAGCGTCACGGTTTTGAAGTATTGGCACCCGAATAATCAAAGGCTTCCCCAATAATAATATTTAAGTTCCTCTTCACCTAAATCAAGCAAAAATTTGAAGCTCACAAGGCCGAAAAATCTATGCAAAATTGAAGTGAATGTCTTAAATCTCGAATCCTTAAAGATCCAAAATTTGCCTTAGCGTGAGGATATACGTCAAGTCATAATAAACACCTCATGGCGAGGTTAAATAAAAGACAAGGGCAAGACCGAAGTCATAATAAAAGCTCCATGGAGGAGTTGAATAAAAGATGGAGCTAAACCATGATAATCAAGGCTACCGTTGATGAGGTGGGTAATAAAATTCATGGTAATAAGTCAAATGTTCAAAACCGTTCTAAAACCATGTTTATCGATCCTTTATGTTGACTTAATTTTTTGACATCGTTATCTATTAGGAAAAATTATTAATTCGATGATTTTGATTACACCGGTAATGCTCTATTATTGGACCTAATACCTATCTACGCATAAGTCAAAAATGTATCCTCGTGATCATTAAGACAAAATAAAATATAAGAGATACACCTTAGGAATAAGAGAGTTTAAGTACGTGATTAGAGCATATGAGTAGTTAGCATTACTAACTTATAATGACTATGATCTTTTTTCACGCTTAGCATGGAATTGGGTGAAAATCGAGGACGACGGAATTATTTATAACGAAGCATTCACGTGTTCTTATTCTATGATCCTAAACGTCCCATTATGCGATGAAAACAATACATTATGTCTAAAACACAAGTAGTAGTTTAATTAAATTTACGTTTCAATAAATGTCATATAAAAATGAATTTTTGAAGTGCTATGATACTTAATTCTAGCATTACGTGAGGGTACGACAATGGTTTAGTATAGGGGAGTGATGAGACTGCATTTATACATAGTCTCGTCGTCCAAATCGGGCTTAAAATGCTTAAAAATATCATAAAATACCCCAAAATATGTTTGTGTTTGTTCATTGTGTATTTTAGGTACGGATATCGTGAATTCAACAAAAGATCAAAGGAATCAAGCAAAAGCAAACACGGGAAACGAATCCGCACAAAGAACCAGACCCGAACATTGAATTTCCTAAAAAGTCCTTAAAGTTTGAAGATTTGTCAAGTTTGGTCCCTCAAGTTTGAAGATATGGCAGTTTATACCGTTGCAAAACTCTAAAATTATATTTTGGTCCTTTAAATGTTAAGAATATACACTTTCAGCACTTAAAGATTGCAAAAGTTGCAAGATCAGTCCTTGATTATTGGTTATACAAAGTGGAAGGACTAATTTCTCATTCAACCAAAGTATAATACAAAGGGAATTGGTGAAAAGCTGTTAAAAACTTGATATGGAGAAAGTTATATATTCTAGGGTCCAATTTCATGCAAACTAAACCCAAACCCCTCGTTAGCCCATCCCATACCCACCAATCCATCACAGCCTAAAACAAAAACCTAAACTACCCGGCCCATGTTTTTAACACACGGTTTATATGTTAAAACGTGGTCAAAATTTGTCAAACCCCTTTTATTGCGCTAAACATTTCCATAAAACCCCAAATAGATCTATTAAACATATTGTTCCCCCTTCATCAACCCCCTAAACCCTAATCTCATTCTACCATTAAACCAAAGGGTTTTAGGCTCATAATCTCTAGAAACACAATTCACTCCAATCTCACCCAAACCCTACCACAAAAACATCACTCTATGACCTGTTGGACCCCACATGTCCTTCCTTGTCATCCCTGTTTTGGCATATAAAGAATATCAATAGTTAATCAACGTCCCATATGATTTACTTTCTTCCAAAGACTATTTTAAAGGCAAAGATTACATCAAGGACAGCAGGCTTCACATGGGTCAAATTGACCATCTTTGAATTTTTCAAACATGAGGGCATTTCTGGATTTTCAGTTCATTAGGGTTTAATAATACTAGAATCTTCCATGTAAGCCTATAAAAGGCAGCTTAGGTCTTGTAGTTCATTTGTTCCAGCCTCTTGTATTATATTCTTTTTACTAATGAAATTTTGAAATTTTAGTATAAAGCTGCGTTCCTTTTAATTGTTTTCGTAGTTTAATGATTTAAGATTGTTTTGTAATATTAGTGTAATCCTTATCAAGTATTTTCTTGTTCAAAAATTTTTGGCAAAATATTATATTGAGATACGCATTGCTAAAAGCCATCTTCAAATTATTGGATTCACAACCCAATAATTTGTAGAAGCTTGTAGGAATCTGTTCATTTTTTTGTTGGTACTCTTTCTTTTCAAGCCTTGGTTTCAAAATTTCAAGTTTTCAGTTTTGGTTCAAAAGGTTTTGGTTCAACAAACCATTGGATTTTTTTTCCTGTATGCTTACTATTCGTCAAGCTCCTTAGAAGCTTCTTGACACCAAGCTTCTAAGGTGCTTTTGGAGCTACTGTTTATTGTTCTTAGCAGGTACAACAACACCACCCTTTTGACTGTTGTAGTCTAGGGTGGTGTTATTCATCACTTCACACTTGCATACGTTAGTCATCTTAGCCAAAAGCCTTTTTCCCATGAGATTAGCAAAAGGACAAGGCATCAGCAGCCTTAGTGGGGCCTGGATGTAGGTCCCACATGGTAAGTTTAGCTTGAACCCTCCTTTTATGTGACAACCCGTCAATTTCAGGTCGTTATTTTAATCTCGACTATTACGTATTACGTGTTTACTTTAATGAGAATTTTAATTTATCGACTAACCGAGAAGGTTATGACTTGAAACTAGCGTAAAAATGTCGATTAGATGAAAACCGACAAGGAATATGTTAGGTATCGATATTATATTCTCAAATAATCATGAAAATGATTTTTATTATATTTAATCTTTATTTCTCGTATTTTACGTTTTAACGAATGACGATAACTAGTAGTGATCGCGATACCGACGGATGCCCAAAAATTTACGTTTTATTATCGATTGTCTCGATATTGTATATTTTCGACGTTTTCGATTTAATTACGTTTTAAGTCGTGTCGAAGCTTTATTATTATTTTTATGAAGCGTTTTAACTTACGAAAAGTATTTTTACGAAACCCGAGCCCCGTAAATATTTTTAAAATGTACAATTTACATTTTCTACCTTGTAAACTATTTACTTGCACTTTGGGACCAAAAGAATGCAAATTTGGCAAAAATTACCCTCACCCCACTATTTAAACAAATTCCACTAACCATTTCTCACTTTAAAATTCATTTTAAACAAAAACACACCAAATCTCTCTCTTCTTCCCCATTTGTGCCGTCCACCCCTAAGCCACAATCCATCAAATTATTTTGATTTCTAGCTTGAATCTAAAGAAACTAAAACAAGACCCATCCTAGAAATTTCAAGAGCTTTCTATTGGTATAATTTTCTTCCACATGCACTCACTAAATTTTTATTTCAATTTTTGATGATGAACACCATGTTTGATCCATTTTTATGGTGATATATGGTGTTAATATTATTATATTCATAGTGGGTTTTGGTTGCATGCAAGATTTTTATATATTTAATTTTTGTAGGATTAAATTTGAGGATGATATGAGTTAATTAGATGTGTTGTTATGATATTAGGGTCATGTTAGGACTATAGGAATTGTTGGAATGGGTTGAGAATTTGATTTGGTAAGTTTTTTTAGATAGACTATTTTGGGCAGTAACTTTAAGTCCGTTTTTGAAATTGTTACTGTGGTAAACTTGGTAAACTAATAAGATAGGGTCGTAGATAATTTCGTTAGCTTCGATTTGAGCTAAAGTAGAGCTTCTAACTCATTACGAGCGAAAAGTTATGCTACTTTTAGTATTTGTGTACCGGGAGACGGGTATCGGCACAATCCGAAAATTGTTGTCGATATTTGGAACGAATCTCGGGGACTATAAAATGAGTTTTAAAAATGTTCAAGGGCTGTTGTAAGTTGATAAACCTCAGGTCATGAGTCTATTTTCAAACCCGAGTGTCGGTTTTGCAAACGGAAATGTTTAGATAAGTCAAAATGGTTTTACAAGTCAAAGGCGTAAAACTGTCCGATTTTTGCAACACGAAGGTGTGTCGGGCAGAAGGTCTTAGAAGTAATATTTTTGAATGAAATTTAAACTGAGTTTTATTCATATTAGGTGTGAGTTTGTCACCAAGTTTCGTCAAAATCCGACATGTCTAGATAGGTTAGATTGGTGTGTACATTTGGAGGGTACATGCTGAGTGGTATTTTGGACACGTAGTTCAATACTTGTATGGCGTGAGTCGAGTATTCACTATTGGACATAGTGACTTACTCGAGTGTTAAGTCATTATATAAATGACTTAGCTACTGGTCCGAGGGAAGTAAAAATGATGGTTTAACTTGCGTCGACTTGGCGTCTTATGACGGGTCAATGTCGAGGGTGCAAGTGATTTAAATGAATAAGTGTTGAATAAAAGGGTATAGAAGTACACTTATATTTTGTTATTTTTCGGGATTTTTATGGTCATTCGAAATTGACTTTCACATTATTTAAGTATTATTTATACTTGAGTCGTTTATTAACGAACGCGCCTTAATTGGTAGGTTGCGGTCTTCGTGTTTAAAAGGGCATCACAAATCGTCGGCGATCGTCACGTCACTACTATCGTACCAAGGTGAGTCTATGGCCTCGCTTTACATGTTTACTTGTTTTATAAAACCCGCGAGGGGGATAACATGCTTGTTTTATTAAAATAAGAGGGGTACGACGAGAAGTTGTGGAAACCCTTATTATTGGAAAAACATTATATAAATGTAGGGTGCAACGAGAAGTTGTGGTAAACCCTCATTCTTTTAAAATTGAACACAAAGGACCCGATTGTATGCTTAGATGAAAGTTGTTATATAAGTTTGTTTAGCCTTAAAGACCCATGAATCGTGAATTGTTAATCGAAAAGAACGCTAATACTATGGATAGATCTATCGGGGTGACGCCCAGTCCGGTCGCGACTAGCTATCGCGTGGTGTTGTGATGCACCAGTAATGAAACATCGGATGCAATTGTATAAGAGAAATATACGCACTTGGCTAGGTGTGTTGGGCTGAAATAATATATGTTAACGTTCAATTTCACGAGACTTATGAAATAACAACGATAATTGTGTCTGATCCACATGATTGTCAACTACGGAAGGTTTATTCAGAATACTTGTGTTCATTTATTTAAATTTAAACTCTATAGATTCACTCAACATTTTTGTTGACTTTATAGCATGTTTTATCTCAGGTCCATGAAGAAGGCACTCAAGGAAGGCGGTTTCACGCAGCTTGCTAAATTAAAATGTTTTGGCCCGCTTTTCTAAACTATGTCTATTCTAAGAAACTTTTATTATTTGGTTGGTTGTGTAAACTTAAAACTATTTGGGACCGTGTGTAAACTTTTTTTTTATCTTTAAACAAATGAATGGACGTATGTTTTGTTAAAACGACTCATTTTGAGGCGTTTTCTATGATATTGAGGTTGAACCATGATAGTAACACCCAATGACCCTTCCGCTGCTATGACATGAAATTGGGGGTGTTACAGATTGGCATCAGAGCTCAAGTTATAGAGAACGAAAAGATCTTCCAAAAATAAATTTTTGAAATCTTTTGACTATAACATCTGCAAGCGAAACCTCCGAGTTGCCAATGGACGAGAACAAGCAAAGTATATATATATGTTATACATATTTAATTATTATTTATGCTTGAAGCATAATGGATTACATTTATTCATTTATAAATGTTTATTATTTGATTATTAAAATACTAATACGTGATTTACAAACGACGCTGATTGTCACAATAGAAATCCCTGTCTTTTGACTCATCCCTCGTGAATCTTCGTTCCTTGTCTAAAATTCTATTCTTCCTTCTATCATCCATTCTTGTTTCTTTTCATCTATCTATTCTTATGCTGTGTTATTCATGTTTTGTTATCACAAGCGTTGAATGAATACTCATTTTGATGTGAATTGTGTAACAGGATCATGCCGCCAAAACAGTTGACTGAGACTCAGTTACGTGCTATAGTAGCTGATCAATTTCAGATATCTATGAATGCATTTATGGCAAACTTGAATAATGGAGCCGGTGGATCTGGTGGAGCTAGTGGATCTGGTGGAGCCGGTGGATCTGGTGGAGCTAGTGGATCTGGTGGAGCTGGTGGATCCGGTGGAGCTGGTGGATCCGGTGGGGCTGGTGGATCTGGTGGAGCTGGCGACACTGGAGCTGGCAACACTGGAGCTGGCGCTACTGGAGCTGGCGCTACTGGAGCTGGCGCTACTGGAGCTGGCGCTACTGGAACTGGCGCTACTGGGGCTGGCAATACTGGTGCTGGAACTGGTGATGCGGATAGACCAGTAATTCCTGAAAACAAGAAGTGCAATTATACCTCGTTCATGAAATGCAAACCTCCAACTTTTAAGGGTACTGAAGGCGCTGTTGGGTTAATGCAATGGTTTGAGAAATTTGAATCCGTGTTTCGATTTAGTGGAAGCGAGGAAGGAGATAAAGTGATGTTTGCCTCTGCTACTCTTCAAGGGCGAGCATTAACTTGGTGGAATGGAAGAATGGCATCATTGGGTATGGATGCTGCGTATGCTACACCTTGGGCTGAGGTAAGAAGATGGATGACTGAGGAATTTTGTCCAAGGAGTGTTATTCAAAGGTTAGAACAGGAATTATATCAGCTGAGACTGAAGGGTACTGACATCGATGGAAACACCAACAGATTCCATGAACTTGCTCTACTTTGTCCCAACAAGGTTAACCCTGAATACTTGAAGGTAGAGCAGTATATTCGAGGCTTACCGACCAACATCCGTGGGGATGTGACCTCATCTAAACCTGCCAATATTGATGAAGCTGTTCGTATGGCCTACCAACTAATGGGTCAAATCATCCAAGACAAGGCTGATGGTGTTTCTGAAGGCAACAAAAGAAGAGCTGAAAACGACAATGATGATCGTGGTGATAACCGTCAATCTCACAACAGAAATCAAAACCGAAGGAGGGGCAACGCTAATGCAATGACTGAAGCTGCAACTGCTGATAAAGGAACCAGATGTCAACCATGCAAGAAGTCTCATACTGGTGAATGTACTAAGTGTGGAAAGTGCAACAAGTTAGGTCACAAGACTGAAGACTGTTGGGGACAAGGAAAGAAGGGGGTAACGTGTTATAACTGCCAAGGTAAAGGTCACATGAGGAACCAATGCCCTCAACCTCCAAAGAATGCACGTGGTGGAGATAACCAAGGAAAAGCTTATCAGTTGGGAGAAGCCGAAGCGAAGCAAAACCCGAAAGTTGTCACTGGTACGTTTTTACTGAACAACCGTTATGCTACAGCTTTATTTGATTCTGGTGCGGACAAAAGCTTTGTGTCTACAAGTTTTAGTACCTTAATTGATATTAAACCGGTCGAATTAGACGCAAGTTATGAGGTAGAACTAGCTGATGGTAAATTAGTGAGAACCAATCGTGCGCTCCTAGGATGTTCTCTAAATCTCTTGAACCGTATTTTTAAGATAGACTTGATGATTGTTGAATTGGGAAGTTTTGATATTATTATCGGAATGGATTGGTTATCCAAGTATAACGCGTCTATCTTGTGTGGAGAAAAGAAAGTTAGGATTCCTTTAGACGACAAGACCATGGTTATCGAAGGTGATCAACGTAATTCACGACTAAAAATCGTTTCGTGCATTAAGGCTCGTAAGTATATCGAAAGAGGCTGTGAGTTATTCCTAGCTAAAGTAGTGGAGAAAGAATCGAAGGAGAAACGTGCTGAAGATGTACCTGTTATCCGTGACTTTCCTGAAGTGTTTCCGGAAGATTTGCCTGGACTTCCTCCTCCAAGGCAAGTAGAATTCCAAATTGACCTAATTCCTGGTGCTGCACCCGTGGCTCGTACGCCATATCGTTTAGCCCCATCCGAGCTGAAGGAGTTATCTGTGCAATTGCAAGAGCTATCTGATAAAGGTTTTATACGGCCGAGTTCGTCACCTTGGGGAGCTCCTGTCTTATTCGTTAAGAAGAAAGATGGTTCGTTTCGTATGTGTATTGATTACCGAGAGTTGAATAAGCTGACGATCAAGAATCGTTATCCGCTTCCAAGAATTGATGATTTATTCGATCAACTTCAAGGTTCTCGTGTTTTCTCCAAGATTGATCTTCGTTCTGGTTACCATCAACTTCGCATACGTAAGGAAGATATTCCTATTACGGCGTTTAGAACTCGTTATGGTCATTATGAGTTTCTGGTTATGCCTTTTGGTTTGACTAATGCACCTGCTGTATTCATGGACTTAATGAATCGCATTTGTAAGCCGTATCTTGATTAATTCGTGATCGTTTTCATAGATGATATTCTAATCTACTCCAAGAGCAATGAAGAGCATGCCGAACACTTAAGGATTATCTTGAACTTATTGAAGAACGAAAAGTTATACGCTAAGTTCTCGAAGTGCGATTTTTGGCTTAATTCTGTACAATTTCTCGGACACGTGGTCGATAAAAGTGGAGTACATGTTGATCCTGCAAAGATCGAAGCCATCAAGAATTGGAATGCTCCGACTACTCCAACTGAAGTGCGACAATTTCTAGGTCTGGCTGGCTATTACCGAAGGTTTATTGAAGGATTCTCCTTGATATCGAAACCATTAACGAAGCTGACTCAGAAGAATAAACCGTATGTGTGGGGCGATGATGAAGAAGAAGCTTTCCAAACCCTGAAGATGAAACTCTGTAGTGCGCCGATTTTATCGTTACCTGAAGGAAGTGAAGATTTTGTTGTTTATTGTGATGCATCTCTCAGAGGATACGGTGCTGTTCTCATGCAACGCGAAAAGGTGATCGCATATGCCTCTAGACAATTAAGGAAGAATGAGGAGAACTACACTACCCATGACTTGGAATTGGGCGCTGTGGTTTTCGCTCTGCGACTTTGGAGACATTATCTGTATGGTACGAAGTGTACCGTATTCACTGATCATAAAAGCCTACAATACATACTGGATCAAAAGGAGCTGAATATGAGGCAACGTCGATGGGTTGAACTATTAAGTGATTACGACTGTGAAATTCGTTATCATCCAGGAAAGGCGAACGTGGTAGCTGACGCGTTAAGTCGAAAGGAAAGGGAGAAACCGATTCGAGTGCGTGCTTTAGTAGTGACAGTTCATAATAACTTACCTGAGCAGATTCGGAACGCACAAGTTGAAGCATGCAAGAAGGAAAATATTGCTGCCGAAAGATTTAGAGGAGACGGTGAAACATTTGAGACGCGACCCGATGGTATTAGATGTTTGAGAGGTCGAATTTGGTTACCATTATATGGTGGACTGAGAGATTTGATTATGTTAGAATCTCATAAGTCCAAGTATTCTATTCATCCTGGATCGGACAAAATGTACCAAGACTTGAAAAAGTTATACTGGTGGCCGAATATGAAAGCTGATATTGCAACATACGTCGCGAAATGCTTAACATGTGCAAAAGTGAAAGCTGAATATCAGAAGCCGTCAGGATTACTTGTCCAACCTGAAATTCCAGTCTGGAAATGGGAGCGAATTACGATGGACTTCATCACAAAACTCCCAAGGACACCGTCTGGGTTCGATGCAATTTGGGTTATAGTCGATCGTTTAACTAAATCCGCTCATTTTATTCCAATCAACGAGAGATTCGGATTGGAGAAACTCGCCGATATTTATCTAAAGGAAATCGTGTGCAAGCATGGTGTTCCTATTTCAATCATTTCCGATAGAGATAGTCGTTTTGCTTCTGGATTTTGGAGATCACTTCAAAAGTCGTTAGGAACCAATTTGGATATGAGCACAACCTATCATCCACAAACCGATGGGCAAAGCGAAAGAACAATCCAAACGTTGGAGGATATGCTACGTGCTTGTGTGATAGACTTTGGAAGTAGCTGGGATAAGCACTTACAGTTGGCCGAATTCTCGTACAATAACAGTTATCACGGGAGTATTAAAGCTGCACCTTTTGAAGTACTGTATGGGAGGAAATGTAGATCACCCGTTAGCTGGAGTGAGGTTGGTGATGCCCAACTCACTGGACCAGATTTGATTAGGGAGACGACGGATATGATTGTGCAAATCAAGAATAGATTGTTGTCTGCTCGAAGCCGACAGAAGAGTTATGCGGATGTAAGAAGAAAACCATTGGAGTTTAACGTGGGAGATAAGGTTATGCTAAAGGTATCACCATGGAAAGGTGTTGTACGATTTGGAAAACGTGGGAAGTTAAGTCCTCGTTATATCGGACCATTCAAGGTTACATCTAGAGTAGGACCTGTGGCATACCAACTCGAACTACCACAAGAACTGTATGGGATTCATAACACTTTTCACGTGTCGAACCTGAAGAAGTGTTTATCCGATGAAGAACTCATTATACCGTTAGACGAGGTTAAGGTTGATAAGAAGTTGCATTTTATTGAAGAACCGGTCGAGATCATGGATCGCGAGGTCAAGCAACTGAAGCAAAGCCGAATACCTATCGTCAAAGTTCGATGGAACTCTCGAAGAGGACCGGAGTTTACTTGGGAACGAGAAGACCAAATGTGGAAGAATTACTCTCATCTCTTTGATTTCAACAAGCGATCGGGTAAGAACGCAAGTTGATCTTCGAGGCGAAGATCCTAATTTGGTGGGGATGATGTGACAACCCGTCAATTTCAGGTCGTTATTTTAATCTCGACTATTACGTATTACGTGTTTACTTTAATGAGAATTTTAATTTATCGACTAACCGAGAAGGTTATGACTTGAAACTAGCGTAAAAATGTCGATTAGATGAAAACCGACAAGGAATATGTTAGGTATCGATATTATATTCTCAAATAATCATGAAAATGATTTTTATTATATTTAATCTTTATTTCTCGTATTTTACGTTTTAACGAATGACGATAACTAGTAGTGATCGCGATACCGACGGATGCCCAAAAATTTACGTTTTATTATCGATTGTCTCGATATTGTATATTTTCGACGTTTTCGATTTAATTACGTTTTAAGTCGTGTCGAAGCTTTATTATTATTTTTATGAAGCGTTTTAACTTACGAAAAGTATTTTTACGAAACCCGAGCCCCGTAAATATTTTTAAAATGTACAATTTACATTTTCTACCTTGTAAACTATTTACTTGCACTTTGGGACCAAAAGAATGCAAATTTGGCAAAAATTACCCTCACCCCACTATTTAAACAAATTCCACTAACCATTTCTCACTTTAAAATTCATTTTAAACAAAAACACACCAAATCTCTCTCTTCTTCCCCATTTGTGTCGTCCACCCCTAAGCCACAATCCATCAAATTATTTTGATTTCTAGCTTGAATATAAAGAAACTAAAACAAGACCCATCCTAGAAATTTCAAGAGATTTCTATTGGTATAATTTTCTTCCACATGCACTCACTAAATTTTTATTTCAATTTTTGATGATGAACACCATGTTTGATCCATTTTTATGGTGATATATGGTGTTAATATTATTATATTCATAGTGGGTTTTGGTTGCATGCAAGATTTTTATATATTTAATTTTTGTAGGATTAAATTTGAGGATGATATGAGTTAATTAGATGTGTTGTTATGATATTAGGTCATGTTAGGACTATAGGAATTGTTGGAATGGGTTGAAAATTTGATTTGGTAAGTTTTTTTAGATAGACTATTTTGGGCAGTAACTTTAAGTCCGTTTTTGAAATTGTTACTGTGGTAAACTTGGTAAACT
Source organism: Glebionis coronaria (assembly GCA_025667525.1). NCBI lineage: Eukaryota > Viridiplantae > Streptophyta > Magnoliopsida > Asterales > Asteraceae > Glebionis > Glebionis coronaria. Next base: position 165,876,640 of record CM046874.1, read on the forward strand.
AATAAGATAGGGTCGTAGAGAATTTCGTTAGCTTCGATTTGAGCTAAAGTAGAGCTTCTAACTCATTACGAGCGAAAAGTTATGCTACTTTTAGTATTTGTGTACCGGGAGACGGGTATCGGCACAATCCGAAAATTGTTGTCGATATTTTGAACGAATCTCGGGGACTATAAAATGAGTTTTAAAAATGTTCAAGGGCTGTTGTAAGTTGATAAACCTCAGGTCATGAGTCTATTTTCAAACCCGAGTGTCGGTTTTGCAAACGGAAATGTTTAGATAAGTCAAAATGGTTTTACAAGTCAAAGGCGTAAAACTGTCCGATTTTTGTAACACGAAGGTGTGTCGGGCAGAAGGTCTTAGAAGTAATATTTTTGAATGAAATTTAAACTGAGTTTTATTCATATTAGGTGTGAGTTTGTCACCAAGTTTCGTCGAAATCCGACATGTCTAGATAGGTTAGATTGGTGTGTACATTTGGAGGGTACATGCTGAGTGGTATTTTGGACACGTAGTTCAATACTTGTATGGCGTGAGTCGAGTATTCACTATTGGACATAGTGACTTACTCGAGTGTTAAGTCATTATATAAATGACTTAGCTACTGGTCCGAGGGAAGTAAAAATGATGGTTTAACTTGCGTCGACTTGGCGTCTTATGACGGGTCAATGTCGAGGGTGCAAGTGATTTAAATGAATAAGTGTTGAATAAAAGGGTATAGAAGTACACTTATATTTTGTTATTTTTCGGGATTTTTATGGTCATTCGAAATTGACTTTCACATTATTTAAGTATTATTTATACTTGAGTCGTTTATTAACGAACGCGCCTTAATTGGTAGGTTGCGGTCTTCGTGTTTAAAAGGGCATCACAAATCGTCGGCGATCGTCACGTCACTACTATCGTACCAAGGTGAGTCTATGGCCTCGCTTTACATGTTTACTTGTTTTATAAAACCCGCGAGGGGGATAACATGCTTGTTTTATTAAAATAAGAGGGGTACGACGAGAAGTTGTGGAAACCCTTATTATTGGAAAAACATTATATAAATGTAGGGTGCAACGAGAAGTTGTGGTAAACCCTCATTCTTTTAAAATTGAACACAAAGGACCCGATTGTATGCTTAGATGAAAGTTGTTATATAAGTTTGTTTAGCCTTAAAGACCCATGAATCGTGAATTGTTAATCGAAAAGAACGCTAATACTATGGATAGATCTATCGGGGTGACGCCCAGTCCGGTCGCGACTAGCTATCGCGTGGTGTTGTGATGCACCAGTAATGAAACATCGGATGCAATTGTATAAGAGAAATATACGCACTTGGCTAGGTGTGTTGGGCTGAAATAATATATGTTAACGTTCAATTTCACGAGACTTATGAAATAACAACGATAATTGTGTCTGATCCACATGATTGTCAACTACGGAAGGTTTATTCAGAATACTTGTGTTCATTTATTTAAATTTAAACTCTATAGATTCACTCAACATTTTTGTTGACTTTATAGCATGTTTTATCTCAGGTCCATGAAGAAGGCACTCAAGGAAGGCGGTTTCACGCAGCTTGCTAAATTAAAATGTTTTGGCCCGCTTTTTTAAACTATGTCTATTCTAAGAAACTTTTATTATTTGGTTGGTTGTGTAAACTTAAAACTATTTGGGACCGTGTGTAAACTTTTTTTTTTATCTTTAAACAAATGAATGGACGTATGTTTTGTTAAAACGACTCATTTTGAGGCGTTTTCTATGATATTGAGGTTGAACCATGATAGTAACACCCAATGACCCTTCCGCTGCTATGACATGAAATTGGGGGTGTTACATTTTAAGCCAAAGTTTTATTTGTTAATGAGTTTTTGTGTAAACTGCTTATGATCTGTTCTTTTGTGGTTTATCTATGTTTTTTTTAGTATATTGGGTGTTTCTAAATTGATTTGGTATGGTTTTATGTTGAATCGTGAAGTTTTTCTTTGATAATTTTGTAATTTTCATAGTTAAGGAGTGTTTGGTATAGTTTGTTTTGGGTGAAGTGACATGAACTTTAGACCTTCTAAATGCTTGCACACCTAGAGTTTGAATTGGTTAACTTTGATTTGTAAGTTTTACTGTCTTGGTAGTATTAAGTTCTAGTTGGCATATTTCATTTTTATTTTGCAAGAAAGCAACAATAGGCTGTTGTATGCTTGTTATTGTATTTCTGGATCTCCAATCTTGATCATAGATAGGTTGTGAGATAGATTAGACTTGTATGCATTTACATTTGGAGTTGGTGTTGCTAAAAATCAAGTTTTGATGGTTTAAATCTCATCAATTTGCAAAGCCCATCAGCAAACACATCATCTTCATTTTTCTGTGCATTTCAGCAGTTGGTGTGGGTGTGTTTGTGTGTTTGGTGGTGTGATTTTTGGTGAAAACTTAGGTTTTAGGTTATATTAATTTTGCATGATCTAGTATTGTAGGTTTGTAAACTTTTGGGTTGGTTAAAATCACATATTAACTCATTCTTAGACCTAGTAGCAGCAGACCTCCCATTTTCTGTGAACAATGATTTTCATTAATTTGGTATGGATTTATGTTCATTGCTTGTGTGTGTGCTTGTTACTGACTCCCCACAACTCCATTGTTGTGGGGGTGCCCCTTGTGCCAAGAAACAACAAGAAAGCAAGGCTCGAAAGTCCTAAAACCCCTCATTGTAGACCAGCAGTGGGAACTCCGTGGGAACTCCTTTCCCACTGCCTAGTCACAACTTGCCACTGCTAAGCAAAAAGATAAAAAGTCTCCATCACCTTTGATTGTTTTTGTCCTATTAGGTGTAAATTCACTTTTTTCCATTTTTTTGTTTTTCCCCTGTTCTTTTTATTATTTTAGAATTTTCAGAAAAAAAATTAATTTTTCCATTATTTTATTATATTTAGCATTATTTTAATATCAAATTAGTTGTTAGTGGTTTAAAAATAGAAAAACAGTTTTAAAAAGTCAGGAAAAATACTTTTTATATTTTAATTAATATAAGTAAGTTATTTGTTTAATAAAATATTTTTTTGACTTTATTTAATACTAGGGTTTTAATTAGCATTTAAAATTAAATATTTAATCAATAATAAGTTTTAAAATTTGTTTATTGAATTTTTATTCTTATTTATATTATTTTAGACTTAATTTTGATTTTTAATTAATTTTTAGTTTAAATTTTTTTAATTTCGTCACGTTTTACGTTTTACGTATACGTTTTAATTTTTCGTCGTAGTTTAAATTAGCGTAACTCGTCTTTACTTTTTCTCATCTTTCACAACTAAAAACGTAACTAATCTAAACTTGATTTTTATATTATTGGCACCTAATTCACACACCTCCTTCGAGAACGAACTCGCATTTATCGGTTTTACGGTTTTCTTAAACCATATTACTTAATACTTGCCGTTTTTACTTGCTTTTCCTAAAGTAAGTACAAAAACAATACTATCAAGAACATAGAATTATACTAACTAATCGATTCTTATTAATCGACAAAACTTGTGTTAAGGTACAATAATCTCATCGTACCTATGTTCCTTTTATAGTGTAAGGAACCCTATAATATTCTATTAGGATATGTATATCACACACGATATACTCCCATTATAGCTAGAACATATCTTTACTAAAGATATACTTGTCCTATCAACACTAGCAATACTTACAAATAGACCTAACGGTACTTCACATGTACCGCGCATTCACTAACAGTACTTGCTATCCTAATGGTACTTGGTAATACACTGACGGTACTTGGTACTAATACAATAATACCCAAAAATCTTCCCCTAAACATGAATGATAACTGGTTATCTTCTTGTTTCTCTGTATGTTGAATTTATAAGAATACATGTCTTCAAACTTCACTTTAAATATATGGGTAGGACTTGCAGTCTTGATCTTGTACCAACAGAATGCATTCAAACACCTTTTGTAGATCTTCTTCTAGTATAATGAACATCAGTTCTTCATGAATTTCATATTTTTCTTCAAAGCATGACCTTCTTTTGTGTAATGAATCAGAAATTTTCTTTCTTTCTTTCTACAACATTCTTGACTTCATAGTTTGTATTAGATTATAGAACACTTGATATAAGAAATTAATATTTTGCTTGTCTTGGCTACATCATCACCTTGTATCTATTTGATGATGGCAAAACTTTCCCTGAAGTCCATATCTCCTTGAATCTACTCATATGAAATAAAACAGTTAACAACAAACCAATTTGTATTGGCATCATGATTTTGGGAAAATCACCAGCCATCAACTGATTTGATTTGTTCTTTACCAGTTTGTAACACCCCCAAATATACACAATTCAATACAGCGGAAGAGTTGTTGGTGTTACGGGATAGCACATTACTCACATCATAGACAACGCTTAAAAATTGAGTCGTTTAATAATAAAGCATTTCCATTCATAAATATCAAATTTACATAGGTCCCAAGTCATAGTATTTCATACAAGTTTTACAAAATATTTGAATGGAAATTATTATTTAAGTGTGGTCCATGAATTCTTGTTGTCTTCCCGAGAATTACCTTCAAGTACCTGAGACAAAACATGTTAAAAGAAAAGGTCAGCGATAACGCCGAGTGAATTCATAGAGTTTAATAAAATCATTAATATATTATCGGTATATAATTATTACCGAAAATCATTTTGTACAAATCTTTGTAATAGGCTATAAAATAGCCAAAGTCATTTTATGCAAATCCTTATCAAAAATCATAATATAGGCTTTTGCCTTCAAAATCATTATACGAACCATTGTCGTAAAAACATCATACAATACGTTTTATAACGTTGTATAGAGTTAAATAAAAACCGTTATATGAATATGGTTATGTAAAACCAAAACACTAACATAATATCAATAATAAGACCCTGTATTGCTAGTCAGGCAATATATCGTAATTCAGTGCGTATAGCAGTATTTCGTTATTTGGATTATTATAAGCTGCATGACATTGTTACCTTACTATACCAAACAGCGGGTAGCTAACACGAAACTCAATTTGCCCATCTAAGTTAGCGTGTCGTCACATAAATCACGCTATGGAAATCTTCTCATACATAAATCCGCTTACCAATAAATGTGGCACGACGGGGATCAACCGTCAAGGCGCGAACTGGGGTGATCATCCCCAAATAGTACTATTATATGCATAAGCGTCTACCAAATCCCGGTAGTTCACAATTCATGCTAATGGGACTTTTAGTGACATAACCTAACTTTAATAATCCATTTCATTTCATTTATCGGGTCATATAATCATTCATCGGGTCATATAATCATTTTGGTCCAAATCAATAAAAAAATAATCGGGACAAATGGTGTCCTATTTTATCAAAACTAACATGTTATCTCCCTCGCGGGTTTATAAAAAATTTCATAAAAACATTTAAAAGAGTGCGAGGCTATGAACTCACTTTGATTGGGAAAGGCGGTTATCGGCGATTTGGATGTACGGTACGTGCTTCAATCACGAAAACCTAGACAAATAATACTCGTCTTAGACTCTTGTCCAATGACTTTATAAAAACAATAACTATGTATATATATGATGATTTTATAAATATGATGATTATCAAGTGGGATTGTACATCTTTATTTACTCATTATAGTGTCATGTGTTGGTAAATTTTTATACTAGTTTCACTAGTTTAACTTCTTTACTTGTCAAGGACCAATAAGCTCATTATAGGCCCAATACCTTCTATTAGTCCATCTTGTACTTTTAACATCAGTCCTATGCTTACATGTTGGGTCCAAGTCGGTTAAGCCCAATTAAGCAAGTTTATTAGTGTTTAGCCAAATTAGTTGGATTAATAGTCCAATAAGGCTAATTTGGCCCGTTAATGTCCGTATGTTATAAAGCTCGGGTTTTATCGGTTTTTAATTGTAATATGTACTTATATATCAGTACATGAGTTATAAAAATTTCACATTAGACGGGTCCGACCATCTAAGTTTTAATTGACGAAAACGTTAATTTTATGGTTTTAGCCGAAAAGACGTAAAAATCATGTTTATAGTTTTATAACTTATAAAACTTATCAAATTGCCATTTTTATAAAATGTCTCATTTATTTATTATTGTACATACTTATATAAATGTTATATATAAGTTAATGAGTTTTAAGTTTACATTTTATATATTATTTACTTGAGTGCTATTATAATACTATATACTTTAATTTTCACAAATCTGATTTTTACTTTCACTTTCACCATTTTTACCATATCTTGAGTTATACAAGGAGATAGAAGCTCATTTTTGGATGACATAAACTTCATATTATTTGTTACAAATAACTTAGCTATAGCTACTGCTCAATCCAAGTCTAAGTATCCCTAACAGACCTTACAAAACAGACTATTCAGATTGATACATCAATTTTATTTTGATCATATCTCACTCATTATAATGATTCCATTGCATGGCCAACTCTCACATGTGTACAAGACTTAATACTTACTGTATATTTACTTCACTATGCCATTTTATCAGTTTATCATATGGTTGCTTACTGTTTTTATACAGCCAACTATTTTAAGCATGATTTAACCATTTTACATGTAGTTTTCAATCTTTTTATCCAAGTTTATCAACACGTGATCCCCACACAATATTTTTATTATCATATATCATCATATACATATACATTAAGAAATAAAATACATGGTTAAATATTCAAAATAACAAGAGGATAGGAAGAACAATCTCTATACCATCAAAGTGATGAAAAGATGAGGTTGGTGATGAACAAGACTTGGTTTTGGGTAACCAATCTTATGAGATATCAACACCACTTCTAGGATCACCAAATATTTGTAGACTTCTCCAAAAATCATCCCTTGATCTACATGAAAACTCCTTGCTAGTTGTTAAAATCACCTCCAATCAATATATCTTCAATGGGTTTTCATCATATGTGTAAATAACATATGATTTATGGTTGAATCAAGATCAAATGGGGGTTGTTTTGGGTGAATAGTGGACGTTCATAGGGAGAGAGTTGAGAGAAAAATGGTGGTTTACATGAGTGTTATGTGAGAGAATGGTTTTAGTTAGTAGTTTTAAGGTGTGGATGGTTTTGGTGCAAGACTAAGGACATGTGTCCTTAGTTAGCTTAACAATTTGACACACATGAGGTGTGTTGTTGAAGCTTAAATTATGAGACTGCTTTTATACATAGTCTCATCATCCAAAATGGGTTTAAAATGCATTAAATATCATTAAAAATGCCAAATATATGCTCGTGTTTGTTGCTTGTGTATTTTAGGTACGGATATTGAGAAAATGACAAAAGATCACAAGAATCAAAGCGAAAAGGAACACGGGAAAAGAAGTCGCACAAAGAACCGGACTCGAATCGTGATTTTCCATTCAAGTCCTTGAAGTTTGAAGATTTGTCTAGTTTGGTCCCTCAAGAATTGAAGACTTGTCATTTAATACCCCTGTAAACCTCCAAATTACAATTGGGTCCCTTAAATAACAAGAAATTACAAGATTGGTCCTTGATATATAGTCAAATTGCAAGTTAAGTCCTTATAAACAAGTTTATAAAACCTTTTGTGGCCAAAGTATGAATTTACAAACTTGTTTATAAAGGAGAATGGAAATTGGGAAGTTATAAACTTCATATGGCATATTTTTGAGAGAGCAGGGACCACTTTTGCCTATAACAAAACCGAAACCCGGTTTTTACCCAGTAATAGCCCAATCTTAACCCATTACCAGCCCACACTTAATATAAACCCAGTTTAAAAGTTTTAAACGAAATTTATTATAATTTCCTAAGGCGCTAAACAGTTACTATTCCTAAATCCCCCCCAAATCAAACCTGGTGAACCCTAATCCCCTAAGCATAATTAACCAAAAATTAAACACCCTAACCCTCCAGAAACATAATTCACGTGGCTTTCATCTTATTTCCACTCACAAAAAACTACCCCACAACTCCCATGTGACAACCCGTGATTCCCCTGCACCCAAAAGATGGGAAAACTCCAAAAACGTCAGAAATCTAACGGCCTAGAAGTTTTCTTGCTACCAAAGTGTTCAAACAACGATGGATATCAGTTTCAAATAGCTATCATCCAACTGGAAACCTCACATGTTTCCTGATAACTCACGGATTGGAAATTTGACCAAGGACCAAGATTTCAAAATGAGAATATCCCATGGAATATTACAAGGGCAAAACTGGAAGTCGACGACAGATTAGGGTTTATTCTTGTTTTCATTTTTTTGTATAAATAGCAATAGGTTGTCACTTTGTAATTGGTTCCATTTTTCTGAAAAAGAGAGAATTCTGAAAAATGAGTTCCATTGTTTTATTTAATGAAATATCAGTTTGAGTAATTTAATTTACTTATATCTTTAATTTACTGTCAGGTTTTGATTACTTTGCATCACTTATTTCAGCTTGTTTCTGATAAATTCACAAGTTCTAAAAAATATCTTTTCCAAGTTTTACCGTTCATCAAGCTATTTCCATAAGCTATCTGAGAAATAGCTCATGGTATAGCTCTTTAGGCTTAAAAATCAAAGTGTTTTCAGTTATAAACTTTATTTGTGCAATCTTTTTAAGTTTTGGTCACTTAAATCTAACATAAAGACACTTCTTGACAAATTACTGTAGCATAAGCTACGTTGGGGTTTTCTGACAATAAGCCCTGTTGTAAGCTTGTGGTTGCGAGATAAGTGCTTTGGAGAAGTTTGGTGATCATTTGACGATGTTTACTTTGTTGCTGAATTGAAGTCATATTCGATTGTTCTTCGTGTAAGGTGATAAGCTTTTAAGCATAATCTAGGGTAGAAGCTTATTTGGTTCTGGGAGATTGAGGTATAAGAAGTAGGTTGAGGTTCTTATCGGTTTGTGTGTAAGAAGCTGGCCGAGCTTAGGACCCCTGGTAAGCGGTTTCCCCTCTTTTGATTATTTCATACTCATAAATCTGAGGGTGCTTAATCTAAGTGCTTATATGCTTAATGTTTCTTTTTGTTTGATGGTTATCCTGCTTATTTCCTTTTATGTTTTTACCTTTTTATGATGGAGCATCATCTCTTTTCTTAAATCGCTTTGTTGAGTTTCATTTTTCTAAGATTAATTGGCGTTTGGATCAGTCTAATTTTCTGTGATAGAGTAGGTTTTATGCTTAAGTTTTGACTGCATCAAAGTTGTAAGGTTAGTCTTAGTATTATTCAGCCATTTTTTTTGTTTGCTTAGTGTATAAAATCAGATTTCACTTGCTAAGTTATTTTCTATCAAAAGCATCAGTAGGCTCATTAAAGGGGTGTTTGGTTGGGTGAATTATAAGCTGATGAGGTGATATCATAAGCTTCTATTTAAGCCCAACATTACCTTTTTATCATCACTATTGTAGTTTGAGTATTTGAAGTATTTAAGATAGTCACGTAAAATATTTGCATGTTCCGCTTTTAGACTTCAAAAAGAATTCTGCATAAAATCAGTAGAAGTAGGTGGTTCTAGTATATTTTGATTCGAAATCTTGTGAACTGTTAGATTACAGTCTCTACTAGGATTGGGTGCTTTTTGTTTGAGGCTGGTTTTGCTAGGGTTATAGTCTCGACTGATTTAAACTAGGTAGGCAACCATTTGAACCAGCAAGTTCTCACTCAGACCCATTTGACTGTGAGCAGTAACCTGTTTTTGACTGTTTTGTGTGTTTATCTGCTTTGATTGTGTTGTTTGTGTGCTTCATCTGACTCCCCACACTTCCATGAGTGTGGGAGTGCCTCATTGTCCAAAAAAAATCAAGCAACAAGCTTTCCTAAGCTTAATTCTCACCAGATCACATTTTTGCACAAACAGTGGGAACTCAATTCCCACTGGTAGTATTAACAGTTCCCACTGCTTGGGATAAAGACAAGAAACTCAAAGTGTCACTTTCAGTTTTAAACTTTTTTGTCTTTAGTGGCCAAAAATAGGAATTAGGGTTTGTGTTAGGACCATTGTAATAGTTAAATGTAATAGGTAGACTAGGAGGTATGTAGTTCCTCCTGGTCCTAGTAGTAGTAGGAGCAAGTCGTGCTCCTGGTCCTGGTCAAAGTCAAACTTTAGTATTTATTTATTATTCTGTTAGGATATGCATGAGATATGTTAGGAAAGGATATGCATAACAGTTTTATACGTTTTGTTTAATGCTGTATTTGGGTTTCCTTATAGTATAAAAGGAACCTTAGGCAGAAGGGTTATGGAGACCTTAAAAAACATAGTTCTAGTGATTATCAATATTAGAAATCCTTAGAAAGGATCAAGTCTTTATAGTTATTCTGTTCTTCTTTATTATATTTGTATTCTGCATTCATATTGTGTATAGAGTCTCTCTGTGGATTGACTTATGATTACAGAAGTCATTCACCGTTCCTGACAGGCTGCAAGATCTACATCTAGTAGACCCAACAAGTGGTATCAGAGCCTGGGAGGGTCTCTATACAAGAAGAATCAAGTTTTCTTATTACTGACATTGTTGTTTTATCATGTCTGCCTCAACTTCTACTCAAACAGGAGAAGACAGCACTCCTAAAATTGTGCAACCTCAGCAGATCGTTGCTACGGTTTCCAACACGAATGGTAAATTCCATCTTCTGAAAAAGGATGAATATGATAGTTGGGCAATGAAGATGGAATGGTGGATCACCAATACTGATCAAGACTTTTGGAAGATTATTCTGAATGGGAACAGCAGGAAGCTAACTGGAAGAGACAAGAATGGTAATATTACTCTTCTTGACCCTAAATCTCATGAATAAATCATAGATCTTCAGAAGGAGGTCAAAGCAAAAACGATTTTGCTTCAATCTCTTCCTGATGATCACATGGGTGACTTCTACCATTTGGATGATGCCAGAGAGATCTGGAATGGTATAAAAGCAAGGTTTGGTGGGAATGAGGAGTCAAATAAAATGCGAAGATCCATACTAAGAGATGAATTCACAGAATTCAAAATCTCAGAAACTGAAGGTTTATATCAAGGGTATGACAGGTTTCAGAAGATATTGAGCCAAATGAATCAACTTCGTTCAAAGCCTGACGATGATGATATTAATGCAAGGTTTCTTAAAGCCTTACCCTACTCATAGAATCAGGTGGTGATCTCTCTCAAAGCCAAAGGTGGGCTTGACTATCTCAACTTTGATGATTTATTTCATAAGCTCAGAACTTTTGAACCTCATGTGAGAGGATATTCAAGTGACTCTTTTCCCACTCCTGCTAATTCTGCCTTTGTGAGTTCTATGGCATCCATTCCCATGTCATATGCTAGTAGCCCAAGTAATAATGTGTCCTCTCAACATACTTTTCAGCATACTTCTGCTCCTGATCCTACTGCCAAGTCTGGTAGTATGGTAGAAGTCGTTCTTCATTCTTTTATGGCTGATGTTGATGCTCAACAACAACTTGCTTTTGATGACTTCAAACAGGTCGATAAACTTGACCTGGATGAAATGGATCTTAAATGGAAGATGGCCATGCTCACTCTTAGGGTTCACAAGTTTGAGAAGAAAGCAGGTCGAAAATTCAATTACAACCCACGGGAGCCAGCAAGATTCGACAGAAGCAAGGTTCGATGCTATAACTGCCAGCAACAAGGTCACTTTGCAAGGGAATGCCCTAGCAAGAATGACCAGGAGAAAAGCAGGTACTCAGCTTTTAAGGTTCAGGAGGTAAAAGATGACAAGAAGGCACTGGTATCTGTTGACTATATGGTCAACTGGAATGATCATCAGACTACCACTTTGGAATCTGCTGAATCCTCGACTGACGTATTTGCAATGATTGTTGGGAATCTCTCTGATGCAAAAGAAGCAGACGAGTTTGCTCTTATGGGCATCTCACCTCAGGTACAATATTGTCATCTTGGTTGTCATGATAAATACTCAGAATTGTTGTCCCAATTTAATGAAGTAAATGATCAAAATGATAAGTATTTTTTAGAGGTTCAAGCCTATAAGGCTTCTTTAAACACATTGGAACAACAAAAGAGGTGGCTACAAGATACTCAACGTGAGTATGAGGATAAAATTCGGATACTAAGCATCGATTTAGAAAACACAACTAATATGCTTAAATATACAGAAAAGGTAAGAGATGCCAGTATCAAAGAAAAACAGGAGATGCAAGAAAAATTAGATGCTACAATGTTGAGATTTGAAAAATGGCAAAAGGCACCTAAAAATCTTTCAAAATTAATTGATAGTAGCATGTCTGGTAGGACTAAAAGAGGGTTAGGATTTGACAAGTATATTGATTCAGAAGATGTGTTTGATTTATCTTTTTCGAGTGTCTTTGATGCCGACAAGAGGAAGAGGGAAAACCTAGTTACAATAGGTTTAAACCAGCAGCTGAAATGCATGTTGTCCCTCCCCCTCTTACTGGAACTTTTATGCCCACTTCTAGGCATAATGACTTGGATGGATCATAGATGCATGAGTCCCCAAAAAGTTCTACTAATTCTAATGACTTTGTCTCGTGTACTTTCAGTGACAAAGCCAGTGACTCTACATCAAGTGGTTCAAGTGAAGAGTCAAGACCTACAAGTTCCAAGTCGAATGATCATGCTGCTATTGGTGCTAGGATGTGTGAAGAAAGAGTTTCTTTTAAGTCAAGTGTGTCTGGTCCTGGTTTATTGAGTCCCAGGAAGAATGTTTCTCCTAGAATTGTGTGTAATAAAGTTAGCAGTATGAAACAAACTCATTCTAATAAAAGGTCTATTAAAACATGTTTTGTTTGTGGAAGTGCATTTCATTTGATTAAAGATTGTGATTTTTATGACACACATGCTTTTGTTAATCAAGTATTACTTGCTCCTGGTCCACCAGGAGCTGCTCCATATTCTACTAGAAGACTTAATCCTAGTGCTCGATCATTTTCTTCTTCTAAAAGGTCCTCTCCATTAGCTTCTGATCATTGGAGAAACATTGGATTACCAACCACTAGTAATTATTTTCAAAATTTTAATCCAATTTATCCACATAATTTTGACCACACGTATTTTGGTTTGGGAAGTTTGGGAACTGCTGTTAAGCCCTCAGCAGGTTGTTCTTGGTCAAAAAATAATACCCATATGATGCATAGGCAACCAAGGAACAACGGTGGATCTCATCAATCTTCTTGGCTCTCTACTAAAGATCCACAAGGCAGGCTCAAACCTGAAAAGGTTTGGGTCCCCTTAAGACACTAACTTTTGCATTTTTTTACCTTGTTGTTGTAGGTTACTCCATACCAAGATCCTAGTTTAGGCATTGTTGATAGTGGTTGCTCCAGGAGCATGACAGGAAATAAAAGTCTTCTCTCTAACTTTGTACCATTTCAAGGTGGCAAGGTTTATTTTGGTGGAGGTGAAGGCAGGATCACTGGCAAAGGAACAATTAAGACGCCTAATCTAAATTTTGATCAGGTCTACTATGTGGAAGCACTTCAGCACTTCAACTTGATATCTGTCTCTCAGATTTGTGACAAGAAGCAGGTTGTGCTCTTCACGGATACTGATGCACTTGTGCTCTCCAAAGACTTTCAGCTTCCGGATGACTCATAGGTTCTGCTCAGAATCCCTAGAAGACACAATCTCTATAGCATCAAGCTGAATGAAGTCAACCCTACTAGTCAACTAGCATGTCTAGTTGCTAAAGCCTCAGAAGATGAAGCCACTCAATGGCACAGAAGGATGGGGCATGTGAACTTCAAGACCATTCACAAACTTGCAAATCTGAATTTGGTCTCTGGTTTACCTCCCAAGTCGTTTAGAAATGATATAAATTGTATTGCTTGCAGCAAAGGCAAACAACATAAAGCATCCTTCAAGGCCATTACTGCTCTTAGTCTTATTACTGAACCATTGCAGCTACTACACATGGATTTATTTCGTCCTACTTCCATTAGGAGCATTGACCACAAACAATTTTGTCTGGTGGTAACTGATGGGTATAGCAGGTTTACATGGGTGTTCTTCATGGCTGCCAAGAGTGAGACCTACTCAATTCTTAGAGATTTTCTTACCCTTATAGAGAACCAGTTGACCAAGAAGGTTAAAGGTATTCGTTGTGATAATGGAACTGAGTTCAAAAATAAAGACCTCATAGCACTTTGTAATGCTAAGGGCATCAAAAGAGATCATAGTGCAGCAAGGACTCCTCAACAGAATGGCGTAGCAGAAAGAAAGAACAAGACACTAATAGAAGCAGCAAGAACAATGCTTGCCGATTCCAAGCTTCCAACCATGTTCTGGACAGAATCTGTTAATACTGCAAGTTATGTCTTGAATAGGGTTTCTATTACCAATCCTCACAAGAAGACTCCTTATGAGCTTCTAACGGGCAAAGTTCCAAATATTGCATATTTGAAGCCTTTTGGGTGTCCAGTAACCATTCTGAATACTAGTAACTATTTTGGGAAGTTTGATGGCAAGGCAGATGAAGGATACATTGTGGGATATTCAGCTCACTCTCGGGCTTATCGTGTCTACAATCTCCAAGCCAAGCGGATCATTGAAACTATAAATCTCAGGTACTTTGAAGAGAAGTCAAACATCCAAGGCAAGGGTCCTGAATGGTATTTTGATCTTGATTATCTTAGTGATTCGTTAGGATATTTTCGTTTCAAAACTAACCATGATGCAGGTCCACAAGTGTTTGCAACTTCTAGTACAGGTGTTCCTTCTAGTCTTTCTGATTCAGATGACGAGGATGACATTTTTGGGGTTCCATCCTACTCCACCACAGTCTCTCCTACTTCTCCTAGTGATGCAACTCCATTGGATGTACTGGATTCCCAAGTAGCTCTTGATACTCTACTCAAACAACAACAAGAAGCTACTACAGCAGCTGCTCAAGGTGGTTTTGAGTTTCCCTTGAAAACGTCTACTGACAAAGCTGCTCCTGGTACCCCAGCTTCTGCTCCTAGTGCTAGCTTATCACCTATTGGTACTCCAGCTAGTGAGTCTGCTTCAAATACTCGTTTCTCTAGTCCTTCTGATTTGGGGAACCATCAAAAGAAGTCTTCTACCAAGCTGGATGATATTCATAAACAACCAGTAGATGGGATTTTCAACGTTGCTTCATATGATGCTGACTTTGTTGGTGATCTCAATATCTTGGCACCAGAAGTGGAGGTAGCTTCCAATCCAGTCTTGCAGTCACACAAAGATCACCCTACCACCCAAATCATTGGAGATCCTGGTTCTACTGTCAAGACACACAGAATGCAGAAGAAGGCCTCGTCTGATCATCATGCTCTTGTGAGCTATATTGAAGATCAAAAGCGTAATAATCATACGGACTTTCAACACTGTTTGTTTGCTTGTTTTCTTTCACAGGTGGAACCTATGTCAGTCTCTCATTCTCTTGAGGATCAAAGTTGGGTGGAGGCTATGTAGGAGGAAATGCAGCAATTCTTGTTTCAGAATGTTTGGGTTCTGGTTGACTTACCAGATGGAAAGACAACAATCAATACCAAATGGATTCTCAAGAACAAGAAGGATGCACGAGGAATTGTCGTGAGGAATAAAGCTAGGCTTGTTTCACAGGGCCACACTCAAACTGAGGGCATTGATTACACTGAAGTTTTTGCTCCGGTTGCAAGGATTGAGGCCATTCGTCTGTTTTTGGCTTTTGCTTCTTATGTGGGCTTTACGGTGTTTCAGATGGATGTCAAGAGTGCATTTCTCTATGGAAAAATTGATGAGGAGGTGTATGTCACTCAACCTAAGGGCTTTGTAGATCCACTACATCCCAAGAAAGTTTACAAGGTGGTCAAGGCTCTTTATGGTTTACATCAGGCTCCTAGAGCTTGGTATGAGCGTCTTTCAACTTTCTTGTTAAACAATGGCTATAGAAGAGGTACTATTGACAAAACACTATTTCTTAGGAGGAATACCAAGGACATTATCCTTGTTCAGGTCTATGTGGACGACATTATCTTTGGTTCTACTAGGAAGGAATGGTGTGATGAGTTTGAACACTTGATGAAAGGCGAATTTCAGATGAGTGCGATGGGAGAGCTTTCTTTCTTCCTTGGTCTTCAAGTCAAGCAACAGTCGGATGGGATCTTCATCATTCAAGATAAATATGTTCATGAGATTCTTCAGAAGTTTGACATGGATCCTCTTCGACCAGCAGCAACTCCTTATGAAGTTGCTAAAGTCAAACTCAAGAATGAGCCAGACCCCCCGGTCAATGTTCACATGTACAGGTCTATGATTGGCTCACTCATGTATTTGACTGCATCACGTCCGGATATCATGTTTGCAGTAAGTGCTTGTTCTAGACATCAGGTGACTCCAACGGTGTCGAACTTGAATGCAGTAAAGAAGATTTTCAAGTATATCAAGGCTCAACCTAAGCTGGGCTTATGGTATCCTAGAGAATCACCTTTTGTTCTAGAAGCATATAGTGATAGTGACTATGCAGGTGCTAATAATGACAGAAAGTATACTACTGGTGGTTGTCAATTTTTGGGTCGTCGACTTATTTCATGGCAATGCAAGAAACAGACAATAAAAGCTACTTCTTCAACATAAGCTGAATACGTTGCTGCTAGTTGTTGTGGACAGGTTTGTGGATCCAAAATCAAATGTTGGATTATGGTTTCAATTTTATGAACACCAAAATAATTATTGACAATCAAAGCACTATCTGCATTGTGAAGAATCCTGTTTTTCATGCGCGAACAAAGCATATTGAATTAGGCACCATTTTATACGGGATGCCAATGAGAAGAAGTTGATACAGGTTCTTAAAGTTCATACGGATGATACTGTTGCTGATTTGCTGACAAAAGCATTTGATGGTCCTCGGTTCAATCACTTGGTGGTTCATATTGGGATGGTCAATCCTTGAGGTCTAGGATTGAGGGGAGGCTAAGCCTAAGGGGAGGCTTCGTGTACATATTACTTTGCACAGACTCACATATTGGTAGATTTTAAACAACATATTGCATTGGTTCTGGTGGTGTGTGTTACTCCTGGTGGAGGATTTTGCTCACTTTTGGTGGTTATATTCTTTCATGACTGGCTTCTAGTCCTCATTGGTTAGCTTCTAGTCATTATTGGTTGGCTTCTGGTGGGTAAAACTCCTTCTTTGTCAAGTGATGATTGGCTTCTGGTACTGGTCTGGGACACTGTTCATTCTTATTGACTTTTGTTGACCACATTTTGCTTCTAGTACTGACCATTGTGCGCTTTGACTTTTAGTCAACGCTTCCAATTCTGGTATTTACACTCTTATTTAACTTTGGTCAATTGGAATTTGGAAATTATCTTAAAAGGGGCAAGTGGTTACTATGTAATAATTGTCTAATTTGAAAGGGCAACCCCCCATTAATAGGGGTCAATGAACAGTTACTACCTTCCTTATTTATGGTCAAATAAACCCCCTTGACTCATTCATTCCACTCATAACACACACAAACCCGATCCTACTCTCTCAACCCTAACCAAAATCATCTTCTATTCAATTAATCAAGATCCATGGCTGCCCTGGTATACCAACCTGCTCACAACAAGGTCTCCTATCTAGGAGATGGTCCACATCGTGATGATTTTACTGACATTCTGGACTTCATTGAGGCTTCGAATCTAAGGTATTCTTTTACTGTATGTCCCACTATTTATGATAGTGTCATTCGTCAGTTTTGGGCGTCTGCTCGTCTTGTGGTTGTGGTTGGTCGTCCACGAGAACTCCATGCTACCATAGATGGACGTTCGTACGTGGTGTCTGAGGCTTCTATTCAATCTTCCCTTCATCTTCAAGATGAAGGTGGTGTTAAGTCCATCCCTAATTCGGAGGTGTTGGAGGGGATGGCTGCTATAGGGTACAATCATGGGGGGAAGTTTAACTTCCAGAAAAATCGGTTTTCCTCCCAATGGAAGCTTCTGGTCCATTTTCTGATTCATTGTTTGATTCCCAAGTCTGGGAGTTGGGATGCTTTCCCTACTCCCTTGGCTACTGGTCTTATTTGCTTAGCCCAGGGTAGGGTATTTAATTTCTATCATTATCTGTTTGAGGGGATGGTTAGTAATCTATCTAATGCTGGTTCTAGAAATAAGTTTCTCATGTATCCTAGGTTTTTATAACAAATACTGGTTTGTATCCCTCGTGATAGGACTGAACATGTGCCTTATAAGCTTAATGCCAAAGTGTACTATAATATGATCCATGGGTTTAGCGGGGAGTGGAGGCCCCTTTCTGAGGCCATGTTGGGGCTGGCTCAGGGTCCTCCTGATGTTGTTGTTCCTCCGGCTGAACAAGCCGAGGAGGAACCTCAACTTGATGATGACCCTATGGAGGAGGAGGCTCCTGCTGGTGGTGCTTCTCATGTGGTTGAGGAGGAGCTGGTTGAGGAGGTAGTGGTTGACAAACCATCCACTTCCAAGGCTGGTCCTTCTTCAGTACCACATAAGTCTCCATTTATGGAGACTCCACCTCCTAGTCCTTCTCCACACTCTTCTGATAAGCCTTTTGGTGCTGGTACTCCTAATGTTGACCCATCTGTTGCTTCGGGATCCAATGACGCCTTCCCTGACCCAAGTCCTCTTGGTGGGC
This sequence comes from Glebionis coronaria, assembly GCA_025667525.1. Lineage (NCBI taxonomy): Eukaryota > Viridiplantae > Streptophyta > Magnoliopsida > Asterales > Asteraceae > Glebionis > Glebionis coronaria. The sequence continues at coordinate 165,895,223 of CM046874.1, forward strand.
AGGCGGAGGAGCCTATTACACTTATTTTGTTACTTGATCTTATGCACAGGTATCATGCGCGGATTATTTCCTTGGTTAGCTGATTTGAATCAACACCGGAAACTTACTAGGGAGTTTGTTCTTCCTATGGCTGATCGCATCAAAGCTTTAGAGACTCAGCAAAGACGCCAAAAGAAGCATGTGGTTCACTCAGATTCTTATGAGGAAGTTAAGGATCGTGTTGAGGATGGTTTGACTTTGTTGGCAAAGGCTGCCTTTGCTGATAAATTGTATGATGATTTGCCGGTTCCTCCGACTTCCTCCAGTGTTCCTTCTCCTGCTGTTATTCCCACTCCTATGGATGGTGCTTCTGGTCCTACTGCTGGTTCTAATGCTGGTCCATCCCATGATTCAAAAGGGAAGGCCCCAATGACTGATGTTCCTTCACCACCTCGCAAGCGTACACGCAGACAGCTTGAGGAGGATAGGTTAGGTGAGGAGGCTGCTCAACGGATGCAAGCTTAAATTGATGAGGCTGCTCAACGGGCTGAGGAGGAGGCGCTTCAACAGCAGAGGCGTGAACAAGTCCAGCACGATGCAATGCATTGGAATGATAGTGATTGGATGCAGGTGTTGACTATTCTTACCAGGGATTATGCCCAGTTCACTGATCTTTTAGGTGCGGATGTGGATGAGCATAATTGTATTCCTAGAGCTATGGTGTTGATGCGCAAGCATCAGTTGGCGCTTGCTGCACAGCTTCGTGAGAAGCGTAAGAACAGACCTTTATCGAAAACAGAGGAGTGAAAGCAGATGCAGAGATATGTGAAGTATCAGTCCGCTGCTTATTTTCATGCTGGTTGGAAGTGGGACAGGGTTCGGGCTTTGTCTTTTGATGAGCTCAAGGCACTCTATGAACGTATGGTCAAGCATCAGAGTCAACCAATTCCGTAATTATTTATCTATCGTCCTTCTCCACGTGTTGTGACCATTTCTTCACCTGCTGTTACTACTGGTCCTCCATTTGCTCCTACTCCTGGTTCTACTGCTATTCCCTCGGTTTTTGTTGCTTCTACAGTTGGTACCACCTCTACTCCTTTGGTTACTCCTATAGGTTCTTCTTCCGGTCCTGCTACCACCACCACACATGCTACCACCACCACCTTTGCTACCACAACCACCACAACTGCTACACCTGATATGCCATCACCATCACCACAAGTTCCTAGTCCTCAACCTGTTCCTTCTCCTAGTGCCACTCCTGTTGATCCCTTGGGTGGGCAAAATAATGAGTCTACTTCTCCTACTCCCACTGTTGCTACTCCGGTAAAGGTAAAGGTTGAACCCTCTTCTAGTGATCCCACACCTCGACGTTCGCTTCGCCAGAAATCGGCTCGACGTGTTAGACGTGGCAAGACGGTCCCCTATGAGAAGCGTGATTCTGAAAAATTGATTGATGCAGCTTCTGACAGTGATTCTGATTTGCCTTTGGGAAATGGACATATTACTGGTTGGACGGTTGACCGCTCCCCGACTCTTCCTGGTATGGTATCTCATAGAATTACTCTTAGTGATGGGTCTGTGCGGTTAGCTTCGGGTCTGCAGGGTGTTTTGTCTTGGGCTGATCGTAAGGATCTAATGGCTTTATATGGGTTTGTGGATACTGGCATGCCTGTTGATCCCATGGTTGTGTCTTCCTGGCCTGGTCTGCGAGTATGGGCTGATCTTAAGATGATTCTTGATGCACCTCCTCATGCTCCTATTTCTGGTATATGGAAGGATCAGATGCAATGGGTTATTCAGCGATGGAAGTTATATGTGGGATGTGGTGTGCATATGTTGGAGTTGGAATCTGGTCATATGGTCTTCATGCTCACCGACGTGGATTATCCGTTGACGATTGCATCGATGGAGGCTATGTTGGATACTCACTTGCCGATTTCAAATGCTCCCTCAGGGAATGAGTCCTCTATGGCAACGGCGTTGGTGGAAGGGATCCAGGCTCGTTTGAAAGCAGATAAGAATGCTGCTTCTGGTCTTTGATTTGGTTGGTTTGTAAGTGTTTATGTTTTGTGTTTTTGTTTATTTGTTCATATTATCATTCTTTTCACCAATATGTAAAGTGTTTGGTGAATTTCATTCTTTATAGTTAAAAAAATAAATAAATAAATAAATAAAATAAATAAATACTTTTTATATAATATCTGCTTATACTTTAACACATCATGGATTTTACCCTTGTGAATAAAATATCATTTGTTGTTTCACACTATGGGTTCTGGTTGCTGAATTGTCCTGGTGCTGGTTCCTGGTTTCATCTGGTGTTGGACTTGGTCCTCACAACAAATGGTCCTCAACTCACCATGTCTAATCGACAAGAAAGAGTTGATTCACCTTGAGAGTACGGCTCCTAGTGCGATTCTCAAATCCGTTGATGGTTGCCAGGTTACCCAAAACTGGATGGTTTTCACTTGCCATGGTCCTAGACTGAAAAGTGGCTAATCCAAGGGGGTACGGCTCTTGGTAAAGATTTTATCAAATCCGTTGATAGCTGTAATAGCTTGCTTAAAGCTATAGGTTTTTCAACTCACCAATGCTTCATTGCTAAGAGTTGGCGAGTCCAGAGGGGTACGGCTTCTGGTAAAGACATACCAAATCCATTGACGGCTGTGATGATTTGCCCTAAAATCATCAGGGTACTCCCACTCACCATTGATTCACGTTCTAAGAGTTGGGCTGGGTTCTAGTCTCCCAGGGTGATGCTTATTCCACCAGAAAGACTGGCTAGCCCAAGAGCAAGCAGCTACTTGGTAAAAGCTCATCAAATCTGCTCATGTTGCTGAAAAGATTTAACACGATGCTGATTTGTTCCAAGCTTTGAAGAAGCTTCTAGTGTTTCATGTTGCGGCGGTTCTTCAGACTCTTATCTTGCTGATGCTGCTATTAGTTTTGCTGATTCAATCCTCGGGCTTTATTGAACATTTTCCAAGAAACTTGAACTCAACAGGTCAAATTCAAGTTTAGGGGAGGATTGTTAGGACCATTGTAATAGTTAAATGTAATAGGTAGACTAGGAGGTATGTAGTTCCTCCTGGTCCTAGTAGTAGTAGGAGCAAGTCGTGCTCCTGGTCCTAGTCAAAGTCAAACTTTAGTATTTATTTATTATTCTGTTAGGATATGCATGAGATATGTTAGGAAAGGATATGCATATCAGTTTTACACGTTTTGTTTAATGTTGTATTAGGGTTTCCTTGTAGTATAAAAGGAACCTTAGGCAGAAGGGTTATGGAGACCTTAAAAAAACATAGTTCTAGTGATTACCAATATTAGAAATCCTTAGAAAGGATCAAGTCTTTATAGTTATTATGTTCTTCTTTATTATATTTGTATTCTGCATTCATATTGTGTATAGAGTCTCTCTGTGGATTGACTAGTGATTACAGAAGTCATTCACCGTTCCTGACAGGCTGCAAGATCTACATCTAGTAGACCCAACAGTTTGGTTTTAATTGGATTATTTTTATTATTAAATTTAGGATTTTTTTGTTTAGCTAATTTTTCAGTTACTGTTCATCTTTTATTTTTTAGATTAAATAGCTATTTTAATTAACTTTTTAACTTTTTGTTTTTGTCTTTTAGTGACAAAAATTATTATTTTTCAGTTTTAAAATTTTTTGTAGATTAAGAAAAATAGTTTAAGATTTTTAGTTAAAAAAAATTTTACTGTTCACCTTTTATTTAATTTTTAGAATTAATTTAGTTTAATTAGGGTTTTAATTATAATCCGTTTTGTCTTTTAGTGCAAAATCTTACTTTTTTCAAACATTTTCAATTTTCTACTGTTCATTAGTATAAATTAGGATTTTTAAAATTGTCAAATTAATTTTGGCATTATTTTATTATTTTTTATGATTATTTTAGTTTAAAAATAGTTTTAAGTGTTTTAAAAATAGAAAAAATAGTTTGAAAATTTTACAAAAAATATTTTTAGGATTTAATTTTGTGTTTTGAGGTTTACATCTATTAAACTTTTCATTTTAGTTCAGTTTTGATTTTATTTAATTTTTAGGTTTTTCTTTTATTTTAAAAATTAATATTAAATTATTAAATAGTTTTTAGACATTTTGGTTTTCAAATTAGTAATTCTTATATTTTTCTTTAGTTAACATAAAAATTTGGTAATTTTTTGGATATTTTTTGTTTTGTCGAATTTTACGTTTTAGCGTGTTTTACGTCTTAGGGTCATTTTTAGCGTAATTCGTCTTTTTCTTTCTCCTTTCTCATCAAATATAATCACAAATCATTTATCATCTCTTAACACAACGCACCAAGCCTCCTTGAGAACGATCCCACACAAAGGGTCATAAGTGCTTTCGTTTTCCTAAACGAACACTTAATACTTACCGCTTTTACCTCGTTTTCCTGAACGAGTGTGAATATACAACCATCATTTTGGCGCCGCTGCCTGGGAGGCGTGTTGTGTCTTGACTTGAACAATTTTTTTTTTTATATAGTGTTGGGAATCTAAACTTATTAGATTCCCTGATCATTGATTTAAACATAATTAGGCTGATAGATAGTCCCTTGCCTGTGCCTAGGAGGCAGGCAAGTTTCGCAAGACTCACAGAGATCCAAGTCTCTGTGAGCAACCTCAGAGGAGTCCATGTCAGAGACATTGTCAGGGAAGTCAAAGATTACCTGAAGACATACTCATTGGCTGTGATGGATAACAGCCAAGATGTATCAGGGACTCTGAGGGGTTGAGAGTTAACAGGGGTGGCAATACCCTGATAACTCTCAGCACACTTTGAACATGCCATTTGTGTGTTCGAGACTATGAAGAATAAGGAAACTGTTTTTGACAACTGTTCCTTAAAGCATAATGGAAGACTACCAAGAATAGAAGGACATCATGTGACTGATGTGGGAACTTGTAAAAGCTTGTGTAGTCGACATCAAGTACTATTTAAGTCAAACTCGTAACACTATAAATAGGATGTGTATCCATGCATTAATGTTTAACACTTTGAGATATTAAGAACATTAGTGCATATAACTTAGTGAATCAATCAGCTACGACTGAATTCATAAGTTAGGGTTTATTGTTGTTCAAAGTGTGCACAACACATTGTCATCAAACTGTGTTATCCATAACACATGTAATTCTTTATTATACAATAATAAGATTACGTTTGAAAAGTAATACCTTGTGTTGATTAAGTTAAGATTAGGGTTTCTTGCATTGATTAGGGACTTTCAATTGGTATCAGAGCGGTGTTTGATATTAAAACCTTCAAGAAACATCGTTCTCAGTTTTATAATCAAGATCCACCATGCTGGAAACTTCTAGCCCACAATTACCTTCCATAAACCCATCTTCACCAAGACTTAACCCTCCAGCCAATGACAATGATCTACCCCAACTTCTTGACTCAAGAGGTGGATCACACGTAACCAGTGTACCAGTCTTTGATGAAGAAGACTTTGCCAGTTGGAAGAGTCAATTTCTTGTATACCTTGATGGACTTGAACCTTTTCTCTTAGAATTTTTAGAAAATGGTCCATATATTCCCATGGCGCTTACATCCACTGAAGAAAACCCTCTTCCCAAACCTATCAAACAATGGACTTCAGCTGATAGGAAATTAGCAAACCAAGATAAACGTCTCAAAAGCATCATAATTTCCTGTCTTCCCAAGCATATCATGAAGTCTGTCATTCAGTGTCCCACAGCTAAACAAATGTGGACAGACCTCATTCTTGGCCATGAAGGACCCTCTGAAACAAGAGAGACAAAGATTCAGGCAGTCAGACTTCAGTTTAATGCCTTTAAGTCACTTGAAGGTGAAAAGGTTCAGCAAACCTATACTAGGCTGAAGATTCTTCTAAATGACCTGGCTATGAATGATGTCACTATTGGTCAAGCTGAGATCAATGCTACTTTTGTCAACAGCCTTCCAAGAAAGTGGCTGAGCATGAATCAGACTCAGAGAGCTAACAACTCAATAAAAAATGATACCCTTGCTCAGCTCTATGGTAAGTACAATTATGAAGAAGGGCTGATCGATACTATCTACAAATCAGAGACTGAAAGATTTGTAGTCCAAGGAGCATCTTCCAAAGCTTTGATCTCTGCAACACATCCTCATGACAGCGATTCTGATATTGAAGAAGATACCCGTAGCAGCCAAGAGTTCTTGTCAGACCTCAATGCAGAATTCCATGAAAGAGGTTGCTAGCCAACCAAAGAAGATACTACAAAAGATCTGGAAGAGTAGGATCAGCTAGCAAACCAACTGACAGGTCAAAAGAAACATGTTTTGCCTGTGGAAAGCTTGGACATTATCAAAAAGATTGTCCTTCCACCATGACATCCTCACCCTCTTATCCATCATCTTCATCCAAACCCTACAAGTTCAAACAACATAACAACTCATCTCAATCCAATTCTTCAGACACTGAGAAGAAAGATTACAAAAATAAGTACAAGGCACTTAAAGCTGAGTTAGAACAAATGAAGTTGAAGATTGAAGCTATGTCCAAAAAGAAAGGTGGTGAGAAAAAGACAGAGAAAGGGTTGGTTGCTGAAACTTATGATTGGAATGATGAACCACTGACTTCAGATGAAGAAGACACCACAAGAGTCAGGGTTTTTATGGCGATAGCTGAGGATGAACCAGCTGTTGGAAAAGGTGATGCTAGATCAGGACAATGGGTTGACATCACAATGAAAAAGGTACACAGGCTTTTATCTATGTCTGATAGTGATGAACGTAAGCATGTCCTTGATTACACCATTGTTGATTTACACTTTGTTGAGGAACAAAGAAAGAACCTACTTGATAAGTTTCACTCTATTAAATCTGAAATGATAAATGCTAAGGCTGAATGTGAAGTTCAGGCGGGTTAATTTAGAGAAAATATCCCTGCAAAATGAAGTAGCTAGATTAACCTTGAAAAACATAGCTTTAAATGATCAAGTCTCTGAATTGAACAAGATTATTGAAAAATGGTTGTGTGCTAGGTTTACTATTGATGAATTGCTTAGGGATGAAGTGCCTGCTGACTTAAACAGGGATATAACTGCTAAGAATAAAAAGCTGAGGATTCTCACCAAACCCAAAGACATTGTCTTTAAATCTACAGAGACTATTCATATGTCAGATACCTCTTTGACTAATGACCCTGTCTCTGAAGATGTGGCTGAGCTACCACCTTTGCCCAAACTCTCTGGAGTTGAACCTAGCAGTTCTTCTAGATCTGCTAAGGACGAACTTAGGACAGATATTGAGAATCCTCCAGCCAAAGTTTTTCGTGTGCCTGCTAAACAAACTGGTAAACAAGTAGCCTTTAAGCCTGTCACTTCTAAAGCTGTGAATAAGGTTGACCCTACCACTGAAGAACGCCTATTGTCTCTTATGAAAGAAGTAGAACTCTTGAAACAACACATTAAGCCTTCCGCTGAATGCTCTACTTCTCATGAACCTAAGTCAGTCCTAGGTGAACCCAAAGGGGAAAGGTTAATCAAACCTTATTGCAATGTATGTAAAAATTCTCACCATTCGACCTTAGATCATGACAGACACATGGCAGCTAAAAGAGCTCAAACACCCTCTAGGGACAGACCACAGAGTTCCAAAAGGCAACAGGGAAATTACAAACCTTATCCTCCCTGTAAATTCTGTGGGTTCACAGACCATCACTCAGACGAGTGTGGTGACTTCCCTGGGTGTGATATCTGTGGGAGCTATAACCATGAAACAATGAACTGTCCATCCTAACGCCAAAATTTTTTCAGGAACACAAGATTTGCTAACAAGAAATTCAGGGAACCCACTGGAAAGTGGGTTCACCATAGGAACTAATCTGTTTCTATGTATCTGTGCAGAAATATCTCAAGGAATCGGTATGGTATCTAGATAGTGGTTGTTCTAGACACATGACAGGGATTCAACAATACCTGCATAGATACTCAAAGGAGCCAGGTCACAAAGTGGTGTTTGGAGATAACTCTTCAGGTGACATAGAAGGATATGGCTCAGTGAACTGCAATGGGATCACATTTACCAGGGTTGCATATGTGAATGGTCTTAAACACAATCTTATTAGCATCAGCCAATTATGTGATGCTGACTATAAGGTTTTGTTTACTAAGACTCAGGGAACCATATTCAACAAAAACAATGATGTTGTGCTGATTGCACCCAGAAGGAGAGATGTTTATGTCATCAACATGGATGTGTGCTCTAAAGACAGTTCAAATTGTTTTCTTGCCAAAGCCTCTGAAAGTGTCAACTGGCTGTGGCACAAAAGACTGTCTCATCTCAACTTCAAGAACATCAATAAGATAACCACTCAAAACTTGGTTGCTGGTCTACCTTCAGTAATGTTTTCCAAAGACAAAACGTGTTCTGCCTGTGTCAAAGGAAAACATCACAGGTCTTCATTCAAGACTAGGCAATCATTCTCTATTAACAAGTGCTTACATCTCCTTCACATGGATTTGTTTGGGCCTGTCAAACCTCAAACCATTAATCACAACAAATACACCTTGGTCATAGTTGATGAATTTTCAAGATATACATGGGTGTTCTTCCTCAGAAGGAAAAGTGATGCAGCTGAAACCATCATGTCCTTCATCAGACAGGTTGAAAATATGAATGATGTTAGAGTCAAAGCTCTAAGAAGTGATAATGGTACAGAATTCAAGAATCATCAACTTGAATCATTTTGTGATGAAAAAGGGATTTCTCAGAACTTCTCTTCAGCTGGCACTCCTGAACAAAATGGTGTGGCTGAAAGAAGAAACAGGACTTTGATTGAAGCAGCAAGAACTATGTTAAATGGTGCAGCCTTACCAAAGCAATTTTGGGGAGAAGCTGTTCACACTGCCTGCTACACTCAAAACAGATCAATCATTGTCAAAAGACATGGTAAAACCTCCTATGAAGTTTTCAGAAAAAGATCACCAGACGTCAGCTATTTTCATGTGTTTGGATGCCCTGTGTTTATTTATAACTACAGGGATAAACTTGGAAAGTTTGATGAAAAAGTTGATGATGGTTTCTTTTTGGGATACTCTCCAACAGCCAAAGCCTTCAGAGTATTCAACATCAGAAGACAAGAAGTAGAAGAAACATTCCATGTCAGATTCAATGAAGATGATGAAGTCATACAAAGAACAGGAACAGAGGGTGATGAAATAGATTTTAATGAAAATATTTCTTTCCCAAGTGATGAGTTCACAGAACCCAGACCTACCAGTCATCATCACTCCAACACTCTCACTCCTTATGTCCCTCCTTTTGACCCTCTGTCTACTCACAACATAGAAGTTCCTACCTCTCAGGAACTTGATGAAGAAGAACCTCAAATCTCTGATGGTCCTTCTCATGATATTGATGACTCACCAATTCTTCAAATCTCTGAAGATTCTCCTGCTGATAATGAAATAGCTTCCCTTGATATGGCTGAAGAAGACTATGAAACTGAGGTTGTCTTTGAAGAAAGCCCTCCTAGTCAGCAGGATGAGACTCAAATTGTACCAGCTGTGCCCTCAAGTACCCCTGTTCTTAAATCCCTAGCTCCTCAAAATAAGTGGTCAAGAGATCAATACATTCTTCTTGTCAACATTATTGGGGAACCAAATGCAGGGGTCACAACCAGACAGCGAATCCAAGACTCAGAGTCAGCCTCAGCCAATGAATGTCTATTTCCTGAATTTCTTTCACAAATTGAACCTAAAAGAGTAGCTGAGGCTCTGGTAGAAGAAGGATGGGTAGCTGCTATGCAAGAAGAAATCAATCAGTTCAAAAGGAACAAAGTATGGACACTAGTGCCATCTCCACCTGGAAAGAATATCACAGGCACTAGATGGATCTATAGAAATAAGATGGATGAAATTGGGAACATCATCAGGAACAAGGCAAGACTGGTAGCACAGGGGTTCTCTCAGACTGAAGGAATTGATTATGATGAAACTTTTGCACCTGTTGCTAGACTTGAGGCCATCAGAATCTTCCTTGCTTATGCTGCCTATATGAACATCACTGTGTATCAGATGGATGTTAAGAGTGCCTTCCTCAATGGTGATTTGGCTGAGGAAGTGTATGTTGCACAACTTGAAGGATTTGAGAACAGCGAGTTTCCCAACCATGTGTACAGACTTCACAAGGCAATGTATGGTCTGAAACAAGCTCCAAGAGCATGGTATGAAACTCTTTCAAATTTCTTATCTGAAAATAAATTTATCAGGGGTTCTATTGATAAAACACTCTTTACCTTCAAGGACAAGAGTGATTTCATCATTGTGCAGATTTATGTGGATGATATCATCTTTGGGTCAACAAATGTCAATCTTAGTAAACGTTTTGCTAAATTAATGACCAAGAAATATGAGATGAGTATGATGGGTGAATTAACTTACTTTTTGGGCTTTCAAATTAAACAATGTCCTAAGGGAATTTCTATTTGTCAAGAAAAGTATGTTAAGGATTTACTTAAAAAATATGACTTAGCTGATTGTGCATCAGTGAAATGCCCCATGCTTCCACCCAACAACTTGGTCCCTGATGAGTCAGGGGTCTCTGTCAATGAGACTTTATATAGAGGCATGATTGGGTCACTGATGTATCTAACAGCCAGTCGTCCAGATATCCAATTCTCCACATGTCTCTATGCAAGGTACCAAGCTAACCCAAAAGAATCCCATCTAGTGGCTGTTAAGAGAATTTTCAGGTATCTCAAAGGAACACCATCCCTAGGTCTATGGTATCCAAAGGAATCAGGCTTTGATCTCAAGGCCTATTCAGATTCAGATTATGCTGGATGCTGTATTGACAGGAAAAGCACTTCAGGCAGCTGTCAAATCCTAGGAGGAAAATTGGTTGGATGGAGTGCTAAGAAGCAAAACTCTGTGGCTATGTCTTCAGCTGAAGCAGAATATGTCGCTGCAGCCAGCTGTTGTGCTCAGGTGCTCTGGATGAAAAGTCAATTGGCTGACTATGAAATCTTGTATGACAAAGTACCAATCTTTTGTGACAACACCAGCGCCATTGCCATATCCAACAACCCTGTTCTTCACTCTCGTACCAAACACATTGATATCAGGTATCATTTTATCAGGGATCATATAATAAAGGGAGATATTGAGCTGCATTTTGTTCCCACAGAGCTGCAACTAGCTGATATCTTTACAAAGCCTTTGGCTGAACCTTCGTTCAACAGGCTAGTTACTGAGCTAGGGATGCTCAATATCTCAAAGCTTGTGGCTTGATAATAAATGTGTTCATTAAATGATTGATTCTATATTAAATGTTTTTCACATGAAACTAGGTAGTTACTTTCCAAGTAAATGCAAAAAACATTCTCAAATATTTAATCATTTATTTTTCGGATAAAGAGGAGACAAACTTTTTGAAAGGTCAAGGGGACCCACTTGAGCAGTCATTTTCGCACCTTGCATTTAATACGGTTGAATAACTATTCACTTAAGTTTGAATATATATTGTCTTCTTTCTCTTCTCACCCACCACCATTCTAAAATCTACTTCTCTCTCTAAGTTCTTATCTCTCTCAACCATCCGCCATTTTCATTCACCTTCAACCTCAAATCCATGGCGTTTCCCGTTCCAAAAGCCTCCAATGTTAACTTCGAGATCAACGAGAGCATCCTCGCCTCCAACAACGCCATTGAATGGATTAAGGCACCAAACAGCACCTATTCGGATCTGGTAAATTTCATGCAGAATTGTGACCTAAATGAAGCCTTCACCAAATCTCCATCCACCTTTTACCACGAATACCTTAGGGAATTCTGGTATTCTGCTGAAGTAGTAGAAGACACCATTACATTTAGCCTTTCATGCAATGAACATCCTTTTGCCTTCTCCCTTAAAGACTTTTCTAGTGTGGCCGGACTAAAACATGGAGATGAATGCCTAAAGGCAGTTGACAAAAAGGCTGTCAAGGAAGCCCTGGCCACACTCAACCCTTGCCATGACATTAACCCTGCCCTTACACCAGCTGAGGTCCTCGTCAAATCCCCTCTGAAGATTAAGTATTTCACTCCTATGTGGCGTGTCCTCTTCACCCACATTGTGAAGTCCCTGGGAGGAATGCAGGGATCACAGGATCAGATGTCGTTCAATCATCAGGCTATTGCGTATGGATTAATCTGGGGAGCTGATGTTGACGTTGGAAGCATCCTATTCTCAAACCTGGTAGAACAACTGAAGGGAAGGAATCAGGTCAGGGAAAAGAACATTTGTTATGTGCGCTTCCTGTCCCTGATCTTTGAAAGTTTGCTGGGAGATAATTACCACAACAAGGCCTTGACTGCTCTTAAGCCCTATTGCATCACAGGCGCCATCTACAAGGAAATAGGAGCTGAGGATATCCCTGTCACCGCCCACATGCTGAACGTGGCCAACCAGGTACCAAACGCTGAGAAGCCCTTGCTCCCTTCCTCTGAGAAGATGATTACTTCTAGTGTTGCTGGCAAGTCTATGTCTTTGACCTCTGGGCAGCACACTACTAAGTCCAAGGCTTCATCTGGCCAACAGCCTAAGAAGAAGAAAATCCCCTCTTCTTCCCACTCCAAAGCTGTTATCAAGGCCAAGGAAAAGAAGACTGACACCGCCTCTGGTCCAGATACTCTTGTGGATTCAGACTCTTTGGCTGACAAACAACAGGCGTCTAGTGTCTCTAAGTCAGCTGAGATAACAGGAAACCAGCCAAATCAAGCTGATATCTCACAGGTAATCAGTGTACATTTTTAGAGGTTGACAAGCAGCCACTCTCATTTGTCTATAGGAGAGAGTGGTGAAGTTAGGGTAATCCTCGACCCATAGAAGTCTGTCATTACACTTAGAATACTTTAAGACTTCCGTACACCCTGTCTTTGCACCAGGGAATGATTCATTTGTGTTTACAAAGCACCCCGATGACCCTGAACCCTCTAGACAGTATTCAGGCTAACAACAACCTGAATATACTAATGTCTCAACCTTGATCAGCTGTACTTCACACAGCCTCTTGGTTCCCTCCTTAAAAGAGTCCCAAAGGATTTATCCTTTCAGGGGGAGCTGAATCATCACCCTCAACTTTCCTAGGGGCAGCGTAACAGGCGACCCACAACAACATATGTTTCACTCTTAAAAGAGTCCCAAAGGTTTTAACCTTTTGGGGGGGCTGAATAGTCACACTCAGCTTTCCTAGGGGCAGCGACTGGCGATCCATAAACAACATATGTTTCACAATCAAAAGAGTCCCAAAGGTTTTTTACCTTTTGGGGGGGCTGAATAATCACACTCAGCTTTCCTAGGGGCAGCGAATGGTGATCATTAACCACACTTTATTCACACTTAAACGAATCCCAAGGATTTATCCTTTGGAGTGGCTGAGTAATCACCCTCAGCCTCTCTAGGACAGCGAAATGGCGACCATTCCCCTTATATTTTTCCCTGTTACTAATTACAACAAACTTGCAGGCTGAAATTGTACAGCCAGTCGTAGAGTCTCAGGTACAACAAGAAACGGAGGCTGATACAATGACTCAGGACAAACCAAATGATGAAGAGCCAGTGATAAATGCTGATGAAGAAATGCTCTCATTAGAGGATTATGTCTCTGATATTGAGCAAATGCCTGAAGATGAATTCCCTGAGGGAATGTTTGATGAAGAGGATGAAGAAGATGAGGACGACCAGCTGTCTGCCTCTCCTCCTAAAGATATAGCTGTGTCCACACCAGCTGATGACAAGACTTCTCCTCTCAAGGAAGCTGTTGACACTCCAAACTCTGCTACATCCGCAGCAACAGTCTTCCAAAGACCAACTTATGATCCAACAGCCGAATTTCTCATGTTTGATCATCCTGCCCAGACCAACTTTGACATAATTCCAAGGGGGGATGATTTTGCTCAGCAAAGCCTCAATATCAAGAATCTTCAGCCCGTCCATCATCAATCTGATATTGAGCGCTTATCAAGAAAGCTGGATGTGATCAATTCTGAAATGCACAACTTCACTGTGACATTTCCAGGCATCATAAAAAAGGCTGTGACTGAGGCTGTCACTGAGCCAATTCAGGATGGTGCAAGAGGAGGTGTAGCCCAGGGACTCGGTCATCTTTCAACAAGGATAAAGGATGCCATTGACTCAGTTGTCCCTGCTATGTTCCATGAACATGAACACACCATGCACAGGAACTTTAATGCTGTTCGCAACAGGCAATACAATCATGCTAACTTTATTATCAGGCGTGTTCAGGCGAATACTAATGCAAATGCCAACCTCCTGCTAAAGATTGCCAGGGCCTCAAGAAAAAGACAACATGCTATGGTTGCATCTGTGGAGCAGATTGCAAGACGTTTTCAGGCACGTTCATCCAAGCATCTGCGAAGCAAGGATAAACGTGAGGGGGAGAAGAATACTACACTCAGCCATGCATCTGCTGAACAAGGCTCATCATCAGCTAATCCCTCTACTACACATGTTCCTCTCCAAGTCATCACACCAGTTATAATACCTGATGATGAGGATGATACTCAGGGGGAGCAACAAACTCAAGATGGAGCTGACTCATCTAAATCTCTGATCTTAGTCAACATCAGCAAGCCTGAGGATGATGATGAGCCAGCGGCCAAGAAATTAAAATTCACTGTTAGCTCTCTCCCCAAAGCTATTCAAACTCAGGCTCAGACAGCGTTCATCAATAGAGCTGATGTTTTGAAAAACATATGTGTGGAGTCCTCTGTCTCGAAGAAAGGAAAGGAGATAGTTTTGGTTGATACTGACACCAAACTTAAGAAGATAGCTGCGATGCTAGAGACAGGAGGATCCACCACAGACCTTTCCCATTTTTCAACCTTTACACCTTCCGATGAGATTCCTTTGACCCTTAAAGAAATAGAGCAACAGGCTGAAGAATTCAAAAGACTAAATGAGCTCAAGACAGCCAAAGAATTAAATGAAGCTACTCTGAGGAAGATGACACCACCTGAAAGGGAAAAACAAAAACAAAGGTTGAGGGAAATGGAAACTAAACGCGCTGAGGCTTTAAGGAAAGTCAAAGCTGACTATGATGCCTGCGTGAACAATAGATAAGCTGCTGGCAAGATAACCAAGTTCAAATACACCATTCATAAATCCACAAACACCCCACAGATGATCTTATGGAGGGAAAACCAACAGAGAAATATGGATGTGTTTGACAACTTCAGGTTAAAGACACTTGGGTTATCAGAATGGTTCGAACTCGAAGCCTTAGCTGCCAAAAAGTCTGGACAGGCAAATTTCCTTCTGCTTAAAACTCTTAAGGCCAAGTTTAACTGGATCAAGGAAACAGCAGCCAAACTCAAGATTGATCCCCCACCACAGCTTTTTGAACAAGAACCCCCAAAGACAGGCAACAAAAGGAGAAGAATTTCACAAATTATTAATGAAACTTTTGTTACTGAAGATGTTCATGTGGATGGTATGCACAGGGATTTGATCCTTCCAAATGGTATTGTTGGCCCTGTTGATGGTCAGACATACTCGGAGCCTGAAAGAGGAATGGCATTTATGAACAAGGCTTGCTAGTATGCTTTTCAGAGGGAAGATGAGTTGTGCTTGGCTTCAACTATTCAGCTACTCTGTCACAAGAAGTGTCTCAAGATCAACACAGAGTATTCCAAGAAGTTTGCAAAGACTTTGTAGGATGAAATTGATAACAGATTAGACGTGGCCGAAGCTGAAGAAAGAATAAAAAATGATGACTATTGAAGATGGTCTCAGCCCTTTTTACCTTCATCTTTTATTTTACTTATGTAATGAACTTGTAATTTTCTTTAAGTCTTAATAAAATGATGAGGTATGTTTGTTTAGATCTGTTATGTGTAAGAAGAAGCTGTTAAACTCACTTACCTTAACTTAGTTAGATCTAGCATTATTTATGTTTAAATAGGGGGAGATTGTTGGGAATCTAAACTTATTAGATTCCCTGATCATTGATTTAAACATAATTAGGCTGATAGATAGTCCCTTGCCTATGCCTAGGAGGCAGGCAAGTTTCGCAAGACTCACAGAGATCCAAGTCTCTGTGAGCAACCTCAGAGGAGTCCATGTTAGAGACATTGTCAGGGAAGTCGAAGATTACCTGAAGACATACTCATTGGCTGTGATGGATAACAGCCAAGATGTATCAGGGACTCTGAGGGGTTGAGAGTTAACAGGGGTGGCAATACCCTGATAACTCTCCGCATACTTTGGACATGCCATTTGTGTGTTCGAGACTATGAAGAATAAGGAAACTGTTTTTGACAACTGTTCCTTAAAGCATAATGGAAGACTACCAAGAATAGAAGGACATCATGTGACTGATGTGGGAACTTGTAAAAGCTTGTGTAGTCGACATCAAGTACTGTTTAAGTCAAACTCGTAACACTATAAATAGGATGTGTATCCATGCATTAATGTTTAACACTTTGAGATATTAAGAACATTAGTGCATATAACTTAGTGAATCAAACAGCTACGACTGTATTCATAAGTTAGGGTTTATTGTTGTTCAAAGTGTGCACAACACATTGTCATCAAACTGTGTTACCCATAACACATGTAATTCTTTATTATACAATAATAAGATTACGTTTGAAAAGTAATACCTTGTGTTGATTAAGTTAAGATTAGGGTTTCTTGCATTGATTAGGGACTTTCATATAGCCATAATAAGTATTTGTATTAGTAGCACTCTACTAATACGTATTATCGTTTTTCGTTTTTTTGTGTGAATACTATTACTATATTGTATACGTAGAACAATAAATTCACAAGTACTCTAAATACGTGAGAAATCACAACCTTGACTTGGGAGGTTCCAATCATTGTATTCGAATCTCAAACCAAAGAAAAAGGCAAAAATAGATAAATACTTTCGTGAAGCTCGATTTTGGAAAATACAAACTATAAGGTGGGTATAAGGCGGATATTATAAAATATATCCTAAGGAAAAAAGGCTCTTAAGTGCTTCGCGCCGCCTCGTTTCCCCGCTTGCTTGTGAGTATTTGATTTTGAGAGCTAATCGAGGGTTTTGCCGCCCAAAGTATTACTAAGTATCATATATATTTTCTTGGTTTCATTTGATTAAACCCTCTTGAACATTTTGGTGTTCCACCAACGTTCTAAAGTCATCGAAGGCGTTCACTTCACGTGATCGTTTTCATTCCTTGAGGCTTCTTTAATCGAGAGATTTGATTAAGGAGGAGATTTGTAGATTTTGGTCTACTTAATACAATCACAAAATCAAAAAAAGTAAAAACAATAAAAAACCATAAAAAATTGAAAAAGTAAAAACACCAAAAAGAATCTTCTTTGCTCACCCTCTCGTTGTACGTGACGTTTATGCAAACTCGCTCAAAAGCAAGACGTACACGTAAACGTCGTCAAAAGGAAGGAAACCAAACATCTTCTAGTGAAGAATCTCCTATTGTCGAACCCATCGTAGAGAAAGAAGCACCCATGGCTAATCGAACTATGATGGAGTTGCTTCAAGCACCCACCGAGGGTTATGGAGAAGCGATTGTGATTCTCGCTATCCTTGCGGAGAAATTTGAGGTTAAGACGGGTTTGTTGTCCATGATTCAAAACAACAAGTTTCGTGGTGACGAAAAGGACAACCCTCATAACCACATTCGCCAATTCAATCGTCTTACCGCCACTTGCAAGTTTAAGGACGTCTCTAACGACTCGATTAAGATGATGCTTTTTCCGTATTCCTTAGTGGAGCCCGCAAAAATTTGGTTAGAGAAAGAGCCACCCAATTCTATATTGACGTGGAAGGATCTCGTTTCAAAATTCGTGAACCAATTTTTTCCGCCCTCTAAGACTACGCATTTGAAAAACGAGATTTCAACGTTTTACACAAGAATATAATGAGAGTTTTTCGACGGCTTGGAATAGGTTTAAGGAAATGTTACACGAATGTCCTCATCATGGTTTTTCCGACTTGCATCAAATTGACACGTTTTACAATGGCTTGAACGATCATGAGCGTGATTATCTTAACGCCGTCGCGGGTGGTAATTTTTTGTGTAAGAAGGTCGAGGAAGCATTGTTAATTATTGAGAATAGGTCTAAGGTCTATAGTCCTCGTAGCACGTCGAGTGTTCGTAAGACTTTGTCTACACCTTCGCCTTCATTGTCACATACCATTGATGCTTGCCAAATCGAGGCTAATTTGGAAAACAAGATTTTTGATAAGCTTAAAGGATTGTTAATTGAGTTTAAAGTTGGTGAACAACCCACTCCCGCTACGGCTAAAGCGGTTGAGGTTTCTTGTATGTATTGTGGTGGAGCTCACGATTACTCCAAGTGCATTACCAACGGTGGTAACACTTCGAGTGCCTACGCGGCCGCGGGAACTTATAACCAAAACGGTCAAGTTACCCTCACTAATCAATTGACTCCACCGGGTTTTCCACCAAATCAAAATGCTAACAATTATCGAAACAATCAAGTTGGTTACCAAAACAATCAAAGAAACAATTACAAGGGTAATAAAAACTATGGGAATCAAGGAAGTAGTAGCCAATTGCAAAATCAAAACCAAAACCGTAATTTTCAAAACACAAGTCAAGGTATTCAAAATGTTTACACTACAGAACTTCCAATGGACTTTTTGAATTACGCTACGGCAAATGATAAGATTTTGGAAAACATTCAAGAGCAATTGGCTAGTCAAGCTAGGGAAACGGCTAAAAACACCAAGGAGTTAGCTAATTTTGTTAAGGAAAATGTTAACATGAGAAATGAGTTGAAAACTGATTTTGCTAATCAAATTAGAGGTCAAAACAATAAAATTGAGCAAAGTCATGCTAGCCTTGAACAAAGAATTGACCAAAAAGCCGCTAGTCAAGATGTTAAGCTTAATGTTATTTTAGAAGCGGTCATGGGGAACAAAGCCTCTACTTCGGGTAGTTTACCTAGTAACACCATATCAAACCCGAAGGGAGAGATGAAAGTGATTACCACACGAAGTGGTAAGACACTTAAAGAACCGACTCCTCAACCAATTACTCCAACGGTGGAGGAAATTGAGGAAGAACCCGAGGTGGTGGTCGAAAAGGAGCATATCTCAAGCCCACAGTACCGCTCATGCCACACCTACGGTTGACCCATTACCAACATTGGAACCCGAGATTCCAAAGGCTATGCCTATGCCCCAACCCACACCACCCTTACCTTACCCATCGAGACTTAGAAAGGAGAAACGATAAGAGCGCGACAATTATCAATTTGAGCTTTTTATGAAAATGTTTCGTGATTTGCACTTTAATGTGAGTTTCGCCGATGCTTTGGTCATGATGCCTCGATTTGCTGCTAACTTTAAGAGTATGTTGAACAACAAGGAGAAATTGCATCAATTGTCTAGTTGTTCGTCGGTTTAATCGCATACCTCAAAAAGTCGGTGATCCCGGTAAATTTTTGATCCCTTGTGTAATCCAATATATGGAAGAATTTTATGCCTTGGCCGATCTTGGTGCCAGCATTAACTTGATGCCACTTGCAATCTTCGAGTCGCTCAATCTTCCTAATCTTACTCCTTCACTAATGTCTATCGAGTTGGCCGACCATTCCACGATTCGCGCATGTGGATTGGCGGAAGACGTTTTTGTGAAAGTGCGAAAGTTCTACTATCCCGTAGACTTTATCGTTGTTGATATCCCCACGGATCCTCAAGTTCCTCTCATTTTAGGTCGTTCATTTTTAGATACGTCTATGGCTTTGATCGATGTTCATGCTAGAAAGATCACCTTACGTTTCAACGACGAGGAACTTGTTATAGACGCAACTCAAAATTCTCAACTTTCTCATGTTTATTCCGTTGCTACCATAAACCTCGTTGATATGATCGACGTGGTTTGCGAGGAATTTTCACAAGAAGTTCTAGGGTTTGGTGATGTTGAAAATAGTGGCAATCCCACTATGTTGGATCCAATCCTTGATAATTCGACACCAACCTTCACTCCATTTGAAGGCGGTGGTTTTACGTTGGAAGAATTCGATGTTACACGTACTTGTAACGAAGACCTCGACAACGATGAGGACTTCTCGATTATCAAGGATTTTCTTAACGATTTCCCATTTCCTCCACCCGAGGAGGTTATGAGTATCGAGCCCAAATCGTCACTTGAGGAACCATCTATCCTCGAGTTGAAAGATTTACCTCCTCACCTCGAATATGTCTATTTGGAGGAGGACGACAAGTTGCCGGTTATTATTGCGAAGGAACTTTCGAATGATGAAAAAACCGCACTTGTCGATGTTCTAAAGGATCACAAAGGGGCAATTGCGTGGAAGTTATCCGACAATAAGGGAATCGATCCCAAGTTTTGTACCCACAAAATCTTAATGGAAGAGGATTACAAGCCCGCAATCCAATGTCAAAGGAGGGTGAACCCCAAAATTCATGACGTCATCAAAAAGGAGGTCCTTAAACTCCTTGACGCGGGAATGATTTACCCTATTTCTGATAGCCCTTGGGTGAGTCCTATTCATTGTGTCCCTAAGAAGGGAGGAATGACCGTTGTGCCAAACGATGCCAACGAGTTAATTCCCACTAGACTCGTGACCGGGTGGAGAGTGTGCATTGACTATCGTAAGTTGAATGAAGCCACTCGAAAAGACCATTTTCCCTTGCCCTTCATGGACCAAATGTTGGAGCGTCTTGCGGGAAACGATTTCTATTGCTTTTTAGATGGTTTTTCCGGTTACTTCCAAATTCCCATCGATCCTCGTGATCAAGAAAAAACTACGTTTACGTGTCCATGTGGAACGTTTGCCTATCGTAGAATGCCATTCGGACTTTGCAATGCACCGGGAACCTTTCAAAGGTGTATGATGGCTATTTTTCATGACATGATCGAGAAGACGATGGAAGTCTTCATGGATGACTTTTCCGTGTTTGGTAATTCGTTCACTTCGTGTTTTTCGAACCTTGAGAGAATGTTGAAACGTTGTGAGGAAACCAACCTTGTGCTCAATTGGGAAAAGTGTCATTTTATGGTTAAGAGTGGAATCGTCTTAGGGCACAAGGTCTCGAAAGCGGGGATTGAGGTAGATCAAGCTAAGGTAGACGTCATCGCCAAATTACCTCATCCGAAAACCGTAAAGGGAGTTAGGAGTTTCCTAGGCCACGCGGGCTTTTATCGTCGATTCATCAAGGATTTTTCAAAGATCTCTCGACCCATTACACATCTTCTTGAAAAAGAGGCACGATTTGTCTTTGACGAAGATTGTGTACGAGCCTTTGAAATCCTTAAGAGGAAACTTACCGAAGCTCCCATTCTTGTTGCTCCCAATTGGAACCTCCCCTTTGAGCTCATGTGTGATGCTAGTGATTACGCTATTGGGGCCATTTTGGGGCAACATCATGATAAGCACTTCTTGCCTATTCACTATGCTAGCAAGACGATGACCGAGGCTCAACTAAAATACACTACAACGGAGAAGGAATTCCTTGTCGTGGTGTATGCATTTGAGAAATTTCGACCCTATCTCGTCTTAGCTAAATGCATAGTGTATACGGACCATTCGGCTATTAAGTATCTCATGGAAAAGCAAGATGCTAAGCCTAGATTACTTCGTTGGATTCTCCTCTTTCAAGAATTTGATCACACCATCGTTGACAAAAAAGGAGCCGAAAATATAGCGGCCGATCATCTTTCTCGTATGGAAGATCCTCACCAAAGTGTTTACGAGCCCAAGGAAATCACCGAAACATTTCCGCTCGAGACACTTGGTGTAGTGAATTCTAAACTTGATTCTTCCACCCCATGTTTTGCGGATTTTGCAAACTACCATGCGGGTAACTTCATCATCAAGGGTATGACGACTCAAGAAAAACGAAAATTCTTTCGTGACGTCAAGTTCTACTTTTGGAATGACTCTTACTTGTTTCAAACTTGTGCGGATCAAATCATCCAACGTTGTGTATTTGGCACCGAAGCTTCTAACATCCTTAGAGCTTGTCACGAGGGACCCACGGGTGGTCACCACGATGCTAATCTCACGGCTAAAAAGGTGTTTGATGCCGGCTTCTTTTGGCCTACTATTTACCGAGATGCACAAGATCTTGTGAAGTTATGTGATTCATGCCAACGACAAGGAAAAGCCTCACAAAAAGATGAAATGCCACAAAACATCATCCAAGTGTGTGAGATCTTTGACGTTTGGGGTATGGACTTTATGGGGCCGTTCCCATCATCTCGTGGTAATAAGTACATTCTCGTTGCGGTTGACTACCTATCTAAGTGGGTGGAGGCCAAAGCCTTGCCCACCAATGATGCTCGTGTGGTAGTCACGTTCTTGAAAAGCTTGTTTTCTCGGTTTGGAATCCCTCGTGCGATCATAAGCGATCGTGGAACCCATTTTTGTAACGACCAATTCGAAAGGGTCTTAAGAAAATATGGGGTTACACATCGGCTTTCTATGGCTTATCACCCACAAACGAGTGGGCAAGTCGAGGTTTCAAACCGAGCGTTGAAGAGGATCTTGGAGAGATCCGTTGGGGAAAAACCGACAATCTAGGTCGGATAAGTTGGACGATGCTTTATGGTCCTTTAGGACCGCTCATAAGACACCCATTGGGTGCACTCCCTATAAGCTTGTGTATGGAAAGAATTGTCATTTGCCTATCGAGTTAGAACACAAGGCTTATTGGGCCCTAAAGCATTGTAATGATGATATGGAGACCGCGGGAAAACAACGGAAAATGCAATTAAATGAATTGGATGAATTGAGAGACATTGCTTATGAAAATTCATTGATTTATAAAGAAAAAACTAAAAAGTTGCATGATTCTAAAATTAAAAACCGGGTTTTTAACATTGGGGATCAAGTTTTGCTTTTTAATTCAAGATTAAAAATCTTTTCCGGTAAGTTGAAATCCCGTTGGTCCGGTCAATTCACCGTGACTCAAGTTTTTCTGTATGGGACCATCGAGCTAGATCAAGATGATGGTCCTAACATCAAGGTGAATGGAAATAGGTTGAAACACTACTTTGGCGGGGAAGTTCCATCCTTGAACTACCTCGACCAAGTCACTTTCCCCAATGATAATTAGTATTGAGGGGATCGAGTCGAGCTCATGACTCGGTAATCAAAAACGAGGTGCCTCGTGGGAGAGTCCCATGCTTATCCCATGTACATATTATCGCTTTCTAATGTAGTTAACGTGTGGGGATTTGTGCCCTTCCAACCTTTGTTCCGTGGTTGTTTGTGAATTGTGGTTTTTAGATGATCATGATCTTCACGATTGGAGCCTCTCGTGTTCGTTTATGGGAGCACTCGATCGTTTGCTTTGAAGACTTTCTCAATATCCATGATATATCCTTTGATGTTCTAACCTTAGGTTATTAGCACACTTCATAAACGGCTATTAATTTATTGGTTACACCCTTTCCATGCTAGATTAGGCATTCGACTACGTCTCTAGTATAGGGGTGTTTGCACCCCTAGACTAGAAACATTGAGGACAATGTTTAACTTTAGTATGGGGGGTGAATAGATACTTGCCTTGCCAAACCTTCACGCTTTCCAAAGTTAATCTTTTTGTTTATCGTTTTGTTGCAAAATAAGGCTAAAAATGGCCAAATTTTAAAAATTTTCTCATGTTTTGTAAGTGTTTGAAGACACGAATGTAGGTTTTCCGATGGCGAGAATAAGAGTAATTTTTGACTCGACCGTGCGTGTTGAGAATTTAGCTTTGATTCCTTAACTTCACATTAGGCTAAGTCTCTTAAATGAGGACGAGAAATGATAGGGTTAATTATAAGTTACTATGCTAAACGTAGAAGTCGCTCTTCTTTCAAAAACTCATGTGTTCTCGTTATTTGCTTATTCTCCCTTCGCATGTAAATATTTTTTGCTTAATAAACATTGACTTAGCGGTTTAGTTGGGATTGTTGGGTTTCTAGTCTTTTCTAGTAGCTTCCGTGTAATTAAATTGGGAAGACATTAAGGTATCGCCAACGTCAAGGTTTTGAAGTATTGGCACCCGAATAATCAAAAGCTTCACCCAATAATAAGATTTCAAGTGCTCACCTAAATCAAGCAAACAATTTGAAGCCCCACAAGGCCGAAAAATCTATGCAAAATTGAAAGTGAATCAAGCCTTAATCTTCAAAGCTTTAAAGATCCAAAATTCGCCTTAGCATGAGGATATACGTCTTTGGCTAATAAAACCACCGATGAGGCGGATAATAAAAGGCAAGGCAAGACCGAAGTCATAATAAAATCTTCATGGCGAAGTTGAATAAAAGATGGAGGTAAACCAAAGATAATAAGGCCCTTCCGTTAGGGGGTGTATAAAAGTCTTGGTAATAAGTCTCATGTTCAAAACCGTTATAAAACAGTGTTAATCGAATCTTTTTGTCAACTTAATTTTTTGACATCGTTGTCTATAGGGAGGGGTTATTGATTTGATGGTCTTGGTTACAGCGTTATGACTCTATTTTTAGACCTAAATCTCTATTATCGCATAAGTCAAACAGTGTATCCTCGTGAAACATTCAAGACAAAATAAAATATAAGAGATACAACTTAGGAATAATGGGAGAATAAGTACGTGATTAGGGCATATGAGTAGTGTTAGCATTACTAACTTATAATGACAATGATCTCGTTGCACGCTTAGCATGGAATTGGGGTGAAAATCGAGGACGATGAAATTATTTCTAACGAAACATTCACGTGTTCTTATTCTATGAACCTAAACGTCCCATTTTGCGATGAAAATCATACATTATGTCTAAAACGCAAGTAGTAGTAATAGTAGTAGTGTAGCTAGTTTATCATTCAATAAGGCGAATAAAAATGAATTTTGGAGGTGCTACAATACTTTATTCTAGCATTGCGTGAGGGCACGGCAATGGTTTAGTATGGGGGAGTGATGAGACTGCTTTTATACATAGTCTCATCGTCCAAAATGGGCTTAAAATGCATTAAATGTCATTAAAAATGCCAAATATATGCTCGTGTTTGTTGCTTGTGTTTTTTAGGTACGGATATTGAGAAAATGACAAAAGATCACAAGAATCAAGCCGAAAAGGAACACGGGAAAAGAAGTCGCACAAAGAACCGGACCCGAATCAGGATTTTCCATTCAAGTCCTTGAAGTTTAAAGATTTGTCGAGTTTGGTCCCTCAAGAATTGAAGACTTGTCATTTAATACCCCTGTAAACCTCCAAATTACAATTCGGTCCCTTAAATAACAATAAATTACAAGATTGGTCCTTGATATATGGTCAAATTGCAAGTTAAGTCCTTATAAACAAGTTTATAAAACCTTTTGTGGCCAAAGTATGAATTTACAAACTTGTTTATAAAGGAGAATGGAAATTGGGCAGTTATAAACTTCATATGGCATATTTTTTAGAGAGCAGGGACCACTTTTGCCTATAACAAAACCTAAACCCGGTTTTTACCCAGTACTAGCCCAATCTTAACCCATTACCAGCCCACACTTAATATAAACCCAGTTTAAAAGTTTTAAACGAAATTTATTATAATTTCCTAAGGCGCTAAACAGTTACTATTCCTAAATCCCCCCCAAATCAAACCTGATGAACCCTAATCCCCTAACCATAATTAACCAAAAATTAAACACCCTAACCCTCAAGAAACATAATTCATGTGACTTTCATCTTATTTCCACTCACAAAAAACTACCCCATAACTCCCATGTGACAACCCGTGATTCCCCTGCACCCAAAAGATGGGAAAACTCCAAAAACGTCAGAAATCTAATGGCCTAGAAGTTTTCTTGCTCCCAAATGTGGAAACCTTGGTTTCCGGATCTTTGAAGCAACTAGGAATGCACCATGTTCATATTATTAGATAATCAAAACGGAATTAGAACATGATACATTAACAAGGTGTTTAGACACATTGAACATGAATTAAAACAAAAGGTTTGCTAATTATATTGATAACCAACAACCACTAGACGTGTATACATTGAATCCCACGTCTAGTGCACACACGCTTTTAGGTTTACATTGTGAATGAATTGATGATAAAAACCTAAGACCCTTGGTTTCTTTTATAGTGTAAGGATTAGGGTTTACAAGAGATAAAAACAAATAAACAAGTAAATCTTCTATTTAAATAAACTTATGCAGAATATATCTTGCATGTTTATCTAAATAGAAGCTTCCATAAGCTTCTTTGTCTACGTTTTGTCAATGCTTGAATTGCATGTGACAATGCTTAGATTGCACACGACAACTCTTGAGCCAACAACGCTTAGTTTGTTCTTGTCAACGCCTAAATTGCTCTTGACAACGCTTAGACAATATCTTCATGTTTTCTTCGTTTTTGAGTTTCTGCCACATCAACTTTTTGACCCAACAATCTTCCCCTAGTTGATGGTGGCAAAACTCTATGTGTATCTCTTGTAAGTTGTACATGATCTTCAAATTGCTTCCCCTCAAGTGTAGCATGTATTTCTTCCCCTTTTTGTCACATCAACAGGGAAGTAAACAATGTATGTAATCTTTGAAGATTCTCCAAATGTAGGCTCTGTGTAATGATCTTGAAGAACAATTAATATAATATTTTTGATGTAGAAGTAGAATAACCCAATCTTGTGTTCCATGTCTTGTACTATCCATGTGATGAAGAACTTATACTAATGATTAAATATAAGTAGACCTCGATCCCTTGTCAATATTCTCATCCTTTGTGAGACACTGAGCACGATAATGTAACTCCTTCAAGTGTTATGACAAGTCTTCATCACCAACCATGTAAAGCACGAACAAGTTACCTTTAAAGTCACAAGTGCATGACTTTAAGATATGATAGAACACAAACTCGCGAAAATCTTCTTCAATCATCAAACTTAACATAAGAATTCTTCCCCTTAAGCCAACACCTCTTCATGACAAGTCAATATCTTCATATGTAAAAGTTAGAAGTCGGATAACTCTTTCACAAGGTTACCCCGATTACATAATCTAATATATTACTTCACGAATTGTTGCTAACTCGCATTAAAATCATTAATCCCTTTTAAAAATATCTGAGCCATAAATATCACCATGATATTCTGAATAAAAACGGAGATTCCATGTACCTTCGTGTGTAAATACCACCTTTTTGTGTGCTAAAAACGTACCAATTTTCTCAACAGCAGCAATCCCTGTGTTGTCCAACATCCTTCTTCATCCAAGATCTCTGGAATGTGTATTGTCCAATATCAGACAATACATGTCAGCGTTTGAATTCTCATATATCGGACAACACTGTCAACGCTGTCAGCGTTGACTTATTCTGTCAGCGTCAAAATTAAATCTGTCAGCGTCTGGATTACAAACGTCAGCGTCCACTTCTGTCAGCGGGTATTTTGTATATCTTCAGCAGCTAGGGTAACAACAGACACTTTGTGTGGTGTCTTCATACATACAAATTGCTTTTAAACTATAATATGATTCTGTGTAGTCAATTGGCTGCATATAAATCCCATATATCCCACGTCCAATATTATCCATAATTTTAGGAAGTAAGTATATATCACATCCAAAAATAACGTACATTATTTTGGACTAATATAACTAGAAAAGAATCCCTAAAATTTAGAAATCATACCAACATTCTCGTGGAATAAAGCTGCTTTCATTTGTACCCGTAACAATGGATTGCTTCCAATAAGTCACATGACTATGATCCAATGATAACTTTTCCTTTGAATACATCATGGCCATAAACAAGTCATCCAATCACAATTTGGTAATCGTGTGAACACAGATTTATGACCATGTGAACACATATGATTGACCAATCATAATTGTATCATCATGTGAACATAGATCTTCTTCTATCAATCAAAGCAAACAATGGACCTTGCGACAAAATCCATCAAAATCATAAATCCTTGATCTTACGTCACTATCTTGATTAATATATCCCTTGTGACCATATTAACCTTTCTGCTTTTCTCATGCAGACATGCGTAATTTCCTTTTCAACATCACTGTTATACTTTAATACTTGTTGCATCGTGTGAACAGAAGATGCTAGCTGCTCTTGATATCACGTGTGTCCTACCACAAACAACAATCACACGTGAATAATAATGTGTAGCAACTAAAGGAATCAATCTATCTTTTCTTCTCGTTAGGTTATCATGTCTGTATAAGTAGATCTAGGGTTTTATGAGAAAAACCCTAAAACGAGAATTCAGTATTAAACATCCATGATTACCAATCACATTAGGGTTCATCGTTAGTTCAAGAACCAACTCACCAAGGCCAATGCAATTATTACAAGCAGCAACAAACAATGATTCTATGGTTTTTAAACAAAACCCTAAAAACGAACATCACCACTGCAGTCATCTTCGTCTCCCAATAACTTCTTCTTGAAAGCTCAAATGGAAGATCCCTTCGGTGAGATCCTAGACACATGTGCCAAGAATCTACAGTCCAAAAGTCACGAAGATCCAACGGTTAACGAAGGAGAAAACGTGTTTTGAACATGGCTGTCCACATAAATCTGCATTCACTCACTGCTGACTTTGACGCTTAATAACTTTTTCCTGGGGATAAAACTCAACAATCCCTCCGGTGGATGTTTAGATATATGTATGTAAAACACACATATAAAATTTCGTGACGATCCAACGGTTCAATAAAAATTTATGACCTTCTGAATACTGCTGCACACACAAAAACGTCCAGAAAAACCCTAGACGGATTTTTCTTCTTTTCACCATACACGAACACCTTGTTGGTCCTAGCATCACGAGCCACGAGGCTCTGATACCAATTGTGGAAACCTTGGTTTCTGGATCTTTGAAGCAACTAGGAATGCACCATGTTCATATGATTAAATAATCAAAGAGGAATTAGAACATGATACATTAACAAGGTGTTTAGACACATTGAACATGAATTAAAACAAAAGGGTTGCTAATTATATTGATAATCAACAACCACTAGACGTGTATACATTGAATCCCACGTCTAGTGCACACACGCTTTTAGGTTTACATTGTGAATGAATTGATGATAAAAACCTAAGACCCTTGGTTCCTTTTATAGTGTAAGGATTAGGGTTTACAAGAGATAAAAACAAATAAACAAGTAAATCTTCTATTTAAATAAACTTATGCAGAATATATCTTGCATGTTTATCTAAATAGAAGCTTCTATAAGCTTCTTTGTCTACGTTTTGTCAATGCTTGAATTGCATGTGACAATGCTTAGATTGCACACGACAACTCTTGAGCCAACAACGCTTAGTTTGTTCTTGTCAACGCCTAAATTGCTCTTGACAACGCTTAGACAATATCTTCATGTTTTCTTCGTTTTTGAGTTTCGGCCACATCAACTTTTTGACCCAACACCAAAGTGTTCAAGTAACGATGGAGATCAGTTTCAAATAGCTATCATCCAACTGGCAACCTCACATGTTTCCTGATAACTCGCGGATTGGAAATTTGACCAAGGACCAAGATTTCAAAATGAGAATATCCCATGGAATATTACAAGGGCAAAACTGGAAGTCGACGACAGATTAGGGTTTATTCTTGTTTTCATTTTTTTGTATAAATAGCAATAGGTTGTCTCTTTGTAATTGGTTCCATTTTTCTGAAAAAGAGAGAATTCTAAAAAATGAGTTCCATTGTTTTATTTAATGAAATATCAGTTTGATTAATTTAATTTACTTCTATCTTTAATTTACTGTCAGGTTTTGATTACTTTGCATCACTTATTTCAGCTTGTTTCTGATAAATTCACAAGTTCTAAAAAATATCTTTTCCAAGTTTTACCGTTCATCAAGCTATTTCCATAAGCTATCTGAGAAATAGCTCATGGTATAGCTCTTTAGGCTTAAAAATCAAAGTGTTTTCAGTTATAAACTTTATTTGTGCAATCTTTTTAAGTTTTGGTCACTTAAATCTCAAATAAAGACACTTTTTGACAAATTAATGTAGCATAAGCTACGTTGGGGTTTTCTGACAATAAGCCCTGTTGTAAGCTTGTGGTTGCGAGACAAGTGCTTTGGAGAAGTTTGGTGATCATTTGACGATGTTTACTTTGTTGCTGAATTAAAGGTCATATTCGATTGTTCTTCGTGTAAGGTGGTAAGCTTTTAAGCATAATCTGGGGTAGAAGCTTATTTGGTTCTGGGAGAATGAGGTATAAGAAGTAGGTTGAAGTGCTTATTGGTTTGTGTGTTAGAAGCTGGCCGAGCTTAGGACCCCTGGTAAGCGGTTTCCCCTCTTTTGATTATTTCATACTCATAAATCTGAGGTTGCTTAATCTAAGTGCTTATATGCTTAATGTTTCTTTTTGTTTGATGGTTATCCTGCTTATTTCCTTTTATGCTTGTACCTTTTTATGATGGAGCATCATCTCTTTTCTTAAATCGCTTTGTTGAGTTTCATTTTTCTAAGATTAATTGGCGTTTGGATCAGTCTAATTTTCTGTGATAGAGTAGGTTTTATGCTTAAGTTTTGACTGCATCAAAGTTGTAAGGTTAGTCTTAGTATTATTAAGCCATTTTTTTTGTTTGCTTAGTGTATAAAATCAGATTTCACTTGCTAAGTTATTTTCTATCAAAAGCATCAGTAGGCTCATTAAAGGGGTGTTTGGTTGGGTGAATTATAAGCTGATGAGGTGATATCATAAGATTCTATTTAAGCCCAACATTACGTTTTTATCATCAGTATTGTAGTTTGAGTATTTGAAGTATTTAAGATAGTCACGTCAAATATTTGCATGTTATGCTTTTAGACTTCAAAAAGAATTCTGCATAAAATCAGTAGAAGTAGGTGGTTCTAGTATATTTTGATTCGAAATCTTGTGAACTGTTAGATTACAGTCTCTACTAGGATTGGGTGCTTTTTGTTTGAGGTTGGTTTTGCTAGGGTTATAGTCTTGACTGATTTAAACTAGGTAGGCAACCATTTGAACCAGCAAGTTCTCACTCAGACCCATTTGACTGTGAGGAGTAACTTGTTTTTGACTGTTTTGTGTGTTTATCTGCTTGGATTGTGTTGTTTGTGTGCTTCATCTGACTTCCCACACTTCCATGAGTGTGGGGGTGCCTCATTGTCCAAAAATAATCAAGCAACAAGCTTTCCTAAGCTTAAATCTCACCAGATCACATTTTTGCACAAACAGTGGGAACTCAATTCCCACTGGTAGTATTAACAGTTCCCACTGCTTGGGATAAAGACAAGAAACTCAAAGTGTCACTTTCAGTTTAAACTTTTTGTCTTTAGTGGCAAAAAATAGGAATTAGGGTTTGGTTTTAATTGCATTATTTTTATTATTAAATTTAGGATTTTTCTGTTTAGCTAATTTTTCAGTTACTGTTCATCTTTTAGTTTTTAGATTAAATAGCTATTTTAATTAACTTTTTAACTTTTTGTTTTTGTCTTTTAGTGACAAAAATTATTAATTTTCAGTTTTAAAATTTTTAATAGATTAAGAAAAATAGGAATTAGGGTTTTAATTATAATCCGTTTTGTCTTTTAGTGCAAAATCTTACTTTTTTCAAACATTTTCAATTTTCTACTGTTCATTAGTATAAATTAGGATTTTTAAAATTGTCAAATTATTTTTGGCATTATTTTATTATTTTTTATGATTATTTTAGTTTAAAAATAGTTTAAGTGTTTTAAAAATAGAAAAAATAGTTTGAAAATTTTACAAAAAATATTTTTAGGATTTAATTTTGTGTTTTGAGGTTTACATCTATTAAACTTTTCATTTTAGTTAAGTTTTGATTTTATTTAATTTTTAGGTTTTTCTTTTAATTTAAAAATTAATATTAAATTATTAAATAGTTTTTAGACATTTTGGTTTTCAAATTAGTAATTCTTATATTTTTCTTTAGTTAGGATAAAAATTTGGTAATTTTTGGGATACTTTTTCGTTTTGTCGAATTTTACGTTTTAGCGTTTTTTACGTCTTAGGGTCATTTTTAGCGTAATTCGTCTTTTTCTTTCTCCTTTCTCATCAAATATAATCACAAATCAAGCCTCCTTGAGAACGATCCCACACAAAGGGTCATAAGTGCTTTCGTTTTCCTAAACGAACACTTAATACTTACCGCTTTTACCTCGTTTTCCTAAACGGGTATGAATATACAACCATCATTAAACCATCCCATATTAGGGGTAGGGCAAAACTTTTTTTTGTCTCATCCCCAATTATTTACGGGTACTCCTCGATTCTAGTTTCCTCGATTTGCGTGTCCTCGGGTCGTTTTACGAAAAAGGTTTTTATAAATTGAATCAACGACACAAAACGAATCTAATAAAAATTGTCTCATCAAAAACGGAGTTAAAAAACGTAAATACGTAAACCTAGGGTTTCCGATTTAGTCGTAAAGGACGTTAAATTATTCACGTAAGTCCTAATCTCTTCTCGTAGATTTGTGAGTTTATGAACCAACACAAATTTAAAATCCCAAAATAATATTCACGGATAAATTTATTTCCTGAAATGTCGGACTGTCACCAAAAACGGTGTATGTAAATGTAAGCACGTAACGTAGAGTCCTCCGGTTTAGACGTAGTCGATGCTACTTCAAGACGTAAACCCAAATTTCTTCCCATAATGAGTGAGTTCATAATATAACATTAAAATAATATTTTTAAATAATAATTGAGAATAAAATATCAACCATAAATTGACGGATTGTCACAGCATTTACCCCTAAACAGGATCTTTGTCCTCAAATATCAATTTATCTTACTACTCGCTTCTAATAGAGTTAGAGCCATGTGGGTATTTCCTCCACATTCGGTCTTTTCTCTTTCAAGTGTAATTCAATACAATACGCGAGTTCATCAAACATAACTACGGGAATAAGATCAGGCTTAATGTTGGCTTACTTTCTCTATCCATGATGTTCATGGGTTTTTGATGAATGCAACTTTTCGCCGATCTAAATTTCATTAACAAGTATTCAGATTTTCACTTGATAAACATTTTATCAAGTTCAATATACGAAACATAATTCATGCAGCCCTTGAAGTCCTAGGGTAGATCCAACTTATATGCATTTCAAACCAATCTTTTACATTATCTCAATGGTCCCATACAACGGGGACTTATTTCCCATGATCTTTCAAATCATCAATTCATTTTTCCAAGGTGAAATTTTTTGGCATAACTTCGCTACCCATCCTGCACTTCAAGATCTACATTTCATATTCACATAACCTCCTGCCCAATACCGGCAGTCAATAATCAGATCCTAATTTCAACAATCATTTCAGGTCTCGCGGGTCGGCTATTTTGTAAGGTTAGGTTTGTCACTATAGGAAACCTTAAACCTAAAAGACATGTCCAACTCACAATGGATGAATGTCGGGTGTCTTCATCCCAACTCCTGCTTACAGATGCTCTCACATTTAGATCCTCACAAGATTCGATCTCGATCCTAATACGACAATTATCAATGATAATCTCTCCAAAGGAAAGCGGTTATACGGTTTATTACCAAAGGTCAATTATTCAAACATAAAACAACACTTCTAGTGTTTTGTGTCGTTACTTTACCTCGTCCCTTCGATTGGGGTGGTAAACAGTACTCTCATCAAGGTTCGTTCTCAATGACTTCTGAGCAAATCTCTAGAAATTCGATGCGAGGATCTTGATAGAGATGATCAATACAGGCACACTATGTTTACACAACTCCTTTAAATACAAATGAGTCAATTTCTTCATCGAGAATTTATCATTAACAGGAATGATATTAGCAGATTTGGTCAGTCTGTCGACGATGACCCAAATCGAATCAAATTCAGATGATGACCTTTGCATAGTTAGACATTTACTAATGTATGAGGCGATGTCTGCCTTCATAATTTGCCATTAGTACAACTTCTTCAGATAAAGATTCATTAAATCAGAATGGGCATGAATAGAATACTTAATCTTATGAGATTCCAACATGACTAAATCTCAAAATCTCCATATTTAGGCAACCACAAGTGGCCTTTTAAACATTTAACGCCATCGGCTTCTCAATTGTAATGGTTCACACTAGCCGCGAACCCCTTTTTATTATCTATATTATCCTTTTTACAAGAATCGGCTATATTTTAAATTGTTCGGTAATTCATTTTGCACAGTCATTATTAAGGAACACATCCTAATTGGTTCTTTATCCTTTTTACATAATGCGTCGGTATCTACATTCACCTTTCCTGATGAAATAATTATCATGACCGTATTCATTAAAAATTTCTTTCTTCATATTTTCTAAGTTTTGGTTTCGTCTCAACTATTATCTTTATCCGTTTTGCTCAATCCGACGTCTAAAGCGTCGATAATTATTACAAGTAATTGAATAATAAATATTAAATTTCATGAAACGTAAACGTAAAAAGTTTTAAATTTTCTCAGTTTGACCAATTATAGAGAAATGTTCAAAATAAATTTGAATTTAGTTAACACAGTTTTTGTTGATTTATTGAAAATAAGTAATAAGATTTGTAAATGTTTGAAAAATCTTTGGTTATACTTTGGTCAAAATTTTCTTAGTTGAAAAGCAAAAATTGTCGTTTCAAATTTCAAGTCATGGTTTAAATGGTTTCCTCAATCCCTCTTAAGTTGTCTTGAGGCATGCACAAACATTTACCCCTAAACAGGAGTTTAGTTAAATGATTTGGGTATAAGGGAATGATCCCTTAAAAGTTCTTTTTGATAAAACATTTGTCAAAACATATTTGCACTTTCTTTTTGGTAAAACCCAAAGTCTTAAATGACTTCTAATTTTTGAAGAGTCAATATATATATATATATATATATATCTTACCATCATTAATCAAACGGTCATTTTATGTAAAGGATCAAGCCTTAAATCACTTGTTAAATATTCAAGGTACAGGTTTTCATTGTTCGGCCAATTTAGGGAAATCTATAAATAATTATTAACTCCTTCTTATTCTTAGAAACAAACAAATGATCCTTAATGATCACAAGCATGAATTTATCAAATTACAGCCTACACACGTGATTCACCAAATTTATAGATACTACATGTACATTGGTCAATCCAAGCGACATCACATGAAACTCATAATGTTCATTGCAAGTTCTGGATGTAATGATTGGAATAGATAATCTTCTTTGCAGACGCGAAGATGATGATAACCATGTCGTGGATCAAATCTTTAGAACATACGCTAGAACCTTGTAAATGATCGAACAAATCTTTCATCTTGGGTAATATGTTGGGTCCACTAGATGTGGATCTTGCAGCCTGTCAGGAACGGTGAACGACTTCTGTAATCACAAGTCTATTCACAGAGAAACTCTATACACAATATGAATGCGGAATACAAATATAATAAAGAAGAACAGAATAACTATAAAGACTTGATCCTTTCTAAGGATTTCTAATATTGATAATGACTAGAACTATGTTTGTTGAAGGTGTGTATAACCTTTCTGCCTAAGGTTCCTTTTATACTACAAGGAAACCCTAATACAGCATTAAACAAAACGTGTAAAACTGATATGCATATCCTTTCCTAACATATCTCATGCATATCCTAACAGAATAATAAATAAATAATAAAGTTTGACTTTGACTAGGACCAGGAGCACGACTTGCTCCTACTACTACTAGGACCAGGAGGAACTACATACCTCCTAGTCTACCTATTACAATTAACTATTCCAATGGTCCTAACAATCCTCCCCTAAACTTGAATTTGACCTGTTGAGTTCAAGTTTCCTGGTAAAACGTGCAATAAAGCTCGAGGATTGAATCAGCAAAAGAAACAGCAGCATCAACAAGATAAGAAACAGAAGAACCGCCGCAACATGTAACACTAGAAGCTTCTCCAAAGCTTGAAACAAATCAGCATCGTGTTGAATCTTTACAACAACATGAGCAGATTTGATGAGCCTTTACCAAGTAGCTTCTCGCCCTTGGGCTAGCCAGTCTTTCTGGTGGAATAAGCATCACCCTGGGAGACCAGAACCCATCCCAACTTTTAGAACGTGAATCAATGGTGAGTGGGGGTACCCTGATGATTTTAGGCAAACCATCACAGCCGTCAACGGATTTGATATGTCTTTACCAGAAGCCGTACCCCTCTGGACTCGCCAACTCTCAGCAATGAAGCATCGGTGAGTTGAAAACCCTATAGCTTTAAGCAAGCTATTACAGCTATCAACGGATTTGATAAAATCTTTACCAAGAGCCGTACCCCCTTGGATTAGCCACTTTTCAGTCTAGGACCATGGCAAGTGAAAACCATCCAGTTTTGGGTAACCTGGCAACCATTAACGGATTTGAGAATCACACCAGGAGCTGTACCCTCAAGGTGAATCAACTCTTTCTTGTCGGTTAGACATGGTGAGTTGAGGACCATTTGTTGTGAGGACCAAGTCCAACACCAGATGAAACCAGTAACCAGCACAAGTATGACTCAGCAACCAGAACCCAAAGTGTGAATCAGCATATGGTATTATATTCACAAGTGTAAAATCTATGATGTGTTTAAAGTATAAGCAGATATTATAAAAAAAGTATATATTTTTTGTTTTTTTTTTATTTTTTTTTAACTATAATGAATGAAAGCCACCAATCACTTTACATATTGGTGAAAAGAATTGCAATATGAACAAATGATCAAAAACACAAAACATAAACACTTACAAACCAACCATTTCAGAGACCAGAAGCAACCATCTTATTAGCTTTCAAACGAGCTTGAATCCCTTCCACCAATGCAGTTGCCATAGAAGACTCATTCCCTGAGGGAGCATTTGAAATCTGCAAGTGACAAGCAAGCATAGCCTCCATCGAAGCAATCGTCAACGGATAATCCAAGTCGGTGAGCATGAAGACCATAAGACCAGATTCCAACTCTAACATATGCACACCACAGCCCGCATACAACTTCCATCGCTTAATAACCCATTGTGGCTGATCCTTCCAGACACCAGAGATAGGAGCATGGGGAGGGGCATCAAGCATCATCTTCAAATCAGTCCATACTCGCAGACCAGGCCAGGAAGGCACATCATTAGGATGAACAGGCATGCCGGCATCCACAAACCCATATAAAGCCATAAGATCCTTACGATCCGCCCAAGACAAAATACCTTGTAGACCCGAAGCAAACCTAACAGACCCATCACTCAGAATAATCCTATGAGAGACCGTACCAGGAAGAGTCGTGGAATGCGCAACCGTCCAACCAATAATATATCCATTACCCAAATGCAAATCGGAGTCACTATCAGAAGTTGCATCAATAAGATTTTCGGGAGCACGCTTCTCATAGGGAACAGTCTTGCCACGTCGAACACGTCGAGCCAATTTCTTGCGAAGCGGACGGCGAGGTGTGGGATCACTAGGCGAGGGTTCAACCTTAATCTTTACCTGAGCAGCAGAAGTGGGAGCAGTAGTAGAATCAATAGTTTGCCCACCCAAAGAATCAACAGGAGCTGCACTAGAAGAAGGAATAGGTTGAGAACCCGGCACGGGTGGTGATGGAGATGCCATATCAGGTGTAGCAGTGGTGGTGGTAGTTGTAGCAAAGGTGGTGGCGGTAGCACATGTGGTGGTGGTAGCAGGACCTGAAGAAGAAACCGGTGGAGCTACCGAAGGAGTAGGGGTGGTATCAATTGTTGAAGCAGCAACAACCGATGGAATAGCAGCAGAACCAGGAGTAGTATCAGATGTAGGTCCAGTAGTAACAGCAGGTGAAGAAGTGGTCACCACACGTGGAGAAGGACAATAAATAAATCGCTCCGGAATTGGGGTGCTCTGATGCTTGACCATACGTTCATAGAGCGCCTTAAGCTCATCAAAAGACAAAGCCCGAACCCTGTCCCACTTCCAACCAGTAGTGAAATAGGCAGTCGATTGATACTTCACATATCGCTGCATCTGCTTTCGCTCCTCAACTCTCGACAAAGGTCTGTTTTTACGCTTCTCACAAAGCTGTGCAGCAAGCGCCAACTGATGCTTGCGCATTAACACCATGGCTCGAGGAATATAGTTATGCTCCTCCACATCCGAGCCCAAAAGATCAGTGAACTGGGAATAATCCTTGGTAAGAATAGTCAACACTTGCATCCAATCGCTATCATTCCAATGCATAGCATCATGTTGCACTTGTTCACGTCTCTGCTGTTGAAGAGCTTCCTCCTCAGCCCGAGTAGCTTGATCAATTTCGGCTTGCATCCTTTGAGCAGCTTCCTCACCCAACCTATCCTCCTCAAGCTATCTGCGTGTACGCTTGCGAGGTGGTGAGGGAGCATCAGTCATGGGGGCCTTCCCCTTTGGATCGTGAGTGTTGGGAATAAATTAAGGCCAGATCACTTGAACGCTGACAAGAACAACTCAAGCGTTGACAAGAGCAAAGTGAGCGCTGATAGCATAAGCATTGACAAGTTAAAGTCAAGCGTTGACAGATTGAAGACAAGCACTGATGGAAGATGTGAGCTACACGTTTATTATATTCTAGAATACTTCTAGTAAGGATAGAGACGACAATGTATTTTCTATGTTTATCTTTACCTAGAATAGTTGATTCGTAGCTTATTGTACAAGACTTCTTGTTCTATAAAAGAAGATCTTTTAGGTTAATGTTATTATTAAGTTTTTCATAAGTATTCGCAAGTTAAACTCTTTCATTGTAACCAAGTACGATCATTCTAATACAAGTGAAAGTTTGTTTAACATCTTTGTGTTTTAGATCAAGTGTTAATTCCGCATAACACTTTGTTACTTTACTCATAAGCAAAGGTTTCTCTACGTGTAGTACTTGATCTAATCTCGTTTACACAAAGCTTAATCGATCTAAGTTTGGGATCAACAAGTGGTATCAGAGCTTGTTGAGAAAATTTTGATCTTTAAGTAACGCAAGAACCCTAAAACACCAAAAACCCTAAAAACCCTAAAATTCTCAAAACCCTAAAAACATCATGTCTGGCACAGATCAAGCTGCTGCTTTGCTACAAAACAACTCCTCAAATCCTAGTATCAAAATTCCCATGTTTGATGCCAGGAACTTTGAGCTTTGGAAGTCTAACTTTGAGCAGTATATATCTATTTATGACTACACTCTTTGGGAGATTGTCGAATATGGGAACACATTCGACAAAGCAGCAAAGATTACTGTTGCAGTTGCCACAAGGACAGCTGTTCCTAATTGTCCTGAAGCTGATAAGCAGGAAAAGCCTGGAGATGGGAGAGCTATAGCTGTTGAAGATATAGCCAAGAAGAGGGTGGACATGAAAATCTTGAACATCATGAAACACGCCCTAGGTCATGAGAATCAGCACAAGTACAAACGCTTTGAGTCTGCAAAAGAACTTTGGGAAGCTCTTGAAGTAGCATATGGTGGCAATGCTGACACAAAAGAAGAAAAGAAGAAGCAACTCTTGCATGAGTATGCTGTCTTTAAAGCTCAACCTAATGAAAATCTCAGCAGTGTGAGAAGTAGACTTCTTGACATCACAAGTCAACTTTCCTTCATGGGAACACAGATTGATGACCCTGAATTGAATGCTACTTTTCTCAAAAGCCTTGGTGATGTATGGAAGATTGAGACAAGATCCATTCTTGTCAACAACACCCACAAGACCTCCAGGTTTGATGACATCTTCAACAAACTAAGACTGTTGGAGAATGAATGGCAATTGGATAGTGATAATAAATCTTCCAGTAGCAACATGGCCTTCTTCTCACAAAGTGAAGGCCAATTTGATTCCATGAACTTCTATGGACATTCAGCCACTGGATCTCAATGTGTCAACGCTGGATCTCAGCCTGTCAGCGCTGGATCATATCCTGTCAACGCTTTGTACTCAAGCGCTGACACATACAATCATGGCGTTGATAGAATTAAACCTGCTGGTTTTGATCTAGATACTGTGTGTGCATTCATTGCTTCTTTGCCTAGTGATTCAAGGATTACATATGAAGATCTTGAGCAGATAAGTGATGAACAATTGGAAGAGATGGACATCAAGTGGACTATGGCTCTTGTAAGTTTAAGAGCAAACAGGTTTAATAAAAGGTTCAAGAAGAAGATGACCTTTAATGCTAAGGATGTTGCTGGATTTGACAAATCCAAGGTTGAGTGCTACAACTGTCATAGGATGGGGCACTTTATGAGGGAATGTAGATCTCCAAGAAGATCTGATGCTGGGAAGCCTTCAAGCCAAATGATTAAGAGCCCAGATCCCAAGGCCATGGTTGCTGTTCAACAAATTGATGGAGTTGGAGAATGGGACTGGAGCTGGATGGCTAAGAATGAGGAAGAGGACAGAGCTTTGGTTTCTGAAGTTAAAGAAGAGCATGCTGAATATGCTCTCATGGCACACTCCTCCTCTTCATCAGATAATGAGGTATATGATGATGCTTTCTGTTCTAAGGGTTGTCGTTTGAATACTTATGAAAAACTTAATAATAACATTAACCTAAAAGATCTTCTTTTATAGAACAAGAAGTCTTGTATAATAAGCTACGAATCAACTATTCTAGGTAAAGATAAACATAGAAAATACATTGTCGTCTCTATCCTTACTAGAAGTATTCTAGAATATAATAAACGTGTAGCTCACATCTTCCATCAGTGCTTGTCTTCAATCTGTCAATGCTTGACTTTAACTTGTCAATGCTTATGCTATCAGCGCTCACTTTGCTCTTGTCAACGCTTGAGTTGTTCTTGTCAGCGTTCAAGTGATCTGGCCTTAATTTATTCCCAACAATCCTCCCCTAAACTTGATATCCACTCTTATGATCAAGTTTCTGAATAAACACTAAGAACTTGGAGGAGTCTGACAAACCTTATCATATTGGTAATAAATAAATCTGATCAAATTCTTTGCCACGTCACTTGTATAGTCTATCTCCAACTGGGTGTCCTTCATCTTCTCCAAAACAGCCTTGGATATGAAATACTGAGCATCTACAAGTAAATACTCAGCAAACTTTGTAGAACTCAAATGGTATACACCTGCAGCTGAATATAACCTCCATTGAAGACCACTGAGGTCATCTTCAAGATCCTTCCATATTTCAGGATCTTCTTCTTTTGTCCCACACATTCTTTTGAATGTGGTCCAAAGTTTTATTCCATTGGCTGATGTTGGTGCTTCAGCCTCATACTTGGTCTCTAGCAACCTCCAAAGGTCCACCAAGTCTTCTCTATCACAACTTGCAAATAAAGATATGAGAGTGGTAAAAGTGTGTACCTCCTTGCCAAATCTTCCAATTTTCCAGAATCCACATTCATCTTCATCATAACTCACAATTGGATTCCTGGAATCTAGTGGTAACATATGCACCATATCTGAAGCTTCTAATGGGGAGAGCTTGAGGCTCTTTCTAATAACTGCTTCACTTGGATATAGTTGATTCATATCTTTTGGAAACTCAAGAATAAATCCCTTCTTTACTGGTCTAGGAACTATCATAGCTTTCTTGATTGCCATCTCTTATGCAAGTTGCTCCTTTCTTTCATCTGAAAGAAGTCTGAAAGTGTTTTCTTCTTGCACTTTTACCCAAATAGGATAAGCCCTATGTTCCAGCTCATAAAATGTCAAAGCCTTCAGCTTCTGATGTGTCCATCCAACTCCATGACATTTGAGCAACATAAAGTAGAGCTAATCTTGATTTAGTAAATAGGGTTAATCTTGATTTGATAGCTCAGTTAGAGGAGGCTAACAAAAATAAAGATAATGTGAGTCTTAAAATCCAGAGATTTGATAAGGCCACACAATCCCTAGGAGAGTGTGTTAGTAAACAAAGAGACTCTAAGGATATGAGTGGGATTGGGATGAATAATTATACTGTTGTTCCACCACCAGCTGGGGATTTCTATGGTGTCCAATCAAAGGACTTATCTTGGACTGGCTTGCCAGAATGCCAAGAGGAGGAATTCATTCCTCCACCTAGAGTGATTTCCCCAGTTGAGGAATACAAGCAAAAACTGACTGACCTAGATGAGTGGAAGAAAGCTAACCACACCTTGTTTGTTAAGGGAGGGTTGTTGTGTGAAAGTCCAAATGAGCCCACACCAATCAAGAGCCTTGATCCTAAACCTATTAAGATCACACACCCTACCACTGGCAAAGCTGTTGACCTTGGCCCACAAAATGTTAGAAAACCTAGTGTTAAGTATGCAGAGATGTATAGGAATACTAGGTCACCAAAAAGCCAAGTTAGTGATCATGGAACAGGCTTCTTTGCTTCTAGACCTAAGACTATGTCTAGAAAAGCTTGTTACACATGTGGTAGCTTCTCACATTTGGCATACAAATGTGTCAACGCTTCCAATGTCAACGCTGATAGGAACCATTTCAGCGCTGACAAAAGTCAACATAGGTCAAACACTGTCAGACCCAATACCTTTGTGAACAAAAGTTCACAAGTTGTTAGACCAGCCCCATTCTTTTCTAGAGGGTCTAACACACAAGGCCTAAGACCTTTTCAAAAGTCA
Organism: Glebionis coronaria; assembly: GCA_025667525.1. Taxonomy (NCBI): domain Eukaryota; kingdom Viridiplantae; phylum Streptophyta; class Magnoliopsida; order Asterales; family Asteraceae; genus Glebionis; species Glebionis coronaria. Next base: position 165,937,685 of record CM046874.1, read on the forward strand.
AACACTTGGTCAAATAGGCAATGGGTTCCTGTAGCAAACCCTAGGTTCAACACTGATAAGAGCAATCGGGGCGCTGACAAGAGAAATTTCAGCGCTAACAGACACACTGCTAAACCTAGGTATTTGCAACCACAGGGAAATAGGTCTAAAGCTTCTACTAGCTTAACATGGAGACCAAAACAAGACCAAAACCCTAATTCTACTGGTATCTCTATGACATGCAACAGGTTTCATTATATTTCAAAGGCATTGTCAACACCAATTGGGGTTAACTGGGAATTTCATTCAAACAGGGATGAAAATGGGGTTGTTATGAGAACCAAGTCTATTCTTGTTGAACAACCAAATGAATCCAAGTCTTCCAAGGCTTGGGTTCCCAAAGAAAACTAATGTGTTTTCTTTATGTGCAGGGCATTCAGAAGAAGATCAATGATTATGGATACTGGGATAGTGGATGCTCAAGGCACATGACAGGAAAGGAAGACTATCTGACCAATTTCTCTCCTATTCAAGATGGTGATAAGGTATATTTTGGAGGGGGCTACGGCACCATTACTGGAAAAGGAACCCTTGTCACCAACAATCTACGGTTTGAGAATGTCTTCTTGGTAAAAGAACTGGATTATAATTTGTTTAGTGTATCACAAGTGTGTGATAACAAAAATAAGGTTCTTTTCACATATACTGAGTGCTTGGTGTTAAGCAAAGATTATAAGCTCCCTGAGGAAAAATACATAGATTTTAGAACACCAAGGCATAAAGACATATATAATGTGAATCTTAATGGAATTAAGATAAATAATAAAATGTCATGTCTATATGCTAAAGCCTCAGTAGATGAAAGTAATCTTTGGCACAGGAGATTAGGGCACATAAACTTTAAGAATATCAATAGACTTGTGAGGCTTGGTTTAGTTGATGGTTTGCCTGAAAAGGCTTTCCACAATGACCACTCTTGTGTTGCATGTCTTAAGGGCAAGCAGCACAAGGTCTCATTCAGGTCTAAACAGGTGCACTCTAGTTCTAAACCACTTCACTTATTGCATATGGACCTCTTTGGTCCAACTGATATAGAAAGTCTGAAGGGTAAATCATATTGTTTTGTTATCACTGATGATTATTCCAGGTTTACATGGACTTTCTTTTTAGCCAAGAAAAGTGAAACTGCCCAAAGTCTGATTAATTTCATTACCCAGATAGAGAAGAAGAATGGTAATGAGGTCAAAATTATTAGAAGTGACAATGGGGGTGAGTTTAGAAATCAGTTGTTAGATGATTTTTGTGCCAAGAAAGGGATTACTAGGCAGTTTAGCATAGCTAGAACCCCACAGCAAAATGGGGTTGCTGAAAGGAAGAATAGGACCCTTATTGAAGCAGCCAGAACCATGTTGGCTGATGCCCACTTTCCTATAGCCTTTTGGGCTGAAGCTGTTAACACAGCTTGTTATGTTCAAAATAGGGCATTGGTCAACAAGATACATAATAAGACACCTTATGAATTACTTTGGGGAAGGAAGCCCAATATTGGCTTTCTCAAGCCTTTTGGATGTCATGTAGTTGTTCTAGAAACTAGTGAGGCCCTAGGTAAATTTGATTCAAAAGGTGATGAAGGCTACTTCATGGGTTATTCTGTGCAGAGCAAAGGATATAGGGTTTACATTAAAAAGGAAAAACGTATACTTGAAAAAGTACATGTTAGGTTTTTAGAAAGTAAACCTAGTAATCCTGAGAATGGTCCAAATTGGTTGTTTGACTTAGAACCTTTATCTAGAGCTTTAAATTATATGCCTGTTACTGATCCAGACATTGTGAAGGTAACTTCAAGTGCTTTGGAGAAGAGAATTGGTAATGTTTCAGGTATACAGGTTGCTAAGGAGGATGGACCACCAGCAGTTATATCATCTCCCACACAAGAATATGTTACACTTCCTATATGGACAGATGAGTATTATGCTGCTGCTGCTGCTGCTAGAAAAGATAATGGTGGTTTTCAAATACCACCAAATACAAACGTGCATACTTCTTCAGGCGCTGACAAAGGGAAATCAAGCGCTGACAAGAGCAATTCAGACGCTGATGGATCAGACGCTGACACAAGCAGTTCAAGCGTTGTTAGCCCTAACACTGACAAACAAGGATCAGACTTTGACAACACCTTTGCACATCTTTTCTCTTCACATTTTGAACAAGGTGGACCTTCAAATGTCCATGAAGAGATTCATGTTGATCAAACAGAGTCAGATGAAGAAGATATTGGCAACATGGAGCGTGAAATTGAGGACACCAGACTTTTTGAAGGAGGAGTTCTCACTTCCACAGCAAAGGATCACCCCACATCTCAGATCATTGGTGATGTTATGGCTCCAGTTCAGACAAGAAGATCTCATCAAAGTCTTGGTGGATTTATTGCCAATATACACAAGAAGGTTGATACCCCTCTTGTACAAGCATGTTTGTTTGCCTGTTTTCTGTCACAGGAAGAACCCAAGAAAATTTTTGATGCTCTCAAAGAACCTAGTTGGGTGGAAGCAATGCAGGATGAGCTTCACCAATTTGCTATACAGGATGTTTGGGAGCTGGTTGATTGTCCTAGATATGTGAGACCAATTGGGACAAGATGGGTTCTAAGGAACAAGAAAGATGAAAGAGGCATTGTGGTCAGAAACAAGGCACGTTTGGTAGCTCAGGGTTATACACAAGAGGAAGGAATTGATTATGAAGAAGTTTTTGCACCAGTTGCAAGAATTGAAGCTATAAGAATTTTTCTAGCTTATGCCTCTTGTATGAACTTCACTGTTTATCAAATGGATGTGAAGAGTGCTTTCCTCTATGGGAAAATTGTTGAGGAAGTATATGTCATGCAACCTCCTGGTTTTGAAGATCCTGAGAATCCAGACAAGGTTTATAGAGTGAAGAAAGCAATGTATGGACTTCATCAAGCCCCAAGAGCATGGTATGGCACATTGTCCACCTACTTGGTGGAAAATGGTTTCAAAAGGGGCACCATAGATCAGACACTATTTACAAAGAAGAAAGGAAAACATGTGTTGCTTGTGCAGGTCTATGTTGATGACATCATTTTTGGGTCTACTGATCCAAAAATGAGTGAGGATTTTTCCAAACTCATGACAGATAAATTCAAGATGAGTGCAATGGGTGAGATGAACTTCTTTCTAGGATTGCAAGTTCAGCAGAAAGAAGATGGTATCTTCATCTCACAAGATAAGTATGTAGCTGAAATCTTGAAGAAATATGGTTTTTCTCCACATGAGAAGGAGGCTTCCACTCCTATGGATAGGCAACACCCTTGGGGAAAGATTGGAGCTGGAAAGGATGTGGATGTTAGGCACTATAGATCAATGATTGGATCATTGATGTATCTTACAGCCTCAAGACCTGACATCATGTTTGCTGTGTGTGCATGCGCACGCCATCAAGTGACTCCCAAAGAATGTCACCTTTTTGCTGTGAAGAGAATTTTTAGGTACCTAAGATGTTATCCAGATCTTGGCTTGTGGTACCCAAAAGATTCTCCATTGGATCTTATTGCATATTCAGACAGTGATTATGGTGGTGACAAGTTTGATAGGAAATCCACAACTGGTGGATGTCAATTTCTTGGGAGCAGATTAATATCTTGGCAATGCAAGAAACAAACAGTGGTGGCAAACTCTACAACTGAAGCAGAATATGTTGCAGCAGCTGCTTGTTGTGGACAAGTCTTATGGATTCAGAACCAGCTGTTGGATTATGGGTATAATTTTATGCATACCAAGATTTTTGTAGACAATAACAGTACTTTATGCATTATTAAAAATCCTGTACATCATTCTAAAACCAAACACATAGAAATTAGACATCATTTTATAAGAGATTGCTTTGAGAAAGGTTTAATACAACCAGATAGGGTAGACACAGAAGATAATGTGGCTGATTTATTAACTAAACCTTTTGATGTTGGAAGATTTCAATATTTGGTAACAAATATTGGAATGGTTAATCTCACTTAATATGTGTTTTGGAATCTTTTTGTAAAAGTATGTACAGGATAATGCATTGTTATTGGTCTTTGTGATGATTTAGATTTTCCACTTTATTTTTCTAACACTGACAAAGGTAAATGTAACGCTGTCAAGTGTTATTTTGCCGTTGTTAGAGATATTATTGTCTAACGCTGACAAGAGTTCCTTCAACGCTGTTAAGTGTTGTCGGGACGCTGTCAGCAACAAATGTTAGTTTTGTGGTTTTCATCTAAATGTGCAGGTGATGGTAGCTTTATGCCATTGGATACAGAGTTGCTTATGGATCTTTGAAGAGCTATTTGGACATGTTTTGTTTATGGATGATGGTTGGAATATTTATATTCCTATCTTGACATAAATTTTTAATGTTCATATATATATTTTGAGAACTCATGTATCATAGTTTGAGGGGAGGTTAAGGAACCTTTAGGATTTTTGGGTATCCATATGATACTCTTATCACAATTGTAGATTGTGTCCACAGGTGAGTATGGGTTAGTTTTACTAAACCATGAGGCACTGTAGCATGCATAGTATATCAACTTTGCATGCTGCCAAGACATTTTTGGCCTAGAATTGGTTGTGGTCTGTTGGGAGACTTGGGAATTCTTTTGATATGGGTTTTACCTGGGAGTAACAAGGATTTTATAAGGTAACTTGGTTGTTAATAATTTTGGTTAGCAAGGGACACTAGAGGACTGTTATGTCTATCTTGCTTATGCAAGTGTGCATAACTGGACAGTGTTTGCCGCCCTATGATAATTATCAGCTTTTGGTTATCTTCTCTAGGATAAATTACTTGTTAAGGTCATTTTTCTCTTTTTAAAACAATTTTATTTTTGGACGCTGACAAGATTTTTCCAAGGGTTGTTGTGACCAAAATGGACGCTGACATGGCTTTAGGCGAACGTTGACAAGATTATAGCCGTTGGGCGTTGATGGGTTATATTTGACCGTTGACAAACAATGGGACCTACCCAGTTGTTACTTTTTGACATATTTTCAAGCCGTAATTTTAGGAGTTGTTACTTTCATTAAATGCATGAGATAACTTATAACTTTTTCAATATTTTCATGATTAGTTTTTGAAAATCTTTGCCTATTTTTGGGCCAATCACATGCATTCATCCACTCCTATAAATTTGGCTCCTATTTTTAAACAGGGTATCTATAATTCTTGTCTAACACTTTTCTCTTATCAACCTTCATCTTTTATACTTCACATTAACAGCTTTCATCAATGGCACCAAGATTTAACTCAGCAGAATTGGAATTGGGGTTCAAGTCTCAACACAACATGATTGCTTATCTTGTTGCTGATAATACTTTGTTCCCTCAATACACAGAGATGGTGGAGTATTTGAACGCATCCCCATTAAGGTATGCTCTTTCTCATGCACCACTCATTCCAGTCACACACATTAAACAGTTTTGGAACACTGTCAGTTCCTCAACAGTTAATGGAGTGACCACATTGACTTCTATTGTACATGGGAGACCTTGGGTGGTTACTGAGGCCTTGGTACGCCAGGCCTTGCATCTTAATGATGCTGATGGTATAACCATTCTTCCCATATCTGAAATAGAACAAGGGCTTAGGGCTTTGGGATACCCCATTCCTGATGAAGGTACTCTTAATAAGTACCATAAGCAGGAATTTCCCCCAGCCTGGAAGTACCTCATTCACATTCTCCTTCAATGTTTGAGTCCCAAATGTACTGCACACAATGAGATCAATAGATCCATTGCAACTGCAATTGTGTGTATTGCAACAGGGCAAAAGTATAACTGGTCTAAAATGATTTTTGAAGGAATGTGTAAAAACAAGGGGACAAAAATGACTTTAGCTTATCCCCGTTTTCTGCAAATGGTTTTTGATGCTCAAAGATATTGTTCAAGGGATCACAATGATTTTTATAAGATTCCTGAACAAAAGAAGGCTATTTTTACCAAGATGAATTCACCACCTCATAGAGACCTACCTTTAACCCCAGCCATGCTTGCTGTTATTGCAGCAGCACAACCCTAACCAGACCCCCAACCTCATGTTGACCCTCACCCACAACTTGAACCTATCCCTGAACCTTTACCTTCACCTGACCACATGCAAATAGACCAAAATCCCTTTGACGCTGACACATCTAATGTGGGCGTTGATATGCCTATTTCCACCACTGACACCCAACCATCACAATCCCAAACACCCCTTAACCAACCCACATCTACACCTTCTTCTACACCATCTTCCACACCACCTGAATATAGGTTGATTAAACGCCAAAGGACTGCTGGAGTGTTCTCCTCTGGTGGTCCTAGCCATGAAGCAGAGAGAACCACCACCACAAGTGTGGCTGGTAACCTGGATGAGGCTGGGACTATTGGTTCTGGCTTAGCAGCTGGCCAAGGCAGTCCCACCATAATTAAGTCCTCATCCATGCCCAATGAACCTGACTTGGGAGGTCAAATTCCCATTTTGGAGGAGGGCAGACTGGAACCAATGACGCTTTTGGAATTGACGGCTGTCTGCATTAGCTTGCAAAAGCAGAATGCAGACTTAGTACAAATTGTCAGTAACCAAGGCCTTGAACTCAAAGAATTGAGGGAGAGGATTGTTGTTTTGGAGAGTGCTCATTCAAGGGGAGGTATGGAGGAGTCTTCCAAAGGGGAGGAAGCTAGAAATCTGAGTGATAAGAGCAGTCAAGATGGTCAATCATTGGATGTTGCTGAAGCTCTTACTACTTTGAAGGAACAAACAGGTTTTGATACGTCCTTGATCTCTCCAACCAATTTAAATTTATCATTTACAGATATGTTGAGAGAAGTTACACAAGGCGCTGAGGGAAAATATTTGAGCGTTGACAAGACAAGTTTGGACGCTGACAGAAGTATTTTGGGCGCTGACAGAGGAAAATTGGGCGTTGACAGATCTGCATATGGAGGTGATGTATTCCAGTCATCATCTATCATCAAAGATGTTCCTACTCAGGTATTATCATCTACCCTACCAACAATTGAACCAACAGATAAGGGTAAGGGTAAGTTGGTAGAAGAAATTGTTCCAAAGAATGCAGCTCAGATTGAATTTGATAGAAGATTGGCTGAGCAAATGATGGAACAAGGTGAAAAGGAAAAGTCACCATTTGTTGTGACTTCTGAAGAAGAAAGTGATGGAGCTAGCTCAGATTCAAGTGTGATGATTGTTGAACCAGAAAGACTTGAGTATGGTGATGAGCTTGCTAGGGAAAAGCTGAGAGATTTAAAGTTGCAGATTGATTTTGATATGCCAGAGGTGGTTCAGATGTACAATTCTTGGGAAGAAAGTTGTATGGATAATCCAGACTTGACCATTTCAGATCAGATATGGGGTTTGGAAATTCTTCTTAGAGTTCAGAAGGATTGTAAGGTAATTTTGAAGCACAAGGCAAGCAACATTCTCTCTGAGTTGAAAAGGGATAGAAGGAAGCTCTACTTTATGTTGCTCAAATGTCATGGAGTTGGATGGACACATCAGAAGCTGAAGGCTTTGACATTTGATGAGCTGGAACATAGGGCTTATCCTATTTGGGTGAAAGTGCAAGAAGAAAACACTTTCAGAATTCTTTCAGATGAAAGAAAGGAGCAACTTACAGAAGAGATGGCAATCAAGAAAGCTATGATAGTTCCTAGACCAGTAAAGAAGGGATTTATTCTTGAGTTTCCAAAAGATATGAATCAACTATATCCAAGTGAAGCAGTTATTAGAAAGAGCCTCAAGCTCTCCCCATTAGAAGCTTCAGATATGGTGCATATGTTACCACTAGATTCCAGGAATCCAATTGTGAGTTATGATGAAGATGAATGTGGATTCTGGAAAATTGGAAGATTTGGCAAGGAGGTACACACTTTTACCACTCTCATATCTTTATTTGCAAGTTGTGATAGAGAAGACTTGGTGGACCTTTGGAGGTTGCTAGAGACCAAGTATGAGGCTGAAGCACCAACATCAGCCAATGGAATAAAACTTTGGACCACATTCAAAAGAATGTGTGGGACAAAAGAAGAAGATCCTGAAATATGGAAGGATCTTGAAGATGACCTCAGTGGTCTTCAATGGAGGTTATATTCAGCTGCAGGTGTATACCATTTGAGTTCTACAAAGTTTGCTGAGTATTTACTTGTAGATGCTCAGTATTTCATATCCAAGGCTGTTTTGGAGAAGATGAAGGACACCCAGTTGGAGATAGACTATACAAGTGACGTGGCAAAGAATTTGATCAGATTTATTTATTACCAATATGATAAGGTTTGTCAGACTCCTCCAAGTTCTTAGTGTTTATTCAGAAACTTGATCATAAGAGTGGATATCAAGTTTAGGGGAGGATTGTTGGGAATAAATTAAGGCCAGATCACTTGAACGCTGACAAGAACAACTCAAGCGTTGACAAGAGCAAAGTGAGCGCTGATAGCATAAGCATTGACAAGTTAAAGTCAAGCGTTGACAGATTGAAGACAAGAACTGATGGAAGATGTGAGCTACACGTTTATTATATTCTAGAATACTTCTAGTAAGGATAGAGACGACAATGTATTTTCTATGTTTATCTTTACCTAGAATAGTTGATTCGTAGCTTATTGTACAAGACTTCTTGTTCTATAAAAGAAGATCTTTTAGGTTAATGTTATTATTAAGTTTTTCATAAGTATTCGCAAGTTAAACTCTTTCATTGTAACCAAGTACGATCATTCTAATACAAGTGAAAGTTTGTTTAACATCTTTGTGTTTTAGATCAAGTGTTAATTCCGCATAACACTTTGTTACTTTACTCATAAGCAAAGGTTTCTCTACGTGTAGTACTTGATCTAATCTCGTTTACACAAAGCTTAATCGATCTAAGTTTGGGATCAACAGTGAGATGGACCAACAGTGGAACCAGCAGTAGGACCAGAAGCACCCTCCATTGGTGTGGGAACAGCAGCAGGAGAAGGAATACTGGAGGAAGTCGGAGGAATCGGCAAATCATCATACAATTTATTAGCAAAGGCAGACTTTGCCAACAAAGTCAAACCATCCTCAACACGATCCTTAACCTCCTCATCAAAATCAGAGTGAACCACATGCTTCTTTCGTCGTCTTTGCTGAGTCTCCAAGGCTTTGATTCGATCAGCCATGGGAAGAACAAATTCCCAAGTAAGCTTCTGGTGTTGATTCAAATCTGCCTCCAAGGAAACAATCCGTGCATGATACATGTGCATAAGATCAAGTAAAGAAGTAAGTGTAATAGGCTCCTCCGCTTTCCCACCAAGAGGACTTGGGTCAGGGAAGGCGTCATTGGAACCAGAAGCAACAGATGGGTCAACATTAGGAGCACTAGCACCAGAAGGCTTATCAGAAGAGTGTGGAGCAGGACTAGGAGGGGGAGTCTCCACAAATGGAGACGAATGTGGCAATGAAGAAGGAGCAGCCTTGGAAGTGGATGGCCTTTCAACCACCACCTCCTCAACCGGCTCTTCCTCAACCACATGAGGTGTACCACCAGCATGATCCTCCTCCTCCATTGTATCATCACCTAATTGAGGTTCCTCCTTAGCTTGTTCAACCGGAGGAACAACAACATCAGGAGGACCCTGAGCCAGCCCCAACATGGCCTCAGTAAGAGGCCTCCACTCCCCGCTAAACCCATGGGCTATATTATAGTATACTTTCGCAGTAAGCTTAGAAGGCTCATGTTCAGCCCTATCACGAGGGATACAAACCAGTATTTGTTGTAAAAACCTAGGATACATCAGAAACTTCTTCCTAGAACCAGCACTAGATAGATTGCTAACCATCCCTTCTCTGGCATTCGAGAATTGGAATCATTGTCAGGCGAAGACACCACAACAACAACCGTGTTCGTCGACACGAATCTCGACACTCATTTTGCCACAACTGTCTCCGATTCTATTGTTTGGTCAAAAAGTTGATGTGGCAGAAACTCAAAAAAACGAAGAAAACGTGAAGTTATTGTCTAAGCGTTGTCAAAGTCAATTTAGGCGTTGACAAGAACAATTCCAGGCGTTGACATGTACAATTTAGGCGTTGATGGAATCAAGCATTGTCAAGAGCAATTCAAGCATTGTCACATGCAATTCAAGCATTGACAAAACGTAGACAAAGAAGCTTATGGAAGCTTCTATTTAGATAAACATGCAAAAGATTCTGCATAAGTTTATTTAAATAGAAGATTTACTTGTTTATTCATCATTATCTCTTGTAAACCCTAATCCTTACACTATAAAAGGAACCAAGGGTCATAGGTTTTATTTATATATAATTCATTCACAATGTAAACCTAAAGTGTGTGTCGACTAGACGTGGGATTCAATGTATACACGTCTAGTGGTTGTTCGTTATTAATATAATGAGCAATCCCTATTGTTTTAATTCATGTTATTCGTGCCTAAACACCTTGTTAATGTGTCGTGTTCTAATTCCGCTTTGATTGTATAATCATATGAACATGATGCATTCCTAGTAGCTTCAAAGATCCGGAAACCAAGGTTTCCACAATTGGTATCAGAGCCTCGTGGCTCGTGATGCTAGGACCAACAAGGTGTTCGTATATCGAGAAGAAAAGAAAAATCCGTCTAGGGTTTTTCTGGACGTTTTTGTGTGTGCAGCAGTATTCAGAAGGTCATAACTTTTGATTGAACCGTTGGATCGTTACGAAATTTTATATGTGTGTTCTACATACATAGATCTAAACATCCACCAGAGGGATTGTTGAGTTTTATCCCCAGGCAAAAGTTATTAAGCGTCAAAGTCAGCAGCAGGGTATATGCAGTTTTCTGTGGACAGCCATATTCAACACACGATCTCTCCTTCGTTAACCGTTGGATCTTCGTGATTTTTGAACTGTAGATTCTTGGCACTTGTGTCTAGAATCTCACCGAAGGGATTTTCGATCTGAGCTCTAATGAAGACGTTATTCAAGATCGAAGTTCACTGTATCAATGGTTTGCTTTCACATAAAATCATGACCTAGGGTTTCTCAAACCCTAGATCGACATAGAAAAGCAGAATTTTATGAGATTGGTGGCTGTTGTAATTCAAGTTAATACAGGATCTATGGTTAATTTACAAACTCTAGTTACTGTTCATCCATTAGGGTTTCACTTGAACCCTAGATTCGGTTTAATGGATACAGGAAGATGAGCAGTAGCAGTTCTTGAATGATTATGATTTGCCATGAAAAGATTTTGGTATGCTAAGTTCAAGGAGATGGATAAGTACATGTTGATTCATCGTGTGAAGACAAACAACCAGTAAGGAAGCCATGATTGGTTAAGCGTCTCAAGAATTTGAGACGTAAGAAACAAACCAACAAAGCAAGTCACGTTCAACTTTGTGTTCACATGGTGTTAGCTTTCTCATTGGTGGAAAGAACTTGCATTCACATGGTTAATGGTGATCCCAGCTTATTCTAAGACGTGAATGAAGTCAAGGTGCAAAAAGGATAAAGACGTAAAGCTTTATTTTGTGTTCACATGGTTCCTATAATGTGATTGGTCAAAGTCATAAGCTTTCACACGATCAAACAGGAGAGTCACGTTAAAGATGAAAATCTTGTTCTATTTTGAGCAAAGATTTGGTATTTTATTTACATGATGCATTGTTGTTCAAACGGTAAAGAAAGAAACGTGATGATGGTGCCTGATCTTGGGTAACTACGAGATATAAGGAGAGAAATCCCTGTTTTTAGGGATGAGTATATATTTCCAAAACACGTTGTTCTTCACGTGGGTATCCAAGTTTTGAAAAAGATATCTTCAATTATTTTTGGAATATATATGTCACGAGAAATATGGAAGCAGTTGTGATGACTCACGACATTCTTGAAACTAATTTAATTTGGACGTGAGGATGGTTTAAACGAAAATCACATGGATAAACATATCTTTATCCTGGTATATTTATTTATCATAAACTACTCTGCCATGTTGCCCTAGATGACGTCAGCAGGAATTAGCCGCTGACAAGGTTGATATGGACGCTGACATGAAGAAAGTAAACGCTGACAGAAACAGGCGTTGTTACGTGTTGTCCAAGATATATAAATCCAAACACTGATAGGTGTTGTTCGATATCGGATAAAGCATCTGATAATGATATTGGATAAGAGAGGTTCTTGGACAACAAAAGGTTTGCTGCTGTTTGGAAAATTGGTATGTTTTTAGCACACAAAAAGGAGGATTATACACACGAAGGTACATGGAATCTCTGTTTTAATATAGAATATCATGATGATATTAATGGCTCGGATATTTTAAACGGAATTAATGATCTTAAAGTAAGTTAACAACTTTTTATAGGAATTTGATGGATATTTTAAACTATGTAATCGAGGTAGCCTTGTAAAAGAGTTATCCATTCAACAAACTTTTACATATGGTATGAAGATGTGATTCCATTAAATTCGTCATGAAGAGGTGTTGGCTTAAGGGGAAGAGTTCTTATGGTAAGTTTGATGATTGAAGAAGATTTTCGCGAGTTTGTGTTCTATCATATCTTAAAGTCGTGGCGTACCATTCACTGACTTTAAAGGTAACTTGTTCGTGCTTTACATGATTGGTGACGAAGACTTGTCATAACACTTGAAGGAGTTACATTATCGTGCTCAGTGTCTCACAAAGGATGAGAATATTGACAAGGGATTGAGGTCTACTTATATTTCCTCTATAAGTTCTTTATCACGTGGATAATACAAGACATGGAACACAAGGTTGGGTTATTCCACTTCTACATCAAAAATATTATATTAATTGTTCTTCAAGATCATTACATAGAGCTACATATGGAGAATCTTCAAAGATCGCAACATTGTTTACTTCCTTGTTGATGTGACAAAAAGGGGAAGAAATACATGCTATACTTGAGGGGAAGCAATTTGAAGATCATGTACAACTTACAAGAGATACACATAGAGTTTTGCCACTATCAACTAGGGGAAGATTGTTGGATCAAAAAGTTGATGTGGCAGAAACTCAAAAAAACGAAGAAAACGTGAAGTTATTGTCTAAGCGTTGTCAAAGCCAATTTAGGCGTTGACAAGAACAATTCCAGGCGTTGACATGTACAATTTAGGCGTTGATGGAATCAAGCATTGTCAAGAGCAATTCAAGCATTGTCACATGCAATTCAAGCATTGACAAAACGTAGACAAAGAAGCTTATGGAAGCTTCTATTTAGATAAACATGCAAAAGATTCTGCATAAGTTTATTTAAATAGAAGATTTACTTGTTTAATCATCATTATCTCTTGTAAACCCTAATCCTTACACTATAAAAGGAACCAAGGGTCATAGGTTTTATTTATATATAATTCATTCACAATTTAAACCTAAAGTGTGTGTCGACTAGACGTGGGATTCAATGTATACACGTCTAGTGGTTGTTCGTTATTAATATAATGAGCAATCCCTATTGTTTTAATTCATGTTATTCGTGCCTAAACACCTTGTTAATGTGTCGTGTTCTAATTCCGCTTTGATTGTATAATCATATGAACATGATGCATTCCTAGTAGCTTCAAAGATCCGGAAACCAAGGTTTCCACATCTATTACTGTCTATGATTTGAAAAAGAAAGTTGTATTGGATCATCATCAGTGCTTTCCTGGTATCGGAGTTATTAAAGTAGATGGTTTGAAGGTAAAACGCAAAGGATAGTTTTATCACTTGTCTGACTGGACGATTCTAAATAGTGTGTTACCTGCCAATAAGAACAGTTGGTTTATCTCTGTAGATGCTTCTTCCTTAGAGCATCATGTGGATCAACATACAATAACAGATGATGTTACTATGCAAGAGGTGGAAAGATTGAAACCAACAGAGGTCATGGAATCAGAAGAGACTGTGATAAATGAGGAAAAGCTTTTGTCTCAATCTAAAAGGAAAGAAGAATGGGTTTGAGATGCTACTGGTAGGTTATGTTGTTACTACTGGTGCATTATGGTTCCTACGGGTCATATATTGTTCGTGATGGTTTTGTTCTCGGTTCCTCCTAGTAATATTTGATGGTTCCTCCTAGTTGAATCATCTGTTCATACTAGTCGGTTCCTACTGGTCCGTACCACTGGTCGGTTCCTACTGGTTTGTTCCTCCTGGTAGGCGTATGTTCTTGTTGACTTGATTATGGTTCCTGCTGGCTTGTTGTATACTAACTTTCTTTGGTCGGTTTTGGTTCCTACTAGTTAAGTAAGATTGCTACTACCCTGATTTAGTGACTAGTCTGATGTCACTACTGTTACTGGAGGAGAAGTTCTCAGCCATCATCATTTCGTTGGGGTGATTCATTGAAGAAGACATTTGATTATCACTTATTTTATGTTGTAGTTGATTTTCACAGGTTTTGTGTTCTTATCATATCTTAAACGGGAGTGAGGACCCTTTTTAAGATAACTTGCTTAGTTTGTATGGTGACGAAGACTTGACATATCTAGCGAAGGGGTACGATCTATTCATATCTTAAAAGGAGTAGTAGCCTTTTTAAGATAGTTTGCTCTATGCGTACATTTGCTATCGCTTGAAGGGGTTACGTTATTGTGCTCAGTGTCTCATTTATTTGAGGATCTTGTTCGAGCTCGACGTCACGTGGTTAGTGCAAGACATAAGACACAAGTTTGGGAGATTCCACTTCTTCATCAAATTCGTTATACTTGATTTTCTTCATCAGTGATCTCTCCATGGAGCCTACTGGATTTGTCGTGCATTTCTTAAGGGGAAGACGATCCTTTTTGAGTTGATGTGACAAAAAGGGGAAGAGTATAAATACCAGAATTAGAATGCGTTGACTAAAAGTCAAAGCGCACAATGGTCAATACTAGAAGCAGAATGTGGTCAACAAAAGTCAATAAGGTGAACAGTGTCCCAAACCAGTACCAGAAGCCAACCATCACTTGATAAAGAAGGATTTTTATCCACTAGAAGCCAACCAAGAATGACTAGAAGCAAACCAATAAGGACTAGAAGCCAGTCATGAAAGAATATAACCATCAGAAGTGAGCAAAAACCTCCACCAGGAGTAACACACACCACCAGAACCAATGCACTATGTTGTTAAAATCTACCAATATGTTAGTCTGTGCAAATAAATATATACACGAAGCCTCCCCTTAGGCTTAGCCTCCCCTCAATCCTAGACCTCAAGGATTGACCATCCCAATGTGAACCACCAAGTGGTTAAACCGAGGACCATCAAAGGCTTTTGTCAACAAATCAGCAACATTATCATCCGTATGAACATTAAGAACCTGTATCAACTTCTTCTCTGTGGCATCCCGTATAAAATGGTGCCGAATTTCAATATGCTTTGTATGTTGATGAAAAACAGGATTCTTCACAATGCAGATAGTACTTTGATTGTCAATGAAAATTTTGGTGTTCATAAAATTGAATCCATAATCCAACAACTGATTTTGGATCCACAAAACTTGTCCACAACAGCTAGCAGCGGCAACGTATTCAGCTTCTGTTGAAGAAGTAGCTACGATTGTCTGTTTCTTGCATTGCCATGAAATAAGCCTGCGACCCAAAAATTGACAACCACCAGTAGTAGATTTTCTGTCATTATTAGCACCTGCATAGTCACTATCACTAATGCTTCAAGAACAAAAGGTGATTCTTTAGGATACCACAAGCCCAATTTAGGTTGAGCCTTGATATACTTGAAAATCTTCTTGACTGCATTCAAGTTAGAAACCGTTGGAGCCACCTGATGTCTAGAACAAGCACTCACTGCAAACATGATATCCGGACGTGATGTAGTCAAATACATGAGTGAGCCAATCATAGACCTATACATGTGAACATTGACCAGGGGATCTGGCTCATTCTTGAGTTTGACTTTAGCAACTTCATACGGAGTTGCTGCTGGTCTAAGAGGATCCATGTCAAACTTTTGAAGGATCTCATGAACATATTTATCTTGACTGATGAAGATCCCATCCGACTGTTGCTTGACTTGAAGACCAAGGAAGAAGGAAAGCTCTCCCATAGCACTCATCTGAAATTCGCCTTTCATCAAGTGTTCAAACTCATCACACCCTTCCTTCTTGGTAGAACCAAAGATAATATCATCCACATAAACCTGAACAAGAATAATGTCCTTGGTATTCCTCTTAATAAATAGTGTTTTGTCAATAGTACCTCTTCTATAGCCATTCTTTAACAAGAATGTTGAAAGACGCTCATACCAAGCTCTAGGAGCCTGATGTAATCCATAAAGAGCCTTGACCACCTTGTAAACTTTCTTGGGATGAAGTGGATCTACAAAGCCCTTAGGTTGAGTGACATACACTTCCTCATCAGTCTTGCCATAGAGAAATGCACTCTTGACATCCATCTGAAAAACCGTAAAGCCCACATAAGAAGCAAAAGCCAAAAATCGACGAATAGCCTCAATCCTAGCAACCGGAGCAAAAACTTCAGTGTAGTCAATGCCCTCAATTTGAGTGTGGCCCTGTGCGACAAGCCTAGCTTTATTCCTCACTACAATTCCCCGTGCATCTTTCTTGTTCTTGAGAATCCATTTGGTATTGATTGCTGTCTTTCCATCTGGTAAGTCAACTAGAACCTAAACATTCTGAAACAAGAATTGTTGCATTTCCTCCTGCATAGCCTCCACCCAACTTTGATCCTCAAGAGCATGAGTGACTGATCTAGGTTCCACCTGTGAAAGAAAACAAGCAAACAAACAGTGTTGAAAGTCCGTATGATTATTACGCTTTTGATCTTCAATATAGCTCACAAGAGCATGATGATCAGACGAGGCCTTCTTATGCATTCTGCGTGTCTTGACAGTAGAACCAGGATCTCCAATGATTTGAGTGGTAGGGTGATCTTTGTGTGATTGTAATACTGGATTGGAAACTACCTCCACTTCTGGTGCCAAGTTATTGAGATCCCCAACAAAGTCAGCATCATATGAAGCAGCGTTGAAAATGCCATCTATTGGTTGTTTATGAATATCATCCGGCTTGGTAGAAGACTTCTTTTGATGGTTCCCCAAATCAGAAGGACTGGAGAATCGAGTATGAGAAGCAGACTCACTAGTCGGAATACCAATAGGTGTTAAACTAGCACTAGGAGTAGTAGCTGGGGTACTAGGAGCAACTTTGTCAGTAGGCGTATTCAAAGGAAACTCAAAGACACCTTGAGTAGCTGCTGTAGTAGCTTCTTGTTGTTGTTTGAGGAGGGTGTCAAGAGCTACTTGTGAATCCAATACATCCAATGGAGTTGCATCACTAGGAGGAGAAGGAGAGACGGTGGTGGAGTAGGATAGAACCACAAAATTATCATCCTCGCCATCTGAGTCAGAAAGACTAGAAGGAACACCTGTACTAGAAGTTGCAAACACTTGTGGACCTGCATCATGGTTAGTTTTGAAATGAAAATATCCTAATGAATCACTAAGATAATCAAGATCAAAATACCATTCAGGACCCTTGCCTTGGATGTTTGACTTCTCTTCAAAATACCTGAGATTAATAGTTTCAATGACCCGCTTGGCTTAGAGATTGTAGACACGATAAGCCCGAGAGTGAGCTGAGTATCCCACAATGTATCCTTCATATTCCTTGCCATCAAACTTCCCCAAATAGTCACTAGTATTCAGAATGGTGACAGGACACCCAAAAGGCTTCAAGTGAGCAATATTTAGAACTTTGGCCGTTAGGAGCTCATAAGGAGTCTTCTTGTGAGGATTGGTAATAGAAACCCTATTCAAAACATAACTTGCAGTATTAACAGCTTCTGTCCAAAACATGGTAGGAACCTTGGAATCAGCAAGCATTGTTCTTGCTGCTTCTATTAGAGTCCTGTTCTTTCTTTCTGCCACGCCATTCTGTTGAGGAGTTCTTGCTGCACTATAATCTCTTTTGATGCCCTTAGCATTACAAAGTGCTATGAGGTCTTTATTTTTGAACTCGGTTCCATTATCACAACGAATACCTTTAACCTTCTTGGACAACTGGTTCTCTATAAGGGTAAGAAAATCTCTAAGAATTGAGTAGGTCTCACTCTTGGCAGCCATGAAGAACACCCACGTAAACCTGCTATATCCATCAGTTACCACCAGACAGAATTGTTTGTGGTCAATGCTCCTAATGGAGGTAGGACCAAATAAATCCATGTGTAGTAGCTGCAATGGTTCAGTAATAAGACTAAGAGCAGTAATGGCCTTGAAGGATCCTTTATGCTGTTTGCCTTTGCTGCAAGCAATACAATTTATATCATTGCTAAATGACTTGGGAGGTAAACCAGAGACCAGATTCAGATTTGCTAGTTTGTGAATGGTCTTGAAGTTCACATGCCCCATCCTTCTGTGCCATTGAGTGGCTACATCTTCTGAGGCTTTAGCAACCAAACATGCTAGTTGACCAGTAGGGTTGACTTCATTCAGCTTGATGCTATAGAGATTGTGTCTTCTAGGGATTCTGAGTAGAACCTGTGAGTCATCCGGAAGTTTAAAGTCTTTGGAGAGCACAAGTGCATCAGTATCCGTAAAGAGAACAAACTGCTTCTTGTCACAAATCTGAGAGACATATATCAAGTTGAAGTGCTAAAGTGCTTCCACATAGTAGACCTGCTCAAAATTCAGATTAGGCGTCTGAATTATTCCTTTGCCAGTGATCCTGCCTTCACCTCCACCAAAATAGACCTTGGCGCCTTGAAATGGTACAAAGTTAGAGAGAAGACTTTTATTTCCTGTCATGCTCCTAGAGCAACCACTATCAACAATTCCTAGACTAGGATCTTGGTATGGAGTAACCTGAGGTGAGATGCCCATAAGAGCAAACTCGTCTGCTTCTTCTGCATCGGATAGATTCCCAGCAATCATTTCAAACACGTCAGTTGAGGACTCAGTTGATTCCAAAGTGGTAGTCTGATGATCATTCCAGTTGACCATAGAGTCAACAGATACCAATGCCTTCTTGTCATCTTTTACCTCTTGAACCTTAAATGCTGAGTATCTGCTCTTCTCCTGGTCATTCTTGCTAGCGCATTCCCTTGCAAAGTGACCTTGCTGCTGGCAGTTATAGCATCGAACCTTGCTTCTGTCGAATCTTGCTGGCTCCCTTGGGTTGTAATTGTTTCGACCTGCTTTTTTCTCAAACTTGTGAACCCTAAGAGTGAGCATGGCCATCTGCCATTTAAGATCCATTTCATCCAGGTCAAGTTTATCGACCTGTTTGAAGTCATCAAAAGCAAGTTGTTGTTGAGCATCAACATCAGCCACAAAAGAATGAAGAACGGCTTCTACCATGCTACCAGACTTGGCTGTAGGATCAGGAGCAGAAGTATGCTGAAAAGTATGTTGAGAAGACACAATATTGCTTGGGCTACTAGCATACGACATGGGACTGGATGCCATAGAACTCACAAAGGCAGAATTAGCAGGAGTGGGAAAAGAATCACTTGAATATCCTCTCACATGAGGTTCAAAAGTTTTGAGCTTATGAAATAGATCATCAAAATTGAGATAGTCAAGCCCACCTTTTGCTTTGAGAGAGATTACCACCTGATTCCATGAGTAGGGTAAGGCTCTAAGAAATCTTGCATTAATATCACCATCGTCAGGTTTCGACCGAAGTTGATTCAATTGGCTCAATATCTTTTGGAACCTGTCATACCCTTGATGTAAACCTTCAGTTTCTGAGATTTTGAATTCTGTGAATTAACCTCTCAGCATGGATCTTCGCATTTTCTTTGACTCCTCATTCCCACCAAACCTTGCTTTCATTCCATTCCAGATCTCTCTAGCATCATCCAAATGGTAGAAGTCACCCATGTGATCATCAGGAAGAGATTGAAGCAAAATAGTTTTTGCTTTGACCTCCTTCTGAATGGCTATGATTTCTTCATGAGTTTTAGGGTCAAGAAGAGTAATATTACCATTCTTGTCTCTTCCAGTTAGCTTCCTGATGTTCCCATTCAGAATAACCTTCCAAAGGTCTTGATCAGTATTGGTGATCCACCATTCCATCTTCATTGCCCAACTATCATACTCGTCCTTTTTCAGAAGAGGGAATTTCCCATTTGTGTTGGAAACCGTAGCAACGATCTGTTGTGGTTGCACGGTTTTAGGAGTGCTGTCTTCTCCTGTTTGAGTAGAACTTGAGGCAGACATGATAAAACAAAAATGTTAGTAATAAGAAAACTTGATTCTTCTTGTACAGAGACTCTCCCAGGCTCTGATACCACTTGTTGGGTCCACTAGATGTGGATCTTGCAGCCTGTCAGGAACGGTGAACGACTTCTGTAATCACAATTCTATTCATAGAGAAACTATATACACAATATGAATGCGGAATACAAATATAATAAAGAAGAACAGAATAACTATAAAGACTTGATCCTTTCTAAGGATTTCTAATATTGATAATGACTAGAACTATGTTTGATGAAGGTGTGTATAACCTTTCTGCCTAAGGTTCCTTTTATACTACAAGGAAACCCTAATACAGCATTAAACAAAACGTGTAAAACTGATATGCATATCCTTTCCTAACATATCTCATGCATATCCTAACAGAATAATAAATAAATAATAAAGTTTAACTTTGACTAGGACCAGGAGCACGACTTGCTCCTACTACTACTTGGACCAGGAGGAACTACATACCTCCTAGTCTACCTATTACAATTAACTATTCCAATGGTCCTAACATAATTGATATCGGTTTCGATTGTCAATTTACTTAGTTAACTGTAATTCAACAAATATAAGGAATAATAACACCATAGCTCTTCATAATGGAGAGCTTGGTAGAATAAAAGCTTTCTCCGACAAATCTCTCAGTTGTACGGTAAGTCTTTTAATTCAGATGGTGCTGACGAACAGTGCACATGCCACAGGTACAGTACAGGAATATAATCCATACCAAATTCAACTTGCCTTATTGGCGAAAGTCTAGGTAATTCACCAACAAATACCTCCTAAAGTTTCAGATAATAGAAACATCTTTTAATACATTTACGTTAAGTTATTTCTAGATTACAAGATCTATGACTAGTTCATAACCATTCATGGTATAATTTCAAATATAAATGCAGGATATGGTTATCCATCAAGAAATATTTAGATCACTTTTGATAATCAACATCTTATCTTTTAGGGGAATTCTACTCGAGTTCCCATCAATTAAGACAATGTCGTCATGTCATAATCAACCAATCCATTCTACTGGCACTATCAACTTTCCAGTTTTGTCACCGTTGATAAGATGTGAACTTCTCAAAAGACTAATAGTAACTCATAATGCTTCACAAATTCAAGGATATCAGGAGACATAACCACCATTAAAAGAGTAAGGTCAACGCATAATCTACGCTAGAGAATTTCAAATCAGATACAGACGAAAACATTAACGAATATGAGTTTATCCCATGTTTTCATGAATTGAGTACGCATTCGAAAGCTCCTCGGATCGTTACCCAGGTCATTCAAATGAAATCTAATCAAAAGAAATGATAGGAACGTCGATACACCCAGTCGGGTATTAATATTGGATAATCAGATACTTTTCCTAAGAATCTCACAACGGGAGAATTGGACAATAAGGGGATATCAATTGTCAATGAAGGCAATATCCACAGATGAGTAAATTCGACTCAGAAAAATAAATGATACGGGCACATATGTAGATGTTTCTAACAATATGTCCCTATTTTGCACTTCTTGCAGATCTCATAAACATTCAATCTTTCATAACTTCAAAGATAACGTAGCGTTTATTAATAATTTCATGGTGACTACTAATCAGCCTTGCATGGTCCCTTCCAAATTGTATGTAGGCGCGCAACTATATACAATTTCAGGATTAACGATGCAATACTCAGTTCGTCAAAACTTTGTCATTATGTTTAAAATATATATACTCATGCTTAATTCAAAATGATTTTATAGAGATGTTCTTTGTTATAAAAACAATTAAGTTTTCCAAGGTGTTTCATAAACAACTTTATTTCGATAACGAGTATTTATAAGTCCCACTTTAAATAATCCATATGGTAATAAAAATTCAATCTTTGTCAAGGGATACTATTGTATCTTATAAAAATAATGAGTGATCTGCAAAGGAGTGATGAAAAGTTGTTCACCAGCTTAGCCAAATAATCATGAGGTTCATGACCTCGATGGCACTCAGGAATACAAAGAGAATAATCCACAACGTAACTCAAATCGAGATGAGTACTTTTTCAATGGTTGCATCACTAACTCGATCATTAGGATGAAGCAATAAAAGATAGATAACACTGATACATGTAGGATTTAGCAATCAAAGGTAGTCTTTTCATTAATCACAAATAAGTCAAAATTGTACCGTAACACGTTACGTGTCACTATGTCATACAATTTCATGAACTCATCCTACCAACTGATGTCTCAGTTAAGTTAGGGATTTTTAAAAGATACCACAATGAATACTAATCTACATGTGTCATTAGGTGTTCCAAATGTCCCGAAAGATCCATCGGTCCCAATTTCAGAAGAAGATTTATTCGATTTATTTCTTGGACACTGGGCATCATCGTCATTGGACAATGGCCTAGAAACAATCCTTAACACGAACCAACAATCATTTAAAACCTTATAATTCAATCACAGGGCTTAACGACTTTCTCTTATCAATCTCATATTCCATACGAGTTAAATTTTATTTCGTTCAAGTTTCAATCAATCTTATACTTAATGCGATATCCTACCTCATTATCCAATACTTTCAACCTTATTCTTAGACCTTGAAAGGGCAATAAAAGCTCAATATTAATAACACTTAATTTCCAATCCTATAGCTCTTTCAAAAATAGTTATCAAATGAGTCACTAGTATGAAATGACTCACACATTCCATTAGACTTCTCGGAAAGGTACAAGTAGCATGAGGCTTTTGGGTAATGGTTCCAATGACAGCCTCAAGTGCAACATTCACCTTTTCGATTTCAAATTTAAGAATTGGGTGACACTGAATCAGATGACACCTTTCCAGGTGGTAAGGTTTTGTCAAACTCCACTCTATAAGGAAAGATCGTCATGACATCGATATCAGATTTAATTTCGCCAATTCTTCTTGAATATCACAATCAACTAATATCTACATTTCTACGAATATCAACCATTTTGTTGGGATCATAAAGATCCACAACTTGGTTTAGATCTGGAATAGCTAGAATTTCCTACGGGAATAGCTTCGATTGATTTGCTAGGGGAGTTAGGGTTCCTTGTGACAATCTACGTCGTATAAATATCTCGTATAAATATTAAAATAATAATCAAACCATCATGTAATCAAATTACAACATATATATATATATATATATATATATATATATATATATATAATCCAAGTTATATATATATATATATATATATATATATATATATATATATATATATATATATATATATATATATATATATATATATATATATATATATATATATATATATATATATATATATATATATATATATATATATATATATATATATATATATATATATATATATATATATATATATATATATATATATATATATATATATATATATATATATATATATATATATATATATATATATATTATATATATATAATCCAAGTTATATATATATATATATATATATATATATATATATATATATATATATATATATATATATGGGGCGCGCTAAATGCAGAACCTCTTTTTTGGTACAGAACTTACAGAACCCATTTAGACCAATAAAAATTTAGTATTTTTGAATACTTTTATTTAAATGGAAAGGGTATATTGGTAAAATATATTTTCACTTTTTTTTATTTTATTAAAAAAACGTTTTTTTTTTCTTCATTTTTGAAATTAAAAAAATATAATTTTTTTAGTTTTTAGTTTTTTTAACGGATATGTTTTTCTAAAGGTACATACATGTTTTTTTAACATACATGTTTTTTTAAAGGTACATACATGTTTTTTTTATAATTGTATGGCCATGAAACTTTTTTCTAATGATAATTGCAGATATATTTTTAGTTTACAACATCTTCTAAGAGTGTATAAAAACATGAACATATCATGTACTCTCTAGATTTATAACAAAATAAAAACATAAATATAATACACAAAAATTGATATGAAATAAAAAAAAAATACATATACAAGTATCGTAGTAAACATAAATATACACGTCATTTAAAAACATGTATGCACTCTTCACTTTCTTGTCCAATTTATTTGAACATATGTGAACGCCTTTCAAGAACATATCTGAACACTGCGCTTTCTCGTCAAATTCATTTGACCATATATGCATGCATGTTCAAAAACATGGATGTTTGTGACGATCACATAAACTTCATAAGAGCCCCTGTCTCAAAACAAAAACTAACAATTAAATAGCTATGAAAATAAGTCAACGAGATATAAACTACTAATAAAAACTTTAGCATTCATTTATCATCAAATAAATAAATTTATTATAACACACATGCAAAATAGTAGACTAATATCACAAGAATGCTAGTATTACCAAACAACCATACCCACTGACCCACACATACTTGCACTCACGACATACATCACAAAGATTTACAACCATTAAATTTTTTAAAATAATATACACATTAATGTTTCATACCTAGTTAGATGGTTTTATAATGTAAACATTCAAAAGTTAGATATGAGTAGAAAACATTCATGTTTACACAAAAATATTCATTTTCAATCATGTCATAGTCATGAGTTTAAGACCACACAAGCAGGTAAGCCAAATTCAAGTTAAACCCCATTCATTAGTTTCCTTTACCATTTTTACTTGACATGTTAATAATAAATGAGAGATAAAAGACAACTAAATTAATGCTTCACCTTATAGCTATTTTTGACATAGTTTAGCCACAACTTTCATAAACTCCATCGAAAAATCATACAAAAATGAGGACACGTGAATGCGGATTTGCAACAATTACAAAAAATAACCATTTTAATCAAATAAGAAAACATAAACATTTGAAAAGAAGAATCACGTGCATGTTTTGTCTTCAAACACAAATCACAAATTGATTTTTAAAACACCTAAAATATGTAATTCGGTGTACACTAATCTGAACTAAGACGCTAGAAATATTAACAATGGAAAAGAAATTATTAAATAAATATAAGCAACCTCATAAGACTTACATTTCCTCACATCTCATTTGTTTTCATTCACGTTTCTTTAACTAGCATCTTTGCTTCTATAAATCAAAACCAAAAAATAAATGATACAACGCCTATAACATGGAGAGATAATCTGTGCATCAAAACTGGATTTAAAAATCGAATGGTGATTTTTTTTTCATGCGGATTTACAGAGAAAGATAGAGGCGGCAGTTTTGGGAGAGATCTAGGTTTACAAAGAAGTTACGTAAATGAAAAGTAAATATATCATTTACTGGCAGTTTTTTAAGGAAAAATATAATATACCTAAAGTGCCCTTTTTGTCTTTTATTTAATTGAAAAGAAGTATATCTCATCTTTTATTAAATTGTAATTTTGGTACTATTAATCTTAACCTTTGATAAAGCTCATCCAATGGTTCAAATTCATTTTAAATGGTTCTGTAAGTTCTGTACTAAAAAGTGGTTCTGTATATAGCGCTCCACTATATATATATATATATATATATATATATATATATATATATATATATATATATATATATATATATATATATATATATATATATATATATATATATATATATATATTAAAATAACACTTCTCAGTCTGGCCTTGTCGGTAACTCGGGAATTCTTCGGCACCGTTACAGTCAAAAGATTTTTTTAGACATTTTTAGAAAAATGTTTATAGTTAAAAGATTTTGAAATGTTTTATTCAAAACCTTGTTTTAAAAAAAAATCTTTTGTTCTCTATAACGAGAGCTCTGGTACCAAACTGTAACACCCCTAAATATACACAATTCAATACAGCGGAAGAGTTGTTGGTGTTACGGGATAGCACATTACTCACATCATAGACAACGCTTAAAAATCGCGTCGTTTAATAATAAAGCATTTCCATTCATAAATATCAAATTTACATAGGTCCCAAGTCATAGTATTTCATAAAAGTTTTACAAAGCATTTGAATGGAAATTATTATTTAAGTGCGGGCTATGAATTCTTGTTGTCTTCCTGAGAATTACCTTCAAGTACCTGAGACAAAACATGTTAAAAGAAAAGGTCAGCGATAACGCCGAGTGAATTCATAGAGTTTAATAAAATCATTAATATATCATCGGTATATAATTATTACCGAAAATCATTTTGTACAAATCTTTGTAATAGGCCATAAAATAGCCAAAGTCATTTTATACAAATCCTTATCAAAAATCATAATATAGGCTTTTGCCTTCAAAATCATTATACGAACCATTGTCGTAAAAACATCATACAATACGTTTTATAACGTTGTATAGAGTTAAATAAAAACCGTTATATGAATATGGTTATGTAAAACCAAAACACTAACATAATATCAATAATAAGACCGTGTATTGCTAGTCAGGCAATATATCGTAATTCAGTGCGTATAGCAGTATTTCGTTATTTGGATTATAATAAGCCGCATGACATTGTTACCTTACTATACCAAACAACGGGTAGCTAACCCGAAACTCAATTTTCCCATCTAAGTTAGCGTGTCGTCACAAAAATCACGCAATGGAAATCTTCTCATACATAAATCTGCTTACCAATCAATGTGGCACAACGGGGATCAACCATCAAGGCGCGAACTGGGGTGATCGTCCCGAAATAGTACTATTATATGCATAAGCACCTACCAAATCCTGGTAGTTCACAATTCATGTTAATGATACTTTTAGTGACATAACCTAACTTTAATAATCCATTTCATTTCATTTATCGGGTCATATAATCATTCATCGGGTCATATAATCATTTGGGTCTAAATCAATAAACAAATAATCGGGACAAATGGTGTCCTATTTTATCAAAACTAACATGTTATCTCCCTCGCGGGTTTATAAAACATTTCATAAAAACATTTAAAAGAGTGTGTGGCTATGAACTCACTTTGATTGTGAAAGGCGGTTATCGGCGATTTGGATGTACGATACGTGCTTCAATCACGGAAACCTAGACAAATAATACTCGTCTTAGACCCTTGTCCAATGACTTTATAAAAATAATAACTATGTATATATATGATGATTTTATAAATATGATGATTATCAAGTGGGATTGTACATCTTTATTTACTCATTATAGTGTCATGTGTTGGTAAATTTTCATACTAGTTTCACTAGTTTAACTTCTTTACTTGTCAAGGCCTAATAAGCCCATTATAGGCTCAATGCCTTCTATTAGTCCATCTTATACTTTTAACATCATTCCTATGCTTACATGTTGGGCCCAAGTGGGTTAAGCCCAATTAAGCAAGTTTATTAGTGTTTAGCCAAATTAGTTGGATTAATAGTCCAATAAGGCTAATTTGGCCCGTTAATGTCCGTATGTTATAAATCTCGGGTTTTATCGGTTTTTACTTGTATTATGTACTTATATATCAGTATATGAGTTATAAAAATTTCACATTAGACGGGTCCGACCATCTAAGTTCTAATTGACAAAAACGTTAATTTTATGGTTTTAGCCGAAAAGACGTAAAAATCATGTTTATAGTTTTATAACTTATAAAACTTATCAAATTGCCATTTTTATAAAATGTGTCTTTTATTTATTATTGTAAATACTTATATAAATGTTATATTTAAGTTAGTGGGTTTTAAGTTTACATTTTATATATTATTTACTTGAGTGCTATTATAATACTATATACTTTAATTTTCACAAATTTGATTTTTACTTTCACTTTCACCATTTTTACCATATCTTGAGTTCTACAAGGAGATAGAAGCTCATTTTTGGATGAAATAAACTTCATATTATTTGTTACAAATAACTTAGATTTAGCTACTTCTCAATCCAAGTCTATGTATCCCTAACAGTCCTCACAAAACAGACTATTCAGATTGATACATCAATTTTGTTTTGATCATATCTCACTCATTATAATGATTTCATTGCATGGCCAACTCTCACATGTGTACAAGACTTAATACTTACTGTATATTTATTCCACTATGCCATTTTATCAGTTTATCATATGGTTGCTTACTGTTTTTATACAGCCAACTATTTTAAGCATGATTTAACCATTTTACATGTAGTTTTCAATCTTTTTATCCAAGTTTATCAACACATGATCCCCACACAATATTTTTATCATCATATACATATACATTAAGAAAGAAAATACATGGTTACATATTCAAAATAACAAGAGGAAAGGAAGAACAATCTCTATACCACCAAAGTGATGAAAAGATGGGGTTGGTGATGAACAAGACTTGGTTTTGGGTAACCAATCTTATGAGATATCAACACCACTTCTAGGATCACCAAATATTTGTAGACTTATCCAAAAATCAGCCCTTGATCTCCATGAAAACTCCTTGCTAGTTGTTAAAATAACCTCCAATCAATATATCATCAATGGGTTTTCATCATATGTGTAAATAACATATGATTTATGATTGAATCAAAATCAAATGGAGGTTGTTTTGGGTGAAGAGTGGACGTTCATAGGGAGAGAGTTGAGAGAAAAATGGTGGTTTGCATGAGTGTTATGTGAGAGAATGGTTTTAGTTGGTAGTTTTAAGGTGTGGGTGGTTTTGGTGCAAGACTAAGGACATGTGTCCTTAGTTAGCTTAACAATTTGACACACATGAGGTGTGTTGTTGAAGCTTAAACCATCCTATATTGGGGATGGGGCAAAATTGTTTTGTCTCATCCCCAATTATTTACGGGTACTCCTCGATTCTAGTTTCCTCGATTTGCGTGCCCTCGGGTCGTTTTACGAAAAACGTTTTTATAAATTGTGAATCAACGGCACAAAACGAATCTAATAAAAATTGTCTCATCAAAAACGGAGTTCAAAAACGTAAATACGTAAACCTAGGGTTTCCGGTTTAGTCGTAAAGGACGTTAATATATTCACGTAAGTCCTAATCTCTTCTCGTAAATTTGTAAGTTTATGAACCAACACAAATTTAAAATCCCAAAATAATATTCACGGATAAATTTATTTCCTGAAATGTCGGACTGTCACCAAAAACGGTGTATGTAAACGTAAGCACGTAACGTAGAGTCCTCCGGTTTAGACGTAGTCGATGCTACTTCAAGACGTACACCCAAATTTCTTCCCATAGTGAGTGAGTTCATAATATAACATTAAAATAATATTTTTAAATAATAATTGAGAATAAAATATCAACCATAAATTGACGGATTGTCACACGGTTAGTCATTTGCTCTGGAATAGATACTTTATTCCTCATAATAAGGTGTACTGACTACCCTAAAATTTTTGGTAAACTGTCAACCATATAACGGATTTGGTAGTCTTTACCTAGAACCGTCTGCCCTAGAACTAGAGAACTGTTAGCAATTAAGCATGGTGAGTTAATGACCATGTAGTTTTTAGCAAACAACTAGCTATTAACGGATTTGAGAAGTCTTTACCATAAACAATTTTCTTTTGGACATGCCATTTCTTATGTTGGTTAGTGATATGTGTGAAAACACACATCTTTTCTACCACTTAATTACGATAATAACCAAACCAAAACGTGTATTTTATGTCTTTTATGTCGGAATTATGCGTGGTTTGTGTTTTTGTTGTGATTTAGGACGAAAAGGTGAAAAGTGGAGAAAACACGGACATTCACGGGCATTTACGGACTTTTATTGAAGAAAAAGATGAAAGACGAAGTCGAGAAGTCAAGAGTGCAAAAAGAACGGAAGTCCACGACCAATTCTGAAGATTTATCGAAGAAAAAGTCAAAAGACGGAAATTTATCAAAAGCCGAAGAATTCAAAGACGAGTTCAAAAGAAATCCCAAGCCACAAGTCATTAGAGTCCAAGTTTAAAGAAGATTAGAAGAAAAGGACTAAGTATGCA
Source organism: Glebionis coronaria (assembly GCA_025667525.1). Lineage (NCBI taxonomy): Eukaryota > Viridiplantae > Streptophyta > Magnoliopsida > Asterales > Asteraceae > Glebionis > Glebionis coronaria. The sequence continues at coordinate 165,967,731 of CM046874.1, forward strand.
ATTAATGAAGATTATATGCTTAAGGGCTTAATGATGCAATTATGAAGAAAGGAAAGAGGGGAGGAAGCTTCCTTAATCCTCCCCTATAAATAGTCATTAGATGTAATCTTTTCATTTTGTTGGCTAGATTGACAAACTAGTTCTTCCACCTTTATTTTATGCACCTTTAATTACTTGCACATTTAAATACATGTTATGCACCTTAATTACGTTTTAATTTCAAGTAAGTGTCTCTTTTATTTACTTGCACCTTTACTTTATCTTGTTAATCTTCTTCTACCTTTCTCTAATCTTTGATTTACACGTTTTTATCTTGTTAAGTTGTTTAAAGATTTCATTTTTATGCTTTTGATTGTTTTAAATCTCTTATTTTCATAGCTTATTTGATTTATTTTAAAGTTTATATAGTTTTTATAAAAGTTATTTTTATATAGAAAGTTGTTTTTCTTAAAGTTTATCTTTTTCGTGTTTTAAAAGTTGTTAACTTTCAGTTTCGAAGCTTATTTAGGATTATAGCTTATTGTTATAGCTTATTTTGTACTTTTTCTGCCGGATTCCGATTGGTACAAATCGGAAAAGGGTTTTAACTTTCCGATTTGGGGGTTTTCTTGGTATTCCGATCAGCAAGGTTTTGATCATTCCGATCAAAGGTAAGTTCTTCATTCCGATCGGATAAGGTGACAATATTCCGATTGGTATTTTAGTCCTTATTCCGATCTAGTTTGATTCTATATATTCCGATCGAGGTGTTAGTCGGTATTCCGATAGGGGGTAAGGTGACAGCTATTCCGATCATTGATTCCGATAAACATTCCGACCAAGTCCATCCATATTCCGATCAAGGTAAGGCAAACATTCCGATCTGAAGGTGTTGGTTATTCCGATTGGGTGAGTGGCAGCATTCCGATTTGGGGCCGGCCATCATTCCTATCTGAGGTGAGCCTGATCGGAATATATTCCGATTGGGGTATTTTTTCTTGTTTCGTCTTGTTTAATTTTTATCCTATGTTTTTATACTTTGTCCATTTTTAATTCTCGTCACGCTTTTATTTTTAGTCATTTAATCAATTTACTTTCCGTCACGTTTTTAAATATCTCACATTTAATTTTAAATTAGACTTAGATTTAATTTCACGCACTTTTAATACTTGCCCTTTACTTTAACGACATTTACTTTTAAGTCTTGCACATTTAAATTTAAAAACAACCAAAAATATTTGTTTCCACCAAAATAAAACTGAGTCACACATTAAACACAAGTTTTTCAATTCGAAGAGACATACTTAAACGAATCTTTTTACCTGGCCAAAAGCCTAGTTATCAAATGGCGCCGCTGCCGGCTCTTTTCGTAAAGATTAACGGTTTTCTGTGAGAGACGCGTTGCTTTTTGGGATCCGTTCACTTGTTAGCGTTACTTTTATTGCATAAAAAATTCAAAAAAACCATAAAAATAAAAAACTTGATAAAAAATCCATAAAAATTAAAAATTTCAAAAACCCAAAAAGATTTTATCTTTATTGTGTATATATATTGTCTTTGTGTTTGGTTTCTTTTTCTTTTGCATTTTCAGGTGTATGCGTACTAGATCTTCTAATTATCAAGAGCCCGAGCCTCAAGAAGATTTAGCTATGTCTGGTGTTAACAACAATAATCCACCGCACCCTAATAATAACAACAATGCTCTTCCACAGCCCGATCTTCGGACCATGGAGGAACTTTGTCAACCGACCATGTTTGGACGAGGAGGACCGATTGCGCCGATGCAAATAAACGCTCCTGAGTTTTCGTTGAAGCACCACATGATTCAGCAAGTACAAACAAACCCATTTAGAGGATTGCCTGATGATGATGCCAACAAACACCTCGACAAGTTCATTACAATCACCCAAAGCATGAAGTTGGCTGGTGCCACAATGGATGAACTTCGCCTACAACTCTTTCCACACACTTTTTACATCATGCCGAAAAATGGTTTGGTCGTCTCCCGAAGAATTCTATTCACAGTTGGGATGACATGACTCAACGCTTTTTGTCGCGCTACTTTCCACCATCCATGGTCACGAGCCTTCGCAATCAAATCAGCGGTTTCATGCAAGACCCTGATGAATCTCTTTTTGATGCTTGGGAGAGATATAATGTCTTGATCGATAGATGTCCAAACCACAACATGCTACCTGTGACCTTAATTGATACTTTCTACAACGGTTTGACTTTTCGAGATCGTGATACGATCAATGCAGCCGCCGGTGGCACATTCATGAAAAGGAGACCCGAGGAGTGTAGAGAGCTTATTGAGAACATGACTACTCACCACAAAAACTGGGATTCCTCTGCTTCTTCAAGGAATAATCCGAGAGTCAATGTTTCCTCCACCTCAGCAAACCCTGATATGACCGAACTCACCCGCGTGCTGACTGAAATGAGCAGAAGTATGCAACTCTTGGCTTCAAACCAACAACAACAACCAGTTAAAGCTGTTGCTACTCTTTGTGAAACATGCGACAGTCCTCACTCATACACCGATTGTCCTTCGACACAAGGAAATCCGGAAAATGTGTATGCAGCTTATGGTAATTATTCACCGGAAAATTACCAAGCTAGACAACAAGGGGATAGAAATCTGCTGAGTTACCGATCCAACAACTACCTTTCACTCGGTTTTTCTCCTCAAAACCAAAACCCCGCCAACAACTACACTAGAAGCAACCAAATCCCACCAAGAGCTTCTAATCCTTATCACCCACCCACCCAACAAACCCCATCCATTAATCCCGATGTTGAGGCCATCATGAGAACCCAAGGTGAGCAAATCCAGAACTTGCAGAGCCAAATTATCAATCTGAAAGGAGATATCACAAAGCAAGGAAATGAGATAAGATCCGAGCTTCGAGATAACATTCAATCCTCCTTCAGCAGTCAAACCAATGATTTGAAGAATATGCTTGCTAGTTTCTTGCCAGCCGCTCAACCTTCTTCTTCAAGTTATCTACCTTCAAACAACGTCACTAATCCGCGAGCCAATGTGAGTGCTATTACTACTCGTTGTGGAGTCACCATTGTAGGACCACCAATCCCACCCTCATCACCTACTCCTCCTACACCTAGTATTAGTGCAACATTACCGTCTCCGCCTCGACGTGATGAAGTTCCCACGAATGATCCTTCAACATCTCAACCTTTACCTACACCCGCACCTTCACCACCCAAACCCAATATCCCTTATCCCTCTCGTTTAGGCAAGTCCAAAATGCTAACCAAGGAGGACTCCGAAGTGTCACGCTATGTGAAGATGATTTCTCAAATGAACTTCAACATTAGCTTTCTTGAAGCACTTGTCCACATGCCCAAATTTGTTAAAGCATTTAGGGAATTGCTTAACAAGAAGGAGAAGCTGATTGAACTCGCCAACACTCGATTAAACGAAAACTGCTCTGCAGTTATTCTTAAAGAACTTCCGGAAAAGCTTGGAGATCCCGGTCGTTTTGTGTTACCTTGCGTGTTCAACAAAATTGAAGAATTTACTGCCCTTGCTGATCTCGGGGCTAGTATCAATTTGATGCCTTTGAGTGTTTGGAAAACACTATCATTACCCGACCTCACTCCAACAAAGATGACTCTTGAACTTGCAAATAGCACTCTCGCTTACCCTGTTGGTATAGCCGAAGACGTGTTCATTAAAATTGGCGCATTTACTTTCCCGGTCGATTTGTCGTAGTTGATTATGAAATGGACCCTTGTATTCCTTTAATACTTGGTCGGCCATTCTTGAGAACCGGACGAGCTTTAGTAGATGTGGCCGAAGGAGAGTTAATCTTAAGAGTCGGGGATGATGCACAAGTTTTCAAAATGGGGAAGCTTACTAGTACAACTTTTGGAGGCCGAGAATCAGTGAATATGATTAATATGCTCGATGACTTTACCGTCTACGACAATCCTCTATTCGACTCTTGCATCGATAATCCACTTTTTCATGATGATGTGGATGATTCTCTCCCTACTTTCGAATCTTCTCCCATTTATGATTCTCCACCGGTCTTTGATGCTTATGATGATGATTCTAGCTCAGATTCGGATGATTATGATGACCTTACTTCTTAGTATCCCGAGCTGCCCACTTTCGATGATTTTGATGAAGCCGATACTCTTTCGAGCGATTCTTTACATGATAAAGATCCTCCGCCATCACTCGATCCTACTTTGGACGATTACTCATTTGAGGAAGATTTCTCTGAGTTTCTCAACACTTACTTCCCTCATGAGAGTGATGCACCTCCTTTGGACTTTGAAGATTATCGTCTTGATCCTACTTTGGATTTGAAGCACATTCTGTCAAAGGAGAAGAAACCGGTTGACACCAATATCTGTTGCACATATGGTTTGACACCTCTTTGTCCCCCTTCTGAGGACGAGATTGTGCTTCTTTGCGGATCTTCTTCACACTCTGCTGAGCCTGAGTGCTATTTTCCCCTAAAGGAAAAGGTGTTCGACCCCGGTATTGATATTCTGCAGCCATCTCAGTATCCACCTGATGAAATAAAAGGAAATATCTTTGGAAATTTTGAAGACATGCTTGCACCACTTCACCCTTGCTTCCACCGTGCTCCATCGCTGCTTAAGGGAACCTTGCCTACTCTTCTTTGGCTTGCCTTGTTCGCCTTAAGCCTATGCTATTTGCTCGATGAAAACTATGTCTTTGTCCCTGGTGGATCTGTCTTATGCTTCTTTCGTTGATGATCAAGGTCGAGTCAGGCTAATGACTCGGTTAACAAAAATCAAGCGCTTCTTGGGAGGCAACCCATGCATCTATCTTTTCGCTTTCTTTATCATAAGTGTAGGGGAGACCCGTTGGTGTTTGCTCTCTCCTCTCTTTTCTTAATCAGGGATTCAAGCTTCAACGATCCACTCTTGAAGATTCTTGACGACCCGTGATTCCGTGTTCTACTTCTTCCCGGTTCTATCCTAAACTCTTTTCACTTCACTATTTTATATATTTTCTCAATATTAAAATAGGAATCTCTTTAGTTGTCTTTTCCTTAGCGAGATTTAAACAACGTGCACAATGTCCTAAGTGTAGGGGAGTTTACTCCCACATGCTTAAACATTGAGGACAATGTTTATCTTAAGTGTAGGGGGGACTTCTATCGACGTTAAGTGGTCTTTTCCTTGTATTTGTCCTCATTTTAACCGGAAAATCAATTTTTCGACATTTTTCAAAATTTTTGATCTATTTTGGCCTATTAGTTTTTACCTTTGTATGGTTATTTTCTTTCTTTGCTAGAATAAATCTTTGAATAAGTGGTTTTTATTTTCAAACGTTGTGAATCTTTGGACTCAACCCGAGTTTACTTGTCTAAGTTACTCTAGCTAGTATCCTTACGTGTTTAAGTCAAGTTTTGCTAGGCTTTTATATAGGGAGCTATAAAACGCGAAAGTCTTAACTCTCACGGGTTAAGAACAAGAACTTTTCACAAGTTCCTATAATTGATCCTAGAGAGTCGTTTATCAAGGGAACTTTAAAATGCGATTTCTAAACTTGAAAAAGTCTAAGAATTTGCAAGATCCTATAGGGGACTCGAAAACCCAAAACTTTGATTTAATAGGCTAAGCATTCACGAGTCTCATTACTTGAGATTTTAAACTGTGAAGAACGAGAGATGATAGAGCCAATTATAAGTCCGGTATTCTTTCGTGAATTTATGTGAGTTAATTATGAGCCTATTCTCCCATCGCTTGCTAATAATTTATCTGCTAATAAATAAGGTTGTACGATTTGAAAAGTTACTTAGCTTCTAGCCCCAGATCGTTTAAAAGTTGCTCGGTATGGATTAGAGTTCATAGCCAAGGCATAACTTATTGAAGCGGGACGCGAAGATTGGCGAGTCCGAAAAGGCCCTAACAAGGCATGAGGGCTATATTTTGTTGCTAAAGATCCAAAGTGATGTGAAGAATCATTTATCGAAAATCAATATGAAGGATCGAGACACACGACGAAAAGCAAATACTCCCCAAAAGTCATGGAGAAGTGTATCCGAAAAGACCCTAACAAGGTATGAGGATAAATAGATCCAAGTCATAAAAGGAGGCGGATCGTTGTATATCAAAGTCCAAAATAAAGATTGGAGAAAAATGAAGAAGTCGTGGTCCAAGTATGAATCTCTCAAAACTTCAAGTGAAGAAATTCCATTATGAAGAGAAGACCATAATTTCATGAACGTCTCTCAAGGTTTGAAGTATGAAGTCGCTGCCAAATATCGGTCCGAGAAAGGTCTCAAATCGCGAAGCGAGTTATGCCAAGATATGAACTTTATGAGGTCCCGAGAAGCAGTTTTAAAAGATTTGGTCCTTTAGCTAACTATTGATTAAATCGTTCACTTTATTTTCAGACTAAATAACTATCGAAATAAGTCAAAAATGCATCCTCGTGATCATTCAAGACAATAATGAAATATAAGAGATACACCTAGGAATAAGGGAGTCTAAGTGAGTAATTGGCCCACATGAGTTCGTGTTAGTTTACTAACTTATAATAACAATGATCTCGTTTTTAAGCTTGGTTTGGAGAAAGTGAAAACTTGAGGATGATGATTATTCATAACACTTTCAACCCAAGGTATGCTTTTGATTTCTTTATTTTGTATGTTTTTAATTTTTTATTTCTTTAATAAAGGCCAACGTGGATTGATTATGATGAAAAGTGTAATCTTGCTTTGTAACTAATGCATTGCATGAGGACATTGCAATGGTCAAGTGTAGGGGATTTGATATGTGTGAAAACACACATCTTTTCTATCACTTAATTACGATAATAACCGAACCAAAATGTGTATTTTATGTCTTTTATGTCGGAATTATGCGTGGTTTGTGTTTTTGTTGTGATTTAGGACGAAAAGGTGAAAAGTGGAGAAAACACGGACATTCACGGGCATTTACGGATTTTTATTGAAGAAAAAGATGAAAGACGAAGTCGAGAAGTCAAGAGTGCAAAAAGAACGGAAGTCCACGACCAATTCTGAAGATTTATCGAAGAAAAGGTCAAAAGACGGAGGTTTATCAAAAGCCGAAGAATTCAAAGACGAGTTCAAAAGAAATCCCAAGCCACAAGTCATTAGAGTCCAAGTTTAAAGAAGATTAGAAGAAAAGGACTAAGTATGCAATTAATGAAGATTATATGCTTAAGGGCTTAATGATGCAATTATGAAGAAAGGAAAGAGGGGAGGAAGCTTCCTTAATCCTCCCCTATAAATAGTCATTAGATGTAATCTTTTCATTTTGTTGGCTAGATTGACAAACTAGTTCTTCCACCTTTATTTTATGCACCTTTAATTACTTGCACATTTAAATACATGTTATGCACCTTAATTACCTTTTAATTTCAAGTAAGTGTCTCTTTTATTTACTTGCACCTTTACTTTATCTTGTTAATCTTCTTCTACCTTTCTCTAATCTTTGATTTACACGTTTTTATCTTGTTAAGTTGTTTAAAGATTTCATTTTTATGCTTTTGATTGTTTTAAATCTCTTATTTTCATAGCTTATTTGATTTATTTTCAAGTTTATATAGTTTTTATAAAAGTTATTTTTATATAGAAAGTTGTTTTTCTTAAAGTTTATCTTTTTCGTGTTTTAAAAGTTGTTAACTTTCAGTTTCGAAGCTTATTTTTACACGTTTTACCTTTGGATTTCGTCTAGAGCTTATTTAGGATTATAGCTTATTGTTATAGCTTATTTTGTACGTTTTCTGCCGAATTCCGATTGGTACAAATCGGAAAAGGGTTTTAACTTTCCGATTTGGGGGTGTTTCTTGGTATTCCGATCAGCAAGGTTTTGATCATTCCGATCAAAGGTAAGTTCTTCATTCCGATCGGATAAGGTGACAATATTCCGATTGGTATTTTAGTCCTTATTCCGATCTAGTTTGATTCTATACATTCCGATCGAGGTGTTAGTCGGTATTCCGATAGGGGGTAAGGTGACAGCTATTCCGATCATTGATTCCGATAAACATTCCGACCAAGTCCATCCATATTCCGATCAAGGTAAGGCAAACATTCCGATCTGAAGGTGTTGGTTATTCCGATTGGGTGAGTGACAGCATTCCGATTTGGGGCCGGCCATCATTCCGATCTGAGGTGAGCCTGATCGGAATATATTCCGATTGGGGTATTTTTTCTTGTTTCGCCTTGTTTAATTTTTATCCTATGTTTTTATACTTTGTCCATTTTTAATTCTCGTCACGCTTTTATTTTTAGTCATTTAATCAATTTACTTTCCGTCACGTTTTTAAATATCGCACATTTAATTTTAAATTAGACGTAGATTTAATTTCACGCACTTTTAATACTTGCCCTTTACTTTAACGACATTTACTTTTAAGTCTTGCACATTTAAATTTAAAAACAACCAAAAATATTTATTTCCACCACAATAAAACTGAGTCACACATTAAACACAAGTTTTTCAATTCGAAGAGACATACTTAAACGAATCTTTTTACCTTGCCAAAAGCCTAGTTATCAGTTAGACATGGTGAACTAATTACCATTTAAGAAGTTTGGCTGAAAGCCAAACACTTAAAGTTCTTTCTTAGCTTCTTCTTCTCTTTCTAAATCCTTGATCTACTTCTTGATCATTTTGATCAACTCCAAAGCTCCTGTTAATTCATGTGATACTTCCAAATGAAGATCCAACATCCTCTCAAGCATTCTTCTTCCAAAAGGATATCTCCTTTATTATAGCAAATAGTATGTGACATCATCAATTTCAACTGTATGCACACCACATGACCTTTAATATCTCTACTATGTAGGAGTTTTATCTTCCATCTCTTTCCAGAGTTTTGTATCATAGGTATCCAATGGTTCATACATAACCCTTAACTAATGAAGTAAGAGTGAAACTTCTTGTGTTCCTACACATCCACCTTTGATAAAATTATATAGATCTTGAATATCTTGTCTGTCAAGAATATGGATATTATCATCCGACCATCTAAATAATCTGTAGGATCCATCAGCCATGAGATTCCAGTCCTTCACTTGTAGAACACTTCCAACTTACTATTGAGGACTTCTTTCCCATAACTTATGTGTTTACATACTAATCATCAAATACAACAACCTTTATATGTTTCATGTGGATGTCATCACTGTCACTATATTCATCCATTGTAAACTTTACCTTTTTCCTTGCTTGATGCTTCCTGCAAGTTGATTGTTTTCTTTTCATACCCCTAGAAGTTCCTTCCTCTTCTTTAGGTATTTTATCTTCCCCTTTTTGTGATGTACCTTCATCTGGTACTTGTTCTGTTTAAGCATTATCTCTTTGGGAAGTATGTACCATCCATTCTGTTGTATGTATTATTGACTGCTCATGTACCACATGTACATTGACAGTCTCTACAACACCTTGAGGATTGGTTCCCTCATCCAAGCCTTTTTTTTCTGTCACCTTTTGTGTCTCCATTTCTTCCTTATGCTTTCTGACATAAGTTGTCATCTTCTTTGGAGCACTACCTTCACGTTTATCAGCAACCTTTGATTCAACAAACCTGGGGGTACTTCCAAATTGTCTTTGTCGCATCTGTAGTCTAGCATATTCCAAATCCTTTTCGTCTTGCTCAGACCCAATGGCAACAAATTTTTCAATACTCCTCATGTATTTTTCCTACAAAGCCTTAACTTCATCAAAATTCTTCCTTCTAAGTTGTGCATGAGTGAAATGCTTTGTTTTCTTTAGATATGCCACCATCTTATTTCTGAGTTGAGCTGTAGTAGGTGGTTTGATCGTCTCTTTTCTCCTCTTCTCAAAAAAGAACCTTTTCTGTTCTCTCACCAAATCATCAATTAGCCTAGCCTTTTCATCTTCATCATATGCATCTCTCTCCTCTGTAATCATAGCTTCAGCAAGAACTTCACTAGCCTTTAGTTTAGCTTGGATTTCATCATACTCTTTGATATATCATTCCGGTTGTAACTTCCTAGCTTCAAAAGCTGCTTGCTCTTCTGCAAGAGCTTCTTGCTCTTGTTCTTCATGAATCCGAGCTTGCATTATCCAAGCTACTTCTTCATCATGATCAACTTGATGAAATTTATTTAAAGCTTCTTCAATACTATCTGAATCGTTATCTTCTTCTTCTTATTCAGATTCAAGCTTCTTTTTGCCTTTATCTTCAGGGTCAATCGTGGGTATTTTCCTCCTGAATCTAAGAGGTCTTTCTTATTCACTCCCTTGTGGTTGTTGACCTAGAATGACAATGCCTTTTGTACAAGGTTGTGAAGTCTAAACATGTTGATCTTTGTTCTCTGTTCTCGTACTCTAATGGCAACTGTAGGTTGTTCTACTGTTTGTTCTTGTTGAAGTTTTGCTTGAACTTGTAGATTTTCAACCTGCTTATCATGCCATGGCTCTTGTTCTGGATCAGTTTAAGCTATTTACATATCCATAACTTGATTAATATATTCTCAGCTTGTGTATGTGTTTCAACTTCCTTTTGCTTTGCCTTTTTTGCTGAAGTCATCTCCCTTAAACCAAGTAGCAGATTGGCTAGAGTCTCATCCTCACCAAAAGATAGAGTTGCAATCTCTACAGTAGTTGGTTTTGAACTATCTTGAACAACGGTACCTTCACCTGCAATGATTCTTGCATTTTGCTTAACAAAACTTGGTCTAGCGGTACTTGCATCTCTGGTAGTTGACACATTGTTGTTTTTCTCACTAATCACCAAGGTATCACCAGATACCTTTTATCCCACAGATACTAAATCTTCAACATTCAGCTCTTCAGCCTTTTCAGACTCATCATCCTTTCTTAACTCATAAACTGGATGTGATTGAGCCTCTTGCTGTTGAAATATGTTTCCACTAGTCTGTTGTAGCTCTTTTTCAAGCCTTTCCAAATAGGATTCTATAACCTCCTACTGTGGTGGTGGTGATTGTTGATGTGATTGTTCTTGTCCATGTTGCACTGTACTCTGCACACATGAGTCATATCAACTGTTCATATCTCTTCGCTTAACAATGGATTTTCTTTTTGTCGAGACTGAACAGTTGCAACCATATCTTCGCTTAACAATGGGTTTTCTTTTTGTTCTTGTGGAGGCTCTAAAAACTTTTCTTCCATTCTTCTTTCTTCCACATGATATTCATATCTATCATCAGAAATCCTCCCCTTTTTGTCTCCTTCATCCTTATTTATTGGTCCAATACCAGAAGAATGTCAAGCTTCATCACTTTTCCTCCCCTATTTGGATGCATTCAATTGAGCTCTCCTAAACTCCCTCAGTTTCCTTTTATGCTCTATCTGTTGTGCCTTGTGGATGGAATTGTGATGTCTAATCCAAGGGTTAGCTCTTCTGCTAAGCTTCTTGATATTGGCATCCAATTTCTCCAATTTCTCATTCTGTTTTATCTTGGCAACTTGAAGATCCTTTACCTGTTGGGCTAGATAACTACACAAAGCCGTTAATGTGAAAATATCCACCACATCTGCTGCCACAGCTGGTGGTGAACCACTAGAATGCAATGAGGCATCAGAAGAGTGAATCATCTCATTAGAGACTGGTTGGTTTTGGTGAGAAGAAGAAGTAGGTGCTTCTTTAAAGGTGTGTGGACTTTGATGAGAGTGATTTTTCTAAGACTAACTAGAAGAGCTAGAAGTCTCACCCTCTTCACCAGCTTGCTCAGCTAACATACTAGCAAACAAAGGTGTCATTGTACCACTAAAATTAGTAACCTTTTTATCTAATAATGAAAATGTTCTAGATGTAAAACCAGGTATAGTCCAAGGTTCTGATGAGGTAGGAAGGTCAGATGTTTGGTCGGTTGCTTAAGTTAAATCTAAATCGTACGGGTTTTCTTGGATGCAACCTGTAAGGATTATAAAAAAAATCATTATGTCATTAGGCCAAGAAATCAAACACGAAGAGGTAACTTTCTTGGTCTGTTATGTCATCTCATTTGTTAAAAAATGAAAAAAATTTCTTATTTATGATATGGAAATGACTTATTTAGATGTACCATTATATATCTCTTGAATGACTTTAAGTACTATGTCCATGTAGGAATCACCGTCAATATACACAATAGATTTTTTACTCCCTTATTTTAGTTAAAAGCGCATATGGACACAACTTAAGTGAACCTTGGCTTGGTCCTAACCTTTGAAAAGGTAGACATACATAAACAATTCGACGCCGAGTTTGGTCCTATATACGCCCTTTTATAGGGATGTAAGTTAAAAAAATGTCTAGGTATTTTTTTACACGTTATTAGTTTTGTTGAGTCTGATACTCATGTTGAAAACGCATGGCACTTCCAGCCCTGATATGGATCATTGACACCATTTATATAGCCAAGCATACAACATTTTAAAATCATGAGACAACATTATTGGATCTAAACGAGTATGGATGCTTATTGACTTATGATCTAAAAAGTTATTTTCTTTAAAATATGTCAAATCAAGGAGTCTAGCTGAAGTGGGAACATTAATGATAACTAATGCATAATTTGAGTTGAAAAATATATTTGTTTTGTATGTTAATGTAATACAAACTCTCTATTTTTATTCACAATTATATTATGATTGTACTTATACTTCCTTTGTGATCATCTCTAAAACCAATATTTTTAATATATGGCACTGAAGATATTTAAACTTGATATAATCTCGATGGCCTTAAAGACAGAACTACAGGAACTGCCCATGTTCATTGCAATATGGATGATGTTTGTTCGTTTTTACTTTTTCATGTTTATATGCTTTTAGCGGAATTCTAATGGCAGGAGTGCACATTTTTGGAACTGTGAGTTAATATTTGCAAGTCTGTAAGCTATGGATATATTTAATCATAAATTTTATAACAAGTATGTAATCTTTATTATGAGTATAGAGTTTATATATTCATACGGTTTTAGTAATTTTGAAAAAAAAAGTTATTTGTGGCATAAAGTATTATATATTTGCAGGCAATAGATGGTTTTAGGATGTTCGTAGTGCTTCATTCGGACGACCCAAATTTCAATATAGTGGACTTTGGTGGTGGCAGCATCTGCCAAATTGATTTGTAAGTTTTCGTAGTTTTTTTATATTATAGCATATAACAGTTATGCTCTAGCTAGAAACAAAAACTTCACAAACTGAAATGGACTAATGTGAAATTTTGTTGAAAACACTTTTCAATGCCTATATAGAACAGTAGGCTAGAAAAGATGAAACTCAAAATGGTATGTAATTCTGTCAATAAAGCTCGCTTTTTGAATCTAATTTCAGTGACCTTTAATACGTGCAATATGCTTTGTAGTACACATGATGTTACATTAATCAGTAAGTTGTTTACGATCTGAGATAAAGAGAGGTAATTGTGGCTTTGAAAGAGAAGGTAATGGTGTTTAGGAGGTTTGCGTCTCCAAGAAGGGAAAATATGGTTATGTATCTGTAGCTCCCTTCACAAGCCAGAAAGTATGTATGCAGGTAAGTAATAGCTATATGGATTACGTTTTACTATAAAATAGGTTTATTATGACTATGGGTCGTGCTGTTGGATTTATGTCGTATGCATGGTTCACGGATGATGTAATTGAAGGGAATCTGTCGGTTTTATAATACTTTTCATAGTTATTTTATCGACTCAGGTAATGCTTTTCTTTCTTACACTCACTGACGCACTTTTTTCGGATAAATGTTCATTTCCTTTTTCAGAACTTCAACTTATACAAATCGGGAGTATAGCTTATATGGTAGAGCACTCCCTTTGCATGCGAGAGGAACGGGGTTCGATTCCCCGCACTTTCATGTTTTAAATCTTTTACATACCAACAAATTGGCCATTTAGACTGCTGAACATAGCATTTAGACAAACTGGTTACGACCCAAATTATGTTTACACTCACCTTTGCTTAACTGCTATTCGTTGTCGACCAACGCCTATAACAGAAATACGTCGCCAAAAGCGAACACACAACACTACGGCGAAGCGCGGGTACAAATGCTAATGATTTTACAACTGGAAACACAATATGTAAACGCCACATATAAATGCCATGTACAGTACACTACGTAAAAATAAGAACCAATTAAAACTTTCCTTTTATGTCATGAACACGTGTCACGAATATTAAATTCAGAAACTACGTACGTATTAGTGCACGATAATTATTAAGTACGTGATAGTACACGATAATTATTAATTATAATAATTATAATCACAACATATGATCACCAACATTTACGAACATGATAATGATTACGTATAATAATTATACACGACTATTAGAACATGATATATGTACGTAGTATTTATAAAAGGAACTTTTAACACGAATTAGAATGAATAATAAACACGAACGAACACGTAAAATAGTTAAACACGAACAAAGCCCGGGAAGCCCTTGTGGGCTTATGGTTGCCGCGGACAAGGAGCAAAGAGGGGGCCCAATCCTATTTGTTTTGTTAAATAAGGGAAATTAAAAACACAGACTTTTCATAATAAAGGATTTTAAGAAAAAACTAAAAACCTAGCTTTATCTCTCTCTCTTGCCACCGGCTACAAGGATATCAAAGGGGTGTTTGTTTGATTTTGATCTTTGATTTCGGGTTGATCGTATTCGTGTTCTTAGTTCTTTTCCAAGCACGTGTTTGGTATCATCAAAAACCTTCATCTTTTATTTTTATTTTTCTTTTAATTATGTTCATGTGACTAATGATAATAACATAATTAAAAACATGCAAAACAAATCCAGGAAACATGAATTATGGGGTTTTTGGTGTGGTTTTGGTTCGGCTGGAACCCAACCGAGAGCCACCAAGCTCTCGTCTTGGTTTGTTTCACAGCAACAGCCGACACCAAGAGGTCTCGGTGTGGCCTTGGTCGCTCAGCCGCAACAACAGGGGACCCTGACGCATGTCGGGGTGTTGTTTGGTTTGTTTTGGGTCTCGGCGCAGCAACAGCAGCACCACCGGCTTAAGCCGGTGGCTGCTTTGGTTCGAGCAGGGGGAGACGCAGCCACAGTAGTGGCAACCACTGGCTTCAGCCGGTGGTGTGTTTGGTTCAACAGCGGCAAGCCAAGCCACGTTAGTGGCATCCGGCTAGACCGGGTTAGCAACTGTCGGGCTGTTTTGGTTCGGTTTATATTAGAACACGTGTTCGGGCATGGGATTACTTTTACAAGGTATATTTTTACAAGGAAAATTAAATTAATTGAATATGACTAATAATTAATTTAATTTAATCATGACTTAGGTTATATTTATAATACATGTTTTAACGTAAGTATTTTGTTAATTAATTTAGACGATAGTTATTAATTAATTATCAAAACATGGACTTATAATTAATTAATAAATCATTACTTAGGTTATAATTAATAAATTATTAATACATGATTAACCTAAGTATTTTAGATGTCTTAATTTAATTAAATCATGCTTTATTTAATTAAATCATATTATCTATAGTTTATTGAATTTCCTTGACATTTGATTAATAAACTATACTATTAATTACATGACTTATGACTTTTAACCAGTAAATATTAGCTTATATTATTAGCTTATTAATTCAGCTTATTTCTAAATAAGGAAACTTTCTATTTCAAGAAACTTACTATTTTTGGAAACTTTCTATTTTTAGAAACTGATCTATTTTTAGAAACTGGTCTATTTGGGAAAATTTCTTTTTTTGGAAACTTTTTGTTTGGAAACTTTCTGTTTTTGGAAACTTTCTATTTTAAGAAACCTGCTATTTTTAGAAAGTTACTTATTATTACACAACAGGTATAATAAAACAAGAATACAAGATAATACATAATCAGAAATACATGAAATACATGATTAATACAGTATATCATTTAAAACAGTAAAACAAGACAAGAACATAT
Source organism: Glebionis coronaria (assembly GCA_025667525.1). Lineage (NCBI taxonomy): Eukaryota > Viridiplantae > Streptophyta > Magnoliopsida > Asterales > Asteraceae > Glebionis > Glebionis coronaria. Next base: position 165,983,606 of record CM046874.1, read on the forward strand.
AAAACAAGCTAAGAACATGCTATAACCAGTAACGTACTCAGTAATCAGGCAACTTATACATGTCCGACTATTCATCCTTTCGTCTTTCCTCGTTCATTGGACACAAGGAACGGATTTTCGGTCCTTCAGTATGGATATTCTTTCCTTATTAGGATTCCATTTTTGCAACCAACTGTTTTCCCAAGTATATATTTTGTATGTTTGATTACTTATGTTAGTTTTAAATGCCTAAGCCATATACATGCATGACCAGTGTCACCTAGTTATTGAGGTACCATAACCATAACACTAGAGGCACCAATGTTATGACTACCCTACGGCGGAGTGATTGCTCGTGGCGTCCCTTTTCAGTTTTAGCCACATATTTATATTATCAAGTAGGGCGTATGGTAGCATCCTAGTTACATGTTTTACAGGATTTTCATGGTGAATGCGATGTGTGTCTTGCATCCTTCATAAGGAGTTGATCCCTCCTACCCAGACTAATTAATTAGACGCAACCTTCTAATTGCATGATGAGGTCTCCCCTCCAAGTATTCATGCACGGTGGAACCTCATGACCTATATGGGCTATTGGCTAATTAATACAGCTTTACATATGTTAGCCTCAAAATATTGAGTCAAACAAGAATGTTCGGTCATAGGTTTATATTGTAATATTTATTAGAACATTGTAATAGTTAGTTAAAATAGTCGTGACATTACGGGCTTGATGGTTAGCTTAAAAGGCCTCTTTCAAGGTACTAAGAATTTATTCAAGCCCGGACCAATACAATATAGTCCATTAGAGAGCCCGCATGTGGGTGGACTATATAAGCACCCTCCTAGCATGTTAGGAGGGTGGATGATCTCATAATTCTTAATATAATTTCACAAATTAATCATCTCTCAATCTCTCTACTTTCTCTCACTACTTTCTCTCTCTAAAATTCATATCTTTTCCATCTTATTTCTTTAATCTATCATCATATTATTAGGGACAACAATTGGTATCAATCGCCATTGGGTAGATTCGTGTTTAGTTTGTGGTTATCATTTTTGATTTCGTGTGATTTTCATCTTAAAATCATCTCGTATAAAAAAAATTGTGTTTTTGAGCTCAAAATCTTCATACAAATTGCCTACAAAGTTGTGGTAGGAATTTGTGTTCCTCATTTTGGTGATTTTCACGAAAAAATTGGAAGTTTTGGCTTGATTTTTGGGTAAAAATTCGTCATTTTAAGTTTATGGTTAAACAGTTCGGAATTTGAAGATTTTATAAGTCGGGTTACTAGGGTTTAGGATTATTCCGAATTAGGTAGGAAAGTGGGGTATTCCGAACTAGGTTAAGGATTGGGTTTCTTCACATTCCGAATAAGGTTCAGATTTTGTTTCCCGAACGAGGTGAGCAACTTGTAATTCCGAATAGGGTGAGAAACGTGTGTTCCGAACTAGGTGGGAAGCAGTATATTCCGAATTAGGTGGGAAGCAGTATATTTCGAATTAGGTGGGAAAGAGGAGTATTCCGAACTAGGTCAGTGATCATGTTTTCCGAACTACGTGAGAACTCGTTTTCCGAACTACGTGAGAACTCGTTTTCCGAACTACGTGTGATCACGTTTTCTGAACTATGTGAGAACTCGTTTTCCGAACTACGTGAGAATTTGTATTCCGATCTAGGTGTGGATCTTGGATTACGGATTACGTGTTGACTACATATTCCGAACTTGCTCAGAATTCCATCATTTCCGAATTAGATCAGAATTTCACTAATTTTGAATTAGATCAGGCTCACAGATTCCGAATTAGGTCATGGTTTAACAGATTCCAAACTAGGTCTGATATTCACAAATTCCTAACTAGGTCTAAGACTCACAAATTCCGAATTAGGTCATGGTTTTACAGATTCTGAACTAGGTCTTTGATTCACATTCCGAATTACATCAAGTATTCCGAATTACTTCAAGATCAGTCATTCCGAATTATATATAGTTTCATTGGATTCCGAATTGCTTTTTGAAGATTTATTTCGAATTAGGTTGGAATCGTGTGATTTTTCGCTTAAGAATTTTTTGGTTTCATACGAAGACATTGTTTGGGGTTTTCACACCAATTCTTGAAGTTTCAACCACAATCTACTCACAACAACATCTACTTAAGATCCTATTCACTTCACTTGATTCTTGAGATGGATTCTACTGCTGAATATCGTGTTACTAATAACAACATCATGGTGGCGGGTAACAAAGAGAGACCACCAATGCTTGTGACTGGTAGATATGCACAATGGCAATCACGATTCCTTCGATATCTTGACACAAAACCTAATGGTGATGTTCTTCGCCGTTGCATCAAAGAAGGATCCTATACTCTCACTACAATCACCATTCCTGCAATTCCAGCAACTGACTCGAGGACTGGTTCCGATGAGCAAACAATTGAGGAAACATATGAGAACACTTTGAAAGAGAAACGTGCTTGGATTGATGCAGATAAAGAAGCAATCTATTTGATTCTAAGTGGGATTGGGGATGATATTTTCTCAACGGCTGATGCATGCTCTACTGCTAAAGAGATGTGGTTTGCCATTGAACGCTTGCAACAAGGTGAATCACTTAACAAGCAAGATGTCGAAACTAATGTAAGACCCCCAAAATCAGGTACGGAACAACTAGGTAGCAAGGGGGCGCCACGTCATGGTACAAGAAACAATGAGATATTATTGACATAAAGTTGACGTAATAAAAATTTATACATTAAATCATAAAGAATCAGAGTTTTTAAACAAAGGTCCCAGATTTTTATAAGCGGAAATCTATAATTTAATTATGTTTTTGTAACTTATAGTTACAAAGAATACATGATAAACTTCTGACAGTTTTTAGATAAACCAAAATTTAAGTACACACAGAAATCTCCAAGCTGCGATAATATCCTGCGGGCTCCCATCCAAGCAAAGATAAGTATTAATACCTGAGATTAAACATGTAAAATCATCAACATAAAGTTGAGTGATATTCATAGGTTTAGCAGTAAAGATGTGGAACACAAGCATTCATTTGTAAAACAAGTAAATAGAGAAAATGGTTATGATCATTAACCATAGTCCGAAACCAATATTATTGCTGTTTAGTTCATGAACCGAAGCTTAACTCAAAGTAAGTTCCTCTAGGGAGTATTCAGCCTAAATACTCAAGTATAAACAAATGTAGTTGCGTCAAGGTAATCGGGACGGGGATTGTCAATCCCGATGGATCCACCCACAACATTCGCGCTTAGCGCAAAGCATACGGGACAATTAACGGTTCATGATCAAGAGAGGAAACTTAAGGCTATTAACTATAAGCAATAATATCAATGAAAACTGTTGGAAAGCATACAATTCTGAATAGCATACATGTTCTGGATAGCATACTGTTTTTAAATGGATGTGTTCCACCATGTAAAATCTCACCCCGCGTTTAGAAACAATGTACAAGTAGTAAAAGGGGCTATGAACTCACCTTAGCTACGAGGTGAATCAATATGGACTTGAGGGCTGAGTAGTAACAACAAGCAATCAAGAAACTTTAAGTCATCCAAGACCTACGATGATGGGGCGCGAAAACTTATAAGATATAAAAATAACGTTTAGAAAACACTTTGGTTACTATTAGTACATAAACTATCTTATAACTCGCAAGGCATTGCAACCTATTGACTCGAACCAATTTTGACTTAAAAACACTACTTACCCACTGTATGATCATATTTATAAACATTAACAATGCTCATCAAACCCATAAGTAGCAAACGCTTGTACACTTTGAGTCGAAAATTAACGTTAACAAATTGGCTGCACTAAATTTTCAGAAACATGCTGTAAAGATTGTATCATATCTAGAGTTCTATAATAGCTATAAGCTCAAACTTTATGGCCCTGGAAAGATAAAATTATTACCTTTTCAAATCTTTAAGAAACACTATCAAATCTATTACCAATCAACGGGAAATGTAGTTTTAGTGCAGACTATCCAGATTTGACTTTTTCGACAAAAATTTGCATAAAACCATTTTGACCATCATTTACATTCCGTAAAAGATTTTAACTTGAAACCAATTGGAAATGTTCATATTTGACCTATGTTACTGTAATAAGTCATAAAAATACCCACTTTGGCCTTTTATGCTTTGACCCCAAACACAAATTTGGCGCACATGTCGGTATTGACTAGTTTTGATAAAAAGATCATATTTTACTCATCCGGACACTTCCAAAAACCACCCAAATCACCAATTGTACTACACAACCAAGGCTATCTAAAAATCAAGAAAATTGCAGGTCTTATTTGCAGAAAAACTTCATGAATGGCTGTAGCAATCTGCTATCATTCTTAACCTCATGTTTGACACTAAAATTTACTTCTAACATCACGTAAACACTTGCACACCCTAAGCAATGCCTCTACAAGTTCACAAGACATATCATGATCATAATAACACCTTGACATCAGTAGAATATGGTCTAAATATAAAAACTCCAATTTCATAATCAAGGTATTTAATTAAATAGAAATTAAAGCAATACAATAGTGGCAAGAGTACCTTAGTACAAGTATGACGGATATGAGAACCGGGCTGTAGATGGCAATTGGAAATACTCCAAGGGCTACCCGCGACCTACAAGAGTGATCACAACCCTTAAGTATGCGTTTTATAAAAATATAAAACAATTGTATCAAAATATTTTGTAAAAATGTAATATGTATATAACTTGCACAACCAACCGAGTTTACCGTTTTGGTCAAAAATTACAAACCGTGATAGCAATCGATGCGAGGTCAGCGGCGTTTGTTAGGTTATAATGTATACTAACTCAAATTGTGTTAGAAGATCAATTATATGGCCCATGACCTGTAGAAAATAGCTATACAAATCTGTTGGGTCAGATTGGGTTCACAACCGTAAATCGGTCATAACTCACTCATCTGGAGGAGTTGATCGCCCATCCAACTCGCTACTAACATGTAAAAGGGTCAATGAGTCCATTTAAGCTATAAAAAGTGCAGGTTACAGTAGAAAATATCTGAGTTTTGGGCCGGCTAACCTGCTGTCCGAATTTAGGCACTAATAATCTCTATACCAAACAACCTCTAATTCAATCCAAAACATCAAAAATACATCCTACACTAACTAAATTATATCAAGGCACAATAATTCCATAACATTCATGGTAGAAATTAAAACTTGGCCAAAAACAATAATCATAACAAGGGTTCTAAGAAAGTTATCAATACCTAAACACGAATAGGCATAATGCATGATCATCCCATGATCAAACATACAAGAACACCAATTCTTGAAATTTATGATTTTCTTAAAATCAATTGCATGTGTATAATTCTTGTGGGTTCACAATAAGGATTGATCAAGGAGTATTTTGGTGTGATTGAATTATGATTTTGAGCAAGAAAAATTGATGGATTGAATTGTTCTTGGTGTTGTTAGTCGAACCAGGGAAAACAGGGAAGGAAAGAAAATTGAGTTTGGTAAAAAAAAAATAACAGTAATGTTATGTGTGTATCTGTTGGACGGCCAGATGTAAAAAAATAGAAAAATGGGCTTTGGCCCATAAACAATATTATTGCTAGATAACTAAAGCTCATAATCAAAATACTCCTAACCCGACTCGATTCCCAAAAACGCTAATCGTTCCGACTCGGTGCAAGTTATAATACGTAAATGAAATATTAATAGAAATATAATATTTTGACTTCATAAAGTCGAATTATAGAGCCATCGGTTCTCGTTCCATCGAATCGGGTAAACTTTTTGTATAACGCGCACGGGTGCTTTTAAATCAAAAATTTTGATTTAAATAAATACGAAAAAATAAAATAAAATATTTATAATTCCGAATAAAGTATTATCAATGATCAGAAAAATACTTAAAATATAATTTATTTAAAATTATCAAGATCTCAGGATTTTTTTTTTGGAAGAATAGCAGAAAACGTAACATGTTAGAAAATTCAAGAGACATGAATAAAAGAATAAAATAATACTAGAGAAATACGAGTTCTCACAGTCGACCCCCCTAAAGGAACTCTGGTCCCTCAGAGTTCAACTGGAGACGGTAGAAGATGCGAACAAATGGGGATACCTAGCTTAGAACCGATTCTTCACTTTCACAGGAAATTTCTGCACCGCGACGGGAATCCCAATGAACATTAACAATTGGAACTACGCTTCAGATTTTTAACTACTTTTCAAATTTATTTCAAACTCGGATTAAAATATTAACCGTTAAGTATGAAGAAATATAAAAAGATGGAGTGAACACGAGAATTGCTTAAACGGAAAAGGTGCGCTAGAACAAGTTAAGATTGATAATCGACTAGGAATCGCAAATCGTGCAAACTGTAAAACATGACAATCTTAAAACGTAACAATCTATTTACTAGTGAAATAGAGGGGAAATATGAATTACATATAGCCATTTGAAATACAAGTTGTCACCATTATCTGTCTAGGATTTGGTATTACTTTCAAACGCATCATAAGTATTTTCTTGATAAGGATTTCAAAGTAAAAGTAACTCAGTTCAAATAATTATTTAGATCAGCTAAGAGCTTTTGAATGACTGTATGAAATTATTGTTAAAAACTCATGTTTATCGTTAGCATTAGAGAAAATCAAGTTTCCAAATTATTTAGAATCATTGCTAGAAATTATAAATTAAATTGATAATTTCATTAGGTTGAAAGTAAAGCATGATACAATCAAATACTTTAAAAGATAAAGCTTGACATCCTTTTAAACAATAGTTATAATTCTACCAAAGAGGATGTATAGATCCGACATTAAACATGAAACGGGTATTTTGGTAATTTAAGCATTCGATAAAATATGTAAAACGTTCTTAAAAATTTATAATAATTTTTTTAAAAATCCAAGAAGGTGTTTACTGCACCAGATGGTAAACATGTGACATATTCTGGTTTTCAAAATGTGACAAGATAGCAAACGAGTACGAAACGAATAATAATCAATAATTAGTATACAAGCAATAGCACGAGGGGGATAAAACGTAATTTGTACCAATTTCTTAATGAACATGATAGAATAGATGCATCAATGATAAGGAAAATAAGAAACTAATGATTTAGTAAGATTAATTCACGAGTGTTTGTTGGCGTCACCAACAACGGCTTATTAAGTTCTCGGTGGTCGATACACGATCAAAAGAGAAAAGCTACACAACAATTTTTGAATCAAGTCAAACTCTTAAGAAGTCACTTGAGGGTAATTCTAGCAAAATAAACAACAATAGCAATGAGAGAGCGAAGTCAACACATGGTTCACACGAACGAATTTCGAGATGATAGAGTCTAACACACATCATGACAAATAAACGAAATCATCGTTCACTCCCAGTCATAAATCACTATTCGTGTTCAGAGACGTTTCGAAGGTCTACCAAAATAGATAAGAAGGTTGGTCGATGTAGAAGCATAACAACGTTGAAACTTTCAAGTTTGGTATCAATGGTCAGTAATTAGACGAGTGGTAAAGGGAATTATATCATAAGAGAAAAATGAGGTAATAAGTAGAACAAAGATCGTTGAGTAAGAAAATATGTGCTTGTAGGTATGTAATTCGTCCAAGAATAGATAAAGAAACATATGCATATGTCATGAACGGGTGCTACTCGCAAAATATATAAAGTTTTCAAAATTTCGTTTTATCTAGCTTTTTCTGAAACACAAGTAAAAAGTTGATTCTTAGACAATTTTTTTTAAAGTGACTACTATTCGGCCTCGCATGGCTCCTTCTAAATTACGCATAGGTGATCAAGCCATGCATAATTTAGGACTAGCAATGCGATGCACAGTTTCGTCAAACCAGTATTACATGTCATAAATTTAAAATATATATATGATACCAAAAATAGAAATCAGAATAATTTATGAAACTTTTCGCAAGTAAGTAACTCACTTGATATTTAAATCAACACCCTTAATGTTACATGAATTCTTTTATAAGACCAAGGTAAAATAATTTGTGAAAATACCTCGTAAAACAATATTACTTAACGTTATAAAGTAACATTCAAGTATTTTATAAAGTCAAAGTAGAACGATTTGTAAAATGATTTGCAAACAATACGAGTTTGAGTTTATATGGTGACATTATAGAAATGTATAAATAGCAAGTGGGTAACACGAGGGTAGTAAAGGGTAATTAATACGAAATCGATGAAATAGTTGGTGATAAGGTCTAAAAATCCTAGCCGGAATCGTCATGAGACACGTGTCAAAATGATAACGAACGATGTGAAAACAAGAACTTCAAATCTCGACCCAAATCAGTGGTACGATGAGAGAAAAGAAAGATAATATAAAATGACAAATAAGTCATATATAAAAGAAAGGAAAAAGGAATTCCGTATGCGTTCACATCTTAACTAATTGACATAAAAATGAACAACTTTCGACAAAATTATAGCTCACCAACAGTTTATCTAAACATTTGGTTTTAAAAGTTCACGATATATGTATGTATAACTCGTACCCAAAGTTACTAATTTTAAACGTCTTCAAATGTAACTAATGATTGTTATTTGTAAAATATCATTTGTTAAAGTTCCACAAGCTCAAACGAACTAAAAAAACGCTTAAAAACCATATTTTAAAATTTCTATCAACTTTGACTTTTTAGTCAACTTTGACTTTTAGGTCTGACCCGATCAATTAACCCGTCAAATGACATTTTCAAGACTCGGAGTCTAAAGCAATTTAGTGCAAAACAATGTTTCGAACAATTTTCTAGTTTTACCAAGATCTGAAACCAAACGTAAAATGAGCTAATTGCCCCTGCACGTTCTGCGCAGGTTTGACTATATTATCCTAAAACGCATGTTTTTATTTTTAAGGTTTGACCCGTTTATACCAGTTTTCGGACTTGGTTACCAACGCGTTAAAGGTAAAACGGCATTTTAAACAACTTTTTGTTTTACTCGAGACTCTAAACGGACTAGAAATAGCCAAAAACGTATTCGCATCAGATCTGTCAACAAAATGATATTTTTAGAAAACGCGGACTTTATTAGATAAAAGACCCATAAATATTCAGTTTCGACAGTAGTTCCTTTGCGGTAGACGTAAAACGACATTTCAGACAACTTTCGTGTTTCGGCCGAAGGCTGAAAAGGACCAGAAATGACAATTTTACCCCCCTGCAGTTCTGCATCAGCAATAATTTCCATATTCACAGAAAATAAGTTATTAAATTTTACAAATTTCATATGAGCGTAACTTGCTCGTTTTCAAGAGTTACGGTTCGAATTTTATGTCTAAACAAATGTCTCAACAAGTATAAACATATTTTTAAGTCTGAACTTTATAAAAATTTATTCTCGACACCTTTAAATTACCTGTAGATTTTCTGCAGAAAGTATATTTTTCGGCACCTTGAAATTTAATCAAACTTCATAACGACCCCGAATTTATATACACACATGACTTATGGATACCGTAAAGACGAAAGAGAATAGATTATATAATTAAGCATATAAAGAAAAACATAGTATAAAAATGGTTTAAGAATACCAACGGGAATCTAAGAAAACAAAAATGGCGTATGACATCCGTGTCTTCGATTTCAAGATGCAATGCAGAAAGGTCTCTTGGTGGCGTGATTTTCCAAAATCACAAGACATATCGAGAAAGAAATGGAACATTAACAAGTTGCACTCCCAGAGTGGGAAGGTTTAATGAAAGGGAAAGATACAAGTTTATAGAGGTAGAATCGTATTCCAAACAATCGCCACATAATAGAGGATGAGATAATAGATGACGATGGTGTTTTCAAGGTACAAATGGACGTTGAAATTCGAAGTCGAAATGTAGAATGGTCAATGAAGTAATATTTAATCGATATTCGAGTGTCGCGTAAAACGATGACGTAAAGGTCAATAAAGGTTACGAAAACCTACGATATTATTTCGCACGGATTTTAAGGAATGCTTTGAGATGTTCGACTCACACGATGTCCTTTAGTATTTTCGGAGACACGTTGAGCTACACAATGGTCTATAGACTAATTTTCAAGGCATCGAATCACAGATGGTCGGAAAACAATTTGGATATCTAAATAGATATCTTAAAGAGGTTTAACAGTGAAACTAATGCACAGGGTAGTAAAATGAAAATCGGAAGTTTCATTGGAAACAATACTTCTTAATCCCAAACAATGGTATTACAAGAATACGCACAACTTGTAACAGTGAGTCGAGAAAAACAGACGGTTCAAAACGAACGAGTATGTGAGGTCAGTCGTATCACGCATAGACGAAATAACAATAGTACTCAGAAAAGTGAGTATGAAAAGTCGACAACATACGCGCTCCGAATACAAGTATGTAACGTCATAACAATATAAAATTATTGTAACAAGATCAAGTTTACATGAACAAGAATTCAAGAAATACAGTAAGGGCAGATGTAATCACAGAATATCCAATGATAATTCATTGAGTACAAAGGCTTTGAAAGGAGATAGTAATTATCTTCATGAGGGTAATGTAATATTTCAAATTGTAATCAAGAGGTGAAATACTACAACGATAATTAAAAATAAATAATAAGGCTTAGAGAGTTACCCGCGCAGATATCGAACAACAATGGCAGATTCTGTGTTTGACACTTCAAAACATGAAATATTTGAAATTTTCGGTTATAGACTAAGTTTTGAAAAAAAGACTCAGTTCCCTATAACCATCGCTCTGATACCAATCTGTAAGACCCCCAAAATCAGGTACGGAACAACTAGGCAGCAAGGGGGCGCCACGTCATGGTACAAGAAACAATGAGATATTATTGACATAAAGTTGACGTAATAAAAATTTATACATTAAATCATAAAGAATCAGAGTTTTTAAACAAAGGTCCCAGATTTTTATAAGCGGAAATCTATAATTTAATTATGTTTTTGTAACTTATAGTTACAAAGAATACATGATAAACTTCTGACAGTTTTTAGATAAACCAAAATTTAAGTACACACAGAAATCTCCAAGCTGCGATAATATCCTGCGGGCTCCCATCCAAGCAAAGATAAGTATTAATACCTGAGATTAAACATGTAAAATCATCAACATAAAGTTGAGTGATATTCATAGGTTTAGCAGTAAAGATGTGGAACACAAGCATTCATTTGTAAAACAAGTAAATAGAGAAAATGGTTATGATCATTAACCATAGTCCGAAACCAATATTATTGCTGTTTAGTTCATGAACCGAAGCTTAACTCAAAGTAAGTTCCTCTAGGGAGTATTCAGCCTAAATACTCAAGTATAAACAAATGTAAGTGCGTCAAGGTAATCGGGACGGGGATTGTCAATCCCGATGGATCCACCCACAACATTCGCGCTTAGCGCAAAGCATACGGGACAATTAACGGTTCATGATCAAGAGAGGAAACTTAAGGCTATTAACTATAAGCAATAATATCAATGAAAACTGTTGGAAAGCATACAAGTCTGAATAGCATACATGTTCTGGATAGCATACTGTTTTTAAATGGATGTGTTCCACCATGTAAAATCTCACCCCGCGTTTAGAAACAATGTACAAGTAGTAAAAGGGTCTATGAACTCACCTTAGCTACGAGGTGAATCAATATGGACTTGAGGGCTGAGTAGTAACAACAAGCAATCAAGAAACTTTAAGTCATCCAAGACCTACGATGACGGGGCGCGAAAACTTATAAGATATAAAAATAACGTTTAGAAAACACTTTGGTTACTATTAGTACATAAACTATCTTATAACTCGCAAGGCATTGCAACCTATTGACTCGAACCAATTTTGACTTAAAAACACTACTTACCCACTGTATGATCATATTTATAAACATTAACAATGCTCATCAAACCCATAAGTAGCAAACGCTTGTACACTTTGAGTCGAAAATTAACGTTAACAAACTGGCTGCACTAAATTTTCAGAAACATGCTGTAAAGATTGTATCATATCTAGAGTTCTATAATAGCTATAAGCTCAAAATTTATGGCCCTGGAAAGATAAAATTATTACCTTTTCAAATCTTTAAGAAAAACTATCAAATCTATTACCAATCAACGGGAAATGTAGTTTTAGTGCAGACTATCCAGATTTGACTTTTTTGACAAAAATTTGCATAAAACCATTTTGACCATCATTTACATTCCGTAAAAGATTTTAACTTGAAACCAATTGGAAATGTTCATATTTGACCTATGTTACTGTAATAAGTCATAAAAATACCCACTTTGGCCTTTTATGCTTTGACCCCAAACACAAATTTGGCGCACATGTCGGTATTGACTAGTTTTGATAAAAAGATCATATTTTACTCATCCGGACACTTCCAAAAACCACCCAACTCACCAATTGTACTACACAACCAAGGCTATCCAAAAATCAAGAAAATTGCAGGTCTTATTTGCAGAAAAACTTCATGAATGGCTGTAGCAATCTGCTATCATTCTTAACCTCATGTTTGACACTAAAATTTACTTCTAACATCACGTAAACACTTGCACACCCTAAGCAATGCCTCTACAAGTTCACAAGACATATCATGATCATAATAACACCTTGACATCAGTAGAATATGGTCTAAATACAAAAACTCCAATTTCATAATCAAGGTATTTAATTAAATAGAAATTAAAGCAATACAATAGTGGCAAGAGTACCTTAGTACAAGTATGACGGATATGAGAACCGGGCTGTAGATGGCAATTGGAAATACTCCAAGGGCTACCCGCGACCTACAAGAGTGATCACGACCCTTAAGTATGCGTTTTATAAAAATATAAAACAATTGTATCAAAATATTTTGTAAAAATGTAATATGTATATAACTTGCACAACCAACCGAGTTTAAGTATGGTCATGACCTTCATGACATACAACCTGTATAAAAATGAATAAAAAGATAGTCTAAGGTCTCAAATCAAGTAACCCAAGTGATTTGCACCTAAAAACACCAACAATTTATTTAACCGTAGGCGTAAAGTCACATTTTCTGGTATAGCTGTTTTGTAAAGGGCATAGCTCCCAATCCATAAGTCTAATAACGATGGGATTTTCTCAACTGGAACGGGTATCTCATGGGGTTTCTAGAATGTCCAACCATTCGATCTAAGAGTTTACGGAACTTTTTAAAAGTCCAAAACACTAACAGCCTTACCGTAGGCACCTAATAGTCAAAATGCACTAGTCAAACTTGGGGCAAAATAACCCGTTAACCTATAAGGTTTAAGGGTCTGAGATTTCCACCATTGGAAAGCCACAAGACTCTAATTTGGGCCCATACCAACCACGAGTAAATAGCTAATACCAATTGTCGGGAAAATTGCATTCTTTGAAGGTTACGAAATCAGAATTTAGGTTTTCGAACTCGGGTTTACCGTTTTGGTCAAAAATTACAAACCGTGATAGAAATCGATGCGAGGTCAGCGGCGTTTGTTAGGTTATAATGTATACTAACTCAAATTGTGTTAGAAGATCAATTATATGGCCCATGACCTGTAGAAAATAGCTATACAAATCTGTTGGGTCAGATTGGGTTCACAACCGTAAATCTGTCATAACTCACTCATCCGGAGGAGTTGATCACCCATCCAACTCGCTACTAACATGTAAAAGGGTCAATGAATCCATTTAAGCTATAAAAAGTGCAGGTTACAGTAGAAAATATCTGAGTTTTGGGCCGGCTAACCTGCTGTCCGAATTTAGGCACTAATAATCTCTATACCAAACAACCTCTAATTCAATCCAAAACATCAAAATACATCCTACACTAACTAAATTATATCAAGGCACAATAATTCTATAACATTCATGGTAGAAATTAAAACTTGGCCAAAAACAATAATCATAACAAGGGTTCTAAGAAAGTTATCAATACCTAAACACTAATAGGCATAATGCATGATCATCCCATGATCAAACATACAAGAACACCAATTCTTGAAATTTATGATTTTCTTAAAATCAATTGCATGTGTATAATTCTTGTGGGTTCACAATAAGGATTGATCAAGGAGTGTTTTGGTGTGATTGAATTATGATTTTGAGCAAGAAAAATTGATGGATTGAGTTGTTCTTGGTGTTGTTAGTCGAACCAGGGAAAACAGGGAAGGAAAGAAAATTGAGTTTGGTAAAAAAAAATAACAGTAATGTTATGTGTGTATATGTTGGACGGCCAGATGTAAAAAAATAGAAAAATGGGCTTTGGCCCATAAACAATATTATTGCTAGATAACTAAAGCCCATAATTCAAAATACTCCTAACCCGACTCGATTCCCAAAAACGCTAATCGTTCCGACTCGGTGCAAGTTATAATACGTAAATGAAATATTAATAGAAATATAATATTTTGACTTCATAAAGTCGAATTATAGAGCCATCGGTTCTCGTTCCATCGAATCGGGTAAACTTTTTGTATAACGCGCACGGGTGCTTTTAAATCAAAAATTTTGATTTAAATAAATACGAAAAAATAAAATAAAATATTTATAATTCCGAATAAAGTATTATCAATGATCAGAAAAATACTTAAAATATAATTTATTTAAAATTATCAAGATCTCAGGATTTTTTTTTTTTTGGAAGAATAGCAGAAAACGTAACATGTTGGAAAATTCGAGAGACATGAATAAAAGAATAAAATAATACTAGAGAAATACGAGTTCTCACAACTAATTGGTTCTGGAACTTTGGTATGTTTAATTCATTGGATGGGGAATCTATTGATTCATATTACTCAAGGTTCTACAAGATGATAAATGATATGACACGAAACAATTTACAAGTATCCACCATGCAAGTCAATTTGCAATTTTTACAGCAACTTCAACCTGAGTGGACACGATTTGTAACTTTGGTGAAACAACAAAGTAAGTTAGACGAGGTCAACTATCACACGCTCTTTGACATTTTGAAACAATTTCAGAATGAGGCAAATGAACTTCGAGCTGAAAGGATAACAAAGACTGCTAATCCACTTGCTTTGGTGTCTACCACTCAACACACTCAAGATCATCGCTCTCGTGCTCCAAAGTCATACTACACTACATCATCCTCACCAAGGTACTCCACTACATCCTCTTCACCAAGATACTCCACCTCATCTAAGAATTCTGCTCCCACACGATCACGAGACAAAGAACCAAGAGCACCATCACCATCACCTGAGCCATCATCTGAAGAGGACAGTGATGAAGAACTAGCTCAGAAGGATAGGGAGATGAAGCAACAAATTGCTTTCATTATGAAGACCTACAAGAAAAACTTCAAACCCACCAACAACAATATTTGAACATCATCAAATACAAGGAACCAATATGTTGAGAGTCCTCGAAGGTATGGCAAACGTCAACATGATGAAAGTCCTCCAAGGTATAATCGACGTAATCCAACACATGTTGAGGGTTCTACACGGTATGATCGACAAATTGCTAAGTATGATGCTCAGATGATTGCTACTGAATAAGGAGACTGTTGGTACTCAAGTGGTTCAGCAAAGTGGGATTCAGTGCTTTAATTGTCAAGGCTGTGGGCATATGGCAAAGGAATGTAGGAAGCCGAAACGGGTTAGAGACTCTGGCTATCATAAGGAAAAGATGATGCTTTGCAAGATATGGAAGCTGGGGTTAAATTGTCGGCTGAGGAAGGAGCAATGCTTGATGATACTGATGATGAAGCCTCTGATCAAGAACTTGAAGCACATTACTCGTACATGGCCAACATTGAAGAAGTTCTTAATGTCACTGAAGATGACAATGGTCCTATTTTCGACATTGAGCCAATCGATAAGGTACACACTGAAGAGGAATATAATGTGTTTGGTAATATTCATGAGCATTCTGAGCTACCCAAAGCCATTAATGACACATGTATGATGGAAACAGTTGATAGTAATACCACACCCGATTCATCAGACATGTGCAATAATGAGTATGAGGATGATCAACATGCAAATGAGTATGATGATGACGAGGAGCGTATTGCGCTTGCTAACTTAATTGCTTCTTTACAAAAAGATGTCAAAGAAACTAGAAAGAGTTAAAAGCAACTAAAGAAGGCAAACACTACGCTCACTCAAAATTTTGAAGAATGCAAAGTTGCTCTAATTAAATCTAGTGAGACCATTGATAGCAATAGAGCTCAGCTTCTTCAAAAGACCAATGAGGTTGAGGGATACAAAGGGTGTTTAATTAATGTTAAAAAGGACGATTTTCAAGAGAAATATAATGAAACTCTTAAGTTTCTTGAACAAGAGAAACGTAATTATAACACCTCTTTGAGTATTGAACGTCACAAAACGTATCTTGCTACCACTAAAGTCTATGAGCTAACTCAAGTAAATGGTTTTCTTCAAGAGGATAAAACTAAACTTATGAATGAAAAGAAAGTAGTGGTTGAAAAGATGGAAAAGGATTTCAAAACTAAACAAGCGAAGGACATCGACAAAATGGTGGAAATTAAAACTCAACTTGATTTTTACAAGAAAATTGTTTACAAAACTAATAAATCAATTCAAACCATGAGAATGTTGGCACCTCGTTCGTTTTTTCAAGGATAGACCTAGTTTTGCAAATCCTAAGTACCTTGATCATGCTCAATCTGAGAATCAGCGCTTATATCTTGATGAGTCCTAATGGACCGATCTTGATTGTCTTGTTGTTAGGCCCGATAGTGAAGAGACAAATGATTTGGAAGAAGTGAGTAGACTAAAAGTTAGTAAATAATTCGTTAAACCATATAATTATGCTTATGAAAACAGTCTTTATGGTCTTTTCGAACCACAAACACAGAAAACTCGTGAGCAAATATTTTTCGAATGTGAACAAATAAGAATTAAATGGAGACAAGCTTTTGCCACTAAGAAAACTAATGTTTCAAAATTTATTGATTATTTTCCATATAAAGCTTCTGTAAGCAAGAGTAAGCAAGCACTTAGTATTCTCAAGAGTAATATTGAAAATTTCAAAAAGGTTGTTGATGATGACTAGAAAAAACGTGAAATTTCGAAAGGAGACAAAGAAATTCCTCACGATATAGCTGTGCTTGTGAAAAGTATTTTGATTCCGCTTGCGGAAAGAACGCAAAAACATATTTTGGAATTTGAAACACTAATTAAGCAAGAAATGTTTGATGATTTGAAATATGTGGAATCTCTTGAACAAGAAGTGAACGACCATCAACCTGAAAGAGACGAGTTTTCTACAGCATATGATCTATTCTTACATGAATGTCTCTCAAAAGATATTATGTGTGCTTATGTTACATCCTGTGCTGATATTGATGAATATTCTAATGTTTCATGCAAATATCTTGATCAAGTTAAAGTATGTGAACGTCTTGAAACTGAGCTTTCGAATAAAGTTGACCAAAAAGAGTTTTCGTTACTTCAACATAGATATGATTATCTTCAAAAACATTGTCACTTACTTGAACTTGCTTTGCAAAAGAAAGTAGGTAGCTTTTCAAATGATACATCTTTAGAAGTAAAATTATCTGAGTCATGTCGATTATTAAACGAAAAAAGTCTTGATATTTCGGATTTGAAAGCTCAGTTACAAGAAAAAAACATAGCAATAGCAGGGTTGAAGAAACTCGTTGCTAAAATGGGTGGGAAAGTTGTGGAACATAGCGTTAAGAAACCTGTTGTTAGACAACCCAATGCCTCTAGAGTGAATAGATCCTCTATCTTAGGAAAACCATCTGATTTCTCAAATTCTTCGTTTGCAAAACCTGTGTTTGCCCCCAAGATGGATGGAAAGGAAAGGTTACCACATACTCAACCCATAAGGTATACTATAGCACTAAGCGTTAAGCACAATAATTTGACTAAACCAGGGATGTATATAATGACCACTAATGTAACACCCCCAAATTTATACAACTCAGTACAGCGGAAGACTCGTTGGTGTTACGGGATAGCACATTACTCACATCATAGACAACGCATAAAAATCGCGTCGTTAAATAATAAATCATTTCCATTCATAAACATTAAAGTTACATCGGTCCCAAGTCATTACATTTCATACAAAAGTTTTACAAAGTGTTTGAATGGAAAATATTGTTTAAGTGCGGGCCATGAATTCTTGTTGTCTTCCCGAGAATTACCTTCAAGTACCTGAGATAAAACATGTTAAAAGAAAAGGTCAGCGATAACGCCGAGTGAATTCATAGAGTTTAATAAATTCCATCAATATAACTTTGGTATAAAATTAGTACCAAAAATCAATTCGTACAAATCATTGTAATAGGCCGTAAAATAGCCAAAATCGTTTTATACAAATCTTTGTAATAGGCCATAAAATAGCCAAAGTCATTTTATATAAATCCTTATCAAAAATCATAATATAGGCATTTGCCTTAAAAATCATTATACGAGCCAATGTCGTAAAAACAATCATACAATACGTCTTATGACGTTGTATAAAATCAAATAAAAACCGTTATATGAATATGATTATGAAAACCAAAATACAAACATAATATCAATAGTATGACCCTGTATTGCTAGTCAGGCAATACATCGTAATTCGGAGCGTCTATTAGTATTTCGTTAATTCGGATTATTATAAGCCGCATGACATTGTTACCTTACTAAACCAACAACGGGTAGCTAACCCGATACCAATTTTGCCCATCTAAAGTAGCGTGTCATCACAAATGTCACGCTATGGAAATCTTCTCATACATTAATTCGCTTACCAATCAATGTGGCACGACGGGGATCAACCGTCAAGGCGCGAACTGGGGTGATCGTCCCCAAATAGTACTATTAAATGCATAAGCGTCTACCAAATCTCGGTAGTTCACAATTCATGCTAATGGGACTTTTAGTGACATAACCTAACTTTAATAATCCATTTAATTTCATCTAGCGGGTCCTTTAATCATTTATCAGGTCATACAATCGGGTCATTCAATCATTCGGGTCCAAAATCAATAAACAAACAATCGGGACAAATGGTGTCCTAATTTTATAAAAACTAACATGTTATCTCCCTCGCGGGTTTATAAAACATTTCATAAAAGCATTTAAAAGAGTGCGAGGCTATGAACTCACGTTGATGTGGGAAGGCGGTTATCGGTGATTTGGATGTACGGTACGTGCTTCAATCACGGAAACCTAGACAAATAATAATCGGTCTTAGACGTTTGTCCAATGACTTTATAAAAATAAAAATTATGTATACATATGATGATTATATCTATATATGATGATCAAGTGGGTTTACATATTCTCATTTACTCATTTTTGTGCTATGTGTCGATAACTTTTATACTAGTTTTCTCGTTTTACCTATTTACGTGTTTTAGGTCCAATAGGCCTATTATAAGTACTTTAACTTGTTTTAATACCTTTTATACCTATATTATCAGTACTTAAACTTTACAAGTTGGGCCCAAATGGGTTAAGCCCAACAATAAGTTTATAAGTGTTTTAGTCAATTTTTGTTGTATTGTTAGTCCAATAACGTTAATTTAGTCCGTTAACGTCCGTATGTCCTATAATTCGGGTTTTATCGGTTTTTACTTGTTATACATGTTTATATATCAGTATATAAGTTTTATAAAGTTTACATTAGACGGGTCCAACCATCTAAGTTTTATTTAACAAAAACGTTAATTTTACGGCGATAGCCGAAAAAGTTGTAAAAATCATATTTATAGTTTTTATTACTTATAAACATTATTTCACCACCATTTATATAATTTATCCATTTGATTAACCTTATATATATATATTTATATAAATAAGTTTTATAAGTTAGTGGGTTTTTATTTTACATTTTATATATTAAAATGTGAGTGCCTATATAATAGTATTATTCTTTAATTTCCAAAAATCTGATTTTTAACTTCATCTTCACCAAAACTGCCATATCTTGAGTTCTACATGGAGATAGAAGCTCAAATTTTTATCACATAAACTAAATGATATGTGCTACATTTAACTCTTCTATAGCTACTGTTGAATCATTCTTTAAGTATTTTCTAAAAATCGTCCAAAACAGTAACTTCAGATTTATACCCTAAACTTGTTTTGATCATATCTCACTCATTACAATGATTCCATTGCATGGCCAACTCTCACATGTGTACAAGACCCATAGCTTACTGTAAATCCATTCTACTTCATCATTTTATCAGTTTATGGTTCTTTACTGTTTTATACAGCCATCAAATTTAACCAAGATTTTAACCTTGTTTCTTATGATTTTTCACCTTTTTAATCATGTTCATCAACACCAAATCCCCACATAACATTTTTATCATCATATAATCATCATAAATATGTACAATAGGAAATAAAATACATGTGTACATAATCAAAATAACAAGAAGATGAGGAGGACAATCTTTATACCACCATGATGATGTAGGTTGATCAAAACATGGATTTTTGATGGAGAAACTTGTGCTTAGCCATGACCATCTTCAAGACCACCATTCTTCACAAACACCTTGTGGGAAATCAGCCCTACTACTCCATGAAAACTCCTCCTTGGATGTTATAAGGACCACCAATCAATAGGGTTTCAAAAGAGCTTCATCTTATGTGTAAATAACATAAGATTCCATGGTAAATTTTTGATCAAGTTTGGTGTTTAGGGGCTGAATTGGGACGGCATGGATGGAAGAGATGAGAGAGTTTGAGGTGGTTTGCATGAGTTGCAAATGAGGAAGTGGTATGAGTGAATGGTTTTGTGACTTAGTGGGATGAAGTTAGCTTCACATGGAAGCTAAGCTTACATGTGTAGCTTAACTTAGCAAAACTTGGACACCTAAGGGTGTTGGTATGAAGAGTTGGACGGTTTGAGTGGGGGGTGGGACAAGTGTCCCACTTGTCTCATCCCATTTATTTACGGGTACTCCTCGATTCTAGTTTCCTCGATTTGCGTGCCCTCGGGTCGTTTTACGAAAAAACATTTTTATAAATTATGAATCAACGTCACAAAACGAATCTAATAAAAATTGTTTCATCAAAAACGGAGTTCGAAAACGTAAATACGTAATCCTAAGGTTTCCGGTTTAGTCGTAAAGGACGTTAAAATAAAATCGTAAGTCCTAATCTCTTCTCGTAAATTTGTGAGTTTATGAACCAACACAAATTTAAAACTCCAAAATAATATTCACGGAGAAATTTATTTTCTGAAATGTCGGACTGTCACCAAAGACGGTGTATGTAAACATAAGCACGTAACGTTGAATCCTCTGGTTTAGACGTAGTCGATGCTACTCCAAGACGTAAATCCAAATTTCTTCCCAAAAATATGTGAGTTCATATTGTAACATTAAAATAATGTTTTTAAATAATATTTGAGAATAAAATATCAACCATAAATTGACGAATTGTCACAGCATTTACCCCTAAACAGGATCTTTGTCCTCAAAGATCATCTTACTACTCGCTTCTTATAGAGTTAAAGCCATGTGGGTATTTCCTTCACATTTGGTCTTTTCTCACAAGTGCAATTACAATACGCGAGTTTCATCAAACATAACTACGGGAATAAGATCAGGCTTAATGTTGACTTACTTTCTCTATCCATGATGTTCACGGGTTTCTGATGAATGCAACTTTTCGCCGATCTAAGCTTTACTAAGAACAATCAGATTTTCGCTTGATAGATATTCCATCAAGTTCGATATACGAAACATAATTCACGCAGTTTTTGAAGTCCTAGGGTAGATCCAGCTTATATGCCTTTCAAACCAATCTTTTATATCATCTCAATGGTCCCATACAACGGGGACTTATATCCCATGATTTGTCAGATCATGAATTCATTTTTCCAAGGTTAAAAATTTTGGCATAACTTCGCTACCCATTTGGCACTTCAAGATCTACTTTTCATATTCACATAACCTCCTGCCCACTATCGGCAGTTAATAATCAAATCCTAATTTCAATAATCATTTCAGATCTCGCGGGTCGGGTAATTTGCAAGGACAGGTTCGCCATCATAGGAAACCTTAAACCTAAGAGACATGTCCAACTCACAGTGGGTGTATGTCGGATGTCTTCATCTCAACTTCTGCTTACAGATGCTCTAATATTTAGATCCTAATAAGATTCGATCTCGATCCTAATACGATGATTATCAAGGATAATCTCTCCAAAGGAAAACGATTATACGGTCTATTACCATAGGTCATTCACTCAAACATAAAATAGCACTTATATTACTTTGTATCGTTACTTTACCTCGTCCCTTCGATTTGGGGTGGTACATAGTACTCTCAGCAAGGTTCGTTCTCAATGATTTCTGAGCAAATCTCTAGAAATTAGATGCGAAGCGAGGATCTTGATATAGATGATCGATACAGGCATGCTATGTTTACATAACCCTTTTGCATTTATCATTAACGAGAATGATATTAGCAGATTTGGTCAGTCTGTCGACGATGACCCAAATCGAATCAAATTCAGATGATGACCTTTGTAATAGCTAGACGTTTACTAATGTATGAGGCGATGTATGCCTTCATAATTGCCATTAGTACAACTTCTTCAGACAAAGATACTTTTAGTCATAAATGACATAAATAGAATACTTATACTTACAAATTCCAACATAACTATATCTCACAATTCTCCATATTTAGGCAACCATAAGTGGTCTTTAAAATATTTAACGCCATTAGCTTCTCAATTCTAATGGTTCACTTTAGCCGTGAAACCTTTCACTATTTATATTATCTTTTTTTTTTTTACAAACATTGTTTATTTTTATATCGTTCGGCAATTTATTCTGCACCTTCATTATTAAGGAACACGTCCTAACTGGTTATTTATCTTTTATACATAGTGCGTCAGTATCTATATTCACTTCACATGATGATATAAGTATTATGTCCACAATTTACTCAGATATTCTTTCTATATTAAGCGTCAGTAATTACGTTCACTTTCTCCTGATGAAATAAATATCATAACTTTATTTATTCAGAATTCTTTCTTAATATTCTTTATGTTTCAGTTTCGTCTCAACTATCATTTTTATCAGTTTTTCTCAATCCGGCGTCTAAAGCGTTGATAACTATTATATGTAAATTAACAAAAATTATTTAATTTTTATGAAACGTAAACGTTAAAAGTTTAAATTTCTTAGTTCGACCAATTATATAAAATGTTCAAAATAAATTTGAATTTAATTAACAAGATTTTTGTTGATTTATCGAAAATATTTAATAAGATTCGTAAATGTTCGAAAAACCTTTATTTATACTTTGGTCAAAGTTTTCTTAGTTTGAAAAGCAAAAATTGTCGTTTTAAGTTTTCAGGTTATGGTATATATGGTTTTACTCATTCCTTCTTAAGTTATCTTGAGGTATACACAAACATTTACCCCTAAACAGAAGTTTAGTTAAATGGTTTGAGTATAGGGGAATAATCTCTTTAAAAATCCTTTGTTAAAACATTTTTCAAAACATATTTCCATTTCTTTTTGGTAAAATCCAAAGTCTTAAAAGGGCTCTTAATTTTTGAAGAGTCTATATGCATACATCTTACCATTATTAATCCAACGGTCATTTTTATGTAAAGGATTAAGTTTTTAATCCCTAAGCGTTAATGGTTCTAATCTTTGAAAAGTCAATATAGCTTCCATTATCTATTAATTACACGGTTAAATCATATAAAGGATTAAGTCTTTAATCACGTGTTAATCATTCAAGGTTCAGGTTTTCACTGTTCGGCCAATTCAGGGCAATCTATAATTATTTATTAACTCATTCTTATTCTTATATACAAACAAATAGTCCTTAATGATCACGAGCATGAATTTATTAAATTACAGCCTTCACACGTGATTCACCAAATTTATGAATGCTACATGTGCATTGGTCAATCCAAACGACATCACGTGGAACTCATAATGTTCATTACAAGCACCGGATGTAGTGATTGGAATAGATAATCTCTTTCGCATATGCGAAGTTGATGATAATCATGCTATGGATCAAATTTGCTAGAACCTTGTAAATGATCGAACAATTCTTCCATTTCGAGTTATGGATATCGTTTTCGATTGTCAATTTACTCAGTCACAGTAATCTAATATAAGGAAAGATAACACCATAGCTCTTCAGGATGACAGGCTTGGTATAATAAAATCTTTCTCCGACAACTTTCTCAGTTGTACGGTAATTCCTTTAATTTAGATGGTACTGACGTACAGTGCACAAGCCACAGGTGCAGCACCGAAAATATAATTAATACCAATTTCAACTTGCCTTAGTGGCAAAGGTCTATTTAATTCATCAACAAATACCTCCTAAGGTTTCAAATAAGATAAACATCTTTTAATACATTCATATTAGGTTCTTCTAGATTACAATATCTATAACTAGTTCACAACCATTCACGGTATAATTTCAATTCCAAATATAGGATATCGTCATCTACCAAGAATAATCAACATCTTATCTATTTAGGGGAATTCTACTCGAGTTCCCATCAATTAAGACAATATCGTCATGTCATCATCAATCAATCCATTCTACTGGCACTATCAACTTTCCAGTTTCATTGCCGTCGATAAGATGTGAACTTCTTAAAAGTCTAATAATAATTCATAATCCTTCACGACTTCAAGGATATATGGAGACATAACTAACCTTAAAAGAGTAAGTTCAACGCATAATCTATGCGATAGAATTTCAAATCAGATACAGACGAAAACATTTAACGAATATGAATATATCCCATGTTTTCATGATTCGAGTACGCATTCGAAAGCTCCTCGGATCGTTACCCAGGTCATTCAAATGAAATCAAATCATAAGAAATGATAGGAACGTCGATACATCCTGTCGGGTATCAACACTCAGTAATCATATACTTTTCCTAAGAATCTCACTACGGGAGAATTGGACAAGAAAGAATTGTCAATTGTTAAATAAGACAATTTCCATAGATGAGTAAATTCAACTCAGAAGAATAGATGCTATAGGCACATATGTAGGTGTCCCTAACATTATGTCCTAATTTTTCACTTCTTGCAGATCTCATAAAATTTAATCTCTCATAATCTTCAAAGAAAATGTAGTGTTTATTAATCAGTTTTATGGTGACTACTAATCAGCCTTGCATGGTCCATTCCAAATTGTATGTAGGCGCGCAACTATATACAATTTCAAGATTAACGATGCAATACTCAGTTCGTCAAAATTTTATCATCATGTTTATAATAAAAACATTTACATGCTTAATTCTTAAATAAGAATCGAAATAAATTTACAAAGATTTTCTTTATTATGAAAACAATTAAGTTTTTCCAAGGTACTTTATAAACAATCTCATTTCGTTAACAATCACTTATAAATCTCACTTTGAATAATCCTTATAGTGATGAAAATTAAATTTTCTCAAAGGATACCGTTTTATCTTATAAAAACAATGAGTGATCTGCAAAAGAGTGATGAAAGCTTGTTCACCAAGAATTAACTATGATATGATAGGAAATGAGCTTAGCCAAATAATCATGAGGTTCATGATCTCGATGGCACTCTAAAAGAATAATTCACAACGTAACTCAATTCAAGATGAGTACTTATTCAATGGTTACATCACTAATGTGAACATTAGGATGAAGCAAATAAAAGATAGATAACATCGATACATGTAGAATTTAGCAATCAAAGGTAGTCTTTTCATTAATCACAAACAAGTCAGAATTGTATCGTAACACATTACGTGTCATTATGTCATACAATTCTCAAAACTCATCCTACCAACTGATATCTCAGTTAAGTTAGGGATTTTTAAAAGATACCACAATGAATACTAATCTACAAGAGTCATTAGGGGTTCCACATGTCCCAGAAGATCCATCGGTCTCAATTCAGAAGAAGATTTCTTCAATTTATTTCTTGGACACTGGGCATCCTCGTCAGTGGACAATGGCCTAGGAACAACCCTTAACACAAACTAACAATCAATTAAAACCTTATAATTCAATCACAGAACTTAACGATTTCCTCTTAACAATCTCATACTCCATTCAAGTTAAATTTTACTTTATTCAAGTTTCAACCAATTTTTATACTCAATTCGATATCCTACCTCATTCTCCAATACTTATAACCTTATTCTTCGGCCTTGTAAAGGCAATACAATCTCAATATGAATCAACACTTAATTTCCAATCCTATTAGCTCTTACAACAGCAATTATCAAATGAGTCACTAGTATGAAATGACTTGATCATTCAACTAGACTTCTCGGAAAGGTATTAGTGGCATGAGGCTTTTGGGTAATGGTTCCAATAACAGCCTCAAGTGCAACATTCACCCTTTCGATTTCAAATTTAAGAATTGGATGACAACGAATCAGATGACATCTTTCTAGGTGGTAACGTTTTGTCAAACTCCACTCTATAAGAAAAGATCGTCATGACATCGATATCAGATTTAATCTCGCCAATTCTTTTTCAATATCACCAATCAACTAATATCTATATTTCTACGAATATCAACCATTTGTTGGGATCATAAATATCCACAACTTGGTTTAGATCTAGGATAGCTAGAATTCCTACGAGAATAGCTTAGATTAATTTACTAGGGGAGTTAGGGTTTCTTGTGACAATCGACGTCGTATAAATACCTCGTATAAATATCAAAGTAATCATCAAACAATCATGTAATAAAATTACATCAAATATATATATAATCCAAGTTATATATATATTAAAATAACACTTCTCAGTCTTGGCCTTGTCGGTAACTCGGGAATTCTTCGGCACCGTTATAGTCAAAAGATTTTTAGACGTTTTTAGAAAAATGTTTATAGTTAAAAGATTTTGAAATGTTTTATTCAAAACCTTGGTTTTAAAAAAAAATCTTTCGTTCTCTATAACGAGAGCTCTGGTACCAAACTGTAACACCCCCAAATTTATACAACTCAGTACAGCGGAAGACTCGTTGGTGTTACGGGATAGCACATTACTCACATCATAGACAACGCATAAAAATCGCGTCGTTTAATAATAAATCATTTCCATTCATAAACATTAAAGTTACATCGGTCCCAAGTCATTACATTTCATACAAAAGTTTTACAAAGTGTTTGAATGGAAAATATTGTTTAAGTGCGGGCCATGAATTCTTGTTGTCTTCCCGAGAATTACCTTCAAGTACCTGAGATAAAACATGTTAAAAGAAAAGGTCAGCGATAATGCCGAATGAATTCATAGAGTTTAATAAATTCCATCAATATAACTTTGGTATAAAATTAGTACCAAACATCAATTCGTACAAATCATTATAATAGGCCGTAAAATAGCCAAAATCGTTTTATACAAATCTTTGTAATAGGCCATAAAATAGCCAAAGTCATTTTATATAAATCCTTATCAAAAATCATAATATAGGCATTTGCCTTAAAAATCATTATACGAGCCAATGTCGTAAAAACAATCATACAATACGTCTTATGACGTTGTATAAAATCAAATAAAAACCGTTATATGAATATGGTTATGAAAACCAAAATACAAACATAATATCAATAGTATGACCCTGTATTGCTAGTCAGGCAATACATCGTAACTCGGAGCGTCTATTAGTATTTCGTTAATTCAGATTATTATAAGCCGCATGACATTGTTACCTTACTAAACCAACAACGGGTAGCTAACCCGATACCAATTTTGCCCATCTAAAGTAGCGTGTCGTCACAAAGGTCACGCTATGGAAATCTTCTCATACATTAATCCGCTTACCAATCAATGTGGCACGACGGGGATCAACCGTCAAGGCGCGAACTGGGGTGATCGTCCCCAAATAGTACTATTAAATGCATAAGCGTCTACCAAATCCCGGTAGTTCACAATTCATGCTAATGGGACTTTTAGTGACATAACCTAACTTTAATAATCCATTTAATTTCATCTAGCGGGTCCTTTAATCATTTATCAGGTCATACAATCGGGTCATTCAATCATTCGGGTCCAAAATCAATAAACAAACAATCGGGACAAATGGTGTCCTAATTTTATAAAAACTAACATGTTATCTCCCTCGCGGGTTTATAAAACATTTCATAAAAGCATTTAAAAGAGTGCGAGGCTATGAACTCACGTTGATGTGGGAAGGCGGTTATCGGTGATTTGGATGTACGGTACGTGCTTCAATCACTGAAACCTAGACAAATAATAATCGGTCTTAGACGTTTGTCCAATGACTTTATAAAAATAACAATTATGTATACATATGATGATTATATATGTATATGATGATCAAGTGGGTTTACATATTCTCATTTACTCATTTTTGTGCTATGTGTCGATAACTTTTATACTAGTTTTCTCGTTTTACCTATTTACGTGTTTTAGGTCCAATAGGCCTATTATAAGTACTTTAACTTGTTTTAATACCTTTTATACCTATATTATCAGTACTTAAACTTTACAAGTTGGGCCCAAATGGGTTAAGCCCAACAATAAGTTTATAAGTGTTTTAGTCTATTTTTGTTGTATTGTTAGTCCAATAACGTTAATTTAGTCCGTTAACGTCCGTATGTCCTATAATTCGGGTTTTATCGGTTTTTACTTGTTATACATGTTTATATATCAGTATATAAGTTTTGTAAAGTTTACATTAGACGGGTCCAACCATCTAAGTTTTATTTAACAAAAACGTTAATTTTACGGCGATAGCCGAAAAAGTTGTAAAAATCATATTTATAGTTTTTATTACTTATAAACATTATTTCACCACCATTTATATAATTTATCCATTTGATTAACCTTATATATATATATTTATATAAATAAGTTTTATAAGTTAGTGGGTTTTTATTTTACATTTTATATATTAAAATGTGAGTGTCTATATAATAGTATTATTCTTTAATTTCCAAAAATCTGATTTTTAACTTCATCTTCACCAAAACTGCCATATCTTGAGTTCTACATGGAGATAGAAGCTCAAATTTTTATCACATAAACTACATGATATGTGCTTCATTTAACTCTTCTATAGCTACTGTTGAATCATTCTTTAAGTATTTTCTAAAAATCGTCCAAAACAGTAACTTCAGATTTATACCCTAAACTTGTTTTGATCATATCTCACTCATTACAATGATTCCATTGCATGGCCAACTCTCACATGTGTACAAGACCCATAGATTACTGTAAATCCATTCTACTTCATCATTTTATCAGTTTATGGTTCTTTACTGTTTTATACAGCCATCAAATTTAACCAAGATTTTAACCTTGTTTCTTATGATTTTTCACCTTTTTAATCATGTTCATCAACACCAAATCCCCACATAACATTTTTATCATCATATAATCATCATAAATATATACAATAGGAAATAAAATACATGTGTACATAATCAAAATAACAAGAAGATGAGGAGGACAATCTTTATACCACCATGATGATGTAGGTTGATCAAAACATGGATTTTTGATGGAGAAACTTGTGCTTAGCCATGACCATCTTCAAGACCACCATTCTTCACAAACACCTTGTGGGAAATCAGCCCTACTACTCCATGAAAACTCCTCCTTGGATGTTATAAGGACCACCAATCAATAGGGTTTCAAAAGAGCTTCATCTTATGTGTAAATAACATAAGATTCCATGGTAAATTTTTGATCAAGTTTGGTGTTTAGGGGCTGAATTGGGACGGCATGGATGGAAGAGATGAGAGAGTTTGAGGTGGTTTGCATGAGTTGCAAATGAGGAAGTGGTATGAGTGAATGGTTTTGTGACTTAGTGGGATGAAGTTAGCTTCACATGGAAGCTAAGCTTACATGTGTAGCTTAACTTAGCAAAACTTGGACACCTAAGGGTGTTGGTATGAAGAGTTGGACGGTTTGAGTGGGGGGTGGGACAAGTGTCCCACTTGTCTCATCCCATTTATTTACGGGTACTCCTCGATTCTAGTTTCCTCGATTTGCGTGCCCTCGGGTCGTTTTACGAAAAAACGTTTTTATAAATTATGAATCAACGTCACAAAACGAATCTAATAAAAATTGTTTCATCAAAAACGGAGTTCGAAAACGTAAATACGTAATCCTAAGGTTTCCGGTTTAGTCGTAAAGGACGTTAAAATAAAATCGTAAGTCCTAATCTCTTCTCGTAAATTTGTGAGTTTATGAACCAACACAAATTTAAAACTCCAAAATAATATTCACGGAGAAATTTATTTTCTGAAATGTCGGACTGTCACCAAAGACGGTGTATGTAAACGTAAGCACGTAACGTTGAATCCTCCGGTTTAGACGTAGTCGATGCTACTCCAAGACGTAAATCCAAATTTCTTCCCAAAAATATGTGAGTTCATATTGTAACATTAAAATAATGTTTTTAAATAATATTTGAGAATAAAATATCAACCATAAATTGACGAATTGTCACAACTAAACCCACAAACAAAGTTAGTCACTCACCTCAGACTTCTAGAAACACTAATATTCGTGTGTCTTCTACTACAGGAGTAGTCTCCACTGCTAGTGTTAGCTGGCGTCAGCTTAAGAGCACTCAATTGAATGATAAGGTCTGGAAACACAAGAGTCAAGGGAAGATGAAGGAAGTAGAAGAACACCCTAGGAATTTGAATGTTTTTAAGAATAAAAAGTCTGTAATAGCATGTAATGACGATTTGAATGATTTGAATGCTATAAATGTGAAATTTGTTTGTGTCAAATGTGGAAAGTGTGCTAATGCTAATCATTCTATGTGTGCTATGAATAATGTCAAAGGCGTAGAAACTAGAACTAAGAAGCAAGTTACGATGCCTATTAGTGTTAGTAAACCCAAACACAAAGTGAACCATTCTGGTGCAACCCCCACTAAGAAATGTAATGCATCAAACTCCACCACTAAGAACCCTAGAAGCAGAATTAAGGAATTATATGAGTCTGCTAGCAAGTCTTGGAAATGGTGGTTTGCTAATCAGTGTCCTCCTCGATATAAATGGATGCCTAAAGTTAGGACAGAAAATGTGACAACGAGTGTTAGTATGCCTTTAAATATTGCTAAGGACACTAATGATTCTACAATCACAACTACTGTGGTATCCAATTTAGGAAATGCTCCATCGTGTTCTAACTCTTCTGCAGGTGATACAAATAATTCTCTTCATGACTCCGGATGCACGAAGCACATGACAGGGAATCTCAAGCTTCTAATTAACTTCGTGGAGAAGTTCCTGGGTACGGTCTGATTCGGAAATGATCAATTTGCACCGATCCTAGGATATGGAGATTTGGTTCAGGGAAATATAACGATAAAAAGGGTATACTACGTCGAAGGGCTCAATCACAATCTTTTCTCGGTTGGTCAATTCTTGATGCGGATTTGGAGGTTGCTTTTAGGAAGAAGACATGTTTTGTTCGTGATTATGATGGGAATGATTTACTTGTCGGTACACGGGGTACTGATCTCTACACTATTTCACTTCAAGATACAACTTCATCAACTCCAATTTGCTTCATGGCTAAAGCTTCAACGACTCAGGCATGGTTATGGCATCAACGTTTATCTCATCTCAACTTTGATACCATCAACTTGCTTTCCAAGAAAGATATTGTGAGAGGCCTTCCAAGTTTGAAATTCATCAAAGATCATATTTGTTCTTCTTGTGAGCTTTGTAAAGCTAAACGAAGTAGCTTCAAAACAAAGACCACACCAAGCTCTAAAGGACGGTTATATCTTCTTCATATAGATTTGTGTGGTCCCATGCGTGTTCATAGTATCAATAGAAAGAAATATGTTATGGTCATTGTCGATGATTACTCACTGTACACATGGACTCACTTCTTGAGGTCCAAGGATGAAACACCCGAAGTTCTCCTCAGCTTTCTTAAACTGATACAACGTGGTCTTCAAGCTCAATTTAAAGTTGTTTGTACTGACAGAGGTACATAATTTTTGAATTCAAATCTAAGAAACTATTTTGAAGCCGAAGGAATTGAAAATGAAACATCTATTGCTCGAACACCCGAACAAAACGGCGTTGTTGAAAGATGAAACCGTACTTTAGTTGAGGCTGCTCGAACATTATAATCTGCTTCAAAACTTCCACTATACTTTTGGGCCGAAGCCGTGTCAACCGCATGCTACACACAAAACCGCTCCTTAATTATCCCACGACACGAAAAGACACCATATCACATAATTCACGATCGAAAACCTTAACTCAAACACCTTCACGTTTTTGGATGTACTTGTTGCATAATACGAGATGGTGAAAATTTGGATAAGATGAAAGAGAAAGGTGATGCATGTATTCTTGTGGGATATGCAACTCAATCTAAGGGGTATAGAGTATACAACAAGAGAAAAAAATTGATAGTCGAGAGTATTCACATCCGATTTGATGAATTACAAGAAATGGCACTTGAACAAAACAGTTTAAGTCCCGATCCACAACCACAAACGACTTCCGTTCACAACCGCACGGAACTCGGAACTCAAGACCACAGCAATGAACCGTCTAGTTCAAAGCTGGTTCAAGAAAATGTTCCAAGAGCAGATATGATAGTAAATACGACAATTGAAGAGTTGGAAATGTTATATGGACCAATGAATGATGAATATTTCACGGGGGAGAAACATGTTGTATCAAAGTCTTCCGCTGTCACTCATGATAAGAATGATGATACCCATCATCGTCAACAAAAGGATACAACTTCATCTACTTCAACACGGGTTGCTGCAGATTTACCTCCTCAGAATATCACTTCAACAATCGATCCTAAAACATCCATAACTACTGTCATTTCTCCAGAGAACTCAAATCAAGCAGACAATGCATTATCTGACGAAGACGAATTTATCAACCCATTCGGTACACCAGTACACAAAACTAGAGAGTCTTCTACTCGCCATGTTGATCCGTCAAATATGCATACGTTCTATCAACGACATCCTTCAACACATCATGGGACCCGAGATCATCCTTTGGTTCAAGTAATTAGAAACCCTTCACAACCCGTTCGTACAAGACGACAGCTTAACACCGATGGCGATGTTTGTATGTTCGCACTGGCCGTGAGTTCAGCTGAACAGAAAAACATCAAAGAAGCCATGGCTGATCATGCTTGGATTGAATCGATGACGGAAGAACTTCAACAATTTGAAAGACTTAAAGTCTGGGAACTTGTTGACAGACCATACGATGTAATACCATTAAATCTTCGATGGATCTGGAAAAACAAGATGGATGAAGAGAACACGATCATCAAGATTAAATCTAGGCTAGTGGCTAAAGGGTATGGACAGCAAGAGGGTATTGATTTTGAAGAATCATTTGCACCAGTTGCTCGAATGGAAGCGGTCAGTATTTTTCTTGCTTATGCTGCACATAAGGGATTCATCGTTTATCAAATGGACGTAAAGACGCGTTTCTTAACGGTCCATTGAAGGAAGAAGTCTATGTCACGCAGCCGTAAGGATTCGTCAATCCTCATTATCCTGACAAGGTGTATCGTCTCCACAAAGCACTTTATGGACTCAAGCAAGCTCCAAGGGCGTGGTACGACGAGCTCTCAAAATTTATGGTCTCCAAAGGTGTCTCAAAAGGTTCCATTGATCTAACTTGGTTCACTTATAAATATGGGGATGACATTTTTCTTGTGCAGATTTATGTTGATGACATTATTTTCGAGTCTACAACCCAAAACTTTCAAAATGGTTTGAAAAAAGTAATGCACAGCAAATTTGAAATGTCTATGATGGGCGAACTAAAATTCTTTCTAGGAATTCAAGTTTACCGATCCCCATGTGGTATCTTTATTAACCAAGCTAAGTATTGTCAAGAGATAATCAAAAAGCATGGTATAACATCATGTGACCCCGCTGGGACACCATTATCAACCACATCCCTAGATGCTGATTTGGAGGGAGATGCCATAGATCAAACGAAATATCGTTCCATGATCGGCTCCCTCATGTACTTAACAGCAAGCCGACTAGATATATCACATGCTACGTGTTAGTGTGCACGATATCTAGCACAACCCATGGAAAAGCACCTCAAGGAGATTAAACGGATCTTTCGGTACCTTAAGAATACCATTCACATGGGACTCTGGTATCCGAGGGAAACCGGTTTCTTTCTAACGGCCTATTCAGATTCTGATCATGCAGGGTGTCTTGATACATGTAAAACTACCTCTGGTGGTGCACAATTTCTAGGTCAAGATAAGCTTGTGGGATGGTCTTCTAAGAAGCAGGATTACACGTCATTGTCATCAGCCGAAGCAGAGTATGTGTCTTTATATGCGTGTTGTGCTCAAGTTCTGCAGATATCACTTCATTAAGGAACAAGTTGAAAAGGGTATTGTTGAATTATACTTTGTTGGAACTGATTACCAATTAGCTGACTTGTTACAAAAGCACTTCTGAAAGAGAGGTTTGCGTATCTTGTTAGGCAAATTGGTATGAGATGTTTGACTCCAGCAGAACTGGAGGTTCTGGCAAACAAGCCTGCTTGATTCATATATCAAACATCTACTTGTAAATATTAATGAAAAAGCAAAATACAAAATTAAAAAATCCTTGATAATCTAAAAATATTCTTCTCGACATGTCTTTCAGTATCGATAATATGGACGTGCCTAGAAATGTCGCTCAATAACGACACGTGTGTGTACATAAAGCTCGAATGAATGTTGTAAATATTTTTCAAAACATGTCATTTCTATTTTTAATAAAGGAAAATGTCTATTTTGGACAATATTTCCAACAACGGGTAGAGCAATCTATCTTCGACTGAGCTTGTCACAAAACATTCAACGTTTTGATCTCAACACAATGGCTTGTAATAACTTTCAGATTGCAACCCGGATCTAAATTCACGGGGGAGTGTACGCTTTCGTGCCCTAACCCTTAGCAAAAGAAGTTAAATCTTCTTACACTTGAGTGGATTTATCAAGACATTCAAAGTATAAGAACTCAAGTTTATGCTTTAGAAAAACCTTTTCGCCAAAAAGAATTGATTTTTCAAAAAGCGTGACACAATTTTTTCAAGAATTTCTCAATGATATTCAAAATCTTTCAAAAATTGTATGTTCAACAACTCCTATCCTCAAAAGTTTAATGTGGATCATATCCTCGTAATGACAATTCCATTGGATCAATTTTTGAGGGGGAGCGTTCCAAATTCATGCTAAGTTTGACACATTTTTCTCTAGAAAGCTTTTCAAGACTCTTCTACACAATATATATTTTAATCAAATTTGGTATCTCTAATATCAAACGATTTTATATAATAGAGATAGGGGAGAAAATGTGATTAAAATGTGATCTAAAGACCCACAACATCTTTAATTCACTCATGGTTACGATCAAATACCCACAACATCTTTAATTCACGACGTTATTGGTGTCAAATAGTGGTTAGGTTTAAGTCCTATGATCCAACCAGAACTGGAGGGATCTTCCCAGGGACTATCCAATAGATTATTAGAAGTCCTTAGGAAAGATGGAGTAGAATGTGAACGTAGCTGAATGCCGACTAAGTACTGATGCTAGCACTGGAACAATCACAACAAGGTGCTAGTAATGATGTCTTGGTAAGCATTGAAGGGGTTGAAGAATGAAAAAGAAATGTAAGGATACAGGGTGTAAACAAAGAATCCCTCCATACAACTTAGGCAGAAACCGGGTCAACACATCATGAAGACAACGCATCATGGACCCAGTGATGTATTGCACAACCCCTCCCCAGCTAACTCAGGTTTCTCTTAAAAGAAGTTTGTTTTATTTTCATGGAGATCAACACGATTTCTATTGACTTTCTCACTCCGAGATAGTCGATATTGAATAGGTGGAATCTTCTCCAGCCTCCGACTACTAAAAGTGCACAAATCGAGTCTAGAGACAAGAGATCAATTAAATCTCCTTAGGACACACGGATGACGATCAAGAGAGTCCTACGCTATATCCTTGCGATATTGCTAGAACACTCAGAGTGATACTACTTAGTATTTACAATGATGAGTGGAAATCCTTCCAGTGTTAACAACAAACAGCACTGCGGTAGGTCATGTGTAAGATTCTTTATGAATTGAACATATGTAAAACTGAAAAGCAACAGTGGTTTTTTTTCTTTATCGGTTCAAACTCGTTTCAGGTTTCTACGCAATATCTTTATAGTTTTGCCAGAACATTCAGAGTGATATTTTTTAATATTCACAGTGACGAATTGAAATCCTTCTAGCGTCAACATTGAATAGCGCTACGGTATGTAACTTGCGAGATTCTTATGAATCAAGCTTGTGTCAACTGGAAAGCAACAATGGTAAGATTCTTAATGAATCAAACTTGTTCCAGGAATTTGAATTGACGACTTTAATCAAGCGGATATTTATCTAATTGATTCACTCTTTATGTTCGTAGTCTTGCTTTGAGACGGTCGAGTAAAGAGAACGGCTAGTACAGCCACGAAACCCAAGGAGATTCTTAATTGAATCTACCTAATCACAGGTACGATATTTAATATCGTGCAACGGTCTTCACCGACCGGAGGTAAAACGCTACCGATTTAGGATGAAATAAGCTGTGATAAGCTCACATTCAGCTTTTGGGCCGAAATTTTGTGTTTAAAATTGAATTTTAAGCTTAACTGGAGTTTTTGGGCCATTTTTGTGGACTTTTTCTTATTGGGCCAAATTCAAAGCCCATGAAGGGACTGTTTTCCATTTTGGCCCATTTGAAGGCCCAATAAGGGTATTTTTGGTATTTCAAGTTCATTTTATGTTCAATTAGGTTAAAATAAACTAG
Organism: Glebionis coronaria; assembly: GCA_025667525.1. NCBI lineage: Eukaryota > Viridiplantae > Streptophyta > Magnoliopsida > Asterales > Asteraceae > Glebionis > Glebionis coronaria. The sequence continues at coordinate 166,020,401 of CM046874.1, forward strand.
TTTGCAATTTTTTAGAATTTTTTATAAATTTTGGATTTTTATTAATATTTTATTATTATTTTATTATTAAAAATTAAAATTTAGATTTTTCCAAGTTTTTCATTTTTCTTAGTTCAAATACATTAAGTTAGGAATTTTAAAATTTTTAGATTAATTTTAGTGTCATTAGATTAAAGTGTGTGAGGTCTCAAGTTCAATTCCCACTAGGTGCAAACAACCTTGAGGTGGTCACGCTAACCTTCTGAAAAGGGAGGGCTTTACCTAGTTTGAGTCTGTGTGGCGGTGGGCTCAAACCCCGTGGATTAGTCGGCCAATGAGTTGGAAATCACGGTTACCAAAAAAACATTAATTTTTAGAATTATTTTAAGTTTTAATAGTTTTTAAATAGTTTTTATAAATTTTAAAATTTTCAAAAATAGTTTTTAATGTAATTAAGTCATTTTAGAGGTTTACAAGTTAAAAAATCTCATTTTGGGCTTTTTGTTAATTAAATTGATTTTTTGGGATTTAATTAGCATTAAAAAATTAATATTTAATTAAATAAAAGGTTTGAGTGATTTTTGATTTTTTGTAAACTCTAATTACATTTTTTATGATTTATTGCAATTTTCTAGGAATTTTTTAGGTTAATTTTTAAATTTAGTCATTTTTTACGATTTTACGTGCACGACTTCGTCTTAGTTTGATTCATAAGCGTAACCGTCATCCTTTTCTAATCTCTTTTCTATTTTTCTTTCTTCATAAACATAATCACAATCATTAATCAATCCTTACACAACACACTAGCCTCCTTGAGAACGATCCCCACTTACTTTGGTCATTAGTGCTTGGTTTTCCTAAACCGACACTTAATAGTTGCCACTTTTACGCTCTTTTCCTATAGGGTAGTAAAATCACTACATCATTTTGGCGCCGCTGCCAGGGAGGCGTGTTGTGTTTTGGTTTGAACAATTCTTGTTTTTATACTAACCATAATATCTATTTGTATTAGTAGCACTCTACTAATACGTATTATCGGTTTTTTGTTTTTTGTGTGAATATTACTATATTGTATACGTAGAACAATAAATTCACAAGTAATCTAAAAGTGTGAAAACACAACCTTGATTGGGAGGTCATTACTAAATCATTGTATTCGAATCTCAAACAAGAAAAAAGGCAAAATAGATAATTACTTTCGTGAAGCTTAATTTTGACAAACACAAACTATAAGGTGGGTATAAGGCGGGTATTATAAAATATACCCTAAGGAAAAAGGCTCTTAAGTGCTTCGCGTCGCCTCATTTCCCCGCTTGCTTGTGCGTGTTTAGATAAAAAGGGCTAATCGAGGGTTTGTCAACCAAAGTATTATCTAAGTATCATATATATTTTCTTGGTTACATATGATTAAACCCTCTTGAGCGTTTTGGTGTTCCACCAACGTTCTAAAGTCATCGAAGGCGTTTACTTCACGTGATCGTTTTCATTCCTTGAGGCTCCTTTAATCAATATATTTGATTTGAGGAGAGATTTGAAGATTTTTGTCTACTTAATACATTCACAAAATCAAAAAAAAAGTAAAAACAATCAAAAATACAAAAACAAAAATTGAAAAAGTCAATAACACCAAAAATGATCTTCTTTGCTCATCCCCACGTTGTACGTGACATTTATGCAAACTCAAAATCAAGCAAGACGTGCACGTAAACGTCGTAATCGAAAGGAAAACACACCAACACCTTCTAGTAAAGAGACTACAAGTGAGGAACCCATTGTAGAACAAGAAGCTATCATGGCTAATCGTACTATGATGGAGTTGCTTCAGGCACCCACCGAGGGTTTTGGAGAGGCCATTGTGATTCCCGCCATCCTTGCGGAGAACTTCGAGATCAAGACGGGTTTAATGTCTATGCTTCAAGCCAACAAGTTTCGCGGACACGAAAAAGACAACCCACATTATCACATTAGGCAATTCAATCGTCTCACCACGACTAGAAAGTTTAAGGTTGTACCCCATGATGCCACTAAGATGATGTTGTTTCCATACTCGTTAGATGGACCCGCCAAGATATGGCTCGAGAAAGAACCCCCAAATTCGATTTTGACGTGGGGTGATCTCGTTTCTAAGTTTGTGAATCAATTTTTTCCACCATCTAAAACAACACATTCGAAAAACGAGATTTCACGATTTACTCAAAGGTCTAATGAGAGTTTTTCAATGGCTTGGGAAAGGTTTAAGAAATGTTACATGAATGTCCACACCATGATTTTTTCGAAGTGCATCAAATTGACACTTTTTGCAATGGGCTTAATGATCATGAACGAGATTACTTAAATGCCGTCGCGGGTGGTAATTTTTGTGCAAAACGACCGATGAGGCTTTGAAAATCATAGAGAATAGGTCTAAGGTTTACAACCCTCATAACACACCGAGTGTTGCCACTATGGGTTCGTCATCGTTGTCTCGTAACATGAGTGCCGTGCAAGATGAAGCAAATGAGGTGAATCGGTTTTTAGATAGGTTTTCGACGCTTATGACTCATTGGAAAGCACAATATGCTTTGAATTCCGCATCGGTTAAAGCGGTTGGAAAGAGTTGTATTTCGTGTGGTGGAGCTCATGATTTTTCCGAGTGCATTACCGCGGATGGTAACACTTCGAATTCTTATGTAGCCACGGGAACTTATAACAAAACGGTCAAGGTTCTCGCCCAAATCAAGCTCCACAAAATCAAAATGCTAACAACTATCGAAACAACAATCAAAATGGTGCTTACCAAGGAAATTCACGTAACTTCAACAAGGGTAATTACCAAAGTGGAAATGGGCAAATTTCAAACCAAAACCAAAACCGTGATTTTCAAACTACCACACAAGGTTTTCAAAATGCTCACACTAAAAATCTTAATGGAGAATTTTTGGATTATGCAAAAGCAAGCGATGCTAAGTTTGATAACATCCAACGTGAGATGATTAGCTTAAGATCCGAGTTGAAAAACGAGCTTAAAAACGAACTTGCTAATGAATTGAAAAATCATGCTAATAAAATGGAAGGGAATGTTCAACGTCTCCAACAAAATCAACAAAAAATGGAGCAAGGTGAACATGAGATTAAGCAAGAGTTGTTAAAAGCGGATTCTAGGCAATCTAAGTTTGAAGATCGAATGGGAAAAATGTTTGAAGCTATCATGTGTAAACCCTCTTCTTCGGGTGGTATTCCTAGTGATACCATCGTAAACCCGAAAGGAGAATTGAAAGTTATTACTACTCGTAGTGGTAAAACTTTCAAAGAACCCATTTCTCGTCCAAGTACTTCTACGGAGAAGGAAACAGAGAAAGAGCCCGAGGTGGTGGTAGAAAAGGAGCAAATTCCAAGCCCACGAAGTACCGCTCAAACCACACCTACGGTTGAACCAATACCAACAGTGGAACCTGAGATTCCAAGGTCGTTGCCTATGCCCCAACCCACACCACCCTTACCTTACCCATCAAGACGAAACAAGGAAAAGGCACAAGAACGTAACAATTATCAATTTGAACTTTTTATGAAAATATTTCGTGACTTGCATAATAATATAAGTTTTGCTGACGCTTTGGTCATGATGCCTCGATTTGCCGCAAACTTCAAAAGTATGTTGAATAAAAAAGAGAAATTGCAAAAGTCATCTAGTTGTTCTTCGGTTTTTCTTAGCCACATACCTCAAAAAGTCGGTGATCCCGTTAAATTTTTAATCCCATGTGCAATCCAAGTTATGGAGGAATACTACGCCTTGGCCGATCTTGGTGCTAGTATAAATTTGATGCCTATTGAGATTTTTAAGTCGCTCAATCTTCCTACTCTCACTCCTTCAAGAATGTCAATTGAGATGGCCGATCATTCTACGATTCTAGCTTGTGGAGTAGCCGAAAACGTCTTCGTGAAAGTTGGAAAGTTTTACTATCCCGTGGACTTTATCGTTGTTGACATTCCCATCGATCCTAAAGTTCCTCTAATTTTAGGTCGATCATTTTTGGATACTTCGAGAGCACTTATTGATGTGCATGCTAGGAAAATCATTCTACGTTTCAATGAGGAAGAACTCGTCATAAACGCAATTCAAAACTCTACGCTCTCTCATGTTTATTATATCACGTCTTTAAACAATGTTCATTCAATCAAAAACATTTGCAAAAGATTTTCAAAAAGAGTTTTAGGAGTTGTTGATAAAAACGATTTTCCATCCCCTCCGCCGTTGAGGTTAGGAGTGTCAAACCAACGTCTCCAATCACGGAAGATTCTTCGGATGATGAATATGTTGACCCCGATGGGGCGGTGTTATTTGTTGATAAACGTTTTGAGAACTTACCACCACCAAAAAGGTTTTTAAATGTGAGAATTTTTAGTGTGCCTAACATCGTTTTAGAAACACCAAATATTTTTGACATAATCAAAGCGGGTTTTCATAAGGAGGTTTCAAAAGATGAAAAAGGAAAAAAAATTAAATTGGATTTAAAAGATTTATCTACAATTCTAACTCCGTCATCACCTCTTGTTTTGAGTGCTACAAGCTCATCTTCTCCTTTTGACGATGCTTTGTGTGGACTTAGTGTGGGGGAAGCCCCTTATGTTCCCTCCCCTTTCTCCACCGAGGACGAGATATTTTATCCCAGAATTGCTTGTAAAGGGAAATATCGGTCTTCCACCGATGCAATAAATGGAAAATACTTTCATTCGATTGGTGCGAGTCTACCTCGAGTAGCTCATATTTTTTGTGACTTACCCATTGTCCCACCCTTCTATTTCTTATCATCTATCATCTTTAAACCCTTTGGGTTTGTTTTGGCACGTGTTGAAGTGGCGTTAGTTTGTTTATCCAATGAAAACGATAACGCCATCTTCGATCCCGGTATTTTGCATCATCAAAGGACTTAGTCCTTAATACCGGTGGTTTTTGGGCCTTGTTTATCATGTAAGCCCCACCAAAAATTGACCATACCATGATTATCCCTAAATGATCACATTTATGGGGGATTCGAGTCGAGCTTTTGACTCGGTTATCAAAAACAAGGTGCCTCGTAGGGGACTCCCATGCTTATCCATGTACATACTATCGCTTTCTAATATAGTAACATGAGGGGATTTGTGCCCTTCCAACGTTTGCTGCGTGGTTGATTGTGATATGTGGTTTTTATATGATCATGATCTTCACGATTGGAGCCTCTCGTGTTCGTTTTATGGGAGCACTCGATCGTTTGCTTTGAAGAATTTCTCAATATCCATGATATATCCTTTTATGTTCTAACCTTAGGTTTTTAGAATACTTCATAAACGGCTTTAAATTTAACGGTTACACCCTTTCCATGCTAGATTATGCATTTGACTACGTCTCTCGTATGGGGGTTTACAACCCTTAGACTCGAAACATTGAGAAGAATATTTAACTTTAGTATGGGGGTGAATAGATACTTGCCTTTCCAAACCTTCACGCTTTCCAAAGTTTATCTTTTTGTTTATCATTTTGTTGCAAAATAAGGCTAAAAATGGCCAAATTTTAAATTTTTTTCTCATGTTTTATAAGTGTTTGAAGACACGAATGTAGATTTTCCGATGGCGAGAATAAGAGTAATTTTTTACTCGACCGTGCGTGTTGAGCACTTAGCTTCGATTCCTTAACTTATATTAGGCTAAGTCTCTTAAATGAGGACGAGAAATGATAAGTTAATTATAAGTTACTATGCTAAACGTAGAGTACTCGTATTCTTTCAAAAACTCATGTGTTCTCGTTGTTTTCTTATTCTCCCTTCGCTTGTATATATATTCTGCTTAATAAGTATTGGCTTAGCGGTTTAGTCTTGATTGTTGGTTTCTAGTCTTTTCTAGTAGCTTCCGTGTAATTAAATTGGGAAGACATTAAGGTATCGCCAGCTTCGCGGTTTTGAAGTATTGGCAACCCGAATAATCGAAAGCTTCACCCAATAATATGATTTCAAGTGCTCACCTAAATCAAGCAAACAATTTGAAGCTCACAAGGCCGAAAAATCTATGCGAAATTGAAAGTGAATTATGCCTTAATCTTTGAAGCTTTAAAGATCCAAAATTCGCTTTTAGCGTGAGGATATACGTCTTTGGCCATAATAAAAACCTCATGGAGAGGTTAAATAAAAGGCAAGGCAAGACCAAAGTCATAATAAAAGCTTCATGGAGAAGTTGAATAAAAGATGGAGGTAAACCTATGATAATAAGGCCCATCCGGTAGGGGGCGTATAAAAGTCTTGGTAATAAGTCTCATGTTCAAAACCGTTATAAAACCGTGTTTATCGATCCTTCTTGTTGACTTAATTTTTTGACATCGTTGTCTATTAGGGGGGTTTATTAATTCGATGGTCTTGGTTACACCGTTATGACTCTATTTTTAGACCTAAATCTCTATCATCGCATAAGTAAAAAATGTATCCTCGAGAACATTCAAGACAAAAATAAAATATAAGAGATACAACTTAGAAAAATGGGAGGATAAGTACGTGATTAGGGCATATGAGTAGTGTTAGCATTACTAACTTATAATGACAATGATCTTGTTGCACGCTTATCATGGAATTGGGGTGAAAATCGAGGACGACGAAATTATTTCTAGCGAAGCATTCACGTGTTCTTGTTCTATGAACCTAAACGTCCCATTTTGCGATAAAAATCATACATTATGTCTAAAACGCAAGTAGTAGTAATAGTAGTAGTGTAGCTAGTTTATCATTCAATAAAGTGTATAAAAATGGATTTTGGAGGTTCTACGATACTTTATTCTAGCATTACGTGAGGGCACGGTAATGGTTTAGTATGGGGGAGTGATGAGACTGCTTTTATACATAGTTTCATAGTCCAAAATGGGCTTAAAATGCATAAAATATCATGAAATATGCCAAATATATGCTTGTGTGTTACATGTGTATTTTAGGTACGGATATTGAGAAAATCATAAAAGATCACAAGAATCAAAGAAAAACGAACACGGGAAAAGAAGCCGCACAAAGAACTGGACCCAAGTTATGATTTTACAAGAATAAACCTTGAAGAATTGAAGATTGAACAAGAAGGGTCCTCCAATATTGGAGAATTGACACTTTAAACCCTTGTATATTCATAATTACAAGATTGTTCCTTAAAGTTTGTCAAAATTGCAAAAAGGGCCCTCCACTTTGAAGAATTGACAAGTTTAGTCCCTCAACAAAACTAAATTGTCAATATTATATCTCCTCAAAGTCAAACGTACCATGAAGACCTTCAAGATACAAGAAAGAACAAGTTTGGTCCTTCAAATATCAAGAAATGACAAAACTAGTCCTTTAAATATCTTTTGGAAAGTTTTTGGGGTAAAAGAATGAAAAACAAAAGTTGATAACAAAGTAATTGGGCGTCGATGCATGTTTGAACTGAAATGAATGGAAGAAGAAAGAAGAGGGGCTAAACATGGCAGACAGCCATTCTTACCTTAACCAACCATACTCTGCCACCTCACCCCACTCACCCATTCAACCAATCACATCCCACCCTTTTTCCACCTCACCAATCCACTCACCACCGGTTTAAAATTAATAAATAATTAAGATTAAACTCGCGCCTAAACACCTATTTAAATCCCAAATAAGATCAAACCCCATGTTCTTCACGTTCTTAACTATAATTGGGCATTCATTAATTATTATGAATTAAGTGTTAATCTCTTCCAAATTAATGATTAAGGACCTAATTAACAAAACCCAACCTTAAAACTGTAACACCCCATTTTGGAACTGGAATATTACGCATAATCATGGCGTGTCATCAAAGCATACAAGGATAAATGTCTAAGCATTATTCAACCATAAAAGGGAAATACCGGAATCAAACATCGGTACCCCAAAGTAAAGCTCATCACACACAAACATAAATACTGTAAAAGGAAAGGACGAAACAATGTCCATAGCAACTGTATCAAAGTAAAGGAAATGCATAAAGTAAAGAAAGACAGTAAAGCTTCCAGTCCATATGCACCTACGTTTGAGATCTACGAGCGTCCCTGAGTACCTGCCGTTTTGGGAACATGAAAAGGAAAACGGCTGAGCAAGACGCTCAGTGCACGGATGTACAATAAAGCATGAAATAGGATAAGCATGTAACATATAACAGCGGAAGACTAAGTACTGAGTAAACTGGTTAAGTATCAAGAAAACTGGTTTTATAGTTTGAAAAGCCTTATGTTTATCTTGTGAAAACTGTTTTAACATATATATACCATAGCCCATATAGGTCATGAAAAGGTCACGTGCATGAATACTTGGAGGGGTGACCTCATCATGCTGATTAGAGGGGATGCCTCTAATCAATATACTGGTTTGGGTAGGAGGGATCAGCTCCTTGTGAAGGGTGCAAGGCACACACCACATTCACCATGATAAACTGAATAAAACATGTAACTAGGATGCACCCATACGCCCCACATGATATAATAATATGGCCAAAACTGAAAGGGACGCCACGAGCAATCACTCCGCCGTGGGGAAGTCATAACATCGGTGCCTCCAATGCTATGGTTATGGTACCTCCATAACTAGGTGAAACTGGTCATGCTTGTATATGGCTATAGATTATGCTAATTAAACATAAGCAGTTCAAAACAATAAAACAAATACTGGGGAAAACAGTTGGTTGCAAACGGGAAATCCTAATAAGGAAAGAATGTCCATACTGAAAGGACGGGAATCCGTACCTCAAGTCCAGTGAATGAACGGAAGAAAGACTCCTACTTCTGGATCACTAACGCTACATGAATACACACGTGTATAAGTATCGATTCACTGATTACGTACTGGGTTTTGTGTCTCATTTTAGCTGATCTGGTATGTTTTAGGTCCTGGTTCACTGTTTAAAGCCTTAAACTGTGTTTATCTAGTATTCTGATTAATCTGATTAAGTATTACTGGTGTTTCATGTATTATTATACTTACTGTGTAATAATAAGTAACTTTCCAAAAATAGCAAGTTTCCAAAAATAGAAAGTTTCCAAAAATAGAAAGTTTCCAAAAATAGAAAGTTTCCAAAAAATAGAAAGTTACCAAAAATAGAAAGTTTTCAAAAATAGAAAGTTTCCAAAAATAGAAAGTTTCCAAAAATAGAAAGTTTCCAAAAATAGAAAGTTTCCAAAAATAGAATTTACTGCTTAAAATAGATTAGTTTCTAAAAATAGAAAGTTTCCAAAAATAGATCAACTGCCTTAATTAAATAAGTTTCCATATATAGAAGGTTTCCATGATTAGATTAGCTGCCTGAAATAGATAGATTTCCATATATAGAAGGTTTCCATAATTAGATTAGTTGCCTTATTTAATTAAGTTTCTATAAATAGAAGTTTCCATAATTAGAATTAAGCTGATTACATAAGCTAACATATAAGTCTAAGTGTTATAAGCTTATTTCTTAAGTCATATGATATAGTGTATAGTTTAATTATTATTTCATGTATTTTAATTAAACTATAGGTTAAGCATTTTAATTAAAGTATAACATGTATTAATTAAAATGAAATAAAATACTTAGGTTAAAATGTGTATTATTATTAATAATAATATAACCTAAGTCATGTCTAAATTAATTAATTATAGGCATGTTTTAATAATTAATTAATTATAACTTATAACATAAAAATACTTAGGTTAAATTAATGTCATGTTAAACTAATAATTAAAATAACCTAAGTCATGATTTAATTAATATTTCATGTTATTAATTAATTATATCCTAAGTTCATGATTCGTAAAAATTAACATGTAACATAGATCATGATTTAACCAACGAACCATGAATCGGGCATGAATTCGACACCGTACCCCGGGCCAAACCCGGGGCACATGTGTCTCCTTGCTGCCGTGGGTCCCACATGAGCCAACCAAGACCAAAAATGGTCTTGGTGGTGGTGGCAATAGCAAACCAAACCCCCCCTCGGGTTTGTTTGCTAGGCGGCCAAAAACAAATACCCTTATAAATCATTCTTTGATTTTAATTAATACCAAAACATGTTAGATCAATGATTAATTACCTTGTTTTTATAAGAAAAATAATAACATGTTTATGAAAATAATCAAAGATTAAAAGAATTAAAAAGAATTAAAAAGAAGGGTTAGAAAGGTATACCACTATGTAGCTTGGAAAAAGGATGAACAAACACGGTTTCTAACTCTTGTTTTTAAGATCAAAATCAAACAAACACCCTCCAATGGTGGTGTTTAGGTGGCGGCACAAAAGGAGAAAAAAAGGAGAGGAGAAAAACTCTTTTAGGGTTTTTGTGTTTATTTCTTAAAAATAAAAAATGAAAACATGTTTTTACCATAACCCCCCCTTAACTTGTAAAAGTCCATGGGCTAAGCCCATTTATTGTATGTGTGCCGTGGGTATGGGGGCTCCACATGGGGTACCCGTACCTTTCTCGTGTCCCGATGTTTCGTGTTCGTTCGTGGTTAAACGTGCTCGTGTTTAAAGTGTTTCTGTTTATTCTATCGTGTCGTTTTTCGTAACTTAACGCTCGTAATAATATTATAAGTATTTACGTAATTATTCTAGTTAGTATTTTAAATGGTGATCATGAATTAATTATGTTCACGTGATATATTATTAACTGTTTATCATGAGTTCGTACGTAATCGATACTTGTCATGTCATACACGTATGCACTTGCTTGATTATTAGCACATGAATGTGATCAATACTAAATGAGGTAAGTTTTAATCTAGGACATACGATCTTAAGGGCACTATTCATGGTAAAAGCATGCGGGTTTTACAATTCTTCCCCCCTAAAAAGAATAATTCGTCCCCGAATTATAGATAAAGTAAGCTGAAAAGAAGTGACATACCCGAACTCAAAATATGAAGTGAGGGTAAGAAGCCCGGATAGACTCCTCTGTTTCCCAAGTGGCTTCCCGCTCGGTATGGTCCCTCCAAAGAATTTTGACGAATGGAATCGTCTTCCTTCTCATGACTCGTTCTTGCCTGTCGAGTACTCGTTCGGGTTCTTCTATAAAAGTGAGATCTTCACGTATCTGTTCCAGTGGATACTGAACCATGTGAAGGGGATGATAATTGTACCCTCTGAGTAAGGACACATGGAACACGTTATGCACGTGCGAAAGCTGAGGAGGTAACGCCAATCGGTAAGATACTTCGCCGATTCGTTCAACGATATCAAATGGTCCAATGAACCGAGGACTGAGTTTTCCTTTGATCCCGAAGCGTTTAACACCACGTGCCGGCGAAACCTTGAGGAAGACGTGATCTCCCACATTAAAATGTATGTCCCTACGATGCTTATCGGCGTAACTCTTCTGACGTGACCGTGCTTCTTGCAACTTCTGTTTAGCTACCTCAATCTTCTCATTGGTCATTTCTATAATCTCTGGTCCTTCGAGTGTTCGCTCTCCCACTTGATCCCAGCAAGTTGGAGCGCGACACTTTCTGCCATACAACATTTCAAAAGGAGCACATTTGATACTTGCGTGCCAGCTGTTGTTGTATGCAAACTCGACTAAACAGATGTAATCGTCCCAATCACCTGTCCATTCCAACGCACACGACCTTAACATATCTTCCAATGTCTGAATTGTTCGCTCCGATTGTCCGTCCGTTTGAGGATGAAAGGCTGTGCTCAGCTTAAGTTGTGTACCCCAAGCTTTTTGCAGACCTTTCCAGAATCGCGACGTGAAACGAGGATCTCTGTCTGAGACGATGCTGGAGGGAGTGCCGTGGAGTCTCATGATCTCCCTTCTGTACGTATCTGCGAGTTTACTTACCGGATCTTCCTTGCGTATCGGTAAGAAATGAGCTGATTTGGTGAGTCGATCAACGATGACCCAAATAGCATCGTGCTTCTTCTTGGTAGGTGGAAGACCGGTAACAAAATCCATGGTGATTTTGTCCCACTTCCACTCTGGAATATCCAACGGTTGAAGGAGACCGCCAGATCGCTGATGTTCAATCTTAACCTGCTGACAGGTAAGACATTTGGAGACATACGTGGCTACATCCTGTTTCATACCACTCCACCAAAAGTGCTGTCTGATGTCATGGTACATTTTTGTCGACCCAGGATGTATAGAAAATGGGGAGCTGTGAGCTTCAGCTAACAATGCTTCCCGGAGTTCTTGATTGTCAGGAACACAAAGTCTCGTGCCCTGCCAAACGATACCGTCTGCGTCCATTCTGAATTCTGTCTGCTTCTCCAAATTCTGAATTATCGCCCAAATCTCTCCATCATCCTTCTGCGCTTCCTTAATCCTAGTCAGTAACTCAGGTTCTACTCTAAGATTCGCCCAGTATCCGTGCTGCCCACGTACCATGATTTCGATGTCTAGCCGCTCCAAGTCTCTTATGTTTTGTTCCTCGATCTCAATGCCGTTTATCATTCCGGACTTCCTGCTAAGTGCATCTGCTACTACATTAGCTTTCCCGGGATGATACTGTAGGTTAATATCATAATCCTTCAACAGTTCCAACCATCTCCTTTGTCTCATGTTCAATTCTCGCTGTGTGAAGATATACTTCAAGCTCTTGTGATCCGTGAAAATGTCGCATGATTCTCCGTATAAGTAATGCCTCCATATCTTCAATGCGAACACCACTGCAGCAAGTTCCAGGTCATGCGTAGGGTAGTTTTCTTCATAGGGCTTAAGCTGCCGTGAAGCATACGCGATCACTTTCCCATGTTGCATGAGAACACAGCCCAGTCCCTTCCCCGATGCATCTCTATAGATCTGAAATCCACCTGTACCAGATGGGAGAGTAAGAATAGGTGCAGATACTAACTTCTGCTTTAGGTCTTTGAAGCTCTTCTCTCGTTCTTCCGTCCAGACGAATTTCTCTCCTTTTCGCATCAGTTTGGTGAGAGGCAATGCCAGGCGGGAAAAGTTCTCCACGAATCTTCGATAATATCCAGCTAAGCCTAAGAAGCGGCGGACTTCTGTCGCTGATGTTGGTCTTGGCCATTTAGTGATAGCCTCAACCTTCGCTGGGTCCATAGTGATCCCTTCTGCTGATACAATGTGACCTAAGAATGCCACCTTGTTTAACCAGAACTCACACTTGGAGAATTTCGCATACAGCTGCTTCTGACGAAGAATCTGTAGTACAGTACGGAGATGATCTTCGTGTTCCTCCGTGGACTTTGAGAATATCAAGATGTCATCGATGAATACAATGACAAATTTATCAAGGAATTCATGGAAGATTCTGTTCATCAGATCCATGAATACTGCTGGAGCGTTAGTCAGGCCGAATGGCATGACCACGAACTCATAATGGCCATAGCGGGTACGAAAAGCAGTCTTGGCAATATCCTGCTCTTTAACCCTTAGCTGATGGTAGCCTGACCTTAGATCGATCTTTGAGAAGTGTTTGGCTCCTTGAAGTTGGTCAAACAGATCGTCTATACGTGGCAGTGGATATCTATTGCGGATGGTAATCTTATTAAGTTCACGGTAGTCAATGCAAAGTCGCATGCTGTCGTCCTTCTTCTTAACAAACAAGACCGGTGCGCCCCATGGAGATGCGCTTGGTCTAATGAACCCTCGTTCAAGAAGTTCCTGCAGTTGGTCCTTCAGTTCTTTTAGCTCTATGGGAGCCATACGATACGGAGCCTTAGAGATCGGCTCAGCTCCTGGAACAAGGTCGATGTTGAACTCCACTTCTCTTGCAGGTGGTATGCCTGGAAGTTCAGCTGGGAAGACGTCTTGAAATTCCGAAACTACTGGTTGATCCTGAATCGATGGGGATTCAGCATCCATGTCATGAACCGTAGCTAGATAACCTTCGCAGCCATGTGACAGTAACGCACGTGCTTGCAAGGTAGATATGACTTGTACAGACCGTCCGGGTATGAACCCGTTATGGATGTACTCTGGTGCATTAATGTCGCCGAAGATCACTCAATATGAGTGGCAGTCTATGGTAGCATGGTGCTTGGATAGCCAATCCATGCCGAGAATCATATCGAACTCAATCATGTCGAGAGGAAGTGCATCTACTGCACGAACTTTATCGTCAAACTCTAGAGGAAGACTCTTGTATACATGAGTTATTAATACAGAGTCCCTCAGAGGCGTGGAAATGGTAAGCTTATTTTCTAATGGCAAGGGAAGTGTCCTGATGTTCTTAGCATAAGTAGTGGAAACAACTGAATGAGTGGCACCCGTGTCGAAAAGAACACATGCAGCCTGGCCGTACATATACAAAATTCCAGTAATGGTACCTGTAGATTTGTTTGCCTGGTCCCGCGATGTCGTGTAGACACGCCCAGTGGTAGGAGGCGGTTTAGTATCAGCATGACCCGAAGTACCCTCCATTTCACCCTTACGGCAATCTCTCATACGATAGCCAGGGAGGCCGCACTTGTAGCACGCGTCGGAGTCACGACGACATGGGCCAGGGTGTCTGCGATGGCAAGTGCTGCAAAGAGGATGAGTGAATCCTCCAGCAGGAGTCCTTGCTTGCTGAGGGCCTGCTGATGACAAAACGTGTTAAGAATAAGGTATATGCACGAGTATAGGACGTAAGCGTCATAAGATGTTTACCAGTGTTAGCTGAACGGTTAGGCTGAGAACCCCTGTGGTTCTGGTCCCTTCCGTTACCGTCGTTCCTGGTAGAGATTAATATAGTGTCAGCATGAGAGACATAACATGAAATCATAAGAAGATGCATAAATAGTAGGACCTGCTGTTGTTGGAGTGTCCCGCATTGTTACGGTAATTATCATTACCGTTGCGCCTTTCCACAACAGAACGGTCGTTAGAGTGACCGTTTCCTTTGGGCTGATTGGGCTGCTGCTGAGTAGCCGGCTGAGACCGGTCCCCAGTTTTCTGCCTGGAAGATACAGTTTAAGAGATGATTATAGAACATATAACGATAGGATGCGGTCTGGTTAACGCTAGAACATGAAATGTTTTACCTCTTGTCGGGTCTTTCAGCTTCCCCGAACTCATCGCGTTCCTGCAACATCTCAAGCTTTCTTGCTGCGTCGGCCACTTGTGCTACTGTATTGAACGTAGCACATACCAGATTGTTCGCGACCGAGGTGCGAAGTGCCCACCTAAAATGGTGTGCCTACTCCTCAGGAGTACCAGCCGCTGCTCCTAGAAAACCAGCTAGGCGAAGAAAGCGCTGCATGAATTCGTTGCTATTCTCGCCCTGTCTCTGACGTATCCCGTGGTATTCACGCTTGAGTTTGTCCTGCTCTGCCTTAGGAAAGAACTGTTCCATCACTCTCTCCTTGAATTGGGCCCATGTCAAACCAGCGACCCATTCATCACCTCCTTCTGACTGCGTCAAAGCTAGCCACCAGTTGAGTACATCGCCTTCAAACCTGTAGCATGCCAATCTTGCCTTGAAGGCGGGGTCACATCCCATAGCATTGAAGATTTTCTCAATGTGAGTCAGCCAGCTTTCAGCATCGCTAGGGCTATCAGTCTTTTCAAAAGCTCTAGGACGGAGCTTGTTAAATCTTTCAAACCATACCGCTAGTGTCACTGGGGGAGGAGGAGGAGGAGGTGCCTGATTCTGTGGCTGCTGATTATTGGCAGCTTGGACTTCAGCACGAATGTCATTCCTCAGTTGAGGAAGTAAGGCTTGCATGGCAGCCTGAATTGCAGCATTGAGCTGCTCTTGCTCGCGTGTGAGAACCATCTGACAGTATAACATAAAACATATGATTAACAGTTCAAACATAAAATATAAAAAAAAATTTATGCCAAAAAAAAATTTCACGAGAAAAATTTTATGCAAGAAAATCTTTGTATGAATGCATGATGCAGTTTTATGAAAACTTTGATGCTCGAGAGTGAACGCCTCCGGTCAGTTCACTCAAAATAAAAGACATATCGAGGGGACGCCTATGGGTCGGTCCCAAATCTAAAAGTTTCGATAAAACACATGCGACTAAATAGGGCCAGTCCTGTACCAACCATTACTTAGTCAAAAACCCTGTAACAATGACATGTATATGTATGCTTAAAAATGATGAATGCATGAAAACAACTGTCAGTTCTAGGAAGACCGTAGTGACTACCCACTAATCACAGGTCATATTTGAGAGCCTACAGGTCGAAGCCTTGGCTCTGATACCATAATTGTAACACCCCATTTTGGAAATGGAATATTACGCATAATCATGGCGTGTCATCAAAGCATACAAGGATAAATGTCTAAGCATTATTCAACCATAAAAGGGAAATACCGGAATCAAACAGCGGTACCCCAAAGTAAAGCTCATCACACACAAACATAAATACTGTAAAAGGAAAGGACGAAACAATGTCCATAGCAACTGTATCAAAGTAAAGGAAATGCATAAAGTAAAGAAAGACAGTAAAGCTTCCAGTCCATATGCACCTACGTTTGAGATCTACGAGCGTCCCTGAGTACCTGCCGTTTTGGGAACATGAAAAGGAAAACGGCTGAGCAAGACGCTCAGTGCACGGATGTACAATAAAGCATGAAATAGGATAAGCATGTAACATATAACAGCGGAAGACTAAGTACTGAGTAAACTGGTTAAGTATCAAGAAAACTGGTTTTATAGTTTGAAAAGCCTTATGTTTATCTTGTGAAAACTGTTTTAACATATATATACCATAGCCCATATAGGT
Organism: Glebionis coronaria; assembly: GCA_025667525.1. Lineage (NCBI taxonomy): Eukaryota > Viridiplantae > Streptophyta > Magnoliopsida > Asterales > Asteraceae > Glebionis > Glebionis coronaria. Next base: position 166,037,019 of record CM046874.1, read on the forward strand.
CATGAAAAGGTCACGTGCATGAATACTTGGAGGGGTGACCTCATCATGCTGATTAGAGGGGATGCCTCTAATCAATATACTGGTTTGGGTAGGAGGGATCAGCTCCTTGTGAAGGGTGCAAGGCACACACCACATTCACCATGATAAACTGAATAAAACATGTAACTAGGATGCACCCATACGCCCCACATGATATAATAATATGGCCAAAACTGAAAGGGACGCCACGAGCAATCACTCCGCCGTGGGGAAGTCATAACATCGGTGCCTCCAATGCTATGGTTATGGTACCTCCATAACTAGGTGAAACTGGTCATGCTTGTATATGGCTATAGATTATGCTAATTAAACATAAGCAGTTCAAAACAATAAAACAAATACTGGGGAAAACAGTTGGCTGCAAACGGGAAATCCTAATAAGGAAAGAATGTCCATACTGAAAGGACGGGAATCCGTACCTCAAGTCCAGTGAATGAACGGAAGAAAGACTCCTACTTCTGGATCACTAACGCTACATGAATACACACGTGTATAAGTATCGATTCACTGATTACGTACTGGGTTTTGTGTCTCATTTTAGCTGATCTGGTATGTTTTAGGTCCTGGTTCACTGTTTAAAGCCTTAAACTGTGTTTATCTAGTATTCTGATTAATCTGATTAAGTATTACTGGTGTTTCATGTATTATTATACTTACTGTGTAATAATAAGTAACTTTCCAAAAATAGCAAGTTTCCAAAAATAGAAAGTTTCCAAAAATAGAAAGTTTCCAAAAATAGAAAGTTTCCAAAAAATAGAAAGTTACCAAAAATAGAAAGTTTCCAAAAATAGAAAGTTACCAAAAATAGAAAGATTCCAAAAATAGAAAGTTTCCAAAAATAGAAAGTTTCCAAAAATGGAATTTACTGCTTAAAATAGATTAGTTTCTAAAAATAGAAAGTTTCCAAAAATAGATCAGCTGCCTTAATTAAATAAGTTTCCATATATAGAAGGTTTCCATGATTAGATTAGCTGCCTGAAATAGATAGATTTCCATATATAGAAGGTTTCCATAATTAGATTAGTTGCCTTATTTAATTAAGTTTCTATAAATAGAAGTTTCCATAATTAGAATTAAGCTGATTACATAAGCTAACATATAAGTCTAAGTGTTATAAGCTTATTTCTTAAGTCATATGATATAGTGTATAGTTTAATTATTATTTCATGTATTTTAATTAAACTATAGGTTAAGCATTTTAATTAAAGTATAACATGTATTAATTAAAATGAAATAAAATACTTAGGTTAAAATGTGTATTATTATTAATAATAATATAACCTAAGTCATGTCTAAATTAATTAATTATAGGCATGTTTTAATAATTAATTAATTATAACTTATAACATAAAAATACTTAGGTTAAATTAATGTCATGTTAAACTAATAATTAAAATAACCTAAGTCATGATTTAATTAATATTTCATGTTATTAATTAATTATATCCTAAGTTCATGATTCGTAAAAATTAACATGTAACATAGATCATGATTTAACCAACGAACCATGAATCGGGCATGAATTCGACACCGTACCCCGGGCCAAACCCGGGGCACATGTGTCTCCTTGCTGCCGTGGGTCCCACATGAGCCAACCAATACCAAAAATGGTCTTGGTGGTGGCGGCAATAGCAAACCAAACCCCCCCTCGGGTTTGTTTGCTAGGCGGCCAAAAACAAACACCCTTATAAATCATTCTTTGATTTTAATTAATACCAAAACATGTTAGATCAATGATTAATTACCTTGTTTTTATAAGAAAAATAATAACATGTTCATGAAAATAATCAAAGATTAAAAGAATTAAAAAGAATTAAAAAGAAGGGTTAGAAAGGTATACCACTATGTAGCTTGGAAAAAGGATGAACAAACACGGTTTCTAACTCTTGTTTTTAAGATCAAAATCAAACAAACACCCTCCAATGGTGGTGTTTAGGTGGCGGCACAAAAGGAGAAAAAAAGGAGAGGAGAAAAACTCTTTTAGGGTTTTTGTGTTTATTTCTTGAAAATGAAAAATGAAAACATGTTTTTACCATAACCCCCCCTTAACTTGTAAAAGTCCATGGGCTAAGCCCATTTCTTGTATGTGTGCCGTGGGTATGGGGGCCCCACATGGGGTACCCGTACCTTTCTCGTGTCCCGATGTTTCGTGTTCGTTCGTGGTTAAACGTGCTCGTGTTTAAAGTGTTTCTGTTTATTCTATCGTGTCGTTTTTCGTAACTTAGCGCTCGTAATAATATTATAAGTATTTACGTAATTATTCTAGTTAGTATTTTAAATGGTGATCATGAATTAATTATGTTCACGTGATATATTATTAACTGTTTATCATGAGTTCGTACGTAATCGATACTTGTCATGTCATACACGTATGCACTTGCTTGATTATTAGCACATGAATGTGATCAATACTAAATGAGGTAAGTTTTAATCTAGGACGTACGATCTTAAGGGCACTATTCATGGTAAAATCATGCGGGTTTTACAAAAACCCTCCACCTCATCACTCCTTTTGTCACATGCTACCTCCCCTGACCCACGAACTCACATGAAGACAAGACCAGCCAGAGAATTAACATGCCATGATCATGCTTCATTCCTACGCACTATTTGGACGTCCAAGATCATATAACAACAAGAATGGTCACATGTATCAAGCCCCAAGTCAAATTCAATCAACAAAAAGTTCAAACCTCAAGGGCAATTCTAGAAGTTTACCACTAGGGTTTTCCTTTGTTTTTCAGCATTTTTAGGTTTCATGTAGCCTATATAAGGCATTAGCATTACAACATTTAGCGTTGTTCTTGGTTTTCCTTAGTCAAGTTTTTGTAAATCCTTTGTTTCAAGTGAATGAAAAAAGTGTTTGAAAGTTGTGACGAAATCCAAGTTCCAACCTTTACTTTCTATTGTTATTGATATATGTTTGTGGTTTTGAAGTTTCAAAGATTGGTTTTAAAGATTGTGCAAGTGTTTGCAAGTTTTTCAAAAATCTGATTATTTTTCTAAGTCTTAGTTCAAACACTTGAACTTTTGGATTATAAGTGATCATAACACCCTGATAAGGAGATTATCAAGGTGTGGTGAGCTTGTGGTTTGGAAGGATTTAAGGAGTGGGGAACAAGCTTGAATCAAATCAGCCTTATTTTCCGTTTTGTTCATATAATCTGTGTGTTACTAATCTTGTTGTTCTTAGAAGCTTATTGGAAGCTTGTGGTTGTTAAGCTACCACATAAGCTCAAACATACGTGAGTGTGGATGTACATTCATGAGGTTTGTCTTCTTTCCTTGAAAATCTGATAAAAAGGGTGTTCTAAGTGATTTTGTGATTCTGCTGGTGTATATGTGTTTTTATGCCTGCAAATTGGTTCTTAGTTCATATGTTGGATGTTATAATGCTTATTTGGGCTTAAATCAATCTTGAGAATACTTTTACTTTGTTAAAATTGGTTTTAAAAAGTGAAAAGGGTGTTTGGGATTGACTGTTGGTTCAACTTTGTATGATTTTGAGTAGGTATTGTTGTGTTGTTTGAGTTTGTATCTGTTGTTGAGTTGTTTGTGTTCTGATGTATGCATATTTTGTGCCTTGAATCACTTAATCAAACAATTGGTTATAAAATCTTGAAAACCTGTTGTTTTGCTTTGAAATATTGTGCACACCTAGTTTGCATGTTAATCTAGGGCTAACAAGTGTTAATTCATAGTATTTGTAACCTGAATGATAAATCTAAGGCCTTGATTTTGGATTTGGTGTCAAGTAGATCAGCAAAAATTGTTCTTGTGTTCATCTTTGTTCATCAGTAACTGTTTGTGCTTGGATCTTGTTCATAAGTTGGAATCATTGAATGAAATGAGTTGATCTGTGTATCATTAAGTTATATTGATCTTGTGTGTGCATTTGGTGGTTTGTTGTAGGCTTATACTAGCTTAAAAGTAGCTTATTGTCACTAGATCTGCTATTTACATGTCTGGATCATATCTGTGGACTAATTGATTAAAATGTATCATTTGGCTGATTGGAATTGTGTTTTATTGCTTCATTGTGACACCTTACAACCCACTGGTTGTAAGGGTTCCTTGATTGGCCAACAGAACCAAGTAAAACTCTCTAAATATCAAAGTCAAGAAGTCAAAGCAGTGGGAACTCCGTTCCCTGCTGCTAGCCACTGCTAGTTATAATTGGTCAACAACTTATTTCTTGTTCATTCTAGCTTATTCCATTGTGCAACAACTTATTTTTTGTAATATGTCTTATTATTTTGAGCTTATAAGTTAGTCTGGAAGTTTGCAGCTTTTGGTTTTAGCTTTTGACTAGAAAACGACTAATTTGTCTTTTTCAAAAACAGCTTATTGCTTATTTCAGCTTATTGATTGTGCTTATTGGAAAACTTTTTGTTGATTAATCTTTTTTAAGTGATTTAAAACCTTTTGCAAGTTGAATCAGCTTTTGAAGTGGCCTAGAACTCGAAAACGACTATTTTGTCGTTTTGTGTAGAGAGCTTTTGCTTATTTCTTGGGCTTATTCAAAAATTATTTTTACAAAAATCTTAATTAGCTCAAGAGAACTTTGTGTGTCAAATTAGAGCTTATGGCTTAATGGGCTCAAAAGCCCATTAAGAATAAGCTGTGATAAGCTCACATTCAGCTTTTGTGCCTTTGAAGTTTTGTATTTAAAATTGAGTTTTAAGTTTAACTAGAGTTTTTGGGCCATTTTTGTGGACTTTTTCTTATTGGGCCAAATTCTAACCCCATTAAGGGATTGTTTTCCATTTTGGCCCATTTGAAGACCCAATAGGGGTATTTTTGGTATTTCAAGTTCATTTTCTGCTTAATTAGGTTAAAATAAACTAGTTTGCAATTTTTTTTAATTTTTTATAAATTTTGGATTTTTATTAATATTTTATTATTAAAAATTAAAATTTAGATTTTTGAAAGCTTTTCATTTTTCTTAGTTCAAATACATTAAGTTAGGAATTTTAAAATTTTTAGATTAATTTTAGTGTCATTAGATTAATTTTTAGAATTATTTTAAGTTTTAATAGTTTTTAATTGTTTTTAAATAGTTTTTATTAATTTTAAAATTTTCAAAAATAGTTTTTTAATTTAGTTAAGTCGTTTTAGAGGTTTACAAGTTAAAAAATCTCATTTTTGGCTTTTTGTTAATTAAATTGATTTTTGGGCTTTAATTAGCATTAAAAAATTAATATTTAATTAAATAAAAGGTTTGAGTATTTTTGATTTTTTGTAAACTCTAATTACATTTTTTAGGATTTATTCCAATTTTCTAGGAATTTTTAGGTTACTTTATAAATTTAGTCACTTTTTACGGTTTTACGTGCACGACTTCGTCTTAGTTTGATTCATAATCGTAACCGTCATCCTTTTCTTATCTCTTTTCTATTTTTCTTTCTTCATAAACATAATCACAATCATTAATCAATCCTTACACAACACACTAGCCTCCTTGAGAACGATCCCCACTTACTTTGGTCATTAGTGCTTGGTTTTCCTAAACCGACACTTAATACTTGCCACTTTTACGCTCTTTTCCTAAACGGTAGTAAAATCACTACATCACGTACATGTTATGGGCACTACAAATTTGTAGTCATGCCATTTGGCCTTACCAATACTCCAGCAGTTTTCCTGGACTTGATGAACCGTATCTTCCATGAGTTTCTAGACAAGTTGGTCATTGTCTTCATTGACGATATTCTGATTTTCTCTAAGTCAAAGGAGGAACACGAAGACCATCTTCGTACAGTATTACAGATACTCCGCCAGAAGCAAATGTATGCCAAGTTCTCCAAATGCAAATTCTGGTTGATAAAGTGGCGTTCCTAGGCCACATAGTATCCGCAGATGGAATAACCATGGATCCTACAAAGGTTAGGCTATTACCAAGTGGCCAAGACCGACATCAGCAACTGAAGTTCGCAGCTTTCTAGGCTTAGTTGGTTACTACCGTAGGTTCGTAGAGAACTTTTCTTGATTAGCACTGCCATTGACCAAACTGATGCGGAAAGGGGAGAAATTCGTCTAGACTGAAGACAGAGAGAAGAGCTTTGAAGACCTAAAGCAGAGGCTGGTATCTACACCGATTCTTACTCTCCCATCTAGTACAGGTGGATTTCAAATCTACAGTGATGCTTCAGGGAAGGGACTTGGTTGTGTTCTCATGCAATATGGGAAAGTGATTGCTTACGCATCACGCCAGCTTAAGCCTTATGAGGAGAACTACCCTACGCATGACTTGGAACTTGCAGTATTCTTGTTTGCATTGAAGATATGGAGGCACTACTTGTATGGAGAATCATGTGATATCTTCATATATTACAAGAGCCTGAAATACATCTTCACTCAGCGTGAACTGAATATGAGGTAGAGAAGGTGGTTAGAGCTGTTGAAGGATTATGACATTAATCTGCAGTATCATCCCGGCAAGGCGAATGTAGTGGCAGATGCTCTTAGTAGGAAATCGGGTATGATCAATGGCATTAAGATAGAGGAAGAGATTATACGAGACTTAGAGCGACTAGATATTGAGATCATGGTACGTGGACAGCATGGCTACTGGGATAATCTTAGAGTGGAGCTTGACTTACTCTCTAGGATCAAGGAAGCTCAGAAGGATGATGGTGAAATTTGGGCAATCATACATAACTTAGAGCAGCAGACGGAGTTTCGGTTGGATGACGACAACATCTTATGGCAGGGCACTAGACTTTGTGTTCCTAATGATCTTACACTTAGGGAAGCGTTACTGGCTGAAGCTCATAGCTTCCCATTCTCCATTCATCCTGGTTCAACCAACATGTACCACGACATCAAGAGATATTTCTCGTGGACTGGTATGAAACAGGATGTTGCTACCTATGTCTCCAAATGTCTTACCTGCCAGCAGGTTAAGATCGAGCATTAGCGGTCTAGTGGTCTACTACACACATTAGACATTCCAGAGTGGAAGTGGGACAAGATCACTATGGATTTTGTCACCGGACTTCCGCAGAACAAGAGGACGCATGATGCAATGTGGGTTATCGTTGATCGACTTACCAAGTCACCTCATTTTTTACCGATCAGGAAAGATGATCCAGTTAGCAAACTGGCTGACACATATAAGAAGGAGATCATGAGACTTCATGGTTCTCCATGCAATATCATCTCGGACAGAGATCCTCGGTTTACTTCACGATTTTGGAGGAGTCTGCAGAAAGCTTGGGTTACCAAACTTAAGCTCAGCACGACTTTTCACCCTCAAACAGACGGACAATCGGAACGAACCATTCAGACATTAGAATACATGCTTCGAGCATGTGCTTTAGAATGCACAGGATATTGGGACAATTATATCTACTTGGTAAAGTTTGCATACAACAACAGTTGGCACGCCAACATCAAGTGTGCACTGTTTAAGATGTTGTATGGCAGGAAGTGTTGTAAAACCCGCTTTAAAAATACCTTAGTTCGTAAATTACATGAAATCACGTAGAAAATTAAACAATACGAATAATTAACATACTACACGAGCCACGAATATTATTATGTAAATATAGTATGTTAATTAAATACGATAAGTAATTAAGTAGTTAAAATATTACGTATAATATGTGTATTGATAACGATACATATTCACGACATTTTAAAACACGATAACGCGTAATATTTAACAAGTACGAAATTTAAAAAAAAAAACAAAGTATAAAGGGTTGTTTGTTTCTGGACGTGTAGTCAAAGGGGCAAGGTAATGGGCCAAAGCCCATAAACAATCCTGACCGACTGGAGAGAAAAAAAGGGACGGGAGGAAGTATTTATATAGTTTAAGGAAACATAATCCAACAAATCCCTAAAACAACAACACACGATCGGCTTTTATTTTTTATTTTTCTGTCGTCACTTTTCACATCAAGAAACCAAGAAATCACGTGGGGTTGATTAAGAAAACAAGTAGGTGTTCGTGTTTTATGTCCCTAGAACCCTAAACGCAAGATAAGTACTTTCAATTCTTCTTCTTTTTTTATTCGCTGAGATTAAATATTCAACAAACCGTTTAAAAGATTAATGACATGTTGTAAACCATGGGGAATTAAACCAGGCTGTGGGATTTGGTTCATGTTGATAGTTTACACGCCAAAACCTAGACACTTATGTGTCTCGGTGGTGTTTTTATTTCACCAGCCACACCTTTCTAAGGTGTTGGTTTGGTTTTTTGTTCACTCAGCCGCAAGCCCAGACCCATCGGTGGTTAATTATACACAGGCGGTGGTAAATTACTAGGTAACAGTGGGTAGAGTAAACGAACAGCCAGAATAAACAATGATCCAGTGGGCAAAATAAACCAGTAGCAGGTGTATGTGTTAAATCAGTGGGTACTAATAACAAACAGCAGGAACTAGTACTAGGTTGGACGTATCTTGGACAGCACTGCTGTTCAGGATATTAGATAGTATTGTGTTAACAAGATATTGGGCAGAACTGGGTTGTATGTTGGACAGAACTAAAAAGGGATGTATGGGACAGCACTGGTTTAAGTAGTTGTGTTAGTTTGTTTAGTTTTAGAGCGACCGAGACTTGGGTGTCTCGGTGGGCTCGGGTATACACGTATATGTTAGTATATCAAGTTAATTTAGTTATAAATTTCATGTTATAATTAAATTATTTATGCGACTTAGGTTATATTTTAGTTAACGGAATTAACCTAAGTATTTATCTACGTAATTAAATTAATAATCGTACCTTAATTTAATCATTTACTCATTTAGTTAATGTTAAGTTTATTAAATTATCATGTCATTTTATTAATTAATAATCTTATGAAAAACCATGCATTTTACTATTAATTAATAATTATTTTTTAGCTTAAAGTATGTATTTAAATAAACTTTACTTTATAATCATGAAGTATGTATTTTATACTTATTAATACTATGGCCTATATTTTATATTATTATCAATCAAGCTTATTTCTAAATATGGAAACTTACTATTTAGGAAGTTACTCAGTATAATATAACAAGTATGTTAACATGTAAGAACATGAAATACACTAATCAGAATACATGATTTAAGATGAATCAGTAAAACAAGTCCAGAACACTTAAATCAAGACTAGAACAAGTAAACAAATAATAACACGTTAAGTAAACTAATAATCAGTTAAGTATAAGTTAATCAGACAACTCATACACGTCCCTCTTTATTATATAGCACTTATGGAGTCGGAGTAGGATTCTTTGCGTCTTCTTCGTTCACATTACTGGACACAACATACGAATATTCCGTCCTTCAGTATGGACAATTCCCTTTGCATGTTTTATTAGGTTTTCCCGTTTGCATCCAACTATTTCCCTGTAATCATGTGTCTTAAACACGTCAAGAAATGTTATGTTTATTTTAATTGCCTAAGCTATATACAAGCATGCCATGTTTCACCTAGTTACGGAGGTACAGTAACCATAGCACCGGAGGCACCGGTCTTATGACTCCTCTACGGTGAGAGTGATTTCTCACAGCGTCCTTTACAACTTTGGACTTTATTATTATTATCATGTGGGGCGAATGGGTGCATCCTAGTTACATATTTTCATACAGTATTTTCATGGTGAATGTGGTGTGTGCCTTGCATCCTTCACAAGGAGTTGATCCCTCCTACCCAGACCAATATAATTATAGGCAGTCCCTCTAATTGCATGACGAGGTCACCCCTCCATGTATTCATGCACGCTGCTATATTCATGACCTATATGGACTCTTGGGCATTTAAAATACAGGTTTATGATATAAACCTAATCTTTTCAGAATAAACCAGTTTATTACATGTCACCAGGTTTTCCCAGGACTTACATTATTCCGCTGCACTTTCATTGTCATGTTCTCATTTCAGTCTTTACTTATGTTTATGATATTCCATATTATGTCATATATCCGCACACTGAGCGTATTGCTCAGCCATTTTCTCTTTTCATGTCTACAAACGGAAGGTACCCCAAGGTCAGACAGGAGCATTGAGAGGTTGTGCATAGGATGGGATCTATTTTATGTTTCTTTTCTTTTTGCATTACATTTACTTTATGCTTTGTTTATGAGTTTATGTTTGGGAGCCGATGTTTGATTCCGGTTATCCCTTATGGGCATGTAATGTTTCAGGACATTTACCTTGTATGCTTTGATGACACGTCATCATTATCTTGTAACGGTCCATCTATCCAAATGGGGTGTTAGAATTATGGTATCAGAGCCCAAGGTTTCGACGTCTAGGCTCTAAAACTTGACCTGTGACTAGTGGGTAGTCACCAGGAGCTTCCTAAGCCGACGCTTGTTATTCCACGTATTGACATTGTCAGCACCTTGATGTTTTAACCATGATGTTTTTCCGAGAGTTCTTTTTACTAATATGGATTGAGTAACCGTCATCCATACTTAGTTACATGTCATTTTTACATGCATTATGTTCCTTGAGAACTTTGGCTAATATGGACTGAACCACCGTAGTTCATACTTGGTCATACGTTTTCTGTTAACTTTTGACAGTTGATTTTCACTTATTTATTTTCATGTATTATTGCTGCAAGTATTTTGACTGAGTAGTGGTTGGTACAGGACTGGCCATATTTAGTCGCATGTGCTTTTATTCAAATCATTTTGCTTGGTGAGCCGACCCATAGGCGTTCACATTAGCTCATGGCTTTTCGTTCAGATTTCATTTCACTACAGTCATATTTCTTTCATGTCCCCTCATTAATTGTTATGTTTCTTTATGTTAAGTATGTTTCCATACTATGATAGTTAACTTCGTCTTCTGCTGATTATGTTTTATGCTCCTTCATGTTAGTTTTGTCTCATGTTTCTTCACGATAAGTTCATCTTCATTATGATTATGTTCCATGCCTCTTTATGTAAATTATGTTTTCATCATGTTGATCATGCCCTCATGCTAGACATTGATGGATTTTATTTAATCCTGCTTTCATGATAGTCATGGTTGGTTTTCATTAATCATGCTTTCATGCAACTCATCGTTGAATTTTGTTTAACCATCCTTTGGTGTGTCCTCTATACAACCAGAATGATGTCTATGCTAATATTGCTAGGCTATCAGGATGGCTCACTTTAGTTCGGTTTCCTAATCGTTTGATCGGTTTTCCTTTTAAATCATGTCAGATGGTGACGCCATATCGATCATCTCATGTGCGTTTCACGTGAACTCCACGTATAGTATTCCAGGTGTACTCCATGTACCATACTTCATATGTAATCCATGTACCACGTTCCACGTGTACTCCATGTATCGTATACCATTGCACTACACGTGTCGTAATCCATGTGTATTTCATCTACATATACTCCACGAGTATTCTCTAGGCGATTCTAAATCATCTTATGCGTATTCCAATTGTTGATGTTCTACAAGATGATGATGTCGCGCATAACTGGGAGATGTTACTAGATGGTGATGTTGCTGATTATTTGGAGACGCTACGAGATGTTGATGTTGTTCACAACCTGGAGATCCTACAAAACGAAGACAAAGGCGTTAGATCAAAGCTATCAGACGAGAAGATGCTTCACCACCAGACGATTTCCATCACAATCCATGTCTTTACCTTTTTAGTTATATGTCACACGTCATTCAGTTGCCTTTTTAGTCATATGAGTGGGAACCGGTACCAGTCGGCCACTCAGCTGAATAGTTACATGAATCACAGTCATGATAATGACCGTCATGAAACAGATAGCCAAGGGAGTAGGGACAATGACCGCGACAACCAATACTTAGCAATCACAACAGAACACCGGTCACAGATGTAACCAGAAATACAAAGGTCAGCAGTCCAGCAGATCCGCCAACTTTGGCATTTTGACCACCATTTTCATTATGATTTCTTTTCATATGACAGGACATCCGTCAAGACACACGTCACACGTATATTTCTAAGCACATGAGTCAAGACATACGACTCATGCATAATTTCTGAACTCAGCCTCAGTAATTCAAGGTACCGTTCCAAGGGTATACTTATCCTGTTGTTGCCATGTACAAATCAAGCCACTAAAATTTCAGTACCATCTCTGACTTATTGTTCATTTTTGGTCACGCAGTGTTCGTCCCGCGCGAGACAGACGAAACACATTCAGTGAAATCTGTCACGTTTACTTCGTGTGCAGATATGACACTTTCATCTCTCGATTTCATACTCAAATATGCATGTCCATCTAAGGCACCGTTGTATCATCATGTATATAATGAATTTTCATTTCAGTTTGACGACAAGATCTTTCGTCCCTACAATGGATCGCCATTTGTATCAGGTTATATTCAGTGATGTTCAGGTTCCTGAATGCATTCATCAGGGTTTTCCACCAGGAATCGGTGAAAATTTTTCTTCTTCCTTATGTGTTATTGGCTTCGATAGTTTCCTAGCTATCAATCATGACACGACTTTTGAAGTTCCTTTTATTCATCATCAGTCGAATTCTTTAGAATTTTCCCAGATATATTACCGGAAGGAACTACCAATGATACCACCATTCATAACTATATTTTCTCTTCTAAGTATCATTGGTCTATCCGACCAACTACCACACTCTAAACACTTTCCACGATTGATTTAAGATCAGGCTATCATCAGTTGCAAGCTAAAGAGCAGGACACGTTCGTGACTGTTCTTTGCACATGTTATGGTCATTATGAATTCATGTATGTGACTGTTGTTCCCGAATGCCCAGCAGTAATTATGGATTGAGAAATCAAATTTTCATGAACTCTGGGCAAGTTCGTCATTCTATTCATTGCTAACATTCTGACTTTCTTTAAGTCTAGAAAAGAACACGAAGACTATCTTCACTCTATGTTACAAGATTTATAATAAGAGAAATTCACACCAAAATTGTTGATTACTGTGACACGCTGAATCGCTTTGTTCTCACGGTAAATTTTACCATGACTAAGCCTACGCATAAAGGAGAAAATCCTACACTAACTTATGTGTTCCAGAGGATCCTACGCTAAGAGAGGTATAATGTATACCAGATTCATAACTTTCCCATTTCTATGTATCCAGGTCCAACAAAGATGTATCATGACCTTAACCACATCTTAGTGGAGAAGCATGAAACAAGATGCAGTTACGTTCATATCTAAATTCCTGACTTACTAGAAGGTTAAGATAGAACGCCAACACGCTTGCAGTCATTTCAACTGTTAGGAATTTCCGAATCGTCGTGCGACCATTTTACCTAGCCTACATGTTTTTTTTCATCCGAAGGGAGTACGCAGTAGTAGATTATCATATACCTTCCAGCCGATGATCGTACGATTACACGACACTCTTTCAGCTCTCAAATTGTATAAAGGTTCAGGTTCGCATTCATTAGTTACGTTCATGTCCGTATGACTAATTCAGCTCGCTAGTTACGTCTCACTATAGCGTTCACGATTTTGTTCACGTTTGTATTTTTTTTCATCTTTATGGTTGGTTTTCACTTTCACGTTCAAGACAATGTTCATGTTCATGATCGTCTTCTATCTCCCGATATACGGTTCATATTTCGTTCTGGAAAGTATTGCAAAAACTTGGGACACCAGACTCAAGCTTAGTATGACTTTCCATCCTCAGACAGATGTTTCACATCATATTTCACGTCTAAGCTCGTGTCGTTTGGAGTTACCTTCTCAGTTATTGCACGTTCATGATATGTTCCCCATATCATCTTTACCCTACGTTCTCATATCACGATCACGATATGTTGCACGCATTCTCGTTCGCCTTATGTTCTCATGTTTCATGCACCATATCTCTACGTATCACGTTCACAATTCTTCACGTATCACGTTCATAATTGTTCATGTGCTACTTCTCAATATGTCTCATGCAGCAATGCTAGGAGTGTGCTTATACCAGTAAGTATGTCATTTTGTATCATATCGTTTCATATACCCTTACATGTTATTTCTTACCCATTCGATCAGACCCAGATGAATCTATCTCATGTTAATAAACCAGAAACTTTGGTGTACCGTCAAGATAGAGTCATGAAGACCAAGGTTATTTCTTGCGTCAAGACCGTTTAGAGGAACCATTCCGAGCGGGAAGCCACTTGGAAACGGAGGAATTCATCTGGATTTCTTATCCTCTTTTACTTCCATAATTCTGATATGTTCTTTTTCAGTCAATTTATGTTCCATGTCCCCTTCAGACACGTCATGCAATGTTTTCTATAGTCACGTCACTTCACGTCCATGTCTTTCCAGTTTATCGTATCTCTTATTCGAGGATGAATTATTCTTTTTAGAGGGGAAGATTTGTAAAACCCGCTTTAAAAATACCTTAGTTTGTAAATTACATGAAATCGCGTAGAAAATTAAACAATACGAATAATTAACATACTACACGAGCCACGAATATTATTATGTAAATATAGTATGTTAACTAAATACGATAAGTAATTAAGTAGTTAAAATATTACGTATAATATGTGTACTGATAACGATACATATTCACGACATTTTAAAACTCGATAACGCGTAATATTTAACAAGTAAGAAATCTAAAAAAACAAATATAAAGGGTTGTTTGCTTTTGGACGTGTAGTCAAAGGGGAAAGGTAATGGGCCAAAGTGTTGATCCCAAACTTAGATCTATTTAGCTTTATGTATACGAGATTAGATCAAGTAATACACTTAGAGAAACCTTTGTATATGTATATGACAATCTAAGTGTTATGCGGAATTAACACTTAAACAAGAACACACAAGATGTAAACAAACTTTCACTTTGATTAATGATATCAAACTTGCTTACAATAAAAGTAGTTTACGTATGAAAAAACTTATATTGAACATTAACCTAAAGGTCTTCTTTTATAGACATAAGAAGCCTTGTATAATAATCTACGTATCAACTATTCTAGGTAAAGATAAATATAGAAAATACATTGTTGTTTCTATCTTTACTAGAAGTAATCTAGAATATAATAAACGCGTAGAGTATATCTTCCCATCAGTGCTTGTCTTCAATGTATCAACGCTTGACTTTGTCTTGTCAATGCTTGAGCTGTCAGCGTTTGTTTTACTCCTGTCAACGCTTGTTTTACTCTTGTCAGCGCTCAAGTAGACTGGCTATAATTTATTCCCAACAATCCTCCCCTAAACTTGATATCTACTCCAGTGATCAAGTTTCTGAATAAACATTAAGAACTAGGAGGAATCTTACAAACCTTCTCATATTGGTAATAAATAAATCTGATCAAGTCTTTTGCCACGTCACTTGAATAATCAATTTCCAGCTGAGTGTTCTTCATCTTCTCCAGGATTTCCTTGGATATGAAATACTGACCATCCACAAGTAGATAATCAGCAAACTTTGTAGCACTCAAATAATAAACACCAGCAGCTGAATACAATCTCCATTGAAGATCACTGAGATCATCTTCAAGATCCTTCCAAATAGCAGGATCCTCATCTTTTGGTCCACACATTCTTTTGAATGTAGACCACAGTTTTATTCCATTGACTGAAGTTGGTGCTTCAGCCTGATACTTGGCTTCTAACAACCTCCATAGGTCTACCAAGTCTTCTCTGTCAAAACTTGCAAACAAAGATATAAGGGTGGTAAAAGTGTGAACCTCTTTTCCATACCTGCCAATCTTCCAAAACCCACATTCATCTTCTTCATAGCTCACAATTGGGTTTCTGGAATCAAGTGGTAACGCTTGTACCATATCTGAAGCTTCTAATGGTGAGAGCTTGAGGCTCTTTCTTATGACAGCTTCACTTGGATGTAATGGATCCATATCTTTGGGAAACTCAAGAGAAACTCCCTTTTTCACTGGTCTGGGAACAAACATTGCTTTCTTGAGCTCCATTTCCTCTGCAAGTTCTTCTTTTCTTTCATCAGAAAGAAGTCTTAGAGTGTTTGCTTCCTGCACTCTAACCCAAATGGGATAAGCTCTACATTCTAACTCATCAAATGTCAATTCCATCAACTTCTTATAAGTCCATGATAGGTGTGAAAACACCCATCCTTTTTACCACTTAATTACAATAATAACCGAGCCAAAACGTGTATTTTATGTCATTTATGTCGGAATTATCGTGGTTTGCGTTTTTGTTGTGATTTAGGACGAAAAGGTGAAAAGTGGAGAAAACACGGGATTTCACGGGCTTTTATCGAAGAAAAAGACGAAAGATGAAGTCGAAAGATCAAGAGTGGAAAAAGAACGGAAGTCCAAGACCAATTCTGAAGATTTATCGAAGAAAAAGTCAAAAGACGGAAGTTCACTAAAAGCCGAAGAACTCAAGTCTTATTTATGAAGAAATGTCGAGACGAGTTCAAAGAAATCCCGAGACAAAGTCATTAAGTCCAAGATTAACAAAAGATGAAGAAGGGAAGGACTTAACTTTGCAATTAAGGAAAAGAGGAAAGAGGGAGGAAGCTTCCTACGCTCCTCCCTAATCACCCCTATATATAGTTTTAGCTAGTTTCATTTTCATGTTGTTGGGTGGTTTGACAAACCACCACTTCCACCATTTTTATACTTGTTATTTCATTTCTTGCACTTTAATTTCTTGTTATGCACCTTTAATCATTTAATTTTCAAGTAAGTTTTCATTTATTGTTCTTGAATCTTTACTTTTCTTGTTTAAATCTCTCATCTTCCTTTCTTGATTCTAGTTTACTTTTGGTGCGAATTACATATGATCCGTGTTGTTCATTAATGTTTTCGTGCTTAAAAAGTTCATCTTTTTATGGTTTGATTTAAAAGTTTGTTTATTTTAAGTTTGGAAAAGTTGTAATTTGAGCTTATTTAGTCTTTTTCACATTAGATTCGTTTAAGTTTTGGTTTTAGCTTATCCTAGTAGCTTATTACCTTTTGCTTAAATTTCGGATCAAGAGAGTAATCGGAAAGGGTATTAAACCCTTTTCCGATTTGCTCATTCCGACCAGCACCATCACCATATTCCGATCACTTGATTGGAAAAGGGTTTTACATTCCTTTTATACATTTCTTTTACATTCCAATCATCTTGATTGGAAAAGGGTTTTACATTCCTTTTATACATTTCTTTTACATTCCAGACATCTTGATTGGAAAAGGGTTTTACATTCCTATCAGCATTCCTATCAGCATTCCTATCAGCATTCCTATCAGCATTCCTATCAGCATTCCTATCAGCATTCCTATCAGCATTCCTATTAGTATTCCTATCAGCATTCCTATCAGCATTCCTATTAGCATTCCTATTAGCATTCCTATCAGCATTCCTATCAGCATTCCTATCAGCATTCCTATCAGCATTCCTTTTACATTCCTATCAGCATTCCTATTAGCATTCCTATCAGCATTCCTATTAGCATTCCTATCAGCATTCCTATCAGCATTCCTATTAGCATTCCTATCAGCATTCCTATCAGCATTCCTATCAGCATTCCTATCAGCATTCCTTTTAGCATTCCTTTCAGCATTCCTTTTACATTCCTTTCGCATTCCTTTTGCATTCCTTTTACTTATTGCAATTAACATTTTCATTTTACTTAGTAATAGATAACCAAACCATTTTCATTTCCACCAAGAACAATTGAGTCGTACTTTGAACCGGAAATCAATTTGATTAGACACCGAGAAAAACGAACTTTTTCAATTAGCAAAACCTTACATTAAAATGGCGCCGCTGCCGGCTCTTTTCGTGAAGATTAACGGTTTTTTGTGAGAGACGCGTTGGCTTTTGGGATCCGTTCACTTGTGAACGTTATTTTTCGTGTCCAAAAATTTTCAAAAATCCCAAAAACATTTAAAAAATCATAAAAAGCATTTCTTTTTCAAAGTTTTGCACCAAAAATATTCTTCTTGCTTATCTATTTTCTTTATGGATTTTTATGTCCATTGCGTCGGGTGTGGGAAACGATTGTACGGGAACGACTCTTGTCAATGGTGTACATGTGAGCGGTGCGGAAACGATATTAAAGATACACAATTAATACCAGGATTTTGTCCTTTGTGCCATTCGCTTAATTCGTCCTTTTTGAACCCACCTACTCTTTCCCCGTG
Source organism: Glebionis coronaria (assembly GCA_025667525.1). Lineage (NCBI taxonomy): Eukaryota > Viridiplantae > Streptophyta > Magnoliopsida > Asterales > Asteraceae > Glebionis > Glebionis coronaria. The sequence continues at coordinate 166,055,103 of CM046874.1, forward strand.
CATCTATTGTGGAAGCGATTCTCATTGGCATGTTTCGTGTCCGGTTCAATACCCGTCTGTTCACGGACAAGAACCGGGGTACAATTATGACTACGATAATAGCTATCCACAAGACGCACCCGATTTTTCTCCCGACCCATGTTGCCAAAATTGTGGGGGTCCTCACGATACCTATTATTGTCAACCAATGAATTATTATGTGCAAAATCCGTGTCCTCAGTTTTCTTCACCAATGGATTATTATGAACCAAACCCGGTTTCTAATTCTTCTCAACCGATGAACTACTATGAGCCACAATCATGCTATAATTCAGGTTTTCAACATTTTGAATCCCCACAACACCCCATCGATCATCAACCCTCCTTCGAACATTTGAGCTCCCACGAACAATGGGAAACTCTTGCTAAGCAAGGTCAACAACTTCAAGAAGCTTTCACCAAGATCATCAAGAAATGTCAAGAGGATCAACGACAGGAGCAAATATCGAATATCGAGACTTATACCCCTCCTCCGGTGTATCCATACTATTATGATGATGATGACGATGAGCCTACTATTTCTTGGAATGACCTTACTGCTCAATGTCCTAGTGCAATTGTCATCCCTCCTCTCAATATCCCAAACTTGTCTAAGGATTGTGATACATTGAGTGAGTTTAGTGAATTTGGTCTTGATAAATTGTTTGATGATGAGGTTTGTGACATACCGACTGCTATGGAGCTTGAGGACGACGTTGCTCTTATGGAAGAGGTCGATCCTAATGATGACGATTTTTCTCCAAGCTATGAGAATTTCACTTTTGAAATTTCTCAATCTCCACCGGGAGATGCGGGCGATGACGATTTATTCTCTCCGGTTTACGAAAAGTTCACCGATGAACATGATCTTGTGGATGAGGTTGAAGACGTGCTTCTTCGCGTTAGATTACGGAAAGTGCACCTTCTTATTGCTCAAATCGAAGCGTTGACTTCTCATCCTCTTTCCGAGTCTTTGCCTCCATCTATTCCTCCCGTTGAAGATAATGACCCATTGCTGGAGGAAATCGACATTCACTCCATACCACCAGGTAATGATGACGATGACATGGAGGGGGATATTATTTTTGATAATTTGCTACTTGAAAGTATTGATCCAAGTCCCCCTCCCGAGCACCTTTCATCCTCCCTTTTAGCCACTATCACGGAGGATGAGTGCTTTGACCCGGGAGGTGACATTGATTATGCTATGATTGATAACAATACGGCTTTGTCGCTTGCTCAGCATCCATTGTCTTTGGGGGAGGACAATGTGCTTACTTTACCCAACCCACCTCCCGTGGATCTTGATTTCACATACTTTTCGTATGTTGAAAGGGTTTTTCTCCCATTCAAGACTTATCCCCCCGCCTCTCCTTTGTTGATGTCAACCGGGAACGAGGACAAGGTCTTTGATCCCGGTATTGCATTCGAGGCTTCCCCATGGACCATTTAATTCGGGGACGAGTCAGGCTCGTGACTCGGTTAACAAAAACAATTGCTTTTTGGGAGGCAACCCAATTATTTATCTATCTTTACCATAAGTGTAGGGGGAGCCCCCGTGGTGTTTCTTGCTTTCTTTCTTATCATGTGCAGGGATTAGAGCTTCAAAGACACACTCTTGATGACTTTTGACGAACCGTGATTCCGTGTTCCCTTCTTCCCGGTTCTATCCTAAACTCTTTTCGATTCACTATTTTATATTTTCCAATATTAAAATAGGAATCTCTTTAGTTGTCTCTTCCTTAGCGAGATTTAAACAAAGTGCACAATGTCCTAAGTGTAGGGGAGTTTACTTCCACATGCTTAAACATTGAGGACAATGTTTATCTTAAGTGTAGGGGGGACTTCTATCGAAGTTAAGTGGTCTTTTCCTTGTATTTGTCCTCATTTTAACCGGAAAATCAATTTTTCGACATTTTTCAAAATTCTTGATCTATTTTGGCCTATTAGTTTTTCCTTTTGTATAGTTGTTCTTATTAGAATAGATGTTTAATAAAGTGGTTTTAATTTTCAAACGTTGTGAATCTTTTGACTCAACTCGAGTTTACTTATCTAAGTTTACTCTAGCTAGTATCCTTAACGTGTTTAAGTCAAGTTTTGCTAGGCTTTTATATAGGGAGCTATAAAACGCGAAAGTCTTAACTCTCACGGGTTAAGAACAAGAACTTTTCGCAAGTTCCTATAATTGATCCTAGAGAGACGTTTATCAAGGGAACTTTAAAACGCGATTTCTAAACTTTCAAAAGTCTAAGAATTTGCAAGATCCTATAGGCGACTCGAAAACCCAAAACTTTGATTTAATAGGCTAAGCATCCACGAGTCTCATTCCTTGAGATTTTAAACTGTGGAGAACGAGAGATGATAGAGCCAATTATAAGTTTGGTATTCTTTCGTGAATTTATGTGAGTTAATTATAAGCCTAATCTCCCATCGCTTGTTAATAAATTTATCTGCAATAAATAAGGTTGTACGATTTGAAAAGTTACTTAGCTTCTAGCCCAAGATCGTTTAAAAGTTGCTCGGTACGGATTAGAGTTCATAGCCAAGGCATAACTTATTGAAGCGGGATGCGAAGATTGGCGAGTCCGAAAAGGCCCTAACAAGGCATGAGGGATACATTTTGTTGCTAAAGATCCAAAAGTGATGTGAAGAATCATTTATCGAAAATCAATATGAAGGATCGAGACACACGACGAAAAGCAAATACTCCCCTAAAGATCATGGAGAAGTCTATCCAAAAAGGCCCTAACAAGGTATGAGGATAAATAGATTCAAGTCCTAAAAGGAGGCAGATCGTTGTATATCAAAGTCCAAAATAAAGATTGGAGACAAATGAAGAAGTCGTTGTCCAAGTATGAATCTCTCAAAATTTCAAGTGAAGAAATTCCTATTATGAAGAGAAGACCATTATTTCATGAACGTCTCTCAAGATTTGAAGTATGAAGTCGCTGCCAAATATCGGTCCGAGAAAGGTCTCAAATCGCGAAGCGAGTTATGCCAAGATATGAACTTTATGAGGTCCCGAGAAGCAGTTTTAAAAGATTTTGTCCTTTAGCTAACTATTGATTAAATCGTTCACTTTATTTTCGGACTAAATAACTATCGAAATAAGTCAAAAACGCATCCTCATGATCATTCAAGACAACAATAAAATAAAAGAGATACACCTAGGAATAAGGGAGTCTAAGTGAATAATTTGCCCACATGAGTTCGTGTTAGTTTGCTAACTTATAATAACAATGATCTCGTTTCTAAGCTTGGTTTGGAGAAAGTGAAAACTTGAGGATGATGATCATTCAGGACATTTCCAAAACCCAAAGGTATGTTTTTGATTTCTTTACTTTGTATGTTTATAATTTTCTATCTCTTTAATAAAGGCCAACGTGGATTGATTATGATGGAAAATGTAATCTTGCTTTGTAACTAATGCATTGCATGAGGACATTGCAATGGTTAAGTGTAGGGGATTTGATAGGTGTGAAAACACCCATCCTTTTTACCACTTAATAACAATAATAACCGAGCCAAAATGTGTATTTTATGTCATTTATGTCGGAATTATGCGTGGTTTGCGTTTTTGTTGTGATTTAGGACGAAAAGGTGAAAAGTGGAGAAAACACGGGATTTCACGGGCTTATATCGAAGAAAAAGACGAAAGATGAAGTCGAAAGATCAAGAGTGGAAAAAGAACGGAAGTCCAAGACCAATTCTGAAGATTTATCGAAGAAAAAGCCAAAAGACGGAAGTTCACTAAAAGCCGAAGAACTCAAGTCTTATTTATGAAGAAATGTCGAGACAAGTTCAAAGAAATCCCGAGACAAAGTCATTAAGTCCAAGATTAACAAAAGATGAAGAAGGGAAGGAATTAACTTTGCAATTAAGGAAAAGAGGAAAGAGGGAGGAAGCTTCCTAAGCTCCTCCCTAATCACCCCTATATATAGTTTTAGCTAGTTTCATTTTCATGTTGTTGGGTGGTTTGACAAACCACCACTTCCACCATTTTTATACTTGTTATTTCATTTCTTGCACTTTAATTTCTTGTTATGCACCTTTAATCATTTAAGTTTCAAGTAAGTTTTCATTTATTGTTCTTGAATCTTTACTTTTCTTGTTTAAATCTCTCATCTTCCTTTCTTGATTCTAGTTTACTTTTGGTGCGAATTACATATGATCCGTGTTGTTCATTAATGTTTTCGTGCTTAAAAAGTTCATCTTTTTATTGTTTGATTTAAAAGTTTGTTTATTTTAAGTTTGGAAAAGTTGTAATTTGAGCTTATTTAGTCTTTTTCACATTAGATTCGTTTAAGTTTTTGTTTTAGCTTATCCTAGTAGCTTATTACCTTTTGCTTAAATTTCGGATCAAGAGAGTAATCGGAAAGGGTATTAAACCCTTTTCCGATTTGCTCATTTCGACCAGCACCATCACCATATTCCGATCACTTGATTGGAAAAGGGTTTTACATTCCTTTTATACATTTCTTTTACATTCCAATCATCTTGATTGGAAAAGGGTTTTACATTCCTTTTATACATTTCTTTTACATTCCAATCATCTTGATTGGAAAAGGGTTTTACATTCCTATCAGCATTCCTATCAGCATTCCTATCAGCATTCCTATCAGCATTCCTATCAGCATTCCTATCAGCATTCCTATCAGCATTCCTATCAGCATTCCTATCAGCATTCCTATCAGCATTCCTATCAGCATTCCTATTAGCATTCCTATCAGCATTCTTATCAGCATTCCTATCAGCATTCCTTTTACATTCCTATCAGCATTCCTATTAGCATTCCTATCAGCATTCCTATTAGCATTCCTATCAGCATTCCTATCAGCATTCCTATTAGCATTCCTATCAGCATTCCTATCAGCATTCCTATCAGCATTCCTATCAGCATTCCTATCAGCATTCCTTTTAGCATTCCTTTCAGCATTCCTTTTACATTCCTTTCGCATTCCTTTTGCATTCATTTTACTTATCGCAATTTACATTTTCATTTTACTTAGTAATAGATAACCAAACCATTTTCATTTCCACCAAGAACAATTGAGTCGCACTTTGAACCGGAAATCAATTCGATTAGACACCGAGAAAAACAAACTTTTTCAATTAGCAAAACCTTACATTAGTCCACCCTGTTCCATGACACCTGAGCAACATGCAGTACAACTCCCTTCTATCCCTTTTCAAATTTGAGAGAACATTGTTGGCTTTGTGTTTCAGAATAACCTTGCAATCCTTTTGGACTCTTAGAATAATCTCCAAACCCCATATCTGATCTGAAATGGTCAAGTGTGGATTCTCCATACATCTATCTTCCTAGGCATGGTACATCTGAACAACTTCTGGCATATCAAAATCAACCTGCAATTTCAACTCTCTCAATTTCTCCTTGGCCAGCTCATCTCCATATTCAAGTCTTTCTGGCTGTTCTATGATCATAACACTTGAATCTGAACTGGCTTCATCACTTCCTTGTTGCTCTTCTGTGAAGAAACCTCTTTGATGATGGATGATGACTGGGATACATCAACCTCATTTGCAGGTCTGTCAACGCCCAATTTTGCTTTGTCAGCGCCCAAGATACTCATGTCAGCGTTCAAATTCTCCTTGTCAACGCTCAAATTTCCTGCCTCGGCGCCTTTTGCAATTTCCTCCAACATGGCTGTAAATGATAAATTTAAGTTTGTAGGAGAGACTAGAGACGTATCAAAACTTGTCTGTTTCTTCAAACTTGTTAGGGCCTCAGCAGCATCCAAAGATTGACCATCATGGCTGCCCTTATCACTCACATTTATTTGTTCATCCTCCCCTTTGGAAGATTCCTCCATCCCTCTCCTTGTACTAGCAGTCTCCAAAATAACAATCCTCTCCCTCAATTGCTTGAGTTCAAGGCCTTGTGTGCTGACAACTTGTACCAAGTCTGCATTTTGCTTTTGCAAGCTCATGCAGACAGCCGTCAATTCCATTAGAGTCATTGGTTCCAATCTTCCCTCTTCTAAAATGGGTATGTGACCTCCCAAGTTAGATTCATTGGGCATGGATGAGGTCTTAATTATGGTGGGACTGCCTTAGCCAGCTTCTAAGCCATAACCAATAGTCCCAGCCTCATCCATAACACCAACCACACTTGCGGTGGTGGTTCTCTCTGCTACATGGCTAGGACCACTAGAGGAGAACACTCCAGTAGTCCTTTGGCGTTTTTGTAACCTATATTGTGTTGGTGGAGATGATGATGTGGATTGGGTGGATGTGGGTTGGTTAAGGGGTGTTTGGGTCTGTGAAGGTTGTGTGTCAACGTTTGAAATAGGCACATCAACGCCAACATTTAATGTGTCAGCGTCGAAGGGTTCTTGGTCAATTTGCATATGTTGTGGTGAAGGTAAAGGTTCAGGGATTGGGTCAATTTAGGGTTGGGGTCTGGTTGGGGTTGAGCTGCTTCAATGACAGCAATCATAGCTGGGGTTAAGGGTAGGTCACGATGTGGGGGTGAGTTCATCTTTATAAAAATTGCTTTCTTTTGCACAAGGATCTCATAAAAATCATTATGATCCCTTGTGCAGTATCCTTGGACATCAAAAACCATTTGTAAAAATCTGGGATAAACTAAAGTCATTTTGTTCCCTTTATTTTTACACATACCCTCAAAAATCATTTTAGAATAATTAAATTTTTGCCCAGTAGCAATACACACAATAGCACTGGCAATAGATCTATTGATCTCATTGTGTGCAGTGCACTTGGGACTCAAACATTGTAGGAGGACATGTATTAGTTACTTCCAGGCTGGGGGAAACTCCTGTTTATGATATTTATTTAAAGTTCCTTGAGCAGGAAAAGGATAACCCAAAGCCCTTAGTCCTTGTTCTATTTCACTAATGGGAAGGGTGGTTATACCATCAGCATCATCAAGATGCAAAGCTTGGCGTACCAAAGCTTAAGTAACCACCCAAGTTCTCCCATGAACAATAGAAGATAATGTAGTCACTCTATTAACTGTTGAGGAACTAACATTGTTCCAAAACTGTTTAATATGTGTGACAGGAATGAGTGGTGCATGAGAAAGAGCATACCTAAAAGGAGATGCGTTCAAATACGCCACCATTTGTGTGTAGTGGGGAAACAGAGCATCATCAGCTTCAAGATACGCGATCATGTTGTGTTGACTTCTGAACCCCAATTCCAAATCTGATGGTTTAAACTTTGGTGCCATTGTTGAAAGCTGGTAAAAATGATAGATGAAGATGAAGTTGATAAGAGAAAATTGTGTTAGACAAGAATAATAGGTACCCTGTTTAAAAATAGGAGCCAAATATATAGGAGAAGAAAATGCATGTGATTGGCCCAAAAATAGGCAAGTATTTTCAAAATGTAATCATGAAAATATTGAAAAAGAATAAGTTTATCTCATGCATTAAATGAAGGTTATCAGCTCCCAAAATTACGGCCTAAAAATATGTCAAAAAGTAACAACTGGGTAGGTCCCATTGAGTGTCAACGGTCAAAAATAACCTATCAACGCCCAACGGCTATATTCTTGTCAACATTTGCCATAGCCATGTCAGCGTCTAAATTGGTCACAACAACGCTTGGAAAAATACTTGTCAGCGTCCAAAAATAAAAATGTTTAAAAATGAAAAATGACCTTAACAAAGTAATTTATCCTAGAGAAGATAACCAAAAAGCTGATAATTATTATAGGGCGGCAAGCACTGTCCAGTTATGCACACTTGCTTATGCAAGATAGACATAACAGTCCTCTAGTGTCCCTTGCTAACCAAAACTCTTAACAACTAAGTTACCTTATAAAATTCCTTGTTACTCCTAGGTAAATCCCATAACAAAATTATTTCCAAGTCTCCCAACATACCACAACCAATTCTAGGCCAAAAATGTCTTGGCAGCATGCATAGTATATCAACTTTGCATGCTACAGTGCCTCATGATTTAGTAAAACTAACTCATACTCACCTGTGGACACAATCTAGAATTGTGATAAGAGTATCATATGGATACCCAAACATCCTAAAGGTTCCTAAAACCTCCCCTTAAACTATGATACATAAGTTGCTAAAAATATGCATGAACATAAAAATTTATGTCAAGATAGGAATTAAAAATTCCAACCATCATCCATAAAAAAAACTTGTCCAAATGCTTCTCCAATGATCCATAAGCAACTCTGTATCCGTTGGTATACTGCTAACACCACCTGCACATTTAGATTGAAAACCACAAAACTAACATTGTTGCTGACAACGCCCCGATAACACATGACAGCGTTCAGGAAAGCTTTGTCAGCGTTAGACAAATATATTGCTGACAACGTCACAAAAACACTTATCAGCGTTCAAGCAACCTTTGTCAGTGTTAGAAAAATATAGTGGAAAATCTAAATCCTCAAAAAGACCAATAACAATGCATTATCCTGGACATACTTTTACAAAAAGACTCCAAAACACATATTATGTGAGATTGATCATTCCAATACTTGTTACCAAGTATTGAAACCTCCCAGCATTAAAAGGTTTAGTTAGTAAATCTGACACATTCTCTTCTGTGTCAACCCTATCTGGTTGTATTAAACCTTTTTCAAAACAATCTCTTATAAAATGGTGTCTAATTTCTATGTGTTTAGTTTTAGAATGATGTACAGGATTCTTAATAATGCATAAAGTGCTGTTATTGTCAACAAATATCTTGGTATGCATGAAATTATACCCATAGTCTAACAGCTGGTTCTGAATCCATAAAACTTGTCCATAACAAGCAGCTACAGCCACATACTCAGCTTCAGTTGTAGAATTAGCCACCACTGTTTGTTTCTTGCATTGCCAAGATATCAACCTGCTCCCAAGAAACTGACATCCACCAGTTGTGGATTTCCTATCAAGTTTATCACCTCCATAGTCACTGTCTGAATATGCAGTCAGCTCTGATTGTGGTAAATTACGACCTTTAGGAAAAGGAGCGTAAAAGCGGAAAGTATTAAGTGATGATTTAGGAAAATCAAGCACTAATGACCCTTATGAATTTCAAGTTCGTTTCCCAAGGAGGTATATGTGTGTGAAAAACTTGTTAAATGTTTGTGATTAATGATTGGTTTAGAAAGGGATGAGAAAAGAAAATGACGAATACGTAAAAATTACTACTAGAAAGTTAAAACGTAAAACCTTAAAAACCACAAAAATAAAAATAAATTCTAAAAATTACCAAAAATTCACCAAAAATCAAAATAAATAAACTAAGAGTTTACCAATGATCAAATCTTTTTCAAACCTTTTAAATAACTAAATATTCAATTTTTAAATGCTAATTAAAGCCCTAAAAATCTAATAAATTACCAAAAAGCCCAAATAAAGATTTTTCAATTGGTAAACCTCAAAAATGACCTAAAAAGATTAAAAACTATTTTTAGAAATTTTTAAACTAATAAAAACTATTTAAAATGATTTAAGAACTATTAAAACTTAAAATAATTATAAAATTTAATCTAAAAGAGATAAAATTATTCTAAAAGTTGCTAAATTCCTATTTTAATGTATTAAACCTAAGAAAAATATAAAAAGTTGGAAAATGTGAAATTTGAAAAATAATAATAAAATAATATTAAAATAATATTAAAAATCCAAAATTTATAAAAAATTATAAAAACTTGCAAACTAGTTTATTTTAACCTAAATAATCAGAAAATCAAAGTGAAATTACCAGAATACCCCTATTGGGCCCTCAAATGGGCCAAAACCAAAAACAGTCAAACCAAATGGGCTTTTGGGCCCAAAAAATCAAACTTGGCCCAATTGACTTGGAAAAGCCCTATCCGACTCAAAATTCAATTCTAAGAACAAAACTCTAAAGGCCCAAAAGCTGAATATGAGCTTATCACAGCTTATTAAGCACACAACTTTTTCTTATTGGGCTTTTCAGCCCATTAAGCAATAAGCCAATGCCATAAGCTCTAACTTGACACACAACCTTCTTTTGGGATGCTTATGAGATCTGTAAAAAGAAATTTTGAAAAAGCACACTTAATAAGCCAGAAATAAGCAAAGTATTATTTCACTGAAAGACAAAATAGTCGTTTTTGAGAAATAAGGCACCTCAGGACTTGATTCAACTTGCAAAAGATCACAAATGGACTCAATAAGCCAAATCAATCAACAAAAATCCAATAAGCACAACCAATAAGCCAGAATAAGCACAAATGAACTTATGAAAAAGTCAATGAAGTTAGTTTTCTAGTCAAACCCTAAAGTCAACCCACCAAATGCTCCAGTATGAACAAATGGGTCAAATAGTGAGCACCTATTACAAAATCCAAGTTGTTGCTGGTTAGAATAAGCTATTATAGCTTATTGATAAGCTGACACCAATTTTACACTAGCAGTGGCAACTAGCAGGGGAAAGGAGTTCCCACTGCTTTGACTATTTGACCAAGCTTATTTGAAAGTTCTGGTTGGATTCAAATGGAAACAAAGGCACCCTTGTGATCAGTGAATCACAAGGAGTCAATAGCAACAAGAAAATCACAATTTGGTTCACACAATAAGCCACAATCAATCAAACAGTCACTAGATACCACACAGACATGGAAATGAGCAGTTAAGCACTTAATAAGCAGATTTAGCAAGAATAAGCCAACCAAACTTAACAGGATGCATACACAAGCTATATAGACTAAGAATAAACACAAAGCAACAAGAATCAAACACTGAATCAAAGCAAACAACAAGATCTAGGCACAAACAGTTACTGATGAACAATGAACATATGCAGAAACAAGTTTGCTGATCTATTTGACACTTGATCCAATTTCAGGCCTCAAATCCTTCTTCCCTGGTGTGATTAACTAAGGTTTACCACTTGTTAGCCCTAGCCTAAGCTTAGATCTAGGTGTCCTCAAAATCCTAGCCAATTTTACCAAGTATTCAAGATTTTATACCCTATTTTATGAATCTATGTGTTTCAAACCTTCAAACCTGCAAACAGATGAACAAATGCACTCAAATAACAGATACTAACACTTGCAAACAACAAACCACAACTTAACAAGCCACAATCCCAACTTATGCAGTAAACCCAAACACCCTTTTAAAACTTGTTTTCATAATTTTTCAAAGGCTTATGCAGATTTTACCTACAAATCAGTCTAACAACACCTCATAAACATCAAACCAAGCCAAATAAACAATAATCAACCACAATATCACAGATTCAAGCACAAATCCACAAAAATCACAATTAATCAAAAACTTAAAGAGAAAATGAAAAGGGAAGAAGATGCAAACCTCCAAGACCTACATCCAGGCCTTGGATTGTTTGAGCTGAGGTACTAGCAGAACAAGTACCAGCTTCCAAGCTTCTAAGAAGAATAAACCACAAAGTGAGATCAAAATAAACCAAACTTCTGATTTTTGAAACCCAAGCTTTATCAACTAAAACTTTGCCTCAAAAACCTTCAAACAAGATTATGGAACTCAGATTTTAGCTTATCAAACACCAAACTTTTATAAATAACAGATTAGAATTCAAAATTTTCAGAAATTCAAACTTTATTTCATAAAAAGGAATTACAAAGATTTAAAAGCTAAAATCTGGAACAAAGGGACTCTCACATGTTGAGGTCTCCTTTTATAGGCAAATGCCTGGCTAAACACTATTCACAAACCCTAGCACTAAATTCTCTAAAATGCCCTTGGTCCTTCTAGACGTTTTGATGGAATGAGCTGTTCAAATGCATCTTGGACGTTCATTTCAGCTTTGATATGAAGCAAAGAGTCTAGGCTGTTGATTTGGCCACGTTATTTTACTTGGAGGCTAAGTTGCATTTTCATTGGTTGAGAAGGTTGAGTGTGGGGTCCAAGGAGTAGTGGGATTGAGGGTTTTGTGTGGGGGATTTGTTTCTGCACATGCGAATCAAGTGTGGGTAAGGTTAATTTAGATTTACCCTTTGTTTAAGTTGGTGTAAATTCTGGGGTGAAGAATGGTAAACAGTAACATGTTTGATCCGAAATTGGGGGAAGTTGTGGTGTTTGGCGCAATTTCGTTTCAAATGTTTCAATAGCACACTTTTGGTCCTTGTATTTTGGGATTTTTGGTAAATCAAGTAATTCAGCCCTAAAAACGATTTCCCTTTGTATTTAACTTTCACACTTTGGCAGTTTTGGCACAAAACTTTGGAAAAAGGTTTACAAGGGTTGTTTTTGACATTTTGAGATATTTCAAGGGCTGATCTTGGACATTCTTGATGTTCAAAGGTCTTCAATGTATCTTTGGCATGATGAGGGACCATAATTGACAATTTGGAATTGTTGAGGGACTAATCTTGCCACTTCTTCAAAGTTGAAGGACCTTTTGTGTAATTTTGACAAACTTAAGGGACCAAACTTGTAATTATCAATATACAAGGGTTTTAAGTGTCATTTCTTCAATAAATGAGGATCAATCTTGTATGTCTTCAAGTCTTCAAGGGTATTTGTTGAATATTCCATGAATAGGGCCCGGTTCTTTGTACGGCTTCGTTTCTCGTGCCCATTTTTCCTTGTATCTTGTGATCTTTTGTCCTTTTCATGATATCCATACCTAAAATACATAAGTAAACAAACACAAGCATATATATGGTATAGTATGACACTTTTATGCATTTAAAGCCCGAAAAGAACGATGAGATCATGTATAAATGCCATCTCATCACTCCCCCATACTAAGCCATTGTCGTGCCCTCACGCAATGCTAGAATAAAGTATCTAAGCATCACCAAAGTTCAATTTTATTAACCTTTATTGAAGAGTAAAAGACTTGCAACATACTACGAAGATGTGTAAAGACATAATGTATGATTTTCATCACAAAAAGTGACTTTTAGGGTCAAAGAATAGAAACAAGTAAATGTCCCTTAGAGAAAACTTCGTCATCCTTGATTGTCATACATTCCATGCTAAGTGCAATAACGAGATCATTGTTGGTACAAGTCACAATGCTAACACTACTCATATGTCCAAATTGTGTAATACTTTTTCTCCCCGCAATCCAAGTTATTAAGAAAAGAAAATGGGTTACTAACATTTTTTATCTATTTGTCATGGATCACAAGTGATTCATATTGACTTATTTGAGTAGTTAATAGTCCGAAAGCAAAGTAGCACGATTTGATCAATAGTTAGCCGAAGGACAAAATCTTTTAAAACGGCTTCTCGTGTATCTCCTTAAGTTCATATCTTGGCATAACTCGTTTCACGATTTGAGACCTTTCTCGGACCGATATTTGGCATGTACTTCACACTTCAAATCTTGGGAAGACGTTCTCGAAATTATGGTCTTCTCTTCATATATTTGGAATTTCTTCACTTGACGTTTTTGAGAGATTCTTCATTTTGGACCACGACTTCATCATTTTTCTTCAATCCTTACTTTGGATTTTGATATACAACGATCCTCCTCCTTTTCGGACTTGGATATATTTATCCTCTCTTTTTGGATAGACTTTCTCCATGATCTTTAGGGGAGTAATTGCTTTTCGTCGTGTGTCTCGATCCTTCATATTGATTTAGGAATAATGATACTTCACATCATCTTTGGATCTTTAGCAAAAATAGAGCTCCTCATGCCTTGTTAGGCCTTTTTGGATGATCGCCAATCTTCGCGCCCCGCTTCAATAAGTTATGCCTTGGCTATGAACTGTATTCAACCCCGAGCAACTTTTAAACGATCTTGCGCTAGAGGCTAAGTAACCTTTCAAATCGTACGACCTTACTTATTGCAATTATGAATTATTCCTAATGCATTGATCTTATGGGAAGAAAAAGCCATAATTAAAAACATATGAGTTTTTGAAAGAACATTTCATGTTCTACGTTTAGCATGATCACTTGTCTAACTCTATCATTTCTCGTTCTTCACTATATAAAGACCTCTAATTAAAGAGACTCGTGAATACTTAGCCATGCAAGTCAAAATTTAAGCCAAATTTGGATTAGCTTTCATTAAGACTATATCAAATCAAAGTTTTGGGTTTTCAAGCCACCTATAGGATCTTGCACTTTCTTGGACTTTTTCAAGTTTAGAGAATGCGTTTTATAGTTCCCTTGATAAGTGACTTTCTAGGATCAATTATAGGAACTTGCGAAAAGTTCTTGTTCTTAACCCGAAAGAGTTAAGACTTTCGCGTTTTAAAGCTCCCTATATAAAAGTCTAGCAAAACTTGAATTGAGCGGGTTAAGGAATGTAAATGGCTCCAAATGCCCATCGAGTCAAAAATTAACTCTTATTCTACCCATCGGAAAATATACATTCGTGTCTTAAAAACACTTATGAAAACTAAGAAAAATTTTAAAATTTTGGCCATTTTTAGCCTTATTAGCAACAAAACATTGAAAATTGCAAATCGTGAGGGCGTAGCAAAGCAAGTACCTATTCGCCCCCCCATACTAAAAGTAAACATTGTCCTCAATGTTTCGAGTCTAAAGGTGGAGCACCCCCATACTAGAGACGAAGAGTCGACTGCTTAGGATCTAGCATGGAAAGGGTGATCAACAATATATCTAAAGCCGTTTATTAAGTATGCTAAAAGATAATTGTTAGAACAATAAAGGATATGTCATGGATTCGTGAAAAACTTCTTCAAGCAAACGATGGAGGCTCAAGTAAACGAACACGAGTGTCTTCAATCGTAGATGATGATGATGATCTAAATAACACAATCACGAACAACCACGAGACAACGAGTTGAAAGGGTACAAGTCCCCTTATTAGTGAATAGTAAGCATAAAGGATAAGCATGGGATCTCCCCCACGAGGCACCTCGTTTTTTATTACCGAGTCATGAGCTCGACTCGATCCCCTCAATGCTAATTATCATTGGGGAAGGTGACTTGGTCGAGGGCAACCATTGAAGGAATTTCCCCACCAAAGTAGTGCTTAAGCCTATGTCCATTCACCTTGAAATTAGGACCATCATCTTGAGCTAGCTCGATGGTCCCATACGGAAACACTTGTGTAATGGTGAACGGACCCGACCAATGAGATTTCAATTTCCCGGAAAATATCTTAAGTCGAGAGTTAAAAAGCAACACTTGATCACCAACATTAAAAACCCGGTTTTTAATCTTTGAATCATGAAACTGTTTAGTCTTTTCTTTAAAAATTAATGAATTTTCATAAGCATTATCTCTTAATTCATCCAATTCATTCAATTGTATTTTCCGGTGATCTCCCGTGGTCTTCAAGTCAAAGTTTGCATGCTTAAGGGCCCAATATGCCTTGTGCTCCAACTCAATGGGCAAATGACAATTTTTCCCATAGACTAACTTATAAGGAGTGCAACCGATAGGTGTCTTATAAGCGGTCCTAAAGGCCCATAAAGCGTCATCGAGTTTGTCGGACCATGAAGCACGGTTTTCTCCAATCGACCTCTCTAAAGTTCTCTTCAAAGCTCGGTTCGAAACCTCGACTTTCCCACTCGTTTGTGGGTGATAAGCCGTAGAAAGACGATGAGTAACTCCATATTTCTTTAGAACCTTTTCGAATTGGTCATTACAAAAATGGGTTCCACGATCGCTTATAATAGCACGAGGGGTTCCGAACCGAGAGAATAGTTGCTTCAAAAACTTCACTACCACACGAGCATCATTAGTAGGCAAAGCCTTAGCTTCCACCCACTTAGAAAGGTAGTCCACCGCGACGAGGATATATTTGTTGCCATGAGACGATGGGAACGGCCCCATAAAGTCTATTCCCCATATGTCGAAAATCTCACACACTTGAATTATGTTTTGCGGCATTTCATCACGTTGAGACGATTTTCTTTGACGTTGGCACGAATCACACGACTTTACAAGTGCGTGTGCATCACGATAGATAGAAGGCCAAAAGAAACCGGCATCGAACACTTTCTTAGCCGTGAGATTTGCATCGTGGTGACCACCCGTGGGTCCCTCGTGACAAGCTCTAAGGATATTAGAAGCTTCGGCACCAAACACACAACGTCGAACGAGTTGATCCGCACAAACCTGAAAGAGATAAGGGTCGTCCCAAAAATAGAACTTGACGTCACGAAAGAATTTTTGTTTTTGTTGTGTCGTCATACCCTTGATTATGAAATTTCTCGCATGGTAATTTGCAATGTCGGCAAACCATGGGGTGGTGTCTTTAGAATTCACTACACCGAGAGTCTCAAGAGGAAATGTTTCGGTGATTTCCTTGTTCTCGAAAACATCTTTGTGAGGATCTTCTAGACGAGAGAGATGATCGGTCGCTAGATTCTCGGCTCAATTTTTGTCAAGCACGGTGACATCAAATTCTTGGAGGAGGAGCATCCAACGAAGCAATCTCGGCTTAGCATCTTGCTTAGCTAAGAGATACTTGATAGCCGAATGGTCGGTATACACGATGCTTTTAGTTAAGACGAGATAAGGTCGGAATTTCTCAAAAGCATAGACCACGGCAAGGAATTCCTTTTCCATTGTGGTGTACTTTAATTGAGCCTCGGTCATCGTCTTACTAGCGTAGTGGATAGGACGGAAATGCGTGTCATAACGTTGCCCTAAGACGGCCCCTATAGCATAATCACTTGCATCGCACATGATTTCAAAGGGTAATTCCCAATTAGGAGCAACAAGAATGGGAGCTTCGGTAAGTTTCCTTTTAAGAGTTTCGAAAGCTCTAACACAATCTTCATTGAAGTTAAAAGGAGCATCCTTCTCGAGAAGGTGTGTCATAGGTCGAGAGATTTTTGAAAAGTCCTTGATGAAACGACGATAAAAGCCCGCGTGGCCTAGGAAACTCCTAACTCCCTTAACGGTTTTGGGATGAGGTAACTTGGCGATGACGTCTATCTTAGCTTTATCGACCTCAATCCCCGCCTTCGACACCTTATGTCCTAAGACGATTCCTTGTTTACACATAAAATGACATTTTTCCCAATTAAGCACAAGATTGGTTTCTTCACAACGTTTTAACATTTGCTCGAGATTAGATAAACATGACGTGAACAAATTGCCAAACACCGAGAAGTCATCCATAAACACTTCCATCGACTTCTCGATCATATCGTGAAAAATCGCCATCATACACCGTTGAAACGTTCCCGGTGCATTACAAAGTCCGAAAGGCATCCTACGATAAGCGAACGTTCCATAAGGACACGTAAAAGTAGTCTTCTCTTGATCACGAGGGTCGATAGGGATTTGAAAGTAACCGGAAAAACCATCTAAAAAGCAATAGAATTCATTTCCCGCAAGTTGCTCCAACATTTGATCCATGAAGGGCAAAGGAAAGTGGTCTTTACGAGTGGCGTCATTTAACTTTCGGTAGTCAATACACACCCTCCAACCGGTCACAACACGAGTGGGAATTAACTCGTTGTTTTCATTAGGCACAATGGTCATTCCTCCCTTTTTAGGGACATAATGGATTGGGCTCACCCATGGGCTATCGGATATAGGATAAATCATTCCCGCGTCAAGGAGTTTAAGGACCTCCTTTTTAATGACATCGTGAATTTTGGGATTCACCCTTCTTTGACTTTGAATTGCGGGTTTGTAGTCCTCCTCCATTAAAATCTTGTGAGTACAAAATTTTGGGTCAATACCCTTAATGTCGGATATTTTCCACGCAATTGCCCCTTTATGAGCCTTAAGAACTTTCAAGAGCTCGTTTTTTTCATTATTGGCAAGACCTTTTGCAATAATAACCGGCAACTTGTCATCACCTTCTAAGAATGCGTATTCAAGGTGAGAAGGAAGATCTTTCAATTCAAGGATAGGTGGTTCCTCGATTGAAGATTTTGGTTCAAAACTCATAACTTCCATCGGCGGAAGAGATGGTGGAATAGAAGTATCATCACTAATCAACACCTCATCTTCATTGTCGATTTCATTTGAAGTGAGATCGCCTCCTTGGAATGGAGTGAGATTTGGTGTGGAATTAGCAAGAATCGGATCCAAAATAGTGGGATTGCCACTAGACGAGCTATCAGAAAAACCTAACACTTCTTGTGAAAACTCATCGCAAACCACATCAACGATGTCAATGTGATTGATGGTAGCGATTGCATAAACATGAGAAGGTTTCGAGTTTTGAGTAGCGTTTATAACAAGTTCCTCTTCATTGAATCTCAAAGTGATAGTTCTCGCATGAACATCGATAAGCGATCTCGAAGTGTCTAAAAATGAACGACCTAAAATTAGAGGAACTTGAGGATCCGCGGGGATGTCAACTACTATAAAATCAATGGGATAGTAGAACTTCCCCACTTTTCGAAAACATCTTCGGCTACTCCACATGCCATGATCGTAGAATGATCGGCCATCTCGATAGACATGTTCGAAGGAATAAGAGCCAGAAGCGAAAGCGATTTCCAAATGGAAAATGGCATCAAATTAATGCTCGCACCAAGATCGGCCAAGGCGAGGCATTCTTTCATATCTTGTATGTCACAAGGAATGAGAAACTTTCCGGGGTCACCAACTTTTTCCGGTATGCGGTTAAGATAAACCGAAGAACAATTAGCAAGCTTTGAAAGCTTTTCCTTATCGCTCATCATACTTTTAAAAGTGGAAGCGAAACGAGGCATATACAACAACGCGTCGGCTAAACTCACATCAAAATGCACTTGTTGAAACATTTTTATAAAAAGCTCGATTTGTTGTTTGTTACGTTCTTGCAACTTCTCTTTGTTTCATCTCGAAGGGTAGGGTAAAGGTGGTGTGGGTTGGTCATTAGGCAACGGCCTTGGAAACTCGGGTTCCACAATTGGTATTGGTTCAACCGTAGGTGTGGTATGAGCGGTACTTCGTGGGATTGTAATGTGCTCCTTTTCGATCATCACCTCGGGTTCTTTCTCGATTTCCTTCTCCGTAGAAGTACTTGGACGAGAGATTGGTTCCTTGAAAGTTTTACCACTTCGTGTAGTAATAACCTTCATTTCTCCCTCTGGGTTTGCAATGGTATCACTAGGAAGACCACCCGAGGAAGAGGGTTTACACATGATTGCTTCAAACATCTTAGCCATTCGGTCCTCAAATTTTGATTGCCTAGCATCCGCTTTTAATAACTCTTGCTTAATCTCATGTTGTCCTAATTCCATCTTTTGTTGATTTTGTTGAAGCCGTTGGACATTTCCTTCCATTTTGTTTGCATGAGTTTTAAGTTCATTAGCAAGTTCATTTTTTAGCTTGTTTTTCAATTCGGATCTTAAACTAATCATCTCACGTTGCATGTTATCAAATTTAGCATCATTTGCTTTAGCATAATCCAAAAATTCTCCTTGAAGATTTTTAGTGTGAGCATTTTGAAAACCTTATGTAGTGCTTTGAAAATCACGGTTTTGGTTTTGATTAGAAATTTGTCCATTCCCATTTTGATAATTCCCTTTGTTGTAATTGCGTGAATTGCCTTGGTAATTACCTTGGTTGTTGTTTCGATAATTATTAACATTTTGATTTGGTGGAGCTTGATTTTGGCGGGAACCTTGACCGTTTTGGTTGTAAGTTCTCGTTGCTACATAAGCACTCGAAGTGTTACCATCCGCGGTAATGCACTCGGAAAGATCATGAGCTCCACCACACGACAAACAACTCTTAGCAACCGCTTTAACCGAAGCGGAATTTGAAGCTTCTTGAGCTTTCCAATGGGACATAAGATTAGCAAATCTATCAAAAAACCGATTTTCCTCATTAGCTTCATCATGTAAGGCATTAATGCTACGAGATGATTGTGACAATGATGACGAACCCAAATTGGCAACACTTGGTGTGTTACGAGGGCTATAAACCTTAGATCTATTCTCGATGATTTGTAAAGCCTCATTTGCCGTCTTGCACAAAACATTACCACCCGTGGCGGCATTCAAATAATCTCGTTCATGATCATTAAGCCCATTATAAAAAGTATCAATTTGATGCAATTCCGTAAAATCATGGTGTGGACATTCATGTAACATTTCTTTAAATCGTTCCCATGCCATTGAAAAACTTTCATTATTTCTTTGCACAAATCGTGAAATCTCATTTTTCAAATGTGTTGTTTTAGATGGTGGAAAAAACTTGTTCACAAACTTAGAAACGAGATCAGCCCATGTCAAAATCGAATTTGGCGGTTCTTTCTCGAGCCAAATTTTTGCGGGTCCATCTAAAGAGTATGGAAACAACGTCATCTTAATGGTGTCATGTGGAACATCCTTAAACTTGCTAGTAGCGGTGAGACGGTTAAAATTCCTAATGTGATAGTGCGGGTTGTCTTTCTCATGACCTCTAAACTTATTTGCTTGCAACATCAACATTAAACCCGTCTTAATCTCGAAATTCTCCGCAAGAATGGCGGGAATCACAATAGCCTCTCCAAAACCCTCGGTGGGTGCTTGTAGCAACTCCATCATGGTACGATTAGCCATGACGACTTCTTGTTCTACAATAGGTTCAACAATTGGAGGTTGTTCTTCAATCAACGTCTCTTGATTGGCTTGCTTTTGAAGATGTTTACGAGCTCGTTTTGCTTGATTACGAGTGATCATAAACTTCACGAAGAATGGGAGGTGAGCTAAGAAGATTCTTTTTTGGTGTTTTGTGAATTTTCAATTTTTTTTGTGTTTTTGATTGTATTTAATTTTTTTGGATTTTGGTTGTATCTTCGTAGACAACAATCTACAAAATCTATCCTCGAATCAAACTTTTGATTAAAGAAGCCTCAAAGGAATGAAAACGATCACGTGGAGTGAACGCCTTCGTATGACTTTAGAACTTTGGTGAAAACCAAATTGTTCAAGAGGTTTTAATCACAAAGAAACCAAGCAAATATATTATACGTAATAATACTTTGGGCGGCAAAACCCTCGATTAGCCTTCAATCTCAAAATACTCACAAGCAAGCGGGGAAACGAGGCGGCGAGAAGCACTTAAGAGCCTTTTTCCTCAGGGTATATTTTATAATACCCGCCTTATACCCACCTTATAGTTTGTATTTTTCAAAATCGAGCTTCACGAAAGTATTTATCTATTTTTGCCTTTTTTCTTTTTGTTTGAGATTCGAATACAATAATTGAGTGATGAAATCCCAATTATGGTTGTGTTTTCACACTTTTGGAGATATTGTTTATTTGTTGTGATACTTAATACAATATAGTAATAATATTTTCACAAGAAAAACCAAGAAAACCGATAATACGTATTAGTAGATTTCTACTAATACAAATACTATTTATGGTTAATATTAAAAACAACAATGCAAATTAATCACGACTCACCTCCCCGGCAGCGGCGCCAAAATGATTGTGGTAAATTACGACCTTTAGGAAAAGGAGCGTAAAAGCGAAAAGTATTAAGTGATGATTTAGGAAAATCAAGCACTAATGACCCTTATGAATTTCAAGGTCGTTTCCCAAGGAGGTATATGTGTGTGAAAAACTTGTTAAATGTTTGTGATTAATGATTGGTTATGAGAAAAGAAGATGACGAAGACGTAAAAATTACTACTAGAAAGTTAAAACGTAAAACCTTAAAAACCACAAAAATAAAAAAATTAATTCTAAAAATTACCAAAAATTCATCAGAAATCAAAATAAATAAACTAAGAGTTTACCAATGATCAAAATTTTTTCAAACCTTTTAAATAATTAAATATTCAATTTTTAAATGCTAATTAAAGCCCTAAAAATCTAATAAATTATCAGAAAGCCCAAATAAAGATATTTCAATTGGTAAACCTCAAAAATGACCTTAAAAGATTAAAAACTATTTTTAGAAATTTTTAAACTAAAAAAAACTATTTAAAATGATTTAAAAACTATTAAAACTTAAATTAATTATAAAATTTAATCTAAAAGAGATAAAATTATTCTAAAAGTTGCTAAATTCCTATTTTAATGTATTAAACCTAAGAAAAATATAAAAAGTTGGAAAATGTGAAATTTGAAATTTGAAAAATAATAATAAAATAATATTAAAATAATATTAAAAATCCAAAATTTATAAAAAATTCTAAAAACTTGCAAACTAGTTTATTTTAACCTAAATAATCAGAAAATCAAAGTGAAATTACCAGAATACCCCTATTGGGCCCTCAAATGGGCCAAAACCAAAAACATTCAAACCAAATGGGCTTTTGGGCCCAAAAAGTCAAACTTGGCCCAATTGACTTGGAAAAGCCCTATCTGACTCAAAATTCAATTCTAAGAACAAAACTCTAAATGCCCAAAAGCTGAATATGAGCTTATCACAGCTTATTAAGCACACAGCTTATTCTTATTGGGCTTTTCAGCCCATTAAGCAATAAGCCAATGCCATAAGCTCTAATTTGACACACAACCTTCTTTTGGGATGCTTATGAGATCTGTAAAGAGAAATTTTGAAAAAGCACACTCAATAAGCCAGAAATAAGCAAAGTATTATTTCACTAAAAGACAAAATAGTCGTTTTTTAGAAATAAGGCACCTCAGGACTTGATTCAACTTGCAAAAGATCACAAATGGACTCAATAAGCCAAATCAATAAACAAAAATCCAATAAGCACAACCAATAAGCCAGAATAAGCACAAATGAACTTATGAAAAAGTCAATGAAGTTGGTTTTCTAGTCAAACCCTAAAGTCAACCCACCAAATGCTCCATTATGAACAAATGGGTCAAATAATGAGCACCTATTACAAAATCCAAGTTGTTGCTGGTTAGAATAAGCTATGATAGCTTATTGATAAGCTGACACCAATTTTACACTAGTAGTGGCAACTAGCAGGGGAAAGGAGTTCCCACTGCTTTGACTATTTGACCAAGCTTATTTGAAAGTTCTGGTTGGATTCAATTGGAAACAAAGGCACCCTTGTGATCAGTGAATCACAAGGAGTCAATAGAAACAAGAAAATCACAATTTGGTTCACACAATAAGCCACAATCAATCAAACAGTCACCAGATACCACACAAACATGGAAATGAGCAGTTAAGCACTTAATAAGTAGATTTAGCATGAATAAGCCAACCAAACTTAACAGGATGCATACACAAGCTATATAGACTAAGAATAAACACAAAGCAACAAGAATCAAACACTGAATCAAAGCAAACAACAAGATCTAGGCACAAACAGTTACTGATGAACAATGAACATATGCAGAAACAAGTTTGCTGATCTATTTGACACTTGATCCAATTTCAGGCCTCAAATCCTTCTTCCCTGGTGTGATTAACTAAGGTTTAGCACTTGTTAGCCCTAGCCTAAGCTTAGATCTAGGTGTCCTCAAAATCCTAGCCAATTTTACCAAGTATTCAAGATTTTATACCCTATTTTATGAATCTATGTGTTTCAAACCTTCAAACCTGTAAACAGATGAACAAATGCACTCAAATAACAGATACTAACACTTGCAAACAACAAACCACAACTTAACAAGCCACAATCCCAACTTATGCAGTAAACCCAAACACCCTTTTAAAACTTGTTTTCACAATTTTTCAAAGGCTTATGCAGATTTTACCCACAAATCAGTCTAACAACACCTCATATACATCAAACCAAGCCAAATAAACAATAATCAACCACAATATCACATATTCAAGAACAAATCCACAAAAATCACAATTAATCAGAAACTTAAAGAGAAAATGAAAAGGGAAGAAGATGCAAACCTCCAAGACCTACATCCAGGCCTTGGATTGTTTGAGCTGAGGTACTAGCAGAACAAGTACCAGCTTCCAAGATGCTAAGAAGAACAAACCACAAAGTGAGATCAAAATAAACCAAACTTCTGATTTTTGAAACCCAAGCTTTATCAACTAAAACTTTGCCTCAAAAACCTTCAAACAAGATTATGGAACTCAGATTTTAGCTTATCAAACACCAAACTTTTATAAATAACAGATTAGAATTCAAAATTTTCAGAAATTCAAACTTTATTTCATAAAAAGGAATTACAAAGATTTAAAAGCTAAAATCTGGAACAAAAGGACTCTCACATGTTGAGGTCTCCTTTTATAGGCAAATGCCTGGCTAAACACTATTCACAAACCCTAGCACTAAATTCTCTAAAATGCCCTTGGTCCTTCTAGACGTTATGATGGAATGAGTTGTTCAAATGCATCTTGGATGTTCATTTCAGCTTTGATATGAAGCAAAGAGTCTAGGCTGTTGATTTGGCCAGGTCATTTTACTTGGAGGCTAAGTTGCATTTTCATTGGTTGAGAAGGTTGAGTGTGGGGTCCAAGGAGTAGTGGGATTGAGGGTTTTGTGTGTGGGATTTGTTTCTGCACATGCGAATCAAGTGTGGGTAAGGTTAATTTAGATTTACCCTTTGTTTAAGTTGGTGTAAATTCTGGGGTGAAGAATGGTAAACAGTAACATGTTTGATCCGAAATTGGGGGAAGTTGTGGTGTTTGGCGCAATTTCGTTTCAAATGTTTCAATAGCACACTTTTGGTCCTTGTATTTTGGGATTTTTGGTAAATCAAGTATTTCAGCCCTAAAAACGATTTCCCTTTGTATTTAACTTTCACACTTTGGCAGTTTTGGCACAAAACTTTGGAAAAAGGTTTACAAGGGTTGTTTTTGACATTTTGAGATATTTAAAGGGCTGATCTTGGACATTCTTGATCTTCAAAGGTCTTCAATGTTTCTTTGGCTTGATTAGGGACCATAATTGACAATTTGGAATTGTTGAGGGACTAATCTTGCCACTTCTTCAAAGTTGAAGGACCTTTTGTGTAATTTTGACAAACTTAAGGGACCATACTTGTAATTATCAATATACAAGGGTTTTAAGTGTCATTTCTTCAATAAATGAGGATCAATCTTGTATGTCTTCAAGTCTTCAAGGGTATTTGTTGAATATTCCATGAATAGGGCCCGGTTCTTTGTACGGCTTCATTTCTCGTGCCCGTTTTTCCTTGTATCTTGTGATCTTTTGTCCTTTTCACGATATCCATACCTAAAATACACAAGTAAACAAACACAAGCATATATATGTGTTAGCCTCAAAATATTGAGTCAAACAAGAATGTTCGGTCATAGGTTTCTATTGTAATATTTATTAGAACGTTGTAATAAGTAGTTATTTAGTCGTGGTTCACGGGCTTGGATTTAAACTAATTAAAGTCCAAAAGACAAGCCCGGCCCAATATATAGTCCATTAAAGCCCGCATGTGGGTGGACTATATATACTACCCTCCTAGCATGTTAGGAGGGTGGATGGTCATTTGTTACAAATTATTTTCTCTAATCTAATCTCACCAAGTTAATCATCTCCTCTCTACTTTCTCTCACTACTTTCTCTCTCTAGGAATTCATCTCTTCTTCATCTATTTTCTTTCTTTCTTCATTGCTTAATCAATCACAAATATATGGGAAAACATTTGGTATCAATCGCCATGGGGTAGTTTTGTGATTAGTTGTTCATTTTACTTGGTTCGTGTGATTTTCTCTTATAATCATCTCGAATTCAAGATCTTTTTGTGTTTTCTATGCTCTAAATCTTGATATAAATCTTCTACATAGCTGTGGTAGGGATTTGGTCGCATTTGGTTGGTTAAAATCGCGGATTTCTTGTCGAAAAATTCAATTTTTTACCCCAAAATCTCGTAACTGTACTAGTATTCCGATTGGTGTAATCGGAAAAGGGTTTAAAGATTCCGATTGTGATTCCGATCAGTAGCATCGGAAAAGGGTTTTAACATTCCGACCAGCTTTTCCGATCAACATTCCGATTGGACTTCGAATATTCCGACTGGACTTCAGATATTCCGATTTGGCATTCCGACAAGGTATTCCGATTTGGCATTCCGACAAGGGATTCCGATTAGTACATTCCGATAACATTCCGATTTGGTTATTCCGATTAGGACATTCCGATTAGGACATTCCGATTAGACATTCCGATTAGACATTCCGATAAGACATTCCGATTGGACATTCCGATTGGACATTCCGACGAAGTGATTCCGATGATGTGTTTTTGCTAAATTTTTGTTTGAGTATTTTTTAGACTTAACCACTATCTAGACTTGTTTCGGAATATCGATTACACGGAAAAAAAAAAGAGTTTTTTGGCGGGAAAACCCAAGTAAAATTTATTTTTTCCTATACCATTTTTAGGCCATTTAAGCTTTAATTTCAAATTTTGGCGATGCGAAAAAATTTTTGACCAAAAATTCAAATTTTCGGACCAAAATTCAAATTTTTAGGCCATTTTTAGGTTTTATTTTTCGTTAAAATTTTCATTTTTCAAACTTTTTCCCTACTAGTTATTGGCTATTTCTAACTCGTTTTCAAAATTTGGTTATTCAAAATTTTTGGGTTTACCGTTTTAGTCGGACTGAGGAATTTATAGTCGGACTGAGAAAAATTTCAAATTTTCGGAATTTCAACAACAACACAATCACAACAACTCTACTTAAGATCCATTTTCACTTCATCAACTGAGACACCATCATCATGGAAACGAGCAATGCGTGTTCAGACAGAGAAGAACGAGAGATGCAACTACAAGAACAAGTCCTTAAACAACGTTGTATGCAAGCTTTCAGTGATCTTAAAATGAATCTAAAACGTCTAGAAAGAGAGACCTTCTCGTACAATCCTTTGTATATGCGTGCTTTTCATTCCTTTTTCGGAAATGATCATCGCACGTTCACTTATGACTTAAAAGACCACTTGAAGAATCTTGAGAATGAATTACTCAACAAAAACCTTCATGAGAGAAATTCCAAGAATGCCTTCAAAATACTTAGAACACCGTTTCAACCATTCTTTGTTTCACAGCTATTCAAGAATCCCAACTTTGAGTCAGAAGTTCGAGATGCAAATCAACACTTCAAAGACTACACTACAATGGAAGCAAAATCATTTAGAGATTTAATATTTGGAAACATGGAATCAATTGAGAGGCTTTTGGATGAACGCCTACTTCATGCAAAAGACATGATCAAGAAGATGATTGACAAAAGGCTGAAAATGCAAGAGTGCACGGTTGCAAAGATTCATGTAATGGATACGAGTCCAGTTTCAACTGTAAGTAACGAGACAATATCGAGTAATGCAACTGACAGCAGCAGAACAGGGAAAACATTGCATGGTGAGCAGAATGATCATAACAGCTCTGGGAAAGACAACAGCAGCTCTGAAAAACAACACATCGACTCTGAGAATGAGAATGTCATCTGCAATACACCTTCCTATGATAATGGTCCTATTTACGATTCTGAGCCATTGGAAGAGGTACACAATGCTGAATTTAATGTGTTTGCCAATGCCAATACGCATGAGCATAGTGATCAAACAACAAACCTTATTGACACATGTATGACAGAAAAGGTTGATAGCAATACCACACCCAATTCATCAGACATGTGCAATAATGAGTTTGAGGATGATCAACATGCAAATGAGTATGATGATGAGGAGCGTGTCGCGCTTGCTAATTTAATTGCTAGTTTACAAAAAGATGTCAATGAAACTAGAAAGAGTCAAAAGCAATTAAAGAAGGCAAACACAGCGCTCACTCAAAACTTTGAAGAATGCAAAGCCGCTCTAATTAAATCTAATGAGACCCTTGAAAGTAATAGGGCTGAGCTTCTTCAAAAGACCAAAGAGCTTGAGGGGTACAAGGGTAGTGCGTTAAAAAGTCAAAAGGACGATTTTGAAAACAAATATAATACAACTCTTGAGTTATTAGCCAAAGAGAAGCGTCAATATAATGTTTTCTTAATGGATGAACGTCAAAAAACGTACCTTGCAAATACCAAAGTTAACGAACTTGAACAAAAGCTCTCTATGACCACTACTGATTCTGCTAAAATTCTTGAGGATAAGAAACAAGAGGTAGATGCGTTAAAACAAGACTTCAAAAGTAGATACGAGAAAGAAACTGAAAAAGTAACAAAATTAGAAGAACAAGTCGAATTTTTGAAGAACGTTGTTTATAAAACGCATGATTCTATTCAATCCGTAAGAATGCTAGCACCTCCATCGATGTTTAAGGGTCAAGCTAGCTTTGCAAGTCCTGAGTACCTTGCCAAAGCTCAAGCTGCGAACCCGTGTCTCTATCTTGATGAGACTGAAAGGACAGATCTTGATTGCATGCCTGTTAGTGCCAGTAGTGAAGAGACTGCCCTTTGGGATGATGATAGTCAACCACTTGTCAATAAGGAGTTTGTGAAACCATATAATTATGCTTATGAGAATAGTCTTTATGGTCTTTTCAACAAACAAACTCAGAAGACTCGTGAGGAAGTGTTTCTAGAATGCAAACAAAAGAGAATTCAATGGAAGAAAGCATTTGCCCCTAAGAAATCTAATGTTTACAAATACATAAACTACCTCCCTCTAGATGAATCTAAAAGCAAGAGTAGGAAAACATTAGGTATTCTTAAACACCACATAGATAATGTTAAATCTATTGTTGAAAGAGACTGGGCCAAACGTGAAAATGCTGAGTGGACACGTCTGATTCCTCAAGATATTACCTTGCTTGTGAAAGAACTCTTAATTCCTAACACGGCGTTGATTAAAGAAACTGTTCTTCAACTTGAGGAGTTCATTCGGACTGAAATGTATGATGATTTAAAATACGTTGAATCTCTTGAGAAACACATTGATGATCTTCAAATGGAGAAGTCTGATTTTTCAGATGAATATGACTTACTCTTGCAAGAATGCGTTTCTAAAGATGTTATGTGTGCTTATTTTACATCTTGTGCTGATATTGATGAATATTCTGAAGTTGCATGCCAATATCTTGATAAGATCAAAGAATGTGAACGTCTTGAAATTGAGCTTTCGAAACGTAAAGAAAATGTTGACAAAAAGGCTTTTGAGTTACTTCAACACAAAACTGATTTCCTTCAAAAACATTGTCATTCACTTGAACTTGCTCTGCAAAAAGAAGTTGGTAGTTTTCCACATGATAATAAATTGCAAGAAAAACTTTCCCAAACATTTCGAGAAATGAATGAACAGAATTTGGAAATTAAAGGGTTGAAAGCTCAATTACAAGACAGGGACAGAGCAATAGCAGAGTTGCAGAAACTCGTTGCTAAAATGGGTGGGAAAATCGTGGAACCTAGCATTAAGAACCCTGTTGTTCGACAACCCAATGCCTACAAGGATCCAAAGTTGTCTATCTTAGGAAAACCGACTCCGTTCTCCAATTCTTCTCATATGAAATCTAGGTTACCCCCTAAGACTGATGTGCAACCAAGTGTTCCAAAACCATCCATATCACCCTATGTTCCTCCATTTAGAAAGCACACTGTTGCTAAACCCGACCATGTGAATGCACCTAGCACTTCTAGGACTCCTCCAAAACGTGTGACATTCACGTCCACAAAGGAATCTATAGGTTCAAATGACCTCGTTCATACCCACAACCTAGAGGATGCGAAACAAAAAGGGAAGATTCTGAAAGACAAACCAGTGTATGAAAAACCTAGTTCACCAAATCCCGCTAGAGTTCTACACACTCTTAATGGTAGTCAACCAAAACCTAGGATTGCTCTTTAGCAATCTAGGAATTGGAAACCATCCATGAATAGTCGTGTTTCAAACACTACGCCTGAACGATTTGGAAAACAAAGGAATACAAGTACTTTCGTGAATCCAAAATTCTCTGTATGTCCCACTTGCAAAAAGGGCATTCACAATGGAAATCATGACCATTGCATTTTGCAATACCTCTATGAGGTCAAATCTCGTTCCTTTGAACGGAGATCGAATACAGAATCCCATAAGACAACAAGTAGATACAAACCCGTAGTAAAGAAAAGCAACCACACCAAATCTGAAACGTGGATTCAAAAAGGACATAGTTTCTCTCCAAAGAAGTCTTCCGCTGTGCAAGAGAAAGCTACTCCTAAATCTAGTCTTCAGTGGAAACCAACGGGTCGGATCTTCATAGAAGTTGGTCTTAAGTGGATTCCAATAGAGAAGAGTGATGACACCTGCACCAGCACTAATGCTACTGTTCTACACGCTGAAAAGGAATTTGTTACTCCTAATTCTAGTATTTGTGCAAACTCTTCTTCTGTGATTGCAGGTACAACAACGGATTCTGAACCCACTTCTCCTTCTTCAAAGGGTTCCAATTCTGTATATTCGATATCACCTTCTTCTGCTGTACAAAAGTCTATTTTGGATTATTTTCGAAAAACTTGAGAAAAAAAAATATAATAAAACGTAAATATCCATAGAAAAACAAATTAAAAAATGGAAAAACTTTCAAAATACCAAAAATATTCCTCTCGACATGTCTTTCAGTATCGATAATATGGACGTACCTAGAAATGTCGCTCAATAACGACACGGGTGTGTACATAAAGCTCGAATGAAAGTTGTAAATATTTTTCAAAACATGTCATTTCAATGATTTACAATTATCTCAGATTGTGACTCGTACTTCAAAGAAAGGAAAGTTGATCAAGATGATTACTTATCCTCAACAACGGGAAACTTAAATTTCTCGGTCATGAGCTATCGATAAAAACATTCAATGTTTTTAAGCTCGTGTAAACGACTTACAGTTAAATGTCAGACTGTAACTCGGACCTCAAATAAAGGAAAGTGTATCTTTAAAGATACATTATCCTACCAAACGGGTAGAGCAATCTATCTTGGGTTGAGCTTGTCACAAAACATTCAACGTTTTGAGCTCAACACAATGGCTTGTAATCACTTTCAGATTGCAACCCGGATCGATATTCACGGGGGAGTGTACGATTTAGTACCCTTACCCTCAGCAAAAGAAGAGAAATCTTCTTACACTTGAGTGGATTCGTCAAGACATTCAAAGTCTATGAACTCAAGTTTATGCTTTAGAAAAACCTTTCGTCAAAAAGAATTGATTTTTCAAAAAGCGTTGAACACAATTTTTTCAAGAATTTCTCAATGATATTCAAAATCTTTCAAAAATTGTGTGTTCAACAACTCCCATACTCAAAAAGCGAAATGTGGATCATATCCTCACAATGACAATTCAATTGGATCAATTTTTGAGGGGGAGCATTTTAACTTCATGCAAAAGATTAACACATCTTTCTCCCGAAGATTTTCAAGACTATTTTCCAAAATATATTTTAATCAAATTTGGTATCTCTAATATCAAAAGATTTTATATATTAGAGATAGGGGAGAAAATGTGATTAAAATGTGATCTTATATAAGACTCAAGCACTTTAACTCTTACCTACATGTGCGAAACACTTTCGATTATCGATGCACATGTGAAGGGGGAGCATTTCTGAAACGACAAAACTAGCAAGGTGTTAAATGTTTTTCAAACACTTTGTTAGAGTTTAAAGTGGTTTTCATGGTTACGATCAAATACCCATAACATCTTTAATTCACGACGTTATTGGTGTCAAAAGGGTGGTTAGGTTTAAGTCCTATGATCCAACCAGAACCGGAGGGATCTTCCCAGGGACAATCTAATAGATTATTAGAAGTCCTTAGGAAAGATGGAGTAGAATGTGAACGTAGCTGAATGCCGACTAAGTACTGATGATAGCACTGGAACAATCACAACAAGGTACTATTAATGATGTCTTGGTAAGCATTGAAGGGGTTGAAGAATGAAAAAGAAATGTAAGGATAAAGGGTGTAAAGAAAGAAGCCCTCCATACAACTTAGGCAGAAACCGGGTCAACTCATCATGAAGACAAACTCATCATGGACCCAGTGATGTGAAGCACAACCCTTTCCTAGCTACTCAGGCTTCTCTCAAAAGAAGTTTGTTTTATTGTCACGGAGATCAACACGACTTCTATTGACTTTCTCACTCCGAGATAGTTGATAATGAATAGGTGGCATTTGCTCCAGCCTCCGACCACTAAAAGTGCACAAATCGAGTCTAGAGTCAAGAGATCAATCAAATCTCGTTAGGACACACGGATGAAGATCAAGAGAGTCCTACGCTATATCCTTGTGATATTGCTAGAACACTCAGAGTGATACTACTTAGTATTCATAATGATGAGTGGAAATCCTTCCAGTGTTAACATCAAACAGCACTGCGGTAGGTCATATGCAAGATTCTTTATGAATTGAACATATGTAAAAATGAAAAGCAACAGTGGTTTGATTCTGAATTGATTCAAACTCGTTTCAGGTTTCTACGCAATATCTTTATGGTCTTGCCAGAACATTCAGAGTGATATTTATTAATATTCACAGTGACGAATGGAAATCCTTCTAGCGTCAACATCAAATAGCGCTATGTTGGGTCGAATTATTGAGTTGATAAGTCAAAACACAACAAAATAAGAAGACAAGGGCTAAAAAGTACAAGTTGCAAAAGAACAAGCCGTTGGAGTCTTTTTATTACTTTAGCTTTCTTTGTAAGCTATGTTTTCTAGTATATAAAGAAAACATAGGACGTAGGTTTTATAATATAATATCTTTCATTCACAATGTAAACCTAAAGTGTGTATCGCACTAGACGTGGGATTCAATGTATACACGTCTAGTGGATGTTTGTTATTAATATAATGAACATCCCAATTGTTTTAATTCATGTATCTTGTGCCTAAACACCTTGTCATGATTATTGTTCTTTTCTGCTATGTTATCATATGAACGATGATCAACCTAGATATAATGGTTCTTAACCATTGAGCCCAACGATCTATAGGATCAACAAGTGGTATCAGAGCTTGTTGAGAAACTTTTGATCTTTAAGTAACGCAAGAACCCTAAAACACCAAAAAAAAACCCTAAAAACCCTAAAAACATCATGTCTGGCACAGATCAAGCTGCTGCTTTGCTACAAAACAACTCCTCAAATCCTAGTATCAAAATCCCCATGTTTGATGCCAGGAACTTTGAGCTTTGGAAGTCTAACTTTGAGCAGTATATATCTATTTATGACTATACTCTTTGGGAGATTGTCGAATATGGGAACACATTCGACAAAGCAGCAAAGATTACTGCTGCAATTGCCACAAGGACAGCTGTTCCTAATTGTCCTGAAGCTGATAAGGTGGAAAAGCCTGGAGATGGGAGAGCTGTAGCTGTTGAAGATATAGCCAAGAAGAGGGTGGACATGAAAATCTTGAACATCATGAAACACGCCCTAGGTCATGAGAATCAGCACAAGTACAAACGCTTTGAGTCTGCAAAAGAGCTTTGGGAAGCTCTTGAAGTAGCATATGGTGGCAATGCTGACACAAAAGAAGAAAAGAAGAAGCAACTCTTGCATGAGTATGCTGTCTTTAAAGCTCAACCCAATGAAAATCTCAGCAGTGTGAGAAGTAGACTTCTTGACATCACAAGTCAACTTTCCTTCATGGGAACACAGATTGATGATCCTGAATTGAATGCTACTTTTCTCAAAAGCCTTGGTGATGTATGGAAGATTGAGACAAGATCCATTCTTGTCAATAATACCCACAAGACTTCCAGGTTTGATGACATCTTCAACAAACTAAGACTGTTGGAGAATGAATGGCAATTGGATAGTGATAATAAATCTTCCAGTAGCAACATGGCCTTCTTCTCACAAAGTGAAGGTCAATTTGATTCCATGAACTTCTATGGACATCCAGCCACTGGATCTCAATGTGTCAACGCTGGATCTCAGTCTGTCAGCGCTGGATCATATCCTGTCAACGCTTTATACTCAAGCGCTGACACACACAATTATGGCGCTGATAGAATTAAGCCTGCTGGTTTTGATCTAGATACTGTGTGTGCATTCATTGCTTCTTTGCCCAGTGATTCAAGGATTACATATGAAGATCTTGAGCAGATAAGTGATGAACAATTGGAAGAGATGGACATCAAGTGGACTATGGCTCTTGTGAGTTTAAGAGCAAACAGGTTTAATAAAAGGTTCAAGAAGAAGATGACCTTTAATGCTAAGGATGTTGCTGGATTTGACAAGTCCAAGGTTGAGTGCTACAACTGTCATAGGATGGGGCACTTTATGAGGGAATGTAGATCTCCAAGAAGATCTGATGCTGGGAATCCTTCAAGTCAAATGATTAAGAGCCCAGATCCCAAGGCCATGGTTGCTGTTCAACAAATTGATGGAGTTGGAGAATGGGATTGGAGCTGGATGGCTAAGAATGAGGAAGAGGACAGAGCTTTGGTTGCTGAAGTTAAAGAAGAGCATGTTGAATATGCTCTCATGGCACACTCCTCCTCTTCATCAGATAATGAGGTATATGATGATGCTTTCTGTTCTAAGGGTTGTCGTTTAAATACTGAAAAACTAAAACAAGAGATAGTTAAATTATTAGATGAGGCAAGTACTGAAAGATGCAAAGTATCTAATTATCAAATTGCTCTTACCCAAACAGAAAAGACAGTAGCTGAGTATAAGAAAATGGAGTTTGATTTAAAGGATCAAATAAATATCTTAAAACATGAGTTATATCAGAGTAAAGATGTTCAAGATATAGTAAATAGGGTTAATCTTGATTTGATAGCTCAGTTAGAGGAGGCTAACAAAAATAAAGATAATGTGAGTCTTAAAATCCAGAGATTTGATAAGGCCACACAATCCCTAGGAGAGTGTGTTAGTAAACAAAGAGACTCTAAGGATATGAGTGGGATTGGGATGAATAACTATACTGGTGTTCCACCACCAGCTGGGGATTTCTATGGTGTCCAATCAAAGGACTTATCTTGGACTGGCTTGCCAGAATGCCAAGAGGAGGAATTCATTCCTCCACCAAGAGTGACTTCCCCAGTTGAGGAATACAAGCAAAAACTGACTGACCTAGATGAGTGGAAGAAAGCTAATCACACCTTGTTTGTTAAGGGAGGGTTGTTGTGTGAAAGTCCAAATGAGCCCACACCAATCAAGAGCCTTGATCCTAAACCTATTAAGATCACACACCCTACCACTGGCAAAGCTGTTGACCTTGGCCCACAAACTGTTAGAAAACCTAGTGTTAAGTATGCAGAGATGTATAGGAATACTTGGTCACCAAAAAGCCAAGTTAGTAATCATGGAACAGGTTTCTTTGCTTCTAGACCTAAGACTATGTCTAGAAAAGCTTGTTACACATGTGGTAGCTTCTCACATTTGGCATACAAATGTGTCAACGCTTCCAATGTCAACGCTGATAGGAACCATTTCAGCGCTGACAAAAGTCAACATATGTCAAATACTGTCAGACCCAATACCTTTGTGAACAAAAGTTCACAAGTTGTTAGACCAGCCCCATTCTTTTCTAGAGGGTCTAACACACAAGGCCTAAGACCTTTTCAAAAGTCAAACACTTGGTCAAATAGGCAATGGGTTCCTGTAGCAAACCCTAGGTTCAACGCTGATAAGAGCAATCGGGGCGCTGACAAGAGAAATTTCAGCGCTGACAGACACATTGCTAAACCTAGGTATTTGCAACCACAGGGAAATAGGTCTAAAGCTTCTACTAGCTTAACATGGAGACCAAAACAAGACCAAAACCCTAATTCTACTGGTATCTCTATGACATGCAACAGGTTTCATTATATTTCAAAGGCATTGTCAACACCAATTGGGGTTAACTGGGAATTTCATTCAAACAGGGATGAAAATGGGGTTGTTATGAGAACCAAGTCTGTTCTTGTTGAACAACCAAATGAATCCAAGTCTTCCAAGGCTTGGGTTCCCAAAGAAAACTAATGTGTTTTCTTTATGTGCAGGGCATTCAGAAGAAGATCAATGATTATGGATACTGGGATAGTGGATGCTCAAGGCACATGACAGGAAAGGAAGACTATCTGACCAATTTCTCTCCTATTCAAGATGGTGATAAGGTATACTTTGGAGGGGGCTATGGAACAATCACAGGAAAAGGAACCCTTGTCACCAACAATCTACGATTTGAGAATGTCTTCCTGGTAAAAGAACTGGATTATAATTTATTTAGTGTATCACAAGTGTGTGATAACAAAAACAAGGTTCTTTTCACAGATACTGAGTGCTTGGTGTTAAGCAAAGATTATAAGCTACCTGAGGAAAAATACATAGATTTTAGAACACCAAGGCATAAAGACATATATAATGTGAATCTTAATGGAATTAAGATAAATAATAAAATGTCATGTCTATATGCTAAAGCCTCAGTAGATGAAAGTAATCTTTGGTACAGGAGATTAGGGCACATAAACTTTAAGAATATCAATAGACTTGTGAGGCTTGGTTTAGTTGATGGTTTGCCTGAAAAGGCTTTCCACAATGACCACTCTTGTGTTGCATGTCTTAAGGGCAAGCAGCACAAGGTCTCATTCAGGTCTAAACAGGTGCACTCTAGTTCTAAACCACTTCACTTATTGCATATGGACCTCTTTGGTCCAACTAATATAGAAAGTTTGAAGGGTAAATCATATTGTTTTGTTATCACTGATGATTATTCCAGGTTTACATGGACTTTCTTTTTAGCCAAGAAAAGTGAAACTGCCCAAAGTCTGATTAATTTCATTACCCAGATAGAGAAAAAGAATGGTAATGAGGTCAAAATTATTAGAAGTGACAATGGGGGTGAGTTTAGAAATCAGTTGTTAGATGATTTTTGTGCCAAGAAAGGGATTACTAGGCAGTTTAGCATAGCTAGAACCCCACAGCAAAATGGGGTTGCTGAAAGGAAGAATAGGACCCTTATTGAAGCAGCCAGAACCATGTTGGCTGATGCCCACTTTCCTATAGCCTTTTGGGCTGAAGCTGTTAACACAGCTTGTTATGTTCAAAATAGGGCATTGGTCAACAAGATACATAATAAGACACCTTATGAATTACTTTGGGGAAGGAAGCCCAATATTGGCTTTCTCAAGCCTTTTGGATGTCATGTAGTTGTTCTAGAAACTAGTGAGGCCCTAGGTAAATTTGATTCAAAAGGTGATGAAGGCTACTTCATGGGTTATTCAGTGCAGAGCAAAGGATATAGGGTTTACATTAAAAAGGAAAAACGTATACTTGAAAAAGTACATGTTAGGTTTTTGGAAAGTAAACCTAGTGATCCTGAAAGTGGTCCAAATTGGTTGTTTGACTTAGAACCTTTATCTAGAGCTTTAAATTATATGCTTGTTACTGATCCAGACATTGTGAAGGCAACTTCAAGTGTTTTGGAAAAGAGAATTGGTAATGTTTCAGGTATACAGGTTGCTAAGGAGGATGGACCACCAGCAGTTAAATCATCTCCCACACAAGAATATGTTACACTTCCTATATGGACAGATGAGTATTATGCTGCTGCTGCTGCTAGAAAGGATAATGGTGGTTTTCAAATACCACCAAATACAAACGTGCATACTTCTTCAGGCGCTGACAAAGGGAAATCAAGCGCTGACAAGAGCAATTCAGACGCTGATGGATCAGACGCTGATACAAGCAATTCAAGCGTTGTTAGCCCTAACGCTGACAAACAAGGATCAGACTTTGACAACACCTTTGCACATCTTTTCTCTTCACATTTTGAACAAGGTGGACCTTCTAATGTCCATGAAGAGATTCATGTTGATCAAACAGAGTCAGATGAAGAAGATATTGGCAACATGGAGCGTGAAATTGAGGACACCAGACTCTTTGAAGGAGGAGTTCTCACTTCCACAGCAAAGGATCACCCCACATCTAAGATCAATTTTGTTTCACAGTTGCATTCACACGGCCAAACCCTAATTTGTTATTTAAAGCTTCGATCCTATACATGCTAGTCTACTGTATCTCCGTGAGCCTCTTAACTCTCATTGGTTGAGATAGTTGTGTTCACACGGTCAATTGATTGTGATTGGATGCATGAAGTTGAATGCATGAAGATTTTGGACGTGCTTAATATCCTATAATAAAGGATAACAGATCGTGTACAAAATAGCAGATGCATTTAATCAAGACGTGTGATATATGGCTTGATTTCTGGCATGGATGAAACGCTGACAGAGTATAGTGCAACGCTGATAAAAATGGACGCTGACAAGGTTGAAGGTTGGCGCTGACGTTTGTTATTTGGGCGCTGACAGGAAGGGTTTCGACGCTGACAAGAAATAAGTCAACACTGTTAGGTTGGCAGTGTTGTCCGAGATATGTTCTTCAAACGCTGATACGCCTTGTCCGATATCGGGTAATGAATGTGGATATTGGACAAAAGAGGATCTCGGGTAACACACTGATTGCTGCTGTTTGAGAAAATTAGTACGTTTTGAGCACACAAAAAGGAGGAAAATACACACAAAGGTACATGGAATCTCTGTTATAATCTAGAATATCATGATGATATTTATGGCTCGGATATTTTTAAATGGATTATTGATCTTAACGCAAGTTAGCAATTATTCGTGGGATTTGATGGATATTTTAAACTATGTAATCGGGATAGCCTTGCGAAAGAGTTATCCATATTGGACTTTTACATATGGTATGAAGGTGTTATTCCATTAAAATTCGTCATGAAGAAGTGTTAGCTTAAGGGGAAGAATTCTTATGGTAAGAGTGATGATTGAAGAAGATTTTTGCGAGTTTATGTTTCATCATATCTTTAAATCATGGCTGGATAACATTGGTTTAAAGGTAACTTGTTCGTGCTTTACATGGATGGTGACGAAGACTTGTCATAAACACTTGACGGAGTTACATTATCGTGCTCAGTGTCTCACAAAGGATGAGAATATTGACAAGGGATCGAGGTCTACTTATATTTTCTCATGGTATAAGTTCTTCATCACATGGATAAACAAGACATGGAACATAGGTTTGTGGTATTCTACTTCTGCATCAAGACTACTTTATTTATTTTTCTTCAGGATCATTACATAGAGCTACTTTTGGAGAATCTACAAGATTGCATACTTTCACATATTCCCTATTGATGTGTCAAAAAGGGGAAGAATATGTGCTATACTTAAGGGGAAGCTTCTTGGAGATCATGTACTACATACAAAGGATTCATGCTTAAGAGGAGTGTTTTGACATCATCAACTAGGGGAAGATTGTTGGGTCGAATTATTGAGTTGATAAGTCAAAACACAACAAAATAAGAAGACAAGGGCTAAAAAGTACAAGTTGCAAAAGGACAAGCCGTTGGAGTCTTTTTATTACTTTAGCTTTCTTTGTAAGCTATGTTTTCTAGTATATAAAGAAAACATAGGACGTAGGTTTTATAATATAATATCTTTCATTCACAATGTAAACCTAAAGTGTGTGTCGCACTAGACGTGGGATTCAATGTATACACGTCTAGTGGATGTTTGTTATTAATATAATGAACATCCCAATTGTTTTAATTCATGTATCTTGTGCCTAAACACCTTGTCATGATTATTGTTCTTTTCCGCTATGTTATCATATGAACGATGATCAACCTAGATATAATGGTTCTTAACCATTGAGCCCAACGATCTATAGGACTCATCACGCTACGGTAGGTGACTTGTGAGATCCTTATGAATCAAACTTGTGTAAACTGGAAAGCAACAATGGTAAGATTCTTAATGAATCAAACTTGTTCCAGGAATCTGAATTGACGACTTTAATCAAGCGGATATTTATCCAATTGATTCACTCTTTATGTTCGCATTCTTGCTTTGAGACGGTCGAGTAAAGAGAACGGCTAGTACAGCCGTGAAACCCTGTCAAGGAGATTCTTAATTGAATCTACCTAATCACAGGTACGGTATTTAATATCGTATAACGATCTTCACCGACCGGAGGTAAAACGCTACCGATGTAGGACGAATGTCAAAGCCATTCAGTCCGTGTCTAAGTTTTGTCTCGAGAAGGTGGCGTCACGGTGTACTCAGCAAAGTCAAAGATTCACAACCACATATTCATGCCCAAAGACTTATCCAACAATTGATAGTGTGAGCATGTGGATAAAGACACAAGATCACAAGATGGAAAAGACAAGTCAAGAATGATTTAAAGATCTCAAGACTTAAAGACAAAGTCGAAAGACAACGACAAAGGCTCAAAGATCACAGCATGAAGGAAAAAAACTAGTGTTACACGTTCAAGACTCATTTATGACGAAATTCATAAATCTCCATTGGAATCCAAATATCAAAGAGGAATGACCTCACATTGGGGGAGATTGTTAGCCTCAAAATATTGAGTCGAACAAGAATGTTCGGTCATAGGTTTCTATTGTAATATTTATTAGAACGTTGTAATAAGTAGTTATTTAGTCGTGGTTCACGGGCTTGGATTTAAACTAATTAAAGTCCAAAAGACAAGCCCGGCCCAATATATAGTCCATTAAAGCCCGCATGTGGGTGGACTATATATACTACCCTCCTAGCATGTTAGGAGGGTGGATGGTCATTTGTAACAAATTCTTTTCTCTAATCTAATCTCACCAAGTTAATCATCTCCTCTCTACTTTCTCTCACTACTTTCTCTCTCTAGGAATTCATCTCTTCTTCATCTATTTTCTTTCTTTCTTCATTGCTTAATCAGTCACAAATATATGGGAAAACAATATGGTATATTATTACATTTTTATGCATTTAAAGCCTGAAAAGAACGATGAGATCATGTATAAATGACATCTCATCAAGCTCCAATGGTGAATCCTTTGGGTACCACAAACCAAGACTAGGATAGCATCTTAGGTACCTAAAGATCCTCTTCACAGCATAAAGGTGACATTCTTTGGGAGTCACTTGATGGCGTGCACAAGCACACATAGCAAACATGATGTCAGGTCTGGAGGCTGTAAGGTACATCAAGGATCCAATCATGGATCTATAGTGCCTGACATCAACATCTTTCCCATCTCCAATCTTTCCCCAAGGGTGTTCTCTATCCATAGGAGTAGTAGCCCTCTTTTCATGTGGAGAAAATCCAAACTTCTTCAAGATCTCAGCCACATATTTATCCTGGGAGAGAAGATACCATCTTCTTTCTGCTGAACTTGTAAACCAAGAAAGAAGTTCATCTCCCCCATAGCACTCATCTTGAATTTGTCTGTCATCAACTTGGAGAAATCCTCACTCATCTTTGGATCAGTAGACCCAAAAATGATATCATCGACATAGACCTGAACAAGCAACACATCCATACCTTTCTTCTTTGTAAATATTGTCTGATCTATGGTGCCCCTTTTGAATCCATTGTCTACTAAGTAAGTAGACAAAGTACCATACCATGCTCTTGGGGCTTGATGAAGTCCATACATAGCCTTTTTGACTCTATACACCTTGTCTGGATTCTCTGGATCCTCAAAACCAGGAGGTTGCATCACATATACCTCCTCAACAATTGTACCATAGAGGAAGGCACTCTTGACATCCATTTGATAGACAGTGAAGCCCATGCAGGATGCGTAGGCTAAAAAGATCCTAATAGCTTCAATCCTTGCAACTGGTGCAAAGACCTCCTCATAGTCTATCCCTTCCTCTTGTGTATATCCCTGAGCCACTAACCTTGCCTTGTTTCTGACCACAATACCTCATTCATCTCTCTTCTTTCTTAGCACCCATCTTGTCCCTATAGGTCTGACATATCTGGGACAATCAACCAGCTCCCAAACATCCTGAATTGCAAATTGGTGAAGCTCATCCTGCATTGCTTCCACCCAACTTGGTTCTTTGAGAGCATCAAATATCTTCTTGGGTTCCTGTTGTGACAGAAAACAGGCAAACAAACATGCTTGCACAAGAGGGGTATCAACCTTCTTGTGAATATTGGCAATAAACCCACCAAGACCTTAATGAGATCTTCTAGTCTGAACAGGAGTCATAATATCACCAATGATTTGAGAAGTGGGGTGATTCTTCATAGTATAAGTGAGAACTCCTCCTTCAAAAAGTCTGGTGTCCTCAACCTCATTCTCCATGTTGCCAATATCTTCTTCTTCAGACTCTCTTTCATCAACATGAGGATGAACCTCTTCATATAAATTGGAAGGTTCACCTTGTTCAAAAGTGGAAGAGAAAAGATGTGCAGAAGTGTTGTCAACGCCTGAACCTTGTTTGTCAGCATGTGAGCTAACAACGCTTGAACTGTTGTTGTCAACGTCTGAGCCATCAACGTCTGAATTGGTCTTGTCAGCGCTAGATTTGCATTTGTCAGCGCCTGAAGGACCAAGCATGTCGTTATCTGGTGGTACTTGGGGACCACCATTATCTTTACCACCAGCAGCAGCAGCAAAAGCATTTGTCCATATGGGAATTGTGACATACTCTTGTATAGGAGATGACTTTTCTGCTTGTGATCCAACCTTTTCATGAACCTGTGTACCTGAAACATTAACAACTTGTTCTTCCACAACACTTGAAGTTACCTTCACAATGTATGGATTAGTGACAGGCATATAATTTAAAGTCCTAGATAAAGGTTCCAAGTCAAACAACCAATTTGGACCACTTTCAGGATCACTAGGTTTATTCTCTAAGAACCTAACATGTACTCTTTCAAGAATACGTTTTTCCTCTTTAAGATAAACCCTATAACCCTTGCTCTGCACTGAATACCCCATGAAGTAGCCTTCATCACCTTTTGCACTAAATTTCCCTAAGGCATCACTAGTATCTAAAACTACTACATGACAACCAAAAGGTCTGAGAAAACCAATATTAGGTTTTCTTCCCCAAAGTAACTCATAAGGTGTTTTGTTCTGAATTTTGTTAACCAATGCTCTATTTTGAACATAACAAGCTGTATTAACAGCCTCAGCCCAAAACGCTATAGGAAAATGAGCATCAGCCAACATGGTTCTGGCTGCTTCAATTAGGGTTCTATTTTTCCTCTCAGCAACCCCATTTTGTTGTGGGGTTCTGGCAACACTAAATTGCCTAGTAATTCCTTTCCTGGCACAAAAATCATCTAACTTTTTATTCCTAAATTCACCTCCATTATCACTCCTAAGTATTTTAACTTCATTACCAGTTTTCTTCTCAATCTGAGTGATAAAATCAATTAAAGTATCAGTTGTGTCACTCTTCATAGCTAGAAAGAAGGTCCAAGTAAACCTAGAAAAGTCATCTGTGATAACAAAGTAGTATGACTTACCATTCAAACTTTCTATATTGGTTGGACCAAAGAGGTCCATATGAAGCAAATGAAGAGGTCTAGAACTAGAATGCACCTGTTTGGACTTGAATGAGACCTTGTGCTGCTTGTCTTTAAGACATGCAACACAAGAGTGGTCATTGTGGAAGGCCTTCTCAGGCAAACCATCAACCAAGCCAAGTCTCACAAGCCTGTTTATATTCTTAAAATTTATGTGCCCTAGTCTCCTGTGCAATAAATTACTTTCATCTACTGAAGCTTTAGCATAAAAACAAGACATATTGTTATTTATTCTAATCCCATTCAGATTCACATTGTATATGTCTTTATGCCTAGGTGTTCTATATTCAATATATTTCTCATCAGGGATCTTATAATCCTTGCTTAACACCAAACATTCAGTATCAGTAAATAGAACTTTATTTTTGTTATCACAAACTTGTGATACACTAAAAAGATTGTAATCAAGTTCCTTTACCAAAAATACGTTCTCAAAACGCAAATTCTTGGTGAGAAGGGTTTCTTTGCCTGTGATAGTACCATATCCGCCTCCAAAGTAAACCTTATCACCATCCTTAATGGGAGTGAAGTTAGTGAGATAATCTTCCTTCCCTTCATGTGCCTTGAACATCCACTATCCCAATATCTAAAATCATTGACCTGTCTTTGAATGCCCTGCACATAAAGAAAACAAGTTAGTTTTCTTTGGGAACCCAAGCCTTGGAAGACTTGGATTCATCTGGTTGTTCAATAAGAACAGACTTAGTTCTCACAACAACCCCATTTTCATCCTTCTTAGGATGAAATACCTAGTTAACCCCAATAGGTTTTGTAATGACCTTTGAAATGTAATTAAATCTGTTGCAGGTCATTGAAATCACATTATCATTAGGGTTTTGATCTTTCTTTGGTCTCCATGACAAGTTTGAAGAAGCTTTAGACCCCTTACCCTGTGGTTGCAAATATTTAGGTCTAGTCACGTTTCTGTCAGCGTTGGAATTGGTCTTGTCAACGCTGAAATTACCCTTGTCAGCGTTGAACCTAGGGTTTGCTACAGAAACCCATTGCCTATTAGACCAAGTGTTTGTCTTTTGAAATGGTCTTTGTCCATGAGTGTTAGACCCTCTAGTGAAGAATGGGTCAGGTCTAACAACTTGTGGACTTTGCTGCACACAAGGTTTGGGTCTGACAACATTTGACTTTCTAACAACGTTGACTTTGTTCCTGTCAGTGCTGAATTTGTTCCTGTCAGCGCTGACTTTGGGAGCGTTGACACACTTATATGCTAAATGTGTAAAGCTACCACAAGTGTAACAGGCTTTTCTAGACACAACCCTAGGTCTTGAAGAGAAGAAGCCTGTTCCATCATTGTTGACTTGGCTCTTAGGTGATATAGTATTCCTATACATCTCTGCATACTTAATGCTAGGTTTTCTAACAGTG
Organism: Glebionis coronaria; assembly: GCA_025667525.1. Taxonomy (NCBI): domain Eukaryota; kingdom Viridiplantae; phylum Streptophyta; class Magnoliopsida; order Asterales; family Asteraceae; genus Glebionis; species Glebionis coronaria. Next base: position 166,099,461 of record CM046874.1, read on the forward strand.
TTTGAGCCAAGGTCAACAGCTTTACCAGTGATTGGGTTTGTAACCTTAATGGGAGTTGACTCATTAGGACTTTCACATAGCAAGCCACCCTTAACAAATAATGTAGGGTTAGCTTTCTTCTATTCATTCAGATCAGTCAACTTTTGTTGATACTCTTCAACTGGGGGTGACAACTCTTGGTGGAGGAATGAATTCCTCCTCTTGGAGTTCTGGAAAACCAGTCCAAGATAGGTCCTTTTGTTGGACACCATAGAAGTCACCAGCTGGTGGTGGAACCACAGAGTAATCTTTCATCCCTATCCCAGTCATGTCCTTAGGATCTCTTTGTTTACTCACACATTCTCCTAGGATTTGTGTGGCCTTATCAAATCTTTGAATTTTAAGGCCAACATTATCTTTATTCTTAATGGCTTCATCTAACTTAGCCTGTAGCTCACCATTAACCCTTTCCATGATGTTTCTAATATCCATACTAGCATTTAACTCATGTTTTAATATATTTATTTTATCTTTTAAGTCAAATTCCATTTTCTTGTATTCAGAAACTGTCTTCTCAGTTTGAGTGAGAGCTATTTGATAGTTAGACAGTTTGCATCTTTCAGTACTCATATCATCTAATAATCTTAACACCTCTTTGTTAAGTCTCTCAGTATTTAACCTACAACCTTTACTACAAAAAGCATCATCGTATACCTCATTATCAGATGAAGAGGAGGAGTGTGCCATGAGAGCATATTCAACATGCTCTTCTTCTTCTATCTCAGCAACCAAAGCTTTATCTTCTTCCTCATTCTTAGCCAAATAGCTCCAATCCCATCCCATACCATCAATTCCTTGAACTGCAACCATGGCCTTAGGATCCTGAGCTTTAACAATTTGACTTGAGGGTTTACCAGCATCAGATCTTCTAGGAGATCTGCATTCCCTCATGAAGTGCCCCATACGATGACAGTTGTAGCATTCAACTTTGGATTTATCAAATCCAGTTGTGTCCTTTGCATTGAATGTCATCTTCTTCTTAAACCTTCTATTCCACCTGTTTTCTCTTATACTAGCAAGAGCCATGTTCCACTTAATGTCCATCTCTTCCAAGTGCTCATCACTTATTTTCTCAAGGTCCTCATAGGTAATCACTGAACCATTAGGCAAAGAAGCAATATAAGCACATACAGTATCCAGATCCAAACCAGCAGGTTTAACTCTTGGTGAGTCACTTTTGAATGTGTCAGCGTCTGAAAAGGAGACGTTGACAGGACATGTTCCAACGCTGACACATGATGATCCAGTAACTGGATGCATGTAGGAGTCCTTCTGATTGAATTGACCTTCACTGTGAGAAAAGAAGGCCATGTTACTGTTGGTAGACTTGCTTCCATGCTCTAAAAGAGTTTCATCTTCCAACAGCCTCAGTTTGTTATAGATATCATCAAACGTGGAACTTTTGTGAGTATTATTGGCAAGAATAGATCTTGCCTCAATCTTCCATGCCTCACCAAGACTTTTAAGAAAAGTAGCATTAATATCAACATCACCAAGTTGTGTCCCCATGAAGGACAATTTGCTAGTAATATCAAGCAATCTGCTTCTCACACTACTAAGCTTTTCATTAGGTTGAGCCTTGAAGACAGCATAATCATGCATGAGTTGCTTCTTCTTCTCTTCCTTAGTATCTTCATTGCCACCATATGCAACTTCAAGAGCTGCCCAAAGGTCCTTAGCAGATTCATAACCTCTGTATTTATGCTGGTTCTCTTGTCCCAATGAGAGTTTTAGAATATTTAGGGTTTTCATATCAACCCTTTTCTTTGCTATGTCTTCAGCAGACACAGCTCTAGCATCATCAGGTTTTTCCTTCTTATCTACTTTTGAACACCCAGCAACAGCTATTCTTGTAGCAATGGCATTAGCAATCTTTTGAGCTTTATCGAATGTGTTTCCATATTCAATAATCTCCCAGAGTGTGTAGTCATAGATCCCTGGATATTGCTCAAAGTTGAATTTCCACAATTCAAAGTTTGTTGCATCAAGCATGGGAATCTTGATGTTTGGTAAAGGTGAGGAGGAGGAGGTTAGTTCTGGATTTAACATGATGTTGTTAGGGTTTTTGAGAAAATTAGGGTTTTGGTGATTTTTAGGGTTCTTGTGTTCTTTAAGATTAAAAGTTCCTCAACAAACTCTGATACCACTTGTTGATCCCAAACTTAGATCGATTTAGCTTTATGTATACGAGATTAGATCAAGTAATACACTTAGAGAAACCTTTGTATATGTATATGACAATCTAAGTGTTATGCAGAATTAACACTTAAACAAGAACACACAAGATGTAAACAAACTTTCACTTTGATTAATGATATCAAACTTGCTTACAATGAAAGTAGTTTACGTATGAAAACTTATATTGAACATTAACCTAAAGGTCTTCTTTTATAGACATAAGAAGCCTTGTACAATAATCTACGTATCAACTATTCTAGGTAAAGATAAATATAGAAAATACATTGTTGTTTCTATCTTTACTAGAAGTAATCTAGAATACAATAAACGCGTAGAGTATATCTTCCCATTAGTGCTTGTCTTCAATGTATCAACGCTTGACTTTGTCTTGTCAACGCTTGAGCTGTCAGCGTTTGTTTTACTCCTGTCAACGCTTGTTTTACTCTTGTCAGCGCTCAACTAGACTGGCTATAATTTATTCCCAACACAAAGCCCATATACAATCCTGACCGACTGGAGAGAAAAAAAAAGGGACGGGAGGAAGTATTTATATAGTTTAAGGAAACATAATCCAACAAAACCCTAAAACAACAACACATGATCGTCTTTTATTTTTTATTTTTCTGTCGTCACTTTGCACATCAAGAAACGAAGAGATCACGTGGGGTTGATTAAGAAAACAAGTAGGTGTTCGTGTTTTATGTCCCTAGAACCCTAAACGCAAGATAAGTACTTTCAATTCTTCTTTTTCTTTTGATTCGTTGAGATTAAATATTCGAGAAATCGTTTAAAAGATTAATGACCTGTTGTAAAACGTAGGGAATTAAACCAGGCTGTGGGATTTGGTTCGTGTTGACAGTTTACACGCCAAAACCGAGACACTTATGTGTCTCGGTGGTGTTTTTATTCCACCAGCCACACCTTTCTAAGGTGTTGGTTTGGTTTCTTGTTCACTCAACCGCAAGCCCAAACCCCCAACAGGGGCGTTTGGTTTATTAGCAGTGGGAACCGAGACCTGTTAGGTCTCGGTGGTTAACTATACACAGGCGGTGGTAAATTACTAGGTAACAGTGGGTAGAGTAAACGAACAGCAGGAATAAACAATGATCCAGTGGGTAAAATAAACAAGCAGCGGGTGTATGTGTTAAAACAGTGGGTACTAATAACAAACAGTAGGAACTAGTACTAGGCTAGACGTATCTTGGACAACACTGCTGTTCAGGATATTGGACAATACTGTGTTAACAAGATATTGGACAGAACTGGGTTGTATGTTGGACAGAACTAAAAAGGGATATATGGGACAGCACTGGTTTAAGTAGTTGTGCTAGTTTGTTTTGTTTTAGTGCGACCGATACTTGGATGTCTCGGTAGGCTCGGGTACACACGTATATGTTAGTACATCAAGTTAATTTAATTATAAATTTCATGTTATAATTAAATTATTTATGCGACTTAGGTTATATTTTAGTTAACGGAATTAACCTAAGTATTTATATACGTAATTAAATTAATAACCGTACCTTAATTTAATTATTTACTCATTTAGTTAATGTTAAGTTATTTAAATTATCATGTAATTTTATTAATAAATAATCTCAAGAAAAACCATGCATTTTATTATTAATTAATAATTATTATTGTAGCTTAATGTATGTGTTTAAATAAACTTTACTTTATAATCATGATGTATGTATTTTATACTTATTAATACTATGGCCTATATTTTATATTATTATTAATTAAGCTTATTTCTAAATATTGAAACTTACTATTTAGGAAGTTACTCAATATAATATAACAAGTATGTTAACATGTAAGCACATGAAATACACTAATCAGAATACATGATTTAACATGAATCAGTAAAACAAGTCCAGAACACTTAAAACAAGACTGGAACAAGTAAACAAGTAATAACACGTTAAGTAAACTAATAATCAGTTAAGTATAAGTTAATCAGATAACTCATACACGTCCCTCTTTATTATGTAGCACTTATGGATTCGAAGTAGGATTCTTCGCGTCTTCTTCATTCACATTACTGGACACAAGGTACGGATATTCCGTCCTTCAGTATGGATAATTCCCTTTGCATGTTTGATTAGGTTTTCCCGTTTGCAGCCAACTGTTTTCCCTGTAGTCATGTGTCTTAAACACGTCAGGAAATGTTATGTTAATATTAATTGCCTGATCTATATACAAGCATGCCATGTTTCACCTAGTTATGGAGGTACCGTAACCGTAGCAATGGAGGCACCGGTGTTATGACTCTTCTGCGGTGAGAGTGATTTCTCGTAGCGTCCCTTTACAAGTTTGGCATTTATTATTATTATCATTTGGGGCGAATGGGTGCATCCTAGTTACATGTTTTCAGACAGTATTTTCATGGTGAATGTGGTGTGTGCCTTGCATCCTTCACAAGGAGTTGATCCCTCCTACCTTGACCAGTATAATTAGAGGCAACCCTCTAATTGCATGACGAGGTCATCCCTCCATGTATTCATGCACGTTGCTATATTCATGACCTATATGGACTCTTGGGCATTTAAAATACAGTTCTATGATATAAACCTAATCTTTTCAGAATAACCCAGTTTATTACATGTCACAAGGTTTTCCCAGGACTTACATTATTGCACTGCACTTTCATTGTCATGTTTTCATTTCAGCCTTTACTTATGTTTATGCTATTCCATATTATGTCATATATCCGCACACTGAGCGTATCGCTCAGCCGTTTTCTCTTTTCATGTCCCCAAACGGCAGGTACCCAAGGTCAAACAGGAGCATGGATAGGTTGTGCATAGGATGGGAGCTATTTTATGTTTCTTTTCTTTTTGCATTACATTTACTTTATGCTTTATTTATGAGTTTATGTTTGGGAGACGATGTTTGATTCCGGTTATCCCTTATGGTCATGTAATGTTTTAGGACATTTACCTTGTATGCTTTGATGACACGCCATAATTATCCTGTAACGGTCCATTTATCCAAATGGGGTGTTACAAGTGTCGCGCCCCAATCTGCTGGGATCAGGTTGGTGAGCGAACACTTGAAGGACCAGAGATGATAGAGTTGACCAACGAGAAAGTCTTTGTAGCTAGGGTGAATTTACAAGAAGCTCGTGCACGTCAAAAGAGTTATGCCGCCAAGCATCGTAGGGATTTGCATTTCAATGTGGGAGATTAATAAGTGTGAAAACACTTATCCTTTTACCACTTATTTCCAATAATAACAAGACCAAAACGTGTGATTTATGTCGTAAAAGTCGGAATTATGCGTGGTTTGTGTTTTTATTGTGTTTTAGGACCAAAATATGAAAAAGGAAGAAAACACGGGTTTTCACGGGCTTTTATCGAAGAAAACGGGAAAAGACGAAGTCAAAAGATCAAGAGTGCAAAAAGAACGGAAGTCCAAGACCTATTCTGAAGATTTATCGAAGAAAAAGTCTAAAGGCGGAAGTTTAAACGAAGTCGAAGAACTTAAGTCTAATAGAAGAAGAAAATTAAAAGACAAGTTCAAATCCCGAGACGACAAAGACAAAGAATTAAAGTCGAGTCGAGAAAACGTGAAGAAAGCAAGAAAGAAGATGCAACACATGCACTCCTTCCACCTTCCCTATAAATACCCTCCTAATAGTCATTAGGAGGGTAGTTAGTGGTTAGATAGTTTTTAGCTAGTTTTCACTTTTCCATTTTTCTAGTTTTTAGAGAGAGAAAGTCTTAACTTTCTCTCACTAAATTTCATCTTTTCTCTTAATCTTTCAAGATTAAACATTTTGTATTGCTTATTTCATTAATCAAAGTTCTATTTTAAGCTTTTAATCCTTAATCTCATTCTACTTTTCTTTGATTTTAGATTGATTTTGGTGCGATTATCATATGATCCGTGTTGTTCTAATTGATTTCGTGCTTAAAAAGTTAATCTTTTGATCATTTCATAAGTTTTCATTTGATTAAGCTTTAAGACTTTTGTGCTTATTGGCTTACTTTTATGATTAGCTTATTTCCTTATAAAAAGCTTTCTTTAAAAGTTCATGTTTTGATTGTTTGATCCAAAAAGTTGTTTAATTTCGAGTTAGATAAGTTGATAAGTGCTTATTTGATCCGGTTAATTATTGGTTTGTTAAGTTTCGGGTATTAGCTTATTAAAGTTAGCTTATTACCTAGCTTAACCGAATTCCACCATTTTCGGAAAGGGTGATAAACCCTTTTCCGATCCATCTATTCCGACCAGCCCCACCACTCTTTCTAATTGAGTCCAATCGGAAGAGGGTTTTGAATTTTTCCGATTGCACCCCTAATATTCCGATCATAGTGATCGGAATAGGGCTTTCACATTCCGACGGTTGGTGTTTAAGTATTCCGATCTTGCCCCTTTGCTGAACTTTCCGATTGGTAGTCTTTTGTCCCACATTCCGATCGAGTCTTTCGTCCCACATTCCGATTGCCCCATTTCGTTGATATTCCGATTGCTCCCAATACCCCATATTCCGACCACCAGATCGGAATATATTCCGATCTGGGCTTGTTTTGGCTTATTCCGATTGAGTTATTTTGGTGTATTCCGATCTTACTTTCTTTTAGTACTTTTCAACTAAGTTCTTATTTTTTAGAAAATTTTCTAAGTGTTAGTTTTATTTAGTGTGCTCATTTTGCCTTAAAGTTTACATGCATTTATTTTTACTCGTCATTCAGCTTTAATCTTTATTCTTCCATTTTACTCAACGACACTTTAATTACTTGCTAATAGTTTAAAACAAACAAACCAAACCATTCTCTTGATTCACCAAAAGACGATTGAGTCGCACTTTAGACCGGTTCTCAATTTGAAAAGACTTGGGACTACGAATTTTGATACGAGGTGTAAAAACCAAGTATTAAATGGCGCCGCTGCCGGCTCTTTTCGTTACGATTAACGGTTTTTAGTGAGAGACGCATTGAATTTTGGGATCCGTTCTTTGAACGTTATTTTCCTAGCTTTAAAAATTTTCAAAAATCCATAAAAAATATAAAACTCTTCAAAAATACAAAAACATTAAAAAAAATCATAAAAAGCAATTCTTTTCCAAAAGGTTTTGCACCAAAAAGATTATATAGATATTCTCTGTGTATATTTTTCTTCTGCAGGTGTATGCATACTAGATCTTCGAACTATTCTGAGCCCGAGACTCGTGAAGATTTAGATATGGTTGGTGTTAATAACAACAATAATCACCCACCTCTACCCAATTTGAATAATAACAACAACAACAACAATGTCCACCTACCTGATTTACGAACAATGGAGGAATTGTGTCAACCCACCATGAACGGACGCGGAGGCCCGATTGCGCCAATGCACGTCACGGCTCAGGAGTTTTCGTTGAAGCATCACATGATCCAACAAGTGCAAACGAACCCATTTCGTGGAATTCCGGATGATGATGCCAACAAACACCTCGACAAATTCATTACCATTACCCAAAGCATGAAGTGCTCCAGTGTTTCTATGGATGACCTTCGCCTCCAACTTTTTCCCCACTCGCTTTCTCACCATGCCGAAAAATGGTTTGACCGTCTTCCTAAGAATTCTATTCATACGTGAAATGACATGACTCAACGCTTTTTATCGCGCTACTTCCCTCCATCCATGGTCACTAGCCTTCGTAACCAAATCAGTGGATTCATGCAAGAAAATGATGAATCACTTTTCGATGCTTGGGAACGGTACAATGATTTGATCGACCGCTGTCCAAATCACAATATGCTCCCCGTCACTCTTATTGACACCTTCTACAATGGTCTCACTTTTCGTGATCGTGACACGATCAATGCCGCCGCCGATGGTACTTTTATGAAAAGGAGACCGGAGGAGTGTCGAGAGTTGATCGAAAACATGACTACTCACCACAAGAATTGGGATTCATCCGCATCCTCAAGATCTAATCAGAGAGTCAATGTTTCTTCTACTACTTCCAATCCCGAGATATCCGAACTTTCCTGACAAATCACGAATATGCACAAAGATTTCATGTCCATAGCCACAAACAACTTTCAACAAGCTAAAGCCGTTGCTATTTCTTGTGACACATGTGGTGGTCCTCATTCTTACAATGATTGTCCTTCTACCCAAGGCAATTTTTTTGAAAACGTTAACGCAGCTTACGGCACTTATCCCACGGGAGGCTATCAAGCTCGCCCTCAAGGAGACCGTGGCTTGCTAAGTTATCGTTCCAACAATTATCTTGCCCCACATGGTTTCCCTCCTGTCAACCAAAACCAACAACAAAGCTACAACCAATCCCAACCTCGTGCAATCAATCAATATCAATCCCAACGAAACCCATACCCACCTCAAGGAAATTCTCAAGCTTACCAAGCTCCACCTCTCAATCGACCGATGGCAGTGAGTCCAGATGTCGAGACATTTATGAAGACTAATCGGGAGATGGTGATGAATCTTCAGAGTCAAGTCCGCAACTTGAAGGGCGAAATGGCAAAACAAGGGAACGATATTCGAGCCGAGCTAAGGAATGACATGGCCAAACACAGCAATGAAATTAATGCAAACATGCAAAACTCTTTTAATAATCAAGCGGTTCACCTTCGTGATATGATTGGTTTGCTCATCCAAGGTAATCAACCCTCTTCTTCAGGTACTCTTCCGAGTAATACTGTTGCGAATCCAAGAGGGGAGATGAAAGCAATCACCACTCGTAGTGGAAAAGTTTATATGGAACCCGAGCTTCCTACACCTCCACCCGTGATTGTGAACAAGGAAAAAGAGCAACTTTCCTCACCTCCTTCACCTTCTATCCCCATTTCCCCACCACCTGTGGTTGTGAGTGATCCTACTCCTTTAAAGCCTTCTTCTTCACCCAATATACCTTATCCTTCAAGGTTGAGGAAAGAGAAGCAAAAGAGCAAGGATGATATTCAGGTTTCAAACTTTCTAAAAATGTTTAAACAATCGAATTTTAACATCTCCTTTGCCGAGGCTCTCGCTCACATGCCCAAATACGCTAAGATGTTTAAAGATCTTCTAAGTGATACGGAAAAGCTTCTTGACATCGCTCAGACCCAACTTAATAAGAACTGCTCCGCAGTGCTCTTAAGGAAATTGCCCACCAAACTTGGTGATCCGGGTCGCTTCTTGATTCCTTGCAACTTCCCGGGAGTAGAGAATTGCATGGCCCTAGCCGATCTAGGTGCCAGTATAAACTTAATGCCTTTTAGTGTTTGGAAGCAATTATCTCTCCCTGAGCTAGTCCCCACCAAAATGACTTTGGAATTAGCCAACCGTACGGTTGCTTATCCAGTGGGGATAGCCGAAGATGTCTTTGTTGGCGTTGACAAATTCACCTTCCCGGTGGATTTTGTCGTCGTTGACTACGAGATGGATCCCCGTGTTCCATTAATCGTTGGACGTCCATTCCTGAGGACCGGTCGCACTCTCATTGATGTAGCCGCGGGCGAAATAAGCATGAGAGTTGGTGACGATAAAATTGTCTTCAACATGGGTAAGATTTCTAAGCAACCTTATTCATATGAGAGCGTTAATGCTATTGATGTTCTCGATGAGGCTTGTGAAGAACATTTTCATGATGCTTGTAAAAGTACTCTTTCTTCTCTACCCAATGTTGAGACCGTTGCCTCAATTGCTCCAGCATTGACTCCTTTTGGAGAAAGTGACTTGGATGATTTCGAAGCTAGCTTGGGTCCTCTCGATATTAAGTATGATAATTTGTCCACCAATTGGATGAAGACATTCGTACTATTGAGAGACTTCTCAATGAGGACCCGTTGTCTCCTCCTTCTCCTAAAGAGGTGACTAATGATGATCCATCGTTAGTTTCACCATCTATTGAGAATCCTCCCACTCTTGAGCTTAAGGACCTACCTCCTCATCTTGAGTATGTTTTCCTGGAAGACGACGAGAAGTTACCGGTCATCATCGCAAAGGATCTAAAAGAAGACGAAAAAGCAAGACTTGTCGCCGTGTTGAAGAAGCATAAAAGAGCTATCGCTTGGAAAATCTCCGACATCCGTGGAATTGATCCTCACTTCTGCACACATAAACTTCTCATGGAGGACGACTTTAAGCCCACAATTCAAAGCCAACGAAGGGTGAATCCTAAAATCCATGAAGTCATCAAAACAGAGGTTATCAAACTTCTTGATGCGGGTATGAGTTACCCTATTTCGGATTCACCATGGGTTAGTCCAGTCCATTGTGTGCCTAAGAAAGGCGGAATCACCGTTGTGCCCAATCAAAACAACGAGTTGATTCCTACCCGTCTCGTTACTGGGTGGAGAGTTTGTATAGACTACAGCAAACTCAATGATGCCACGAGAAAGGATCATTTCCCTCTACCTTTTATGGACCAAATGCTTGAACGTTTAGCGGGTAATGAATATTACTGCTTTCTTGATGGTTTCTCGGGTTATTTCCAAATACCCATCGATCCCCAAGATCAAGAGAAGACAACATTCACTTGTCCCTATGGCACTTTTGCTTATAAAAGAATGCCTTTTGGCTTATGCAATGCCCCCGGGACTTTCCAAAGGTGCATGTTAGCTATCTTCCATGACATGGTTGAGCAAACCATGGAAGTCTTCATGGATGATTTCTCGGTCTTCGGGGATTCCTTCTCTTCTTGCCTTGCCAATTTGGAACGTATGCTTAAGCGGTGCGAAGACACTCGCCTTGTTCTGAATTGGGAAAAATGCCATTTTATGGTAAAAGAAGGCATTGTGCTAGGACACAAAATCTCCAAAGCCGGTCTAGAAGTAGACCGTGCTAAAGTAGATGTCATAGCCAAATTACCTCCACCTTCAACCGTGAAGGGTGTGAGAAGTTTTCTGGGTCATGCGGGCTTCTATCGTCGATTCATTCAAGATTTCTCTAAAATCGCTCGCCCGATGACCCACCTCTTGGAAAAAGATACTCCTTTTATCTTTTCTAAAGAGTGTCTCGAAGCCTTCAACCTTCTTAAGGATAAGCTAACTAAGGCACCGGTCTTGGTTACCCCTAACTAGGAGCTGCCTTTTGAATTGATGTGCGATGCTAGCGACTTTGCTATTGGTGCGGTTTTGGGCCAAAGAGTAAATAAACACTTCCAACCAATCCACTATGCTAGCAAAACAATGACGGGGGCTCAATTGCATTATACGACAACCGAAAAAGAGCTTTTAGCTATTGTCTATGCTTTTGAGAAATTTCGCCCCTATCTTGTTTTATCCCCCACCATCGTATACACGGACCATTCCGCGTTGAAGTACTTGATGACAAAGCATGATTCTAAGCCAAGACTTCTTCGCTGGGTTTTACTCCTTCAAGAATTCAACATTCAAATTCATGACAAGAAGGGAGCTGAAAACCTGGCCGCGGATCATCTGAGCAGACTTGAGGATCCATATCAAGGGGATCATCCGAACAAAGAGATCAATGACTCTTTCCCCCTTGAGACCTTAATGTCTATAAATCTCAATCTTGATGGCACCCTGTGGTTTGCAGACATTGCAAACTACTTAGCAGGTGGTATTCTCATCAAAGGGTTAACATCCCAACAAAAGAAGAAGTTCTTGAATGATGTTAAGACTTACTTTTGGGATGACCCTTATCTGTTCAAACAATGTGTTGATCTTATCATTCGTCGATGTGTTGACGGACCGGCAGCTTTTGACATCCTTCAAGCTTGCCACAAAGGACCCACCGGTGGTCACTTTGGTCCCAACTACACCGCTAAAAAAGTATTTGATTCTGGATTCTATTGGCCCACCATTTATCGTGACGATCACGAAATGGTTAAGCATTGTGATACTTGCCAACGCCAAGGCAAGATCACACATAAGGATGAGATGCCTCAAAATTTCATATAGGAATGTGAAATCTTTGATGTATGGGGCATCGACTTTATGGGGCCATTTCCATCCTCCAAAGGGAACAAGTACATCCTCGTCGCCGTCGACTACGTTTCTAAATGGGTTGAAGCCAAGGCTCTCCCTACGAATGATGCGAGGGTAGTTGTGAACTTTTTGAAGCATCTTTTCGCTCGATTTGGCGTTCCTCGTGCTATTATTAGTGACCGCGGGACTCATTTTTGCAACGATCAATTTGCAAGAGTCATGGCTAACTATGGTGTCAATCACCGTCTTTCCACCGCCTATCATCCCCAAACCAATCGGCAAGCCGAGATATCCAACCGTGGATTGAAGCGAATTTTGGAGCGTACTGTGGGAGAGCATCGCGCCGCGTGGGCCGATAAGTTAAATGATGCTCTGTGGGCTTTCCGTACTGCTTACAAGACCCCGATCGGTTGTACACCTTATCGTCTTGTGTACGGGAAAGCCTGCCACCTCCCAATCGAGCTGGAACATAAGGCGCACTGGGCCTTGAAGTGGGCTAACTTCGACATCAACAAAACCGGTGATCATCGCAAGGGTCAACTCAACGAGCTAAATGAACTAAGGAATGAAGCTTATGAGAACTCGTTGATCTACAAGGAGAAGACGAAGATCATTCATGACGCAAAAATCAAGAACCGAGAGTTCCACGTTGGTGATCAAGTCTTACTCTTTAACTCTCGGTTGAAGATCTTCTCTGGCAAGTTGAAGAGCCGCTGGTCTGGTCCATTCACCGTCGCCACTGTCTTTCCTTATGGGACCATTGAGCTTTCTCAGCCAAATGGGCCTAACTTCAAGGTGCATGGCCAGCGTCTGAAGCTGTACTTTGGTGAGGACATCTCTCAAGAGATGATTCCATCCCTCACCACGTTCCCCATGAACTAAATTGGGTCGAGTCAGGCTCGTGACTCGGTGAACAAAAACAAGCGCTTCTCGGGAGGCAACCCGTGATCTATCCTTTATTGCTTACATAATAAGTGTAGGGGGAGCCCCGTATATGTTGGTTGTCTTGTTTCTTGTGCTGTGCAGGGATTAAAGCTTCGAAAAGCGTCTTGATGACTTTTGACTAACCGTGATACCGTGTTCCCATCTTCCCGGTTCTATCCTAAACTCTTGTGATTCAATATTTCATATTTTATATGTTCACATAGAATTCACTTTAGTTGTCCTTTCCTTAGCATGATTTAAACAAAGTGCACAATGTTATAAGTGTAGGGGAGTTACTCCCACATGCTTAAACATTGAGGACAATGTTTATCTCAAGTGTAGGGGGACTTCTATCAAAGTAAGTGGTCTTTTCCATGAATTTGCCCTCATTTTAACCGGAAAATTTGATTTTTCGACATTTTTCAAAATTTTTAATCTATTTTGGCCTAGTTGTATAGTTGTATTTGCCTTTGTTATGATTATTTTCTTTCCATTGCTAGAATAAATTTTCAATAAAGTGGTTTTAGATTTTTCTTAGTCGTGAACATTTTGACTCAACTCGAGTTTACTCTAGCTAGTATCCTTAACGTGTTTAAGTCAAGTTTTGCTAGGCTTTTATATAGGGAGCTATAAAACGCGAAAGTCTTAACTCTCACGGGTTAAGAACAAGAACTTTTCGCAAGTTCCTATAATTGATCCTAGAGAGTCGTTTATCAAGGGAACTTTAAAATGCGATTTCTAAAACTTGAAGAAGTCTAAGAAATTGCAAGATCCTATAGGCGACTCGAAAACCTAAAACTTTGATTTAATAGGCTAAGCATCCACGAGTCTCATTCCTTGAGATTTTAAACTGTGGAGAACGAGAGATGATAGAGTCAATTATAAGTTTGGTATTCTTTCGTGAATTTATGTGAGTTAATTATAAGCCTATTCTCCCTTCGCTTGTTAATAAATTTATCTGCAATAAATAAGGTTGTACGATTTAAAAGGTTACTTAGCTTCTAGCCCCAGATCGTTTAAAAGTTGCTCGGTACGGATTAGAGTTCATAGCCAAGGCATAACTTATTGAAGCGGGATGCGAAGATTGGCGAGTCCGATAAGGCCCTAACAAGGCATGAGGGCTACATTTTGTTGCTAAAGATCCAAAAGTGATGTGAAGAATCATTTATCAAAAATCAATATGAAGGATCGAGACACACGACGAAAAGCAAGAACTCCCAAAAAGTCATGGAGAAGTCTATCCAAAAAGACCCTAACAAGGTATGAGGATAAATAGATCCAAGTCCTAAAAGGAGGCGGGTCGTTGTATATCAAAATCCAAAATAAAGATTGGATAAAAATGAAGAAGTCGTGGTCCATATATGAAGAATCTCTCAAAATTTCAAGTGAAGAAATTCCTATTATGAAGAGAAGACCATTATTTCATGAACGTCTCTCAAGATTCGAAGTATGAAGTCGCTGCCAAATATCGGTCCGAGAAAGGTCTCAAATCGTGAAGCGAGTTATGCCAAGATATGAACTTTATGAGGTCCCGAGAAGCAGTTTTAAAAGATTTGGTCCTTTAGCTAACTATTGATTAAATCGTTCACTTTATTTTCGGCCTAAATAACTATCGAAATAAGTCAAACAATGCATCCTCGTGATCATTCAAGACAAAAATAAAATATAAGAGATACACCTAGGAATAAGGGAGTCTAAGTGAGTAATTGGCCCACATGAGTTCGTGATAGTTTGCTAACTTATAATAACAATGATCTCGTTTTTAAGCTTGGTATGGGGAACGTGAAACTTGAGGATGATAAATGTTCATAGCCGCCAAAACCCAATGTAAGTTTTTAATTTCTTTACTTGTTTTTATCTTTTTATGTTTAGTATTTAATAAAGGCCAAGCTGGGTTATTTATGATGGAAAATGTAAACCGTGTTTTAAAATTAATGCATTGCATGAGGGCATTGCAATGGTCAAGTGTAGGGGATTTAATAAGTGTGAAAACACTTATCCTTTTACCACTTATTTCCAATAATAACAAGACCAAAACGTGTGATTTATGTCGTAAAAGTCGGAATTATGCGTGGTTTGTGTTTTTATTGTGTTTTAGGACCAAAATATGAAAAAGGAAGAAAACACGGGTTTTCACGGGCTTTTATCGAAGAAAACGGGAAAAGACGAAGTCAAAAGATCAAGAGTGCAAAAAGAACGGAAGTCCAAGACCTATTCTGAAGATTTATCGAAGAAAAAGTCTAAAGGCGGAAGTTTAAACGAAGTCGAAGAACTTAAGTCTAATAGAAGAAGAAAATTAAAAGACAAGTTCAAATCCCGAGACGAAAAAGACAAAGAATTAAAGTCGAGTCGAGAAAACGTGAAGAAAGCAAGAAAGAAGATGCAACACATGCACTCCTTCCACCTTCCCTATAAATACCCTCCTAATAGTCATTAGGAGGGTAGTTAGTGGTTAGATAGTTTTTAGCTAGTTTTCACTTTTCCATTTTTCTAGTTTTTAGAGAGAGAAAGTCTTAAACTTTCTCTCACTAAATTTCATCTTTTCTCTTAATCTTTCAAGATTAAACATTTTGTATTGCTTATTTCATTAATCAAAGTTCTATTTTAAGCTTTTAATCCTTAATCTCATTCTACTTTTCTTTGATTTTAGATTGATTTTGGTGCGATTATCATATGATCCGTGTTGTTCTAATTGATTTCGTGCTTAAAAAGTTAATCTTTTGATCATTTCATAAGTTTTCATTTGATTAAGCTTTAAGACTTTTGTGCTTATTGGCTTACTTTTATGATTAGCTTATTTCCTTATAAAAAGCTTTCTTTAAAAGTTCATGTTTTGATTGTTTGATCCAAAAAGTTGTTTAATTTCGAGTTAGATAAGTTGATAAGTGCTTATTTGATCTGGTTAATTATTGGTTTGTTAAGTTTCGGGTATTAGCTTATTAAAGTTAGCTTATTACCTAGCTTAACCGAATTCCACCATTTTCGGAAAGGGTGATAAACCCTTTTCCGATCCATCTATTCCGACCAGCCCCACCACTCTTTCCGATTGAGTCCAATCGGAAGAGGGTTTTGAATTTTTCCGATTGCACCCCTAATATTCCGATCATAGTGATCGGAATAGGGCTTTCACATTCCGACGGTTGGTGTTTAAGTATTCCGATCTTGCCCCTTTGCTGAACTTTCCGATTGGTAGTCTTTTGTCCCACATTCCGATCGAGTCTTTCGTCCCACATTCCGATTGCCCCATTTCGTTGATATTCCGATTGCTCCCAATACCCCATATTCCGACCACCAGATCGGAATATATTCCGATCTGGGCTTGTTTTGGCTTGTTTTGGCTTATTCCGATTGAGTTATTTTGGTGTATTCCGATCTTACTTTCTTTTAGTACTTTTCAACTAAGTTCTTATTTTTTAGAAAATTTTCTAAGTGTTAGTTTTATTTAGTGTGCTCATTTTGCCTTAAAGTTTACATGCATTTATTTTTACTCGTCATTCTAGCTTTAATCTTTATTCTTCCATTTTACTCAACGACACTTTAATTACTTGCTAATAGTTTAAAACAAACAAACCAAACCATTCTCTTGATTCACCAAAAGACGATTGAGTCGCACTTTAGACCGGTTCTCAATTTGAAAAGACTTGGGACTACGAATTTTGATACGAGGTGTAAAAACCAAGTATTAGAGATCATGTCTTTCTTAAGGTGTCACCAGCGCGTGGTGTTAAACGTTTTGGAATCAAAGGAAAACTCAGTCCTCGATTCATCGGATCATTTGCTATCATCAAGCGAGTCGATGAAGTGCCATATGGTTTAGCGTTACCTCCACAACTTTCTCACGTTCATGACGTTTTCCATGTATCCTTACTCAGAGGGTACAAGTATCATCCCCTTCACATGGTTCAGTATCCACTTGAACAGATTCGTGAAGATCTTACCTTCATCGAGGAACCCGAACGAGTTCTTGATAGACAGGAACGAGTCATGAGGAAGAAAACGATTCCATTCGTCAAATTCCTTTGGAGGAATCTTACCGAGCGGGAAGCCACTTGAGAGACATATGAGTCTACCCAGACTTCTTACCCTCATTTCAAGTTTTGATTCGGGTATGTTCCTCTTTCAGTTTACGTTATCTAGAATTCGGGGACGAATTATTCTTTTTAGGGGGTAAGAGTTGTAAAAACCGCATATAAATGCCATGAACAGTACACTACGTAAACATACGAACCAATTAAAACTTTCCTTTTATGTCATGGACACGTGTCACGAATATTAAATCCAGAAACTACGTACGTATTAGTGCATGATAATTATTAAGTATGTGATAGTACACGATAATTATTAATTATAATAATTATAATCACAACATATGATCACGAACATTTACGAACATGATAATGATTACGTATAATAATTATACACGACTATTAGAACATGATATATGTACGTAGTATTTATAACACGAACTTTTAACACGAACTAGAACGAATAATAAACACGAACGAACACGTAAAATAGTTAAACACTAACAAAGCCCAGAAAGCCCTTGTGGGCTTATGGTTGCCGCGGACAAGGAGCAAAGAGGGGTCCCCAAGCCCATTTGTTTTGTTAACTAAGGGAAATTAAAAACACAAACTTTTCATAATACAGGATTTTAAGAAAAAAAACTAAAAACCCTATCTTTGTGTCTCTCTCTTGCCGCCGGCTACAAGGACACCAAACGGGTGATTGTTTGATTTTGATCTTTGATTTCGGGTTGATCGTGTTCGTGTTCTTAGTTCTTTTCCAAGCACGTGTTCGGTATCATCAAAAACCTTCATCTTTTATTTTTATTTTTCTTTTAATTATGTTCATGTGACTAATGATAATAACATAATTAAAAACATGTAAAACAAATCCAAGAAACATGAATTGTGGGGGTTTTGGTGTGGTTTTGGTTCGTCCGGCACCCAACCGAGAGCCACCAAGCTCTCGACTTGGTTTGTTTCGCACCAACAGCCGAGACCAAGAGGTCTCGGTGTGGCCTTGGTTGCTCAGCCGCAAGAACAGGGGACCCCGACGCATGTCGGGTGTTGTTTGGTTTGTTTCGGGTCTCGGCGCAGCAACAGCAGCACCACCGGCTTAAGCAGGTGGCTGTTTTGGTTCGAGCAGGGGGAGACGCAGCCACAGCAGTGGCAACCACCGGCTTCAGCCGGTGGTGTGTTTGGTTCGACAGCGGCAAGCCAAGCCACGGTAGTGGCAACCGGCTAGACCGGGTTAGCCACAGTCGGGTTGTTTTGGTTCGGTTTATGTTTCGATTTATATTAGAACATGGGTTCGGGCACGGGATTATTTTTACAAGGTATATTTTTACAAGGAAAATTAAACTATATGAACATGACTAATTATTAATTTAATTTAATCATGAGTTTGGTTATATTTATAATACATGTTTTAACCTAAGTATTTTGTTAATTAATTTAGACTATAGTTATTAATTAATTATTAAAACATGGACTTATAATTAATTAATAAATTATGACTTAGGTTATAATTAATAAATTATTAATACATGATTAACCTATGTATTTTATATATCTTAATTTAATTAAATCATGCTTTATTTAATTAAATCATATAACTATAGTTTATAAAATTACCATGATATTTAATTAATAAACTATACTATTAATTACATGACTTATGACTTTTAACCAGTAAACATTAGCTTATATTGTTAGCTTATTAATTCAACTTATTTCTAAATATGGAAACATTCTATTTCAGAAAAGTTACTATTTTTGGAAACTTTCTATTTTTAGAAACTAATCTATTTTTAGAAACTAGTATTTTTTGGAAACTTTCTATTTTTGGAAACTTTCTATTTTAGGAAACTTTCTCTTTTAGGAAACCTGCTATTTTTAGAAAGTTACTTATTATTACACAACAGGTATAATAAAACAAGAATACAAGATAATACATAATTAGAAATACATGAAATACATGATTAATACAGTATATCATTTAAAATGGTAAAACAAGACAAGAACATATAAAACAAGCTAAGAACGGGCTATAACCAGTAACGTACTCAGTAATCAGACAACTTATACATGTCCCTTATTTATGTAGCATTAGTGAGGTCGGACTCGGACTATTCATCCTTTCATCTTTCCTCATTCACTAGACACAAGGTACGGATTTTCCGTCCTTCGGTATGGACATTCTTTCCTTATTAGGATTCCCCGTTTGCAGTCAACTGTTTTCCCAAGTATATGTTTTATATGTTTGATTACTTATGTTAGTTTTAAATGCCTAAGACTTATACATGCATGACCAGTGTCACCTAGTTATGGAGGTACCATAGCCATAACACTAGAGGCACCAGTGTTATGACTTCCCCACGGCTGAGTGATTGCTCGTGGCGCCCCTTTTCTGTTTTGGCCATATATTTATATTATCATGTGGGGCGTATGGGTGCATCCTAGTTACATGTTTTACAGGATTTTCATGGTGAATGCGATGTGTGCATTGCATCCTTCACAAGGAGTTGATCCCTCCTACCCAGACTAATTAATTAGAGGCAACCCCTCTAATTGCATGATGAGGTCTCCCCTCCATGTATTCATGCACGATGGAACCTCATGATCTATATGGGCTATTGGCTAATTAATACAGTTTTACATATAAACACATAAGTATTTTCAAACTATAAAACTAGTTTTATGAACATGTTCCAGGTTATCTAGGACTTATACATTTCTGCTGCTGTTAGTCTTTTATGCTTATGTCCTTTCATGCTATACTTGTATATCCGTTCACTGGGCGTTATGCTCAGCCGTTTCCCTTTCATGTTTCTAAACGGCACGTACTCAAGGACGCTCGTAGACTTTAAGAGTATGTGCATACGGATTGGAAGCTATCTAGCCTTCATTACTTTATGCATTTTCCATACATTACGCTACTTTATTTCTTTGTACATTGTTTAGTCATTTCTCATTTCAGTACTTATATTCATGTGTGTTGAGCTTCTACTTGTACTACCGATTTTTGTTTCCGGTATATCCATTCATGGTCATTTAATGTTTTTGGACATTTACCTTGCATGCTTTGATGACACGCCATATTACCTATGATATTCCATTTACCAAAATAGGGTGTTACACAATAAGTTTGAAAGACCTAAATGATAAGTCCACGCCATATGATAAGTATAAAGACATAAAACAAGAACTATACAGCTTTAAAGACCACACTGTATGATAAGCCTTGTTGGGAATGAGTTCAAATTCTTCAAATAATTTTAAATTTTAAACTAATACACTAATGAAAATGCCGATATAAACCACCATAATATAGGGGTTAATTCATTCACAAACAACACATACAGTAATTGTTATTCAAGTAATTTAACAGGATGTCATGTTGAACAACGGGTTTTAATTTGTTAAAGTCCATAGCTTTTAATCTTTTAAGATCTTGATATGCAGTTTAAATGCTCATTCGAAGCTCGAGTTCGATGTCTCCTCCCTTGTTGCCACCGAGTGTCTTTTTTTCCTCTTTTCGAAGAGATTGCATTTACCGATTAAAATTACTCACTCACTCCTTGTCATGTATGTATACATATATCTATCTATGTTTCTGAATCTCTAATTGTTTGATACAACCTTGCGAGTTTAGAATGTTTTCTTTTATGAAGGAGCAAAGGTTTTATTTAATGTGGCTCTTGCTATATATATTCAAGGTATACTAATTATGTGTAACTGAATACTTTCCTGAGTATCCTAACATAGTGCACTTTTTAAGTATTTTGGCTTTATCGTGGTTGCAAATGAAAGAAGAGGACTTGCTCGCGACACATCATGTTAGGGAATGTAATTAATGGTGGGGGGAACTCTCCGACCATACTTTTTCGGCCACAACCCCGCCGGCCTTCATGTCTTGGTGAAAGTCATATGTTGTAATGGGAGATTTGTAGAAGTATGCATGATTATTGTGGTGTGTGATCACTTGCGTTTGATCTTTTTGTTAATTTGGTATTTGTATCATTTTTTTATCATTTGTGAGTTGATGAGTTTAAACGGTTTCTATATTTTGACTTCGGTTTCTCACTTAGTGGGTGTTTGATATTGCTTATTGAAAATAAATTATCCGTTTTGAAAACGTATAATTTGATAATCAGTTGTTACAAAACGTGATTTTAAAATTTAGTGCTTGGTTTTGCTTATACTCTTTCACATAGTAATGCTATTTGACAAAACATATTAGTTTATAGCTAAAAAATTTGAATGACCAAAAAGGCCTTATAGTAATTATTAAGGGGGTGCTTGGAATAAATAGAGGAATACGAATTATAAAAGAAATAGAAATACTAAGGAATATAATGATTACTACATTAGTGATTGACTATGATTGGTTATATATTTTATATTTATAACACATACATGATAAATCTATTAAAAAATGCTCCTAAATAATAGCAACATATCAATTGGCACTAGTTTTTTATATTACAAAAAATTATACAAGTTAACATATACAACAACATATTATTTTTTATAACATGTGCATTTTTTTAATTAAAAGAAAATCTTGAAAAAAAATTGATTACGTAAACATTTTTTGAATTAAAAGTTGTTGGTCGATAAAATTAAACGACATGAAACTATTGTTTGAATTGTAGACATGGCTCAGCCAAAAGAGATTAATGACACAAACTTCTTTTTTAATCAAAATTGCCTAACGAAAAAATGTATGGCACTAAATTATTTTTTAAATTAAAAAATAGTTAAGCGGTTAAACAGTTTTAACTTTTGGAATGAAAATAACTTTTAAAAAAAAGTAGGTGACTTGATTGCATGAGTAATAAATAGTTAAATACCAT
Organism: Glebionis coronaria; assembly: GCA_025667525.1. Lineage (NCBI taxonomy): Eukaryota > Viridiplantae > Streptophyta > Magnoliopsida > Asterales > Asteraceae > Glebionis > Glebionis coronaria. The sequence continues at coordinate 166,121,358 of CM046874.1, forward strand.
AACCTCTAATTTGTAAAATAATGCTTGATTACTTTGTTTTGGTTAATGTGTCATTGCATTATAGTAAACCGAGTCTTACTAATGATTATCTTTTCTTTTCTTTACCTCATAACACATCCAACCAAGCATGCTCAAAGAAAACATTTGAATATATTAAACAAGGGCATATTAGTAAATTGAGAAGTTCATTTATAGATTTAACACCTGCGTTTGCAAAAAACACCAATTCTTTCATTTTTTGAAAACAACGTTTTGAGACACGCAAAACGTGAATAAGTGATTAACTTTTTGTTTTTCCCAAACACTTGTTATAGCTTATTTTCATTTCCAAAACGCAAGAATCAGTAAAGTTCAAAATGGAATCTCAGCCAACCCCTTAACCCATATTCAACACGTCGTGCCTTTTACTTCGAACAATAACCTACCTATTCGACATATAATTATGTATAAAATCTGTTTACTAGCCATGAGCTCACTGCCTGGGTCTAGGCTTGTGAGGTCACTTGTGCTTGGGTTGGCGCTTAGCTACCTTTTATAATTTTTAAGATGCGCTTCGAACATATTTTACATGAGTCGCTCGCGCATTGGCTACCTTTTATATTTTCTAAATATGCTTTTAACATATTTTATTTGAGCCGACAAATATTGACTAAGCACGTCTTAACTATTTTTTACGTATATACATAGCAAAGTCGTCATTAAGTGGGTCGCAACAAATATCGAATAGTCGTTGCTTAACTATTTTTCACGTATATACATAGCAAAGTCTGTCATTAAGTGGGTCGCAACAAATATCAAATAGCCGTAAAGCTTTTCGCCGCTGTCCACAAAGACCCCGCCGCATAACACGGGTTAGCATACGTCATTTTGAAACATTTTTACCTCGTCGCGCTACGTTGGTTCGCATACATCCCTTAGAAACATTTCGAGGGAAATGAATCGCATGTTTAGGAAAACAACGTATCAAATGGGCTTCAGAGTCCAATAGGTAAAACATGCATATGCAGTATGCTAGGTCTTATTGTGCCATCTTTGTAGAACCAATCAACCAAGTCTAACTTAGCAAAAAAAATTAGGGCTAATTTGGAAAGAGGACTAAAAGGTACCTGACACTAAAAAAAGGATCTCTCAAAACAAAATTAGCTAATTAACCCTATTCGACATATTCGGCTATCACTTGAAGGTGACACATGGCATTGGGGTTAATGATTAGGTTAGTACATGTGGGTCCCACAAGTACAAGCAAGTACACATGGTGTAAGTGTACTTGTTATTCGACCACTAGTCACATCGGTTATTCGACCCGTACTTTTTTAATAAAATAATAATTTTTAATAAATTAATCCCAAATAGTTATGTTATTCGACTTTAACCTATATTTTATTCGACCCGTACTTTTTATTAATAAAAAATTAAAAACTTTTTTCTCAAATAGATCCTTAAGTTGTTCGACTTGTACTATGATATTATTCGACCCGTACTTTTTATTAATAAAAAATTAAAAAAACATTTTCCCAAATATATCTCTTTCCTTTGATTATGATATGCGACTTGTGGCTGCTTACATTAACCACGTATGTGTATACGTGTTTTCTTCCTAAAACATATATAAAACTATCATCATCCAACACAATACCAGAAAAAACACACAAACCTTATTCATTAGTTTTTTTTATTCCTTGATTTTGTTTCAATCGTTTTCTCTTTCTTTCAGTTTTTTTTATTCCTTGATTTTGATTTTGTTGCTTTAATCGTTGTGGGGTTTTCCACCTATTGTTCCAATTAATTGTTTTTTTCATGATTTTTTTTTCGCAGGATAAAGGAGGAATACCTGCTGTCGCTGATTGAAACCAAGGTTAAATTTCATTTCGCAAGTTAGAGTTTTGGTTCTTTTTTTTTGGTTTTTTTAGTTGCTAAATATAAAACTCGAGCGCGTATTGAAGACAACAAAAGAACTTTTCACCAGAGACGATCGGTAACTTTTGTTTTTTCTTTATAAGTTTTAGTTTCTATGATATTCACCAAAACAGGGTTTTTTTTAATATTAATGCATATGTGTTAATGATTGTTTAACATTTTTTTAATAGGTTGGTTTTTTATTGGTATAACTAAATTAAATCTCAAGAGTCAGTTTGTCGATGATAAGAAGGCACAATTTTTAATTGTTTTGTTAATTTGGTCATCTTGCATATATGGTGTTTGATATAATGTTTTAATGACATATTAACAGTTACGTGACCCGATGGATTCACCATGGTGGTGACTTTGAAGAACACTGTAAAATCCCTCATCTATTTTTGTAAGTCTTTAATCCTTAAATGTCTGGAATTTCGTTTTTATATATGATGTTCATAGTGTAAATTGGATGGAAAAACAAGAATAAGCACCCATTGACAAGCTGACAGAGCATGTTAGTTTTAAACTTTGAATGTTCTATGATTTCCTTCTAATAAAGTAATAAACTAAGAAAGACCACAATCATTTCGTTTGAGTTTAACCGTATTTGTAGTACCCAGGGAAGTGGTTTGAGAGGCGTTGGTGTTAGTTAACAGTAATGGGATTGATAGGTGAAAAAATCAACAAAAATAGTCTACTGAAAATGGATTGTCGATCCAACAGCTCCTTTGCATTTATTTCCTTGATCCCGACACTGTACCTTGTCAGGAATACTGATGCTGGTGGGATTTCCATATACTGGGGTTAAAACGGGAATGAAGGAACTTTAGCGCAGACTTGTGCCACAGGAAACTATAAGTACGTAAACATCATTTGGTGGTGGGAAGACTTCGGTTATCAACCTTGCTGGTCACTGTGATCCAAGTAGCAATGGTTGCGTCAAACTGAGCTCAGACTGTCAGACATCAAATCCTGCCAGGCAAAAGGAGTCAAGATAATTCTTTGTCAAACTGAGCTCAGACTGTCAGACATCAAATCTTGCCAGGCAAAAGGAGTCAAGATCATTCTTTAATTGGTGGTGCGGTTGGGAGCTACTCACTAGCTTCTTCCGTAAATGCAATTCTTTAACAATCCACCTTGCCAATATAAATCTGGAGATATTAATAGAATCAAGGATTCCTGGAAACTGTGAGAACCCGTACTTTCCCAGCATTATTTTATTCTTTTTATTCGTGCTTTTTGAATTTTCCAACGTATTACGTTTTCTTTGTATTGCTATATGTAAATCCTGAGATTTTTAAATTATACTTTTTAAGAACTTACTGATCATTGATAATAAATTATCTGGAATTATAAAATTTCTTATTTTATTTTTCCAATATTTATTTAAATCAAAGTTTTTGATTTAAAATCACCCGCGTGCGTTTTACAACGAGTTTATTCAAAATCAATGTACAACGAGAATTCCTAGTGATCGCGATACCGACGGATGCCCAAAAGTTTACGTTTATTTATCGATTGTTTCGATAATTAATATTTTCGATGATGTCGTTTTAATTACGTATTAAGTCGTGTCGAAAAATCGTATAATCATTTTTATGATGCATTGTAACTTTTGAAAAGTATATTTGCGAAACCCGAGCCCCGTAAATATTTTCAATAGTTACCAATAACCATTTTCTACCTTTTAAAACTATTAATTTTTTTTAAGTCTACAATTTTCAAACTTGGCAAAACTAGCCCTCCATCATACTATATAAACATTTTTTTTACAAATCCTTCTCATTTACATCACTTAAAAACACACACGATATTTTTTGCTTCTCTCCTCCCTCCCCCTCATTTATGCCGCCACTCCACCACCACAAAACACCACCATCCATCATGAATTTCTTAAAACAAAAATTAGACCCATGTTAGAAATGTTCTTGTGATTCCATTGGTACTAAATTTGTACACATGCATCAAAAATTGAAGATTTTATAATTTCATGGTGGATTGATGTTTAAATCATCTTGCATGTCTTATTTTTGGTAAGATCATCATGTTTTGATCCTAAAAAGGTTGATTTTTGATCTTTGATTTTGTTAAAATTTTACATGCATGTGTTTAGGAGTGTGTTTGATTGATAGGAATGATAGTATAGTGATCCTAGGGGTTTGGGAATGAGTGGATTTGGTTGAAAAATGGATTTGACATGTTTTCTAAAAAGGTAATTTGGGACAGCAGGTCTTTAACTGATTTTTCGTGGGTTTAAGGTCTATGAAAGACTGAGATTATTTGAAATTGTTGTAGAGTTTTCCGAGACGGTCGTTTTGGTATAAGATAGAGCTTCTAAGTCATTACGAGTCAAAAGTTATGCTAGTTTTAATTTTCGTGTACCGGGAGACGCAAGTCGGCACAATCCGAAATTGTGGCTGATTTTGGGTCGACTCTCGGGGACTTTATGCTTGGTTAGATAAATGTATCTACTGGTTTTCAAAGTTTACAAATTGGGTTTTATGAGTCTAATAGTGATTTCAAAAGACGGATTGTCGAGATAGTACTTTTAAAGTGGTCCAAACGGTTTTACAAAACAAGTGCACAAATCTGTCCCAAATTTGGAGTCCAGTAAAGTGTCGAGCTGATGGGTTTTAAAGTGTGAACATTGGCTCAAATTTTGGTGAGGTCTTATACAGGTTATAACTGACCTTGACACCAATTTTCATGTAAAAGGACAAGTCTAGATAGGGTAGATTGGTGTGTACATACGGGGTATACTTGCTGATTTTATTTTGGACACGTAGTTCAATGTTTGTGTTGCGTGAGTTTGAGTGTTCACCATCGGATATGGTGACTTAATCAAGTGCTTAGTCATTATATAAATGACTTAGCTACTGGTCCAATTAAGGTTAAAGGATAGTTTGACTTGCGTTGACTTGGCGTCGTATAACGGGTCATTTTCAAGTGTTCAAGTGTTTTAACGAGTAACGTTGGATAAATGGATTCTTTTGGTTCGTGTCAATGGTTTTGAAACCTGTATACTTTGAAAACCTTTGATTCATATTGTATTTGGTATATATATCGATATTGAGTTCGAGTCTTAACGCGCGCCTTATTGTGATAGGTTGCGGTTTTCGTGTTTCCCCGGGCATCCATATCGTTGGTGATAGTCTACCACTACCGTTTCTACTCAGTTGCTGAGTATAGTGATTGACTTACCTCCTGGCTAAGGTGAGTTCATAGCCCCTTTTTACTTGTATATGGTTTCTAAACGCGGGGTGAGATTTTACATGGTGGAACACAACCATTTAACAACTGTGTGCTATCCTCAACTTGTATGCTATCCAGAAACTGAATGCTTTCCAGAACCTGAGGATTTCCAACTGATTTTCATTGATATTATTGCTTTTTAGTCTAGCCTTAAGTTACCTCTCATTGATCATGAACCGTTAATAAATCCTGCTACCAAGCGCGAATGTTGTGGGTGGATCCATCGGGATTGACTATCCCCGTCCCGATTACCTTGACGCACTAATATTTGTTTATTCACTTGAGTATTTTGGCTGAATACTGACTAGAGGAACTTACACTGAGTTAAGCTTCAGTTCATGAACTAAACAGCAATAATAATGTTTCGGACTATGGTTAATGATCATAACCATACTCCATACTACTTGTTTTACAAATGAATGCTTGTGTTCCACATCCTTATTGTTAAACCTATGAATTTCACTCAACTTTATGTTGACGATTTTACATGTTTAATCTCAGGTATTATTACTTAGCTTTGCTTGGATGGGAGCCCGCAGGATATTATCGCAGCTTGGAGATTTCTGTGATGCTTTTGAAAGATTTGTTTTATATAAACTATCAGAAGTTTATTCAATCTTTTGGGCAACTTATTGTTATTAATCGAGACGAAATAATATAATTTTCCGCTTTTAAAACTCTGGGACCTATGTTCAAAAACTTTGGCCTTTTATGATGTAATGTACATGTTTTTATTTCGTCAGCTTTGTATGAACTGTAATTCATTGTTTCTTGTACTATGACGTGTTACCCCCTCGTTGCCTATTTGTTCCATGTCAGATTTTGGGGGTCTCACAGAGTGGTATCAGAGCGATGGTTATAGGGAACTGAGTCATTTTTCAAAAACTTAGTCTATAACCGAAAGTTCAAATATTTCATGTTTTAAGTGTCAACCACATAATCTGCCAATGTTGTTTGATATCTGCCCGGGTAACTCTCTAATCCTTATTATTTACTTTTAATTATCATTGTAGTATTTCATCTCTTGATTTCATGTTGAAATATTACATTGCCCTAATACCGATAATTACTATGTCTTTTTAAAGCCTTGTGCTTCATGGATTATCATTGAATGTTACTGTGATTACATCTGCCTATACTGTATTTCTTGAATTCTTGTTCTTGTGAATTGATCTTATTGCAATGATTTTATATCGTTATGACGTTACATACTTGTATTCAGAGCGCCTATGTTGCCGACTTTTCATACTCATTTTTCTGAGTACTATTGCTATTTCATTTATGCGTGGTACGACTGACTTCATATAATCGTTCGTTTTGAATCATCTGTTTTTCTCGACTCGCTGCTACATGTTGTGCATACTCTCGTGATACCATTGTTCGGAATTGAAGAAGTGTTGTTTTCGATGAAACTCCTGATTTTCATTCTTACTACCGTGCATGTTGCTTTCATTGTTTATTTCCTTTAAAATATCTATTTAGATACGCAGATTTTCTTTCCGACCATTCGTAATTGAATGTCTAGTCAATAGATTATTGTGTAGCTCAATGTGTGTCACAGAAAGACTAAAGACATTGTGTGAGTCACACATCTCGAAGAATTCGTTGAATCAGTGTTGACTAATATCGTGGATTTTCATAATCTTGATTTACCTTTACGCCACCGTTTTACACGACACTTGTACATGGATTACATCTTATTTCATTGACCATTCTACGTTTCGACTTCGAATTACAACGTCCATTGTACCTTGAACACATGATCGTCATTTATTATGTGACAATTGTTTGGAATACGACCCTACTTGTATCCTCCCTTTTTCATTAAACCTCCTCGCCTCAGGAGTGTGACTTGTTAATATTTTGTTTCTTTCTTGGTATGTCTTGTGATTTTGGAAAATCACGCCGCCAAGAGACCTTTTTGCATTGCATCTTGCAACCGAAGACACGGATGATAACGTCGTTTTTTTTATCTCTCAGATTGTCGTTGGTATTCTTGAACCATTTCTATACTGTGTTTTCTTTACATGATTAATTATACAATTTATTCTCTTTCGTCTTTATGGAATCCACTAATTTTGTGTGTACATTAATTTTGAGTTATCATGAATTTAGACTTGATTTCAAGATATGTCGAAAAATATACTTTGTACAGAAACTTTACAAGGAATTTAACAGTGTCGAGAAAATATTCTTATAACTAGACATAAAAATATATATTTCTACCTTTGGATATGTACGTTTAGGACTTAATATTTTACCAGTAAACATTAAAATCGAGCAAGTTACGCTCATTTGAGATTGTAAAATCTAAGAAGTTATCTTCTGAATAATTCTAAAATATCATTTTGCTAATAGATTTAATGCAAGGGCATTTTCGTCCATTTTTATTCCGTTTCAAGTCTCGGGTAAAACTAGAAAGTTGTCCAAAACATCGTTTTACACCAAATTGCACTAGACTTCGAGTCTTAAAAATATCGTTTAGCGAATTATTAGGTCTGGTCAAACCCAAAAAGTCAAAGTTGACTGAAAAAGGGTCAAAACTGATAAAATTTAAAAATATGGTTTGAAGCATTTTTGAGTTCGTTTGAGCTCGTAAAACTTTAACTAATGATATTTTACAAACGAAAAACAATGATTGCGTTTGAACAAGTATAAAATAGTACCTTTGAGTTCGGTCATACATATACATAGATCGTAAACTTTTGAAACTCGGTAACTTCCTAATATAGAAACTTTTCGGAGTGATTATACTATTTGTTAACTGATACCTTACTTTCTTAAAAGTATATTATTGTCAAATTAATCACGATATGCACACATACAGATTCCTTTATCCTTTCTTTTATTTATGACTTAATTGCCATTCTATTTTCTTTCTTTGCTTCGATTGTACCACTGATTTGGACCGAGATTTGAAGATCTTGCTTTCATATCGTTTGTTATTATCTTGACACGTGTCTCTTGACGATTCCTGCTAAACCTCTTGAAACATTAGCACGTTGTAACCATTTCATAAACTGTCTTGAACTACTCCTTATTTCCCTCATGTAACCCACTCGCTATTTTGTAAGTTATCATCATGTCATCACATGAATTTAACTGGTATTGTTTGCGAAACATTTTACAAAAGTTCCAGTTGGACTTTACAAAATACTTGAACGTTATCTTATAAAATTAATTTATATTAATTTTACACTGCATTTTCACAAATTGTTCTAATACGGTCTTATAAAGAACCCTTGTAACATTATAATTGTTGAATTAAATATCTAGCCAGTAACTTATTGGCGAATAGTTTTATAAACTATTTTGATTTCTGTTTTTACAAATGGGATTATATACATATTTTAAATGATATGACCTGTAATACTGGTTTGACGAAGATGAGCATCGCATTGCTATTCCTAAATTATACATGGCCTGATCACCAATGCCTAATTTAGAAGGAGCCATGCAAGGCCAAATAGTAGTCACCTTAAATATTTAACCAAGAATCAACTTTTTAGTTATATTTCTTAAAAAGTTAGATAAAATAAAAGTTTTGAAAACTTTTACTTCTTATGCGAGTATCAACAATTCGCAACATACACTTATGAACCCTTATCTTTTCTTGAACAAAGTACATGCCACAAGCGCAGATTTCCCTACTCAACAATCTTTGTTTTACCTGTTACCTCATCATCCTCATGATACAACTTTCGTTACCATTTGCCTAAATTCTTACCACTGATACCAGACTTGAAATTTCCAACGTTGTTATGCCTCTTCATCGATCGATCTTCTTTATCTATCTTGTTAGACCTATGAAACGTCTATGGACGCGATTAATGATTTACGTTTGGATGTGAACGATAATTCCGTGTAATTGTCATGATATGTGTTAAAACACTATCGCCTTGAAAATTCATTCGTATGAACCATGTATTGATCTTGCCTTTCATTGTTAATGTTGTTCATCTTACTAGAACTTCTCTCAAGTGACTTCTTAAGAATTTTCTGTGATTCAAAAATTTATTGTGCGGCTTTTCTCTTTCGATCGTGTTTCGACAACCGAGAACTTAATAAGCCGTTATTGGTGACGCCAACCGCACTCGTGAACTAATCTTGCTGAATCCTTTGTTCTTATTCCTTTTATCATTGACGCGTCTATTCTATCACGTTTGTTAAGAACTGAGGCGATTTTTTTGGTTTTATTCCCTTGTGTTATCGCTCGCATGCAGATTGTGGACCTTTATATGATTCATATTCATTGTTGTCTTGTCACCTTTTGAAAACCAAAAACTATTACGTGTTTATCGTTTGATATCTTAAACACTTTCTTGAATTTCTAAAAATTATTATTAATTTTTAAGAACGTTTTATACATTTTACCAAATGTTTAAATTGTCAAAATACCCATTTCAAGTTTAATATCGAATCTGTACATCCTCTTGGGTAAATTTATAACTTATGTTTAAACAGTGTCAAGTTGTATCTTTTAAAGTATTCGATTATATCGTACTTTACTGTATGTATAATGAAATTATTAAATTAATTTATAATTTCTAACAATGATTCTAAATAACTTAGAAAATCTGATTTTCTCTAATGGTAACGATAAACCTGAGTTTTAACGATAATTTCATGTAGTCAACTAAAAGTTCTTAAGCCGATCAGGATAACTATTTTGAACTGAATTAGTTTTACCTTGAAGTTCGATCAAGAAAAAGATTTGACAACTGTTTACCCATTAATTTTATATAGAGTTTGATTTTTAAATCACTACACCTTGTAAAATTTTCTTTTAATAAAGAAAATATTTAAAACTAAGTTTTAAAGTAATACTAAAATCCTAGACAACTGATTTTGACAGCTTGTATTTTAAATGATCATATGTTATTCATTTTTCCCTTCTATTTCGCTTGTGACTAGATTCTTACATTTTAAGATTTTCACGTTTTAAAGTTGCACGATTTGCGACCCTTGTTGATTTACAATCTTGGTTCATTTTATCGCACTTTGCCTGTTTAAGCGATTCTTGTGTTCATTCTTGTTAGTGTATCGCACGTATTTCCAACAACTCTATCTCTCGATGTATCTCCGTATTGAAAGATCGTTATTCTAATCCAAGACTGAAAAGTTATACAAAAAGGAGTTAAGAAACTGAAGCATAGCGAATTCTAACCGTTAAGATTCGTCGTGGTGCAGAAATTACCTGGTAAGCAATGAATTTTGTTGAACACTTTCTACCTCCTCTTGTTTGCATCTTCTACTGTTTTCAGGAGAACTCTGGGGACCAGAGTTCCTTTAGGGGGGAAGACTGTGAGAACCCGTACTTTCCCAGCATTATTTTATTCTTTTTATTCGTGCTTTTTAAATTTTCCAACGTATTACGTTTTCTTGTATTGCTTTATGTAAATCCTGAGATTTTTAAATTATACTTTTTAAGTACTTACTGATCATTGATAATAAATTATCTGGAATTATAAAATTTCTTATTTTATTTTTCGAATATTTATATAAATCAAAGTTTTTGATTTAAAATCACCCGCGTGCGTTTTACAACGAGTTTATCCAAAATCAATGTACAACGAGAATTCCTAGTGATCGCGATACCGACGGATGCCCAAAAGTTTACGTTTATTTATCGATTGTTTCGATAATTAATATTTTCGATGATGTCGTTTTAATTACGTATTAAGTCGTGTCGAGAAATCGTATAATCATTTTTATGATGCATTGTAACTTTTGAAAAGTATTTTTGCGAAACCCGAGCCCCGTAAATATTTTCAATATTTACCAATAACCATTTTCTACCCTTTAAAACTATTAGTTGTTTTTAAGTCCACAAGTTTCAAACTTGGCAAAACTAGCCCTCCATCATACTATATAAACATTTTTTTTTACAAATCTTTCTCATTTACATCACTTAAAAACACACACAAGATTTATTTCTTCTCTCCTCCCTCCCCCTCATTTATGCCGCCACTCCACCACCACAAAACACCACCATCCATCATGAATTTCTTAAAACAAAAATTAGACCCATGTTAGAAATGTTCGTGTGATTCCATTGGTACTAAATTTGTACACATGCATCAAAAATTGAAGATTTTATAATTCCATGGTGGATTGATGTTTAAATCATCTTGCATGTCTTATTTTTGGTAAGATCGTCATGTTTTGATCCTAAAAAGGTTGATTTTTGATCTTTGATTTTGTTAAAATTTTACATGCATGTGTTTAGGAGTGTGTTTGGTTGATAGGAATGATAGTATAGTGATCCTAGGGCTTTGGGAATGAGTGGATTTGGTTAAAAAATGGATTTGACATGTTTTCTAAAAAGGTAATTTGGGACAGCAGGTCTTTAACTGATTTTTCGTGGGTTTAAGGTCTGTGAAAGACTAAGATTATTTGAAATTGTTGTAGAGTTTTCCGAGACGGTCGTTTTGGTATAAGATAGAGCTTCTAAGTCATTACGAGTCAAAAGTTATGCTAGTTTTAATTTTCGTGTACCGGGAGACGCAAGTCGGCACAATCCGAAATTGTGGCTGATTTTGGGTCGACTCTCGGGGACTTTAGGCTTGGTTAGATAAATGTATCTACTGGTTTTTAAAGTTTACAAACTGAGTTTGATGAGTCTAATAGTGATTTCAAAAGACGGATTGTCGAGATAGTACTTTTAAAGTGGTCCAAACGGTTTTACAAAACAAGTGCACAAATCTGTCCCAAATTTGGAGTCGAGTAAAGTGTCGAGCTGATGGGTTTTAAAGTGTGAACATTGGCTCAAATTTTGGTGAGGTCTTATACAGGTTATAACTGACCTTGACACCAATTTTCATGTAAAACGGACAAGTCTAGATAGGGTAGATTGGTGTGTACATTCGAGGTATACTTGCTGATTTTATTTTGGACACGTAGTTCAATGTTTGTGTTGCGTGAGTTTTAGTGTTCACCATCGGACATGGTGACTTACTCAAGTGCTTAGTCATTATATAAATGACTTAGCTACTGGTCCAAGTAAGGTTAAAGGATAGTTTGACTTGCGTTGACTTGGCGTCGTATAACGGGTCATTTTCAAGTGTTCAAGTGTTTTAACGAGTAACGTTGGATAAATGGATTCTTTTGGTTCGTGTCAATGGTTTTGAAACCTGTATACTTTGAAAACCTTTGATTCATATTGTATTTGGTATATATATCGATATTGAGTTCGAGTCTTAACGCGCGCCTTATTGTGATAGGTTGCGGTTTTCGTGTTTCCCCGGGCATCCATATCGTTGGTGATCGTCTACCACTACCGTTTCTACTCAGTTGCTGAGTATAGTGATTGACTTACCTCGTGGCTAAGGTGAGTTCATAGACCCTTTTTACTTGTACATGGTTCTAAACGCGGGGTGAGATTTTACATGGTGAAACACAACCATTTAACAACTGTGTGCTATCCTCAACTTGTATGCTATCCAGAAATTGAATGCTTTCCAGAACCTGAGGATTTCCAACTGATTTTCATTGATATTATTGCTTTTTAGTCTAGCCTTAAGTTACCTCTCATTGATCATGAACTGTAAAAACCGCAAAAATAAGGTCATAATTTAATTCTATTTTTCAAATATTTTTAAACTATATGATAACGTTAAATATTATTACGTTTGACAGTTTAAGTTGAAACCGATATTTAATATTTTATTTTTATGTTTCGACGAGTAACGAGGACTATTAGTGATTGCGATACCGACGGATGCCCAAAATTTTACATTTTATTATCGATAGTTTCGATATTTAATATTTTCTGTTGTCGTTTAATTTTTAATTTATTTTAAATGCATTCTTCGTAAATTTATGATAAACCTTTAAGTGTCATTCGTTTATATGACGCGTTAACGTTTATTAATTTATAAGCCCTCATTTATATATCAAAATATAAATGTTCTCCGATTGTCAATATTTTTATTTTGTATTGAGCGTTTATTTTTCGTGCTCTACGCGTAACTTTTAAATCACGTAACTTTCAAAATATCGGACCACGATAATACCCGCATATATCAGAATTTAACAAATATACCATATAAAGCAACTTTATTAAGTGACACGTTGGTCTAGTCTAACAATATGGAAATGTTGCATAGCAAATGTATGGGAAGACACGATGTCATGTAATTTCAAATATATATAACATATCCGTCACCTTAATTTCATGTACATCACACGTGTATATACGTGTCGTATCTTCGAAGATTGACAGTTCTTAATTTCTCTTCTATCCATTTCCGCTTTACTCTTCATATATCGTTTAGAAAGTTTATTATATGCCACAAAAAGTTACACTTAGATTCTAAAGAAAACACATTTACAATATTTCATCCTCTTTGCGTTCGTTACGTGATGCTTTCCATGAGTATATGAAGCTCAAGTATAGTGATCAAATAATATTAATCTTGAGCTAAGGTTTAGCATACTAAAGAAGTAACAAGTGAATCATAAAGCTAAAACAACATTTGCACTTTTCTCTAAGAGTTTCTTATTCATTAGCCGTGGTTCGAGTTTGTGTTCTGATTCGAGTCTCGGGCAAATTTTACTTCGTTAGTACTCGTGTCATGTCGGTTTGTATACTGGTGCATCGCAACTCCGTATCACTTGTATCTCGACGTGGACCTAAGGTATTACTCGATATCCACTAATTATTACCACTTGTTATTGTGTGTACTAGAACAAAATAGTTAAAATGACTAACTTTCGTTTTACCAAATTGAAATAAAGCTATAAGAATGGAGAAGGTAATTATCACGTCATTTTTATGCAATTTTATTGCATATTAACATTTTTGATCCTTGGTTTATTAAAGTGTTTACAATAAATGATATATAGTTTTAAAATTGTAGTTTTGGTCCTTGACCTATAAACCTATTTACAAAATACATATGATAGATTTTTACAATAACGCCTTTAGTCTTTTTTTTTATTATGCCTTTCAAATCTAGTCCAAATTATATTTGTAGGAAACTTTTATAAAACGTATTTATTCTCTTATATCTCTAAGAAACACCATTTTATTATAGGTTATCGTTAGAAGCTCGTGGTCTCTCGGCTTATCCTATTTTATCGTTTCACTCCTGTCACTATTATTTTGATCGGTATCTTCGTTTGATACCGCTTTTGCTAAGGTGAGTTTATAGCCTCGCTTTTATTATATTAAATGTTTTGTTAAACCCGCGAGGGGGGATACATGCTATTTTATAAAATGAACACAAGTTGTTTTCGGTATGCTGGACCCGAATGAGATGATAAATGCATAAGTACCATTGTCTTATGAAGTCCCTGAATTTCATGCACTGTTAATTACTCGAAGGGGTAAACGCTAATACATATGATAGATCTATTTGGTTTGACAGCCTTATCCTAGGGTTTGTATCCTTGTGAACACCTGAGAGGGATATTATGTATAAGAGGTCGTTGGTATATGACAATATTACCTGTTAGTAGGGGCGCCGTAAGTGACTCGGTTTGACATGTTGGTTAACGTTCAGTGGCGTGAGCTTAATGCATTTATCTATATATATGACTTGTCTGTGTGATAAGTTTGAGATGATTAAAAATTCTTGTGTTCAAATGATGATTTGTAAAACCTATAGACTTGCTCAACCTTTGTGTTGATGATTTTAAGCATGTATTTCAGGTAATCAAGGAGTGTGAAGCTTGGAGGTCACGGGAATGAAGTTGTGCACTGCTTTTGTTGTTTAAACTCTTTGAATGTTTATCGTTCGTTTCCTTAAAACAATATAAATCTTTTGTTTTAGTTGTACTTTGGTTACGTTGTCTTGGGACTACGCTACTCTGACAAATATTTTAGGAACGATAAATTTGAAACGTCTCTTTTCGAGTCGTTCTTTATAAATTATGTGTTATTGTACCATTGTTTAGCACCCAAAGATATATTCCGCTGCGTGTAAATTTGGGGGTGTTAAAGATTGGTATCAGAGCCATGAGTTATAGAGAACTATGTCATTTTCTGAAAACCCTAAACTATAACTGTCAATTTTTATTTTTCAAAGAGTCGGTGCACATGACTTCGCGTGACTTCAGGTTCAAGCTACTTCTGGGGTTACAATTTTAGTATGCGTTATTACGTATACATTACTGGCAAGTATTTATAAATAAATACTATTATCCCTTTATTGATATATAATTATATCTAGGATTCCCTTTTTGATATATACTTATATCGTTAAACTTTTCGGTGAAAGTTTATCATTTATTAATGATTGGTTTGATTTAAATAAATCTGTGATTATTCATCGTATCTATTTTAAAGTGTTCGAATTGCTTTTATTGCAAAAATTATATTATGACCTTACATACCTTCATCTGCGCGTATTACCTTCATTGTTTAGCCTTTTGAGATATCTCTATAAATATCCAAATCGTTTTCTAGCTGTTTGTGCTTGGACGTCTTGAAAAGTAGTCTCTAGACCATTGAGTAACTCAATGTGTCCCAAGAAAAGACTAAACGCCATCATGTGAGTCACACATCTTGAAACTTAAATTATGAACGTCATGAACCGTTTTGACTTTCTAATTTCTTGTTGGTATTCTTGTATTTTTATGCAATATTTTCTTTATATGCTCATTTATATAAATTATATTTTATTAGTATGTAATCCATGATACATGTGTGTATATATATTTTGGGTCACTAAAAAGTGTTGGTAAAATATATTAGATGACGTAGAATAGAAATTGCGTTATAATTGAAAATATTAATAAAGTTTGATATGACTTTCAGATGTGTGAGAAAATGCATTTTATGCAGAAATTTTGAATGAGGCTTAAGGTTGTCTAGAAAATGTTCTCATAAACATTAGACTTAACACTAAAAAAAAAAAATTGGATCCGAATCATGTATACATATATCATGAATGTATAAAATGGAGCATTTGAATAAAATTTGTGGAGAATTAATTTTGTCAAAAGGGTTAACATTTTTATGAGTCAATATTAACGACTTAGATTTCGAAACTTTCCAAAGTCGGAAACCTACCTAATATATAAACTTTCTAAATATAGAAACTTTACATGATTAACAATTACCGGATTAGTGGTGTAATTTGAAAACGAATAATATACTTTTCTTAAAAGCATGTCTGTGTCGAGTAGTTTACACGTATGGATTGCCTAATTCTTTTTTTTTATACATGACTCACTTGTCATTCTATTTTATTTTTATTTTTATTTTTCTTCTAACCTACCACTGATTTGGGTTGAGATTTGAAGCCTTGTCTTCGCAATCTTCGTTGATATTTTTATCACGTGTCTCATGGCGATTCCGTCTAAACCATATAACCTTTGGAAACCTTATTAACTCGTGACCATTCCATTGGTTTTCCTATGAGCTACAATTCGCTACTTTTTGTAAACCGTTGGTTATTATATACGTTATCAAAATGTCATCTTATAATTCTAATTGACATTTTTATTACAATTATTTTCACAAATTGTTTTACTTTGAAATTATGAAATAATTTTTATAACATTAACGTTGTTGCTTAAAAATCTCGCAAATTACTTGTATCCTATAAATTTATAAAATATTTTTAAATTCCATTTTACAAATGGCATGGTTTATATATAAACATAAGAAACGTAATACTAGTTCGACGAAACTGAGCATTGCATTGCTAGTCCTAAATTATACATGGCCTGATCACCTATGTCTAATTTAGAAGGAGCCATGCTAGGCTGAATAGTAGTCACCTAAAAAAAATCTTGATAAAAATCAACTTTTTACTTGAATTTATGAAAAGTTAAACAAAATGAAATAAAGTGAAAATAAGATTTTGAAAACCTTTATATTCGTGTAAAGATTAGGAATTTTCTTTGATTAAAATTTTGTGTTAGACCTTATTTCCAATCGTGCATCGATCATCGCTAAGTTAATGAGCTGATGTTGGTGAACCCACCGACCGCACTAACAAAATTGACAACTTATTTAATCTACTGTTTCTTATTGTCTTACCATCAACGCCTCTATTTTATCATTCTCTTTAAGAATTTATACGATAATTGCTTCGTCCCCTTCTGTACCATTTATTTTGTACTAATTGTGGACCATTGTTTCCATTCGTATTTGGCTGATATATTGTCACATTTCGAAACCCGAATATGTCTCATGTTTACTTTGACATATTAAACACCTTTAAGTGTTTCTACAGCATATTATAATAATTTTATAGAACTTGTCTACATTTTCCAATAAATTTCATCGAAATAACTATCACAAGTAAGAGGTTAAATCTATACATCATCTTTTGTATAATTAGAAATTATATTTTTCTAATAGTAACCATCATTACCAGTTTAATCAATAAATTCTAGTCATTCTTTCAAAGTTTTCTTAAGACGACCAAAATAAATTTTGAAGTTATTTTACTTCTATTTTTAATATATCATCTTTATCAAGAAAGTACCTCAATCGAGTTTTTTAGGTAATACCAAATCCGGGACAGATAATTGTGACAAACCTTATTTTAATGTTAATATTTCATTCATTCTCCGCCCTCATTTTCCTCCTAATGTGAATAATATGTTTTACAGTTACGTGATTCGAGATCCCTCGTCGATCGTTAACCTTAAATCATTTTAGCACATCTTGTCCGTTTATGCGTTTATTGAATTCATTCAATCTCATTATGTTCCTTGTATTGAAGATCACTATTTTACTCTGAGTTTAAAATAAATCTCGAGAGGTAGTGTATAAGAAGAAACGAGCCCCGGGACGGTGCTCTCTTAAGGTGGTGAGGATGTAAAAACCGCAAAAATAAGGTCATAATTTAATTCTATTTTTCAAATATTTTTAAAGTATATGATAACGTTAAATATTATTACGTTTGACAGTTTAAGTTGAAACCGATATTTAATATTTTATTTTTATGTTTTGACGAGTAACGAGGACTATTAGTGATTGCGATACCGACGGATGCCCAAAATTTTACATTTTATTATCGATAGTTTCGATATTTAATATTTTCTGTTGTCGTTTAATTTTTAATTTATTTTAAATGCATTCTTCGTAAATTTATGATAAACCTTTAAGTGTCATTCGTTTATATGACGCGTTAACGTTTATTAATTTATAAGCCCTCATTTATATATCAAAATATAAATGTTCTCCGATTGTCAATATTTTTATTTTGTATTGAGCGTTTATTTTTCGTGTTCTACGCGTAACTTTTAAATCACGTAACTTTCAAAATATCGGACCACGATAATACCCGCATATATCAGAATTTAACAAATATACCATATAAAGCAACTTTATTAAGTGACACGTTGGTCTAGTCTAACAATATGGAAATGTTGCATAGCAAATGTATGGGAAGACACGATGTCATGTAATTTCAAATATATATAACATATCCGTCACCTTAATTTCATGTACATCACACGTGTATATACGTGTCGTATCTTCGAAGATTGACAGTTCTTAATTTCTCTTCTATCCATTTCCGCTTTACTCTTCATATATCGTTTAGAAAGTTTATTATATGCCACAAAAAGTTACACTTAGATTCTAAAGAAAACACATTTACAATATTTCATCCTCTTTGCGTTCGTTACGTGATGCTTTCCATGAATATATGAAGCTCAAGTATAGTGATCAAATAATATTAATCTTGAGCTAAGGTTTAGCATACTAAAGAAGTAACAAGTGAATCATAAAGCTAAAACAACATTTGCACTTTTCTCTAAGAGTTTCTTATTCATTAGCCGTGGTTCAAGTTTGTGTTTTGATTCGAGTCTCGGGCAAATTTTACTTCGTTAGTACTCGTGTCGTGTCGGTTTGTATACTGGTGCATCGCAACTCCGTATCACTTGTATCTCGACGTGGACCTAAGGTATTACTCGATATCCACTAATTATTACCACTTGTTATTGTGTGTACTAGAACAAAATAGTTAAAATGACTAACTTTCGTTTTACCAAATTGAAATAAAGCTATAAGAATGGAGAAGGTAATTATCACGTCATTTTTATGCAATTTTATTGCATATTAACATTTTTGATCCTTGGTTTATTAAAGTGTTTACAATAAATGATATATAGTTTTAAAATTGTAGTTTTGGTCCTTGACCTATAAACCTATTTACAAAATACATATGATAGATTTTTACAATAACGCCTTTAGTCTTTTTTTTTATTATGCCTTTCAAATCTAGTCCAAATTATATTTGTAGGAAACTTTTATAAAACGTATTTATTCTCTTATATCTCTAAGAAACACCATTTTATTATAGGTTATCGTTAGAAGCTCGTGGTCTCTCGGCTTATCCTATTTTATCGTTTCACTCCTGTCACTATTATTTTGATCGGTATCTTCGTTTGATACCGCTTTTGCTAAGGTGAGTTTATAGCCTCGCTTTTATTATATTAAATGTTTTGTTAAACCCGCGAGGGGGGATACATGCTATTTTATAAAATGAACACAAGTTGTTTTCGGTATGCTGGACCCGAATGAGATGATAAATGCATAAGTACCATTGTCTTATGAAGTCCCTGAATTTCATGCACTGTTAATTACTCGAAGGGGTAAACGCTAATACATATGATAGATCTATTTGGTTTGACAGCCTTATCCTAGGGTTTGTATCCTTGTGAATACCTGAGAGGGATATTATGTATAAGAGGTCGTTGGTATATGACAATATTACCTGTTAGTAGGGGCGCCGTAAGTGACTCGGTTTGACATGTTGGTTAACGTTCAGTGGCGTGAGCTTAATGCATTTATCTATATATATGACTTTTCTGTGTGATAAGTTTGAGATGATTAAAAATTCTTGTGTTCAAATGATGATTTGTAAAACCTATAGACTTGCTCAACCTTTGTGTTGATGATTTTAAGCATGTATTTCAGGTAATCAAGGAGTGTGAAGCTTGGAGGTCACGGGAATGAAGTTGTGCACTGCTTTTGTTGTTTAAACTCTTTGAATGTTTATCGTTCCTTTCCTTAAAACAATATAAATCTTTTGTTTTAGTTGTACTTTGGTTACGATGTCTTGGGACTACGCTACTCTGACAAATATTTTAGGAACGATAAATTTGAAACGTCTCTTTTCGAGTCGTTCTTTATAAATTATGTGTTATTGTACCATTGTTTAGCACCCAAAGATATATTCCGCTGCGTGTAAATTTGGGGGTGTTAAATGAACCGTTAATTAATCCTGCTACCAAGCGCGAATGTTGTGGGTGGATCCATCGGGATTAACTATCCCCGTCCCGATTACCTTGACGCACTAATATTTGTTTATTCACTTGAGTATTTAGGCTGAATACTGACTAGAGGAACTTTCACTGAGTTAAGCTTCGGTTCATGAACTAAACAGCAATAATAATGTTTCGGACTATGGTTAATGATCATAACCATACTACATACTACTTGTTTTACAAATGAATGCTTGTGTTCTACATCCTTATTGCTAAACCTATGAATTTCACTCAACTTTATGTTGACGATTTTACATGTTTAATCTCGGGTATTATTACTTAGCTTTGCTTGGATGGGAGCCCGCAGGATATTATCGCAGCTTGGAGATTTCTGTGATGCTTTTGAAAGATTTGTTTTATATAAACTATCAGAAGTTTATTCAATCTTTTGGGCAACTTATTGTTATAAATCGAGACGAAATAATATAATTTTCCGCTTTTAAAACTCTGGGACCTATGTTCAAAAACTTTGGCCTTTTATGATGTAATGTACATGTTTTTATTTCGTGAGCTTTGTATGAACTGTAATTCATTGTTTCTTGTACTATGACGTGTTACCCCCTCGTTGCCTATTTGTTCCATGTCAGATTTTGGGGGTCTCACAGAAGCGATGGACTTCTGATATCCCAGCAAAAAAGATTTTCTTAGGGCTTCCAGCAGCGTCTGATGCAGCCGGAAGTGGTTTCATTCCTGTTTCTGGTCTCACTACAAAGATTCTTCCAGCGATTAAGGGTTCTGCTAAGTATGGAGGTGTGATGCTCTGATCTCACTACAAAGATTCTTCCAGAGGTATTTCCTTCTCAATCCTTTTCTGATATGCATCTTTCAAATGTTATTTTATCTGAGCATTCAACATACCCTATTAAACAAAACAAGTGTACTTGTTGCTCTTTCTGGACGAATCATATAAATCAAACCATTTGCATTTGTAGCTCAATCTCTACTCGGAATTTATATAAATGCAATGTTGTGATACTATCAGCTTATCCATATTTGTTTATTCTATAAAAAATTATTACTAGTATATTTTTTCAATATAATTTGAGTTTATAGCTCGCGAGATATGTATCCAAGTATACAAACATAATGGTATCGTACTTTAACTACGTATACAAACTCGCTGTCATACTTAAAAATCTAAGAAATAGAGGCTAAGCATTGTTTTGAAAGTGAGATAGTACTCGAGAATAATATATTACAATATAAGTAGTTACTGTAAGGATGATTCAGTTTGCTCTTTCTGTTTATTAACAATATTATTTCTTTTCAAAAATTTCTTCAGCTTCTTTCTTCAGAGTTGGAATTAATCTCGAATAGACATTCTCCGTTTGCCAACCTTACAAACTTGAAGCTTTACCCCGCAATCATAGACGAGTTAGAAGAATATGATTATCATATGGATGATGATGATGATGATGAATATGAATTCAAACATGAATTGGAAGATGAAGCCGAAGATGAATATGAAGATGAAGCCGAAGATGAAGAACAAGACGAGAATAAAGAAGAAGCTGAAGGCGAAGAAGACGAGGACAAAGATGAAAACGAAGGCGAAGACAAAGAAGAAGACGAAGTTGAAGAAGAAGAAGAAGATGGGGACGAAGAAGAAGATGAAGACGATGAAGAAGAAGACGAGGACGAAGAAGAAGACGGGGACGAAGATGATGAAGTAAATATAAAAGTAAAAAACTTCTTAAATAGTTCTCATATTGCCACGGTCACACAGGTTACACGTGAGGTATTTACACCTTGAACTATATTCTTATCCCGCCATTCATCAAACTTATTGTTTTATGCCTTGAATATCAATAGGACAAGCTTTTGGATAATTTATAACACCTGAAACTATAAATACCTTATTAGTGAACATTTTTTCAGCACCGTGATAATGGTTATGTGCCGTAGAATTATTCATTTTCATGAAGATTTACAAAAATATTGTACTATCAATGTCTCAATGCTGATAAAATTGAACCACAAGTTGAAATTGGTATTTTTGTATATATAATTGAGCTTGTTTATTATTATGGTTTATATGTAATCTACGATATCTTGGAAACATTGCAGGAGATTAGAGCAGTGAGAACCCCCGAGTTGGCAATAAATCTTATGAAGGAACTACAAGTGCTGCTTAAGGAGGAGAAAGCCAAGATCATTATGGCTCGTAAAAAGCAAGGGAAAGCACCAATGAAGAGCCACGTCACAAAGCTGCATCAGCAAGTGTGCAATACCGAAGAAAGGATGATATTGACTGAAAGCCGTTGGGAAGATCCAAGTGTGTAGCACTATCTTGAGATTAGAAAGATTGGTCCCATGGTTTCTAAGTTGCAAGCCATTGAAGGTGTACTTGCAACGCTTCCAACTTCAAAAAGGGCTGTGATGAAAGCAATTTGCCATAGAGTGTTTGCGGAAGCTAACCTTGTTATGAAGAAAATCGAAGATGCAAACTCACATAACATTGGAGAGGAACATGTCGAGGAGAAACTTCCACAAAACCAGAAAGAGTTTGTCCCGACCCAAGGAAGATGGGGAAAGTCGTACAGAAGACAATGGAGAAATAGGTATAAACGACGACCCAAACAACAAGGACCATTAATCAGTGAGTAATTAGTTTAGTTAAATTTCTTATTATCGTTAGATTATGTTTCCTTATCTAGTATTCGTGGTTATCAAGAGTTTTGTGAAGTCTTTGGACCTGCATCTCATATTAGCAGGAACTTTGTGATTCTTGTTTGTTTAGAACATGTGCTAGTTGGTTTGTATCGATAGGTTCTAGGAATATTACCAGTTATTGTATGAAGGACCTGATTACAACTTTTGTTATTTTCTACGATTTTAGTCATTTGCAACTCTTGTGTGGTTGCATCATCTTTGTTAGGGCGACTTCAATATATAAGCACTATGATTTTGCACTATTTTAGTGCACACCATAGCTTGCTTATAGAGCTTTAAACTCTAATCCTCATATTTGTAGTACAGTATCTGCGTGACTGATTTTGGATTGACCAAAAATGTGCAAATTGTAGAAACTAAACAGAATGTAAGAAACATATACATATATATAATGACATAAGACTATAGTTGATGATGATTAAATATAAAAGATGGATAAGTTTTTTTATTATTTTAAAAAGTACAAGTCGAATAAGTTATACAAGTCGAATAACAAAAGAATCCATTTTGGAAAAAAGATTTTATATTTTTTATTAATTAAAAGTGCAGGTCGAATAATATTTAAGTAAAAGTCGAATAACATAAATATTAGGGATTAATTTATTAAAAATTATTTTATTCAAAAAGTACGGGTTGAATAATGGATGTGACTGTTAGTCGAATAACAGGTACACTTACACATATGATACTTGTATGTACTTGAGTAGGTCCTACATGTACTATCCTATGATTAGAAAAAATGCCAAATGTCACCGGTCGAATAGGTCGAATAAGCTAATGGATATTCCCTTGGACTCTTTTTTAGGTGGCCATATGTTTTTGGTCTTCTTTCTAAATTAGCCCAAAAAATTATCATCTGATTTAGAATTTTGGAATTTTGGAATTCTGGAATTCATTTACACAAACTGAGTTGCTACTTATAACGGTAGTTAATTCTTTAATACGCATGTGTACCCAAGAGATAAAATGAACCTAAGTTTTAAACCAGAACTAGTCGTTTGGTTTTTCGGCTAGATAAAATACTTTCCCGAAGTTAACTGGAACAAGTTATAAAACACGAGCACGAGCAGCTAACATAAGTTATAAGCTAATATATAATTGTTCTACTCAAATATTCACAGTACTGTTATGCACCCTAGGCCAGTCATCATTAGACTATTCTTTCTTCGTCTTCTTTAACTCGGATGTCACCTCCCCAATATTTAATTCTGTCTTCAACTGCGTTCGCCTGCATTTTATAGGGAGACCAAAGTTTTCATTCAATATTTAGAGTAGATTCGTTTTCTCATATTGAAAATGTGAGAGCATAAAGCTTGCTTTGTACCTCGTCGTTCCAATTTGTTAGGGAAAGCATTATAAGAAGCAAGAAACATTGTATGCACATTCCCAAAACCATTCCATACCATATTCCCTGATTATCATAAAAAAAACAAATCAATGATTAATTAGCATAGAGCAATTTAAAACATTTGGATAAATTTGAACATGCTAATATCATAAAAAAAGGTACCTTAACACCCATATCATATTTAAACCCTAGCAAAAGACCCAAAGGTATGCCAACAATAAAATATGATCCGATGTTCATATAAGCAACCATGGTTTGCCACCCTGCTCCAATTGCTACACCTGCAATACATAGTAATTGATCAACATCTATAGTTATAGAATCCATGACTAATAGTTATTATCTAAATTTAGGATTTGAGTGACGAACCAAAAAGAGCACTTGTGGCACTTTTAATTATGATACTGATTCCGAGCAACAACGTGAGTTCTTCTACTAGTTGCATTACTTCGGGACTGCTGGTAAAATACACTGGGTATTGTTTCTTGTACACTAGAAGAACCGTTGTGGAAAGTAGTCCAATTAGAAGTGAAGTTAAAACCACGACTATTACAGAGAACCTTGTGGCCCTTGGCCTTCCGTATCCGAGTTCATTTGACACCCTTACGCTACGTAAAGACAATTAAGATAATCAAGCATGTTAGGAATGTTGCCCTGAAGTCAAAGTTATACGAATGATAGTTTGAATGAGGGTTAAGTACAAACCTTACGGCTATATTGAGTCCCAATGCGAGTGTGCCCACCCATCCTAATATGTTGAGACTGCAATGTAAGTACCAACGTTAAACGTGCTTAATTACTAATTAGGTGACTGGATTGTGATGATAATTAAAAGATTAGATGAAATCGGGTTCATTGGAGATGTAAACGGAGATTTGAAGCTAGAGAGAAAGATAAACCATTACCACACCGATAATGCATCAACTGAGGCTTCTGGATTCTCGAAGTATCCGGCAAAGAGAACCAACGACATGGTGTATGATGACTCCAAGCTGCAAAACACCAATGAATTCTATAACATAAACTTTGTATCTAAGATGTTCTTGCATCTAATTAGATAAATTGTAATAGTCATTCAAAAAGTACGACTATAAGGTAACAAATATTAGAATTTAGATAGCATTAAGAGGGTGACTATGCTTGATTAGTTATGTGGTTATCTGCTTATAGTTATTTTAGAGTAAAGGGCGCTTAAATAACTTGATAGAACCTTACCAAAACAATAACGCCATGGTAAAAGAAATATGAAGGAACCCCTTCAAATTACTAAAGGCTTTCCACGAAAATCCAGACCACGCTTCACCACATGAACCCCAGAAAACGTACGTCATCTGAGCCAATGTTATGAACCACCACGAACCGTCAAGAACCACAGCCGCACCGGCTAGACCCCACCCTAGCTTCAACATGAGCAACCAGCTCAAAAACACATGACTTACAACAGCCACTATAGCAATATATGCCATAGCCATTATGTTACTTTGTGCTTGTAAGAATTTGGCTATTGGGATAACGGTTGCATAAGCAAATAGCTGCGGTATCATCCAAATCGCAAAGGCACCGGCTGTTGTGGCTATGGCGGGTGTCTGGCCAAGCATACGGAGGATTGAGGCACCAAATATATAGGTGAATGTTAAGGCTAAGGCTGCGGTGTGTAGAACAATCCATGATCTTTGTAGGTAGATACCGAGCATTTTGATATTCCCTGCACCGTAAGCTTGTCCGCATAGCGTCTCTAATGCACTTCCCATCCCAAACTATGTATACAATGAATTGTAAGATTTAATTATACAATTTAACAAATGAGCTCCAATTTTTTTTTTGCAAAATGCAGTACAACGAACAATTTATAATTTGGCCAGTCCAAGAAACAACTACTTTTATATATCAAGAATTACTCCAAGAAACAACTATGTAATTTATATGCTATTGCTTTTGGAAAAATAAATCCATTCCAGTATTGCAAGTAATTAAATTGCTAGTCATGTGACAAATGTTAACCCATTTAATTGTATCTGTGGTACCACTTAATATTTATTTTTTTCAAAATTTTCGATATTGGTACAAATCTAAAACGACCGGTTGTTACTATTTTAGTAGGAAATGAAAAAAATAATTCTGAAGTAGCTTCAATTACTAAGGCTACTCGCAAAGGTCGGTTGTCCACTCGGTCAACCGAGTCGGTCGTACCGTTGTGGCGACCTAGTTGTTACTCGGTCGTAGGAAGGAAGTGGTTGCCCCTTAATTCCGTGTTTGTGTGGGGTATTTTTTTTTAAGTGCAAGTCGTATTAATGTGGAAAGAGAGTCGTTTTAGGTCGTGGGAGAGAGAAAGCTTATGTGACGGGTTGTGGGTCGAACCCGGTCATTGTTGTCACCAGCCTAAACTAGTTCTGTTTTACTGAAATCTGTATAAAATGAGATAGTTTCCTAAATTAGACAACTGAGGTTGGAATATATATACTGTATATTCAGTAATAGTGTTATTACTTGTTAGGGGTAGTGGGGTACCCCGTTAATGGCACACCTAAGAGCACACGGTACGGTGGCTGGCCAGTGGGCTGGCCACGACGGAGCCAACCGTACCGTGGCTCGTGTCGTCGATTTTAGGCCGGCTACAACCAGCCGACGCCATGGCCACGGCGCGACCCCATGGCGCAGCCAACCACACCGTGGCTCGCGCCATGGGTGGCGTTATGGGTTTTTTTTTTTTTTTTTTTTTTTTTTGAAAATTTGAAAAATACGACCGTTGGGGAACGGCTACTTCTTTTTTTCCTTGTTTTTGACCGTTTTCTAGGGTTAAATACCCCTTTTTTTCATATAATTTCACTATGTATCAATATGAATCCCGGAAAGAAAACTTATGGCCGATTATTTTGGTGACCTTGAAACTCCGCCAAAGTATCCGGAGGATCGATTCCGACGAATGTATCGTATGAGTTCTACCATTTTTAGAAGAATAGTTCATGATATGTAGTTACAACGTTCATCCACTACCACCCTACTTCTATTTCGTGTATTATTTTTTAAAAATTTGTATTTGTATTTTTATTTATGAATGAAATGTGTTTTTGGTTTAAAATAAATTGTTAGAAAAAAAAAATTGTTGCTGGGTGACGACGACACGAGAATTCTCGTGTTAACCAGGGAGGGGTTGAGCTATCGTGGTAGTAAAAAGTGATGTGGCATCACTTTTTGGACAGAAAAAGCGTGGGTTATAAAAGTATACGCCATTACAGAAAGAAGAAAAAAAAGTTAAGAAGTTTACCAATAAATCAAATTTTTCAAGAGAAAGGCATCAATAATCGATTTATGGCTGGTTTAATCTAATCTACGCGATATAGAAAGGGGAAATATTAGCTACAATTCAAAATTTGCACTAAAAATATGAGTCTCACGATTTTTCGAGTGAGTCCATGATTTATTTTAGTATTTTTTAGAAAAAAATTGTAGTCAAGTTAAGCCCGTATACAAAATAACAACCAATATTGTGATCGGTCGTGATTTGGAGTCTAAAGTCCACGTATATTGTGTTGCTCATGTAACAATGCTAATTTTCTATTTTTAACAAAAGCTGCAAACGATATAATCTCTAACACATGTATGACGATCGAAGGTACATGTATGATTTCTCACAGTTTTGTAGGTGCAAAGAATGTCTAATAATTTCACATATTTAGCTATAGGTGATCTGATCTGTACATACCAAGATGGAGAAAGAGAAGCCAGCAATGACAGAATTCTCAACCGAGACAGCAGCAAGTTCGATAGTCCCAAGCTGTCCAGCAAACAACTGTGTAGTTGCACCGATTGTATACTGACAAAGTGACGTAAAAATGGCTGTCCAGCAAGATACCACAGCTTTTTAGACTCCATGAAAAACTCCTTGTAGAAATCTCTAACCCCATTAATTTTCACCTCACTGTCATGACCTTTGAGAAGTGGTTGGTGCTGCTTCGCATTCTCCATAATGTCAAACTTTTTTCTTTAGGAAAAAAAGCATAGAGGGTGTGAAGAAAATGAAAGGATGATAAGTTACATATAGGTCATAAAAGGGCAACTATGTATTTTTATTACGTTGAAACTCGAAACTATTTCTCCATGTATACAGTTTTGGTTAAAGTCAAGCATTAGGAATAAGATTTTGTTTTAAAAAATACAAAAAAAATATTCCCAAACCCAATAGCTCTGTTGTAGGGGTGAGCAAAACCGACCGACAACCGAAAACCGACACAAACCGACCGAAATCGAAACCGACCGACGCAAACCGACCAAATTCGGGTCGGGATTCGGGATGGGTTTTTCATGATTTCGGGACTCGGGTCGGGTCGGGATTCGGGATTAATTCGGGATCGAACAAAGAAAACCGCACAAATCGGGAGTAACTCGAGCTTAAATCGGTTCGGTTCGGGACTCGGGCCTAACTCGGGTCGGGATTCGGTTTGAGTTTTTCGTGATTTCGGTTTCGGGATAAGTCGGGATCGGGTCGGGACGGGTCGGTTTCGTCCCGATGCTCACCCCTACTCTGTTGTCTCCCTGTTACAGTATAACATAGTTTTTTATCAGTTTTTGTTTCGTATTTTTTTTGACAATTTACTGTTTTTTACATGTTAATATATTTTTGATTTCGCACTTTACGTTTTACAGTTTTATAACAAAAACAAAATTATAAAAATAAAAGAAAATCAAAAAAAAAATCAAAAAGTTAAAATATTAGAGCATCTACAATAGAGTAAACTTTTTCAAGCATTTTATATTTAATGCATTAAATGTAAATTAATTAAACAAAA
The DNA here is from genome assembly GCA_025667525.1 of Glebionis coronaria. Taxonomy (NCBI): domain Eukaryota; kingdom Viridiplantae; phylum Streptophyta; class Magnoliopsida; order Asterales; family Asteraceae; genus Glebionis; species Glebionis coronaria. The sequence continues at coordinate 166,150,551 of CM046874.1, forward strand.
GCTTTTTATCATTAAACCAAAAACTTTTTTTAAAAGTTTACAAAAGGTTTATAGAAAGACTTTATATATGCAAAGTCATTTTATAAACTTTTTATAAACCTTTCAAAAAAATATTTTAGTCTAACAATAAAAAACACTTTTAAAAAACACTTTTAAAAGTTTTTTAAAATAGTAAAAAAGTTTATATAATTTTTCTCAATATGAGATGCTCTTAGAATCTACTATTAAGAGGGTGCCACCCCTATTGTATTTATTAGGGTAAGTTTTTACTATTTATAATTCGTGGGTTTTTGGGAAAGTGTTGGTGACAATGCGTTACTAGTCGTGTGGATTAGTGGCCACGTATTGGTTTTCATCGGTTGGAACTCTTTTGACTTGCATGGAAAAGTAAGTTTGAGTTACTTTATAACATATAAATTTATTCTATTAAGAGGGAAAGGTATCACAAAGAGGTGTTTACCTCTTCACTGCGCCATATCAGCGCCACGTCATACCAACTAATCTCTTTCCTCTTCTCCAAAAACACCCCCTTTATCACAACTAGTCTCTCTCCTCTTCACTTGGGTCCCACCACTCACCATTTTATTTAATTTTTCAATTTTCACACAAAATAAAAATTCATTTCATAAAATTAAAAATTACAAAATACTAAAAAATAAAATACAAATACGAGAAATAAAATTACGCTACGAATATAAAAATACGAAAAAAAAAAGACAATACGAAATACAATAGGAAATAAAACTTGAGAATACTGAAATACAATAGGAAATGCAATACGATACTAAAAATAAAATTACATAATACGATATTAAAAATAAAATTACATAATACGATTAGTCAGTTCCCGGATCCGAATCCGATAACAGACCACAAGGAAACTCCCAACGCAATGTTTCTTCTTCATCTTCTTCGGCCATAATTTGCGCCTCCCGCTCCCTTCTTTCCCTTTCTTCTTCTTCCTGAGTTTGTCTCAACACTTTTTGATCTAGGTATTCTTGATACACCTCAATGTCAGTCATTCTGCCATCTGTGAGGTTTGGAATTGGAAAGGGTAGATCGGGCAACTCATTTCTTATTCGATGTTGTTGCGACGAAGGACCGATATGTGTTGTTTGATATCGGGACGAAGAACCAAAGTTATTCAATCATTTAGTATTTTCTTCAATTCTGGCCTCAAATTTTGTCGCCTTTCTTGCGCAAGATCTCCGGAGGCTGAAATCCAATTCAGCTTGCTTACTAAGATATGTATCGATAAACTAACGCTCCTGTGGGGAGAGATCACGGCATTTCTTACATGCCGAGCTCAATTCCCTATTCTCTTCGGACGCAGCATCGAAATCATCACCTAACTTCGTAAGCTGCTCGTAACGGCGTTGTTGTTGAAGTATTTGTCTGTTAACTATAGCCTTAATCTCGGCTTCGGTATGTGGGAATGAACATGCCATTTTTGATTTTTGAATGTGTGTGTGAAAAAACAGAGTTGTGTGTTGAGTTGTGTGTGAAAAAACTGTGTGTGAAAATATGGTATTTATAAAGAAAAAATATTGATTTTAAAAAAAAAAAAAAAAAAATTTTACTAGCCGTTACAAACGGTAATAAAAAATTGTGGGCCCCACCTTTATTTTCCAACGAGCAATGTCACTTTGTGACATTTGAGAACCGGCGAGGGGGGGTCGGTGTAACGGCGAAGGGCGGCGAGCGACGACGAGCCTGCCACCTAGGCACGGCGAGCCTTCCTCGCCGCCATACCGTTCCCTCTAAATGTTGTATTTGTGCATCACTCAAACTTTTATTTTTTTATGCGGCTTTTATTGTATGTCAATATCAGTGCGTATACTGTCGTTCTTTAGTTTTTAATAGAGGTGGCAAAACAAGCGGGCGGGTACGGGCGGCGGGCTAAACGGGCAACGGGTTAAACGGGCGCGGGTTAAATGGGCACGGGCGAAACGGGCGGGCAAAATGGGCGGGCTAAACGGGTGAAGCTAAAAAAAGGAAAAAAAAAACATATAAAAACTTACAAATAAAAAATAAAAATACTTGTTTGAAAGCCGGGGATAAAAAATTTAATAAAAAATATTCGTCGAGTATACTAATTTGTATTTTACAAGTGCGCCCGTTAAGTCTATTTAGTTTCTTATATATGCGCCCGTTTATCTCATCCATTAGAAAGAATGGGCAAAAAGTGCCCCATCCTTTTTCGAAAATGGGCAAAAAATACCTATATGTATCCAAATAGGTAAGATTTTGTAAAACCCGCATGCTTTTACCATGAATAGTGCCCTTAAGATCGTACGTCCTAGATTAAAACTTACCTCAGTTAGTATTGATCACATTCATGTGCTAATAATCAAGCAAGTGCATACGTGTATGACATGACAAGTATCGATTACGTACGAACTCATGATAAACAGTTAATAATATATCACGTGAACATAATTAAATCATGATCACCATTTAAAATACTAACTAGAATAATTACGTAAATACTTATAATATTATTACGAGCGTTAAGTTACGAAAAACGACACGTTAGATTAAACAGGAACACTTTAAACACGAGCACGTTTAACCACGAACGAACACGAAACATCGGGACACGAGAAAGGTACGGGTACCCCATGTGGGGCCCCCATACCCACGGCACACATACAAGAAATGGGCCTAGCCCATGGACTTTACAAGTAAAGGAGGGTAAAGAGTTAAACATGTTCTCACTTTTCACTTTCAAGAAAATAAACAAAAACCCTAAAAGAGTTTTTCTCCTCTCCTTTTTCTCCTCTTTGTGCCGCCACCTTCACACCACCATTGGAGGGTGTTTGTTTGATTTTGATCTTAAAAACAAGTGTTAGAAACCGTGTTTGTTCATCCTTTTTCCAAGCTACATAGTGGTATACCTTTCTAACCCTTCTTTTTAATTCTTTTTAATTCTTTTAATCTTTGATTATTTTCATGAACATGTTATTATTTTTCTTATTAAAACAAGGTAATTAATCATTGATCTAACATGTTTTGGTATTAATTAAAATCAAGGAATGATTTAAAGGGGTGTTTGTTTCTAGCCGCCTAGCAAAACAAACCCGAGGGGGGTTTGGTTTGCTATTGCCGCCACCACCAAGACCACTTTTGGTCTTGGTTGGCTCATGTGGGACCCACGGCAGCAAGGAGACACGTGTGCCCCGGGTTTGGCTCGGGGTACGGTGTCGAATTCATGCCCGATTCATGGTTCGTTGGTTAAATCATGATTCATGCTACATGTTAATTTTTATGAATTATGAACTTAGGATATAATTAATTAATAACATGAAATATTAATTAAATCATGACTTAGGCTATTTTAATTATTAGTTTATCATGACATTAATTTAACCTAAGTATTTTATGTTATAAGTTATAATTAATTAATTATTAAAAACATGCCTATAATTAATTAATTTAGACATGACTTAGGTTATATTATTATTAATAATAATACACATTTTAACCTAAGTATTTTCATTTCATTTTAATTAAAACATGTTATACTTTAATTAAAATGCTTAACCTATAGTTTAATTAAAATACATGAAATAATAATTAAACTATACACTATATCATATGACTTAAGAAATAAGCTTATAACACTTAGACTTATATGTTAGCTTATGTAATCAGCTTAATTCTAATTATGGAAACTTCTATTTATAGAAACTTAATTAAATAAGGCAACTAATCTAATTATGGAAACCTTCTATATATGGAAATCAATCTATATCAGGCAGCTAATCTAATCATGGAAACCTTCTATATATGGAAACTTATTTAATTAAGGCAGCTGATCTATTTTTGGAAACTTTCTATTTTTAGAAACTAATCTATTTTAAGCAGTAAATTCTATTTTAGGAAACTTTCTATTTTTGGAAACTTTCTATTTTTGGAAACTTCTATTTTTGGTAACTTTCTATTTTTGGAAACTTTCTATTTTTGGAAACTTTCTATTTTTGGAAACTTTCTATTTTTGGAAACTTTCTATTTTTGGAAACCTGCTATTTTTGGAAAGGTACTTATTATTATACAGTAAGTATATTAATACATGAAACACCAGTAATACTTAATCAGATTAATCAGAATACTAGATAAACACAGTTTAAGGCTCTAAACAGTGAACCAGGACCTAAAACATACCAAATCAGCTAATATAAGACACAAAACCCAGTACGTAATCAGTAAATCGATACTTATACACGTGTGTATTCATGTAGCGTTAGTGATCCAGAAGTAGGAGTCTTTCTTCCGTTCATTCACTGGACTTGAGGTACGGATTCCCGTCCTTTTAGTATGGACATTCTTTCCTTATTAGGATTTCCCCGTATGCAGCCAACTGTTTTCCCCAGCATTTGTTTTATTGTTTTGAACTGCTTATGTTAATTTAGCATAAACTATAGCCATATACAAGCATGACCAGTTTCACCTAGTTATTGAGGTACCATAACCATAGCATTGGAGGCACCGATGTTATGACTTCCCCACGGCGGAGTGATTGCTCGTGGCGTCCCTTTCAGTTTTGGCCATATTATTATATCAGGCGGGGCGTATGGGTGCATCCTAGTTACATGTTTTATTCAGTTTATCATGGTGAATGTGGTGTGTGCCTTGCACCCTTCACAAGGAGCTGATCCCTCCTACCCAAACCAGTATATTGATTAGAGGCATCCCCTCTAATCAGCATGATGAGGTCACCCCTCCAAGTATTCATGCACGTGACCTTTTCATGACCTATATGGGCTATGGTATATATATGTTAAAACAGTTTTCACAAGATAAACATAAGGCTTTTCAAACTATAAAACCAGTTTTCTTGATACTTAACCAGTTTACTCAGTACTTAGTCTTCCGCTGTTATATGTTACATGCTTATCCTATTTCATGCTTTATTGTACATCCGTGCACTGAGCGTCTTGCTCAGCCGTTTTCCTTTTCATGTTCCCAAAACGGCAGGTACTCAGGGACGCTCGTAGATCTCAAACGTAGGTGCATATGGACTGGAAGCTTTACTGTCTTTCTTTACTTTATGCATTTCCTTTACTTTGATACAGTTGCTATGGACATTGTTTCGTCCTTTCCTTTTTCAGTATTTATGTTTGTGTGTGATGAGCTTTACTTTGGGGTACCGATGTTTGATTCCGGTATTTCCCTTTTATGGTTGAATAATGCTTAGACATTTATCCTTGTATGCTTTGATGACACGCCATGATTATGCGTAATATTCCATTTCCAAAATGGGGTGTTACAATTATGGTATCAGAGCCAAGGCTTCGACCTGTAGGCTCTCAAATATGACCTGTGATTAGTGGGTAGTCACTACGGTCTTCCTAGAACTGACAGTTGTTTTCATGCATTCATCATTTTTAAGCATACATATACATGTCATTGTTACAGGGTTTTTGACTAAGTAATGGTTGGTACAGGACTGGCCCTATTTAGTCGCATGTGTTTTATCGAAACTTTTAGATTTGGGACCGACCCATAGGCGTCCCCTCGATATGTCTTTTATTTTGAGTGAACTGACCGGAGGCGTTCACTCTCGAGCATCAAAGTTTTCATAAAACTGCATCATGCATTCATACAAAGATTTTCTTGCATAAAATTTTTCTCGTGAAATTTTGGCATAAATTTTTTTTATATTTTATGTTTGAACTGTTAATCATATGTTTTATGTTATACTGTCAGATGGCAAACACAGACAAACTCTGGGAGTTATTTGAAAACATGGAGGCAGAAAGGCAAGACGCCATTCTTCATGACGACGAATATCCTCCCCCACCTATCATTTTTCCTATGGAAGGAAGTAATCGACTCATGAGGGAATACTACGCCATGAGACAGAGACCCGACGAAAATTGTGGTCAGTTCATGCAGAGGTTCCTTGGGTACACAGCTGTCCTGAGGGCATCCGCAGGCACCACCGAAGAACAAGCACTACATTTTCGTTGGGGCCTTAACCCAAGGATTGCCAATGATTTATCGGGTGCCCCGTTGGATACTGTGGCACAGGTGGCTTACGCAGCAAGGAAACTTGAGATGTTGCAGGAACGCGATGAGTTCGGGGAAGCTGAAAGACCCGACAAGAGGTAAAACATTTCATGTTCTAGCGTTAACCAGACCGCATCCTATCGTTATATGTTCTATAATCATCTCTTAAACTGTATCTTCCAGGCAGAAAACTGGGGACCGGTCTCAGCCAGCTACTCAGCAGCAGCCCAATCAGCCCAAAGGAAACGGTCACTCTAATGACCGTTCTGTTGTGGAAAGGCGCAACGGTAATGATAATTACCGTAACAATGCGGGACACTCCAACAACAGCAGGTCCTACTATTTACGCATCTTCTTATGATTTCATGTTATATCTCTCATGCTGACACTATATTAATCTCTACCAGGAACCACGGTAACGGAAGGGACCAGAACCACAGGGGTTCTCAGCCTAACCGTTCAGCTAACACTGGTAAACATCTTATGACGCTTACGTCCTATACTCGTGCATATACCTTATTCTTAACACGTTTTGTCATCAGCAGGCCCTCAGCAAGCAAGGACTCCTGCTGGAGGATTCACTCATCCTCTTTGCAGCACTTGCCATCGCAGACACCCTGGCCCATGTCGTCGTGACTCCGACGCGTGCTACAAGTGCGGCCTCCCTGGCCATCGTATGAGAGATTGCCGTAAGGGTGAAATGGAGGGTACTTCGGGTCATGCTGATACTAAACCGCCTCCTACCATTGGGCGTGTCTATACGACATCGCGCGATCAGGCAAACAAATCTACAGGTACCATTACTGGAATTTTGTATATGTACGGCCAGGCTGCATGTGTTCTTTTCGACACGGGTGCCACTCATTCAGTTGTTTCCACTACTTATGCTAAGAACATCAGGACACTTCCCTTGCCATTAGAAAATAAGCTTACCATCTCCACGCCTCTGAGGGACTCTGTATTAATAACTCATGTATACAAGAGTCTTCCTCTAGAGTTTGACGATAAAGTTCGTGCAGTAGATGCACTTCCTCTAGACATGATTGAGTTCGATATGATTCTCGGCATGGATTGGCTATCCAAGCACCATGCTACCATAGACTGCCACTCATATCGAGTGATCTTCGGCGACATTAATGCACCAGAGTACATCCATAACGGGTTCATACCCGGACGGTCTGTACAAGTCATATCTACCTTGCAAGCACGTGCGTTACTGTCACATGGCTGCGAAGGTTATCTAGCTACGGTTCATGACATGGATACTGAATCCCCATCGATTCAGGATCAACCAGTAGTTTCGGAATTTCAAGACGTCTTCCCAGATGAACTTCCAGGCATACCACCTGCAAGAGAAGTGGAGTTCAACATCGACCTTGTTCCAGGAGCTGAGCCGATCTCTAAGGCTCCGTATCGTATGGCTCCCATAGAGCTAAAAGAACTGAAGGACCAACTGCAGGAACTTCTTGAACGAGGGTTCATTAGACCAAGCGCATCTCCATGGGGCGCACCGGTCTTGTTTGTTAAGAAGAAGGACGGCAGCATGCGACTTTGCATTGACTACCGTGAACTTAATAAGATTACCATCAGCAATAGATATCCACTGCCACGTATAGACGATCTGTTTGACCAACTTCAAGGAGCCAAACACTTCTCAAAGATCGATCTAAGGTCAGGCTACCATCAGCTAAGGGTTAAAGAGCAGGATATTGCCAAGACTGCTTTTCGTACCCGCTATGGCCATTATGAGTTCGTGGTCATGCCATTCGGCCTGACTAACGCTCCAGCAGTATTCATGGATCTGATGAACAGAATCTTCCATGAGTTCCTTGATAAATTTGTCATTGTATTCATCGATGACATCTTGATATTCTCAAAGTCCACGGAGGAACACGAAGATCATCTCCGTACTGTACTACAGATTCTTCGTCAGAAGCAGCTGTATGCGAAATTCTCCAAGTGTGAGTTCTGGTTAAACAAGGTGGCATTCTTAGGTCACATTGTATCAGCAGAAGGGATCACTATGGACCCAGCGAAGGTTGAGGCTATCACTAAATGGCCAAGACCAACATCAGCAACAGAAGTCCGCAGCTTCTTAGGCTTAGCTGGATATTATCGAAGATTCGTGGAGAACTTTTCCCGCCTGGCTTTGCCTCTCACCAAACTGATGCGAAAAGGAGAGAAATTCGTCTGGACGGAAGAACGAGAGAAGAGCTTCGAAGACCTAAAGCAGAAGTTAGTATCTGCACCTATTCTTACTCTCCCATCTGGTACAGGTGGATTTCAGATCTATAGCGATGCATCGGGGAAGGGACTGGGCTGTGTTCTCATGCAACATGGGAAAGTGATCGCGTATGCTTCACGGCAGCTTAAGCCCTATGAAGAAAACTACCCTACGCATGACCTGGAACTTGCTGCAGTGGTGTTCGCATTGAAGATATGGAGGCATTACTTATACGGAGAATCATGCGACATTTTCACGGATCACAAGAGCTTGAAGTATATCTTCACACAGCGAGAATTGAACATGAGACAAAGGAGATGGTTGGAACTGTTGAAGGATTATGATATTAACCTACAGTATCATCCCGGGAAAGCTAATGTAGTAGCAGATGCACTTAGCAGGAAGTCTGGAATGATAAACGGCATTGAAATCGAGGAACAAAACATAAGAGACTTGGAGCGGCTAGACATCGAAATCATGGTACGTGGGCAGCACGGATACTGGGCGAATCTTAGAGTAGAACCTGAGTTACTGACTAGGATTAAGGAAGCGCAGAAGGATGATGGAGAGATTTGGGCGATAATTCAGAATTTGGAGAAGCAGACAGAATTCAGAATGGACGCAGACGGTATCGTTTGGCAGGGCACGAGACTTTGTGTTCCTGACAATCAAGAACTCCGGGAAGCATTGTTAGCTGAAGCTCACAGCTCCCCATTTTCTATACATCCTGGGTCGACAAAAATGTACCATGACATCAGACAACACTTTTGGTGGAGTGGTATGAAACAGGATGTAGCCACGTATGTCTCCAAATGTCTTACCTGTCAGCAGGTTAAGATTGAACATCAGCGATATGGCGGTCTCCTTCAACCGTTGGATATTCCAGAGTGGAAGTGGGACAAAATCACCATGGATTTTGTTATCGGTCTTCCGCCTACCAAGAAGAAGCACGATGCTATTTGGGTCATCGTTGATCGACTCACCAAATCAGCTCATTTCTTACCGATACGCAAGGAAGATCCGGTAAGTAAACTCGCAGATACGTACAGAAGGGAGATCATGAGACTCCACGGCACTCCCTCCAGCATCGTCTCAGACAGAGATCCTCGTTTCACGTCGCGATTCTGGAAAGGTCTGCAAAAAGCTTGGGGTACACAACTTAAGCTGAGCACAGCCTTTCATCCTCAAACGGACGGACAATCGGAGCGAACAATTCAGACATTGGAAGATATGTTAAGGTCGTGTGCGTTGGAATGGACAGGTGATTGGGACGATTACATCTGTTTAGTCGAGTTTGCATACAACAACAGCTGGCACGCAAGTATCAAATGTGCTCCTTTTGAAATGTTGTATGGCAGAAAGTGTCGCGCTCCAACTTCCTGGGATCAAGTGGGAGAGCGAACACTCGAAGGACCAGAGATTATAGAAATGACCAATGAGAAGATTGAGGTAGCTAAACAGAAGTTGCAAGAAGCACGGTCACGTCAGAAGAGTTACACCGATAAGCATTGTAGGGACATACATTTTAATGTGGGAGATCACGTCTTCCTCAAGGTTTCGCCGGCACGTGGTGTCAAACGCTTCGGGATCAAAGGAAAACTCAGTCCTCGGTTCATCGGACCATTTGATATCGTTGAACGAATCGGCGAAGTATCTTACCGATTGGCGTTACCTCCTCAGCTTTCGCACGTGCATAACGTGTTCCATGTGTCCTTACTCAGAGGGTACAATTATCATCCCCTTCACATGGTTCAGTATCCACTGGAACAGATACGTGAAGATCTCACTTTTATAGAAGAACCCGAACGAGTACTCGACAGGCAAGAACGAGTCATGAGAAGGAAGACGATTCCTTTCGTCAAAATTCTTTGGAGGGACCATACCGAGCGGGAAGCCACTTGGGAGACAGAGGAGTCTATCCGGGCTTCTTACCCTCACTTCATATTTTGAGTTCGGGTATGTCACTTCTTTTCAGCTTACTTTATCTATAATTCGGGGACGAATTATTCTTTTTAGGGGGGAAGAATTGTAAAACCCGCATGCTTTTACCATGAATAGTGCCCTTAAGATCGTACGTCCTAGATTAAAACTTACCTCAGTTAGTATTGATCACATTCATGTGCTAATAATCAAGCAAGTGCATACGTGTATGACATGACAAGTATCGATTACGTACGAACTCATGATAAACAGTTAATAATATATCACGTGAACATAATTAAATCATGATCACCATTTAAAATACTAACTAGAATAATTACGTAAATACTTATAATATTATTACGAGCGTTAAGTTACGAAAAACGACACGTTAGATTAAACAGGAACACTTTAAACACGAGCACGTTTAACCACGAACGAACACGAAACATCGGGACACGAGAAAGGTACGGGTACCCCATGTGGGGCCCCCATACCCACGGCACACATACAAGAAATGGGCCTAGCCCATGGACTTTACAAGTAAAGGGGGGTAAAGAGTTAAACATGTTCTCACTTTTCACTTTCAAGAAAATAAACAAAAACCCTAAAAGAGTTTTTCTCCTCTCCTTTTTCTCCTCTTTGTGCCGCCACCTTCACACCACCATTGGAGGGTGTTTGTTTGATTTTGATCTTAAAAACAAGTGTTAGAAACCGTGTTTGTTCATCCTTTTTCCAAGCTACATAGTGGTATACCTTTCTAACCCTTCTTTTTAATTTTTTTTAATTCTTTTAATCTTTGATTATTTTCATGAACATGTTATTATTTTTCTTATTAAAACAAGGTAATTAATCATTGATCTAACATGTTTTGGTATTAATTAAAATCAAGGAATGATTTAAAGGGGTGTTTGTTTCTAGCCGCCTAGCAAAACAAACCCGAGGGGGGGGTTTGGTTTGCTATTGCCGCCACCACCAAGACCACTTTTGGTCTTGGTTGGCTCATGTGGGACCCACGGCAGCAAGGAGACACGTGTGCCCCGGGTTTGGCTCGGGGTACGGTGTCGAATTCATGCCCGATTCATGGTTCGTTGGTTAAATCATGATTCATGCTACATGTTAATTTTTATGAATTATGAACTTAGGATATAATTAATTAATAACATGAAATATTAATTAAATCATGACTTAGGCTATTTTAATTATTAGTTTATCATGACATTAATTTAACCTAAGTATTTTATGTTATAAGTTATAATTAATTAATTATTAAAAACATGCCTATAATTAATTAATTTAAACATGACTTAGGTTATATTATTATTAATAATAATACACATTTTAACCTAAGTATTTTCATTTCATTTTAATTAAAACATGTTATACTTTAATTAAAATGCTTAACCTATAGTTTAATTAAAATACATGAAATAATAATTAAACTATACACTATATCATATGACTTAAGAAATAAGCTTATAACACTTAGACTTATATGTTAGCTTATGTAATCAGCTTAATTCTAATTATGGAAACTTCTATTTATAGAAACTTAATTAAATAAGGCAACTAATCTAATTATGGAAACCTTCTATATATGGAAATCAATCTATATCAGGCAGCTAATCTAATCATGGAAACCTTCTATATATGGAAACTTATTTAATTAAGGCAGCTGATCTATTTTTGGAAACTTTCTATTTTTAGAAACTAATCTATTTTAAGCAGTAAATTCTATTTTAGGAAACTTTCTATTTTTGGAAACTTTCTATTTTTGGAAACTTCTATTTTTGGTAAATTTCTATTTTTGGAAACTTTCTATTTTTGGAAACTTTCTATTTTTGGAAACTTTCTATTTTTGGAAACTTTCTATTTTTGGAAACCTGCTATTTTTGGAAAGTTACTTATTATTATACAGTAAGTATATTAATACATGAAACACCAGTAATACTTAATCAGATTAATCAGAATACTAGATAAACACAGTTTAAGGCTCTAAACAGTGAACCAGGACCTAAAACATACCAAATCAGCTAATATAAGACACAAAACCCAGTACGTAATCAGTAAATCGATACTTATACACGTGTGTATTCATGTAGCGTTAGTGATCCAGAAGTAGGAGTCTTTCTTCCGTTCATTCACTGGACTTGAGGTACGGATTCCCGTCCTTTCAGTATGGACATTCTTTCCTTATTAGGATTTCCCCGTATGCAGCCAACTGTTTTCCCCAGCATTTGTTTTATTGTTTTGAACTGCTTATGTTAATTTAGCATAAACTATAGCCATATACAAGCATGACCAGTTTCACCTAGTTATGGAGGTACCATAACCATAGCATTGGAGGCACCGATGTTATGACTTCCCCACGGCGGAGTGATTGCTCGTGGCGTCCCTTTCAGTTTTGGCCATATTATTATATCAGGCGGGGCGTATGGGTGCATCCTAGTTACATGTTTTATTCAGTTTATCATGGTGAATGTGGTGTGTGCCTTGCACCCTTCACAAGGAGCTGATCCCTCCTACCCAAACCAGTATATTGATTAGAGGCATCCCCTCTAATCAGCATGATGAGGTCACCCCTCCAAGTATTCATGCACGTGACCTTTTCATGACCTATATGGGCTATGGTATATATATGTTAAAACAGTTTTCACAAGATAAACATAAGGCTTTTCAAACTATAAAACCAGTTTTCTTGATACTTAACCAGTTTACTCAGTACTTAGTCTTCCGCTGTTATATGTTACATGCTTATCCTATTTCATGCTTTATTGTACATCCGTGCACTGAGCGTCTTGCTCAGCCGTTTTCCTTTTCATGTTCCCAAAACGGCAGGTACTCAGGGACGCTCGTAGATCTCAAACGTAGGTGCATATGGACTGGAAGCTTTACTGTCTTTCTTTACTTTATGCATTTCCTTTACTTTGATACAGTTGCTATGGACATTGTTTCGTCCTTTCCTTTTTCAGTATTTATGTTTGTGTGTGATGAGCTTTACTTTGGGGTACCGATGTTTGATTCCGGTATTTCCCTTTTATGGTTGAATAATGCTTAGACATTTATCCTTGTATGCTTTGATGACACGCCATGATTATGCGTAATATTCCATTTCCAAAATGGGGTGTTACAGATTTGTCACCTCTAGTTTTTTAAAAGTGAATTAAACGTAGGAAACTTAAAGTTAACTAATGACCAGACTACTATATACACAACGATATCCGCAAAGATCTACAACAAAATAATTAAAACTTTGTATATTGAGATAGAAATGAGGGGTAAGTTTTGTAAAAAAATAGTTAATTTCGTTGGAAATGAAAGTCCAAACACATGGGTGAGTTTAATATGTCACGCGTGTATATTGCTTCTCTAATTAATACTCCCTTAGTCTTTATATAAATATCCACTATCGATTTTTAAAATCATTTTACTTGAATTTTGATCTTAAATTAATTTTTTTAATGTAATATTTAATACAAATTATATAAATAGATTGAGTTTTAAATGTATTTTGGTTGATACAATTTTCATTAAGTATTACCTAACACAAATAAAATAATTTAAAATCAAAGTTTTAAAAAATTGATTTCAAAAGTCAATAATAGACATATATATAGAGGCGAAGAAAGTACAATAAGAGAGTTTTCCTCGCTTCATGTGTATCCATTTTTATGTTTTTAAATGTCTTTTCAACAAATGTGTTTTGATAAATGTCTTCTAATTTAAAGTTTTTTAAAAATAAAATCAAAGCAACTTGAACATCCTAGGCACCAAATCGAGCTTTGTTAAAACTTAATTCGTGTTCGAAAATAAGTAAAACTATTTCACATGTGTGGTATATAAAAATGAGTCAACCTCATATTTATACCCTATGCGATTTCAATTTAAAAAAAAATTATAATTTTTTTAACAAAGATTTATAAATTTTTTTGTAATTAATTTTTAAAAATAATTTAAAAAATTATAATTTCTTTTTAACTTTATAAAAAAATTATAAAACTTTTTAAATTTTCTTTTTTATAAAATAATCTATAAAAAATAATTTTTTTTAAAAAAGTTTCTTTTTTATAACATTTTCTATATAAAAATTTTCTTTTATAATTTTTTTTTAAATATAAGTTTTTAAAATTATTTTGTAATTTCTTTTTAAAATCTTTTATACAAAATAATTAACAATTTTTTTGTATAAATCTTTTTTTTTTAATTATAATTTTTTTAATTGAAGTTGCCTCGGTATAAATAGAAGGTTTCCTCCTTTTTATATACCACACATGTGAAACACTTCTACTTATTTTCGAACACGTGTTAAGTTTTAACAAAGATCGTCCTGATTGCCTAAGATACCAAAAACATTTGGGTAAAAGGGACTGGCCCCGGTAAAATATATTACTAAAAAAAACATTGAAGTACAATCGGATACGTTTCCAACTTATAAAACCAAATGCAATCCTTCCGTCACAAGATAAGATTTGACTAGTGACACGTACTAGACCGCTACATCCAGTTTCATTGGCCACATCTCACAAGAATGAACTCTCATTCATAATACGGACAGAAGATGTGCAAAAAATGAGATCCACCCAACCCAAAACGTGAAACAAAACCACGATTAGGACAACACACGCGTGCCTAGAACCCAGCACGTGACTATCATATATCCTCCCATCCTAACAACAGTTAGGTTACGAGCACCCCTCTCCCCAAACCCACAAGCCACTATCATCTAGCGAAACAACCCAAACGCATCAATCCTGTTGCACCATCCGAACATCCCAACGTACAGCTGACATAAAAATTAAGCATGAAAGAGACGAATCATACTCCACTTCCCTGAACACCCAAAAGAGTAAATCCAGCGGCAAGAAACGGAAGCCCTAAAAAGATTCTCGTTACGTTGATCGTTCACAGCCAACAGCAAAATACACAACACCGAATCCAGAAATAATAAGCGATGAACCATAAAATAGTTTCCTTGAATTCATTGTTATCATCACACCAAAACAACATAATCAAACCACATGTAACATATATGCATAAAGAACATATTCGTGGAAAACCACAAACCCTATAAGGCTGATCTACAGATCAGCTCCCCAAGATAAATCGAAACCCTAGAAAAAGGAGTCGATTAATAACAAAGCTTTTAACCGTTTGTGTCAATCCTAGTAGATCTGAACACGAAAAAGGTTAATAGGGGTTACAGCTATCCACACAGAACCCTAACAAGATCTGATCATAATACAAAACCCTAAAAAAATAGGGTTAGGGTTACGAATGTGTAGCAGCGATTCCACCAAAATTAGCATAACCAAAACATAGCACACCTATTCCAAGATAATAAAATCCCTATAAACGATTGCATACCCCACGAATCAAATACTTTGAAATAACTGATCTAGGTTATTAACGGAATCTATAGAGAAACCAAAAGACAAGCCTAAAAGCAGACTCAAAACAAAAGAAAGGTAGAAGTAGAGATACCCAAGAGACCAAGAGACAAGATACCCAAATTGTCTCAGTCTATTTTAAGAAAACTTTAAATTAAAAAACATTTATCACAAATACATTCGTGAAGAGACATTTAATAAAATAGCCCCATTTTTATTCTATTTTCATTTACCTTCTCCTAGGGGTGGAAATTGAGTCGTGTTCGTGTCGACGTGTTCGGCTTCGCGAGTTGACGTGTTATTATTGTCATGACCCAAACACGACCCATTTATTAATCGTGTCAAAAACTCAACCCTAATATGCACCTGCATAACACGTGTTACCCGTTTTTAACATGTTTAACCTGTTTAACTTACTATGTCACGCGGTTAATAAAGTTCATGCTTTGTCAATCTGACTAATTTATAATCAAAAAATAATATTAATATGTAAAAAAGGGATAAACATAACATCCAAATAGTTATGCAACAATTTCAATAATATGTGAATTATAATGTCAATTACTCTTATTAACTGTATAACAAAATATATTTAATATTAATCAGTCATAAATTTAAAGTTATATATTTATTTTTAGAGGCTTATATACTTAAACGTGTTCACGTGTACTCAACCCAAACACGGCCCAATTATTAAACGGGTTATACGGGTTGACCTGTTTTTCACCCAAACCTGTTTATCCTCAACACATACTTGTTTAACTTCGTGTCGGATTCGTGTCATTTATAGGCCTTTTAGGAAAATTGAGGTATAAGTATTACTAATATTTTGGGGAGCAGGGTTGTTTTGGATAGAGTAAAAATGTGACAACCACGGATTTTGGAAGATTAGTCACGATTTATCTATATACTATAATAAATGAGGGTTTAAAAAGACAATGAATATCCCTCTAAAAAAATCTTTAAAATTTAAAAGTGTCTTAAGTTATTTATTTTACATTGTAATTAGGCTATTTTTAGTAACACTCTTCATTAATTGAATTTGTCACATCTTACGTAATAAGCCACATTATTTCCGGCATATTATCTTACAAAAAAACAATGTATATAAAGTTAAAACTGATTAATCAAAACTTCTTCAACACTTTTCGCTCTAAATCGTTCAATTGTTATATGCAGTTAATGTATGGATTGTGAAAATAAGAAAGAGAAAACATGATAACATATCATTGGTCCATCTCATTTGACATATCATTGTGTGAGAGTTTGTTTGTATAAATTATGTGGATCTAGTATTTCTCTTGTTATATATTCAGTCCATCCTCAACTAGTAGTAAAAATTGAAAATGTCAAACACTTTCAAAAGAAGAAGCATTTTTATCGGACTAGCGTTCATGAAACAAATAAAACCACAAAATCATTTTTCGGTTTTTCATCGGCCTCTACCATTTCTCAAACCGAACCATCCCCATCAGTTTTCACTAACCACCCTATACACCAATCGACCTAACTCAATCAAACATGGGCGCAATATTGTACCTTACAAACATTACTAATCAACAATCTACCTGGCAGAACAATATCTCTACCTTCATCTTCATTATCATCAATCTCAATTAACAAGGTTTTTCTATACTTTAATATTAGATCTAATAATATGTCATACCCACATCCTATTCTTTCTTATAAACGATTCAATGTGGTGTTGTTTTTTAATGTTGTGTATTTTTTTTGAGTTACTTTTGTAGTTGTAATGTCATTTGATCTGAATGAATTTTACATTGCTGTAATGAAAGGATGCTATCTTTGCATTGTGCAGGGATACTTTGAAGGAGGTAATATGTAAGTGGATATGGTAACCAATGATTGATTGATTGCGCAAGTGTAAAATGGTGAGATATTCACACTCTTGTGTTGTTTCACTAAGACAATCGAACAAGTGAATGGAGTGAATTCGGATCGTCAACACGGCTGTTAAAAGGTACTCATCTTATATTAAAATTCAATTAAAGGTGCTCAACTTTTTTTTCATCTCAATTTAAGGTTTAAGGTACTGATCTTTTTTCTTGTTACAATGTTGAGACAATTAACAAATTTAAGGTTATATATTAACGACCGTTTACTTTATTATTGCATCGTGAGTCCTCTATATTAACGACACTTTGTAATAAACTCAAAATTATTTTTTACAGTTTTAGACCGTTTTCTACTTTTTTTTGTCTGATTTTTATCATTTTCGTTCGATTTTTAACGGTTTGGTTCGTTTTTTGTCGTTTTCGTCTTCATTACTTTTTTTAGCGTGTTTGATGTCGTTTTCGACGTTTTTTTTTACTATTTTCGTCCATTTCTAGCCATTATGGCGTATTTTTTAAGGAAAGAAAAAAAGTAAAAAAAACGAACAAAAGCGGTCGTAAATGGTAAAAAGAGTCAAAAACGGTAAAGAAACGAACGAAAACATTAAAAAGCCAGAAAATAGACACAAACGGTGAGAAGGGCTCGAAAAAGTAGAAAACGGATAAAACTGTCACAAACGGTAAAATAATAAAGACGTATGTTGTAAAACTGGAACGAAAACGATAAAAATCAAACGAACTTTGAGTTTTAGACGGTAAAAACCGTCTAAAACTGCAAAAAAAACGAATTTTGAGTTTATTATAAAGTGTCATTAATAAAAATGAGCAATAATAAAGTAAACGATTGTTAATATATAACCTTTAAATTTGTTAATTTCCCAATATTGCAACAAGAAAAAAGATCGACACCTTAAATTAAGAAAAAAAAAGTTGTATCTTTAATTGAGTTTTGAAATAAGATGAGTACCTTTTTATGCTATTTGCCCTTTACTGTATTTTGTATAAGCTTAATTATGTTAAATTATGTAATGTTCAAGCTGGTGAATGAAATTTGTTGTAGGTGGCACGGTAAACGTTTTCTACATCCAAACATTATGGTATCGTATGACTACATGGAACCGATAAAGAATACGGTTTATAAATTTCTCAGCCCGGTTTATCGGAAAATAGTGGACTATTTTCATGAAAAATGACTAGAAAACAAAATCATACCAAAGTGCACAAGTAAGCAACTATATATCTTACTGACACTAAGGTTTCCACGGTATGCAGCTTATGTTTATTTTCATGTTCCTTGCTGAAAAAATCCAACGACGCACTGTTACATGTCTCGTGTCGTTCGGTCTTGCGTCGCTGGTAACAGCCATGCGGTTGGGCCAACGACACCACATTTCAACGGCTCACCGTACCGTGGGTGGCGCTGTTGGTTTTTTTCTTTTTGTGATTTGGTGAGGTCCATGTGTACCAACGGCACCACATTTCACTATACCTGTACCGAATGTGATGCCAAACCATTTATGGTGCCTTTGAGCGTTTTGCTGACGTGGCATTAGTTTTTTCCAACGGTACCACCGCTCCCGGTGCTCTTACAAAATTGATGGCTAGGATTAGAAAATTCAAAACGTTAGTCTTAGGTTGACATATCTTTTAACCGCTTAGGAAGATTAAGTTTCTTATGCTTGGCGTTTAGTTAAATGTTATGCTTATTTGTTAGATAGAGAACATACAACTTTCAAAGCCTTGTAATCACATATATTTATGCAAGTACTTGGACAATGATCACTCATTTTTTTGTTAATTATTTTATGATATTATGAAATATATGATATGAAATTCAAGACTGCTCATATGTAAAATGATGATTAACAATGTTAGAATTTAGGTGTTGGTTTCAAAATAAGATAAGTATTTTGTCGATGAGCTTACGGACGGTGTTATACCAATGTTTATCCTTTTTACACTTGAGGTTACTCGCCGACATATAAAGGTGTTTAGTTAAAATGTGATTTGATACTCAAATGATTGTAACCTTTTTCAACTCAAGTTGAATGTGCATTGCTAGACAACAAAACAACCTTAAACCTTGACTTCAAAATTGTATGACTAAATGTGTTAGTTATACTAAAAACGGTTGAACTTCTTCAAACCGAATATCACAAGAAAATTTATTCTCTTAAGCGTCTTAGAGATTTCATTTCTGGTGCTTCAAATTCAGCCAATTGCATCAATGCACTTGCTCTGGCTGATTGTGATGATAGAGATTTAAGACTTGTGAACTATGATACTGACACATTCGAATCTCAGCCACCCATAGGGTTTGTTGCGCGTAATTGAGTGAAGAAGAGTATCAATGATCGATGATAGTTCATCAACATTTATTCACTCTCATTAGTGGTGTACCATGAGGATTTACTTTAAAAGTAAGCCAAAAATCAACTACAAGATAAAAGCTAAAACTTTGTTTTGCCTTTATAGGAATTTTGTTAACTATGGCTTATGTTTTATTATACTAGGTTTGACTTTAAAGGTAGCTATGCTAACTTTATGATTGCAGGGATTGAAAATAAAACTTTGTTCGGGATATACCATATGTGCTAACGATTGTGTGCTTAACTACTTGCCATGCATGAATTATAGTTAATGAAAATTTCATATCTAAAGCAATAAGAGAGAGAAATACTCACACAGGTAATGAAAATTTCATATCTGATATACTTGGTATGTATTATGAAAACAAGGTTGGATGTTTAATATGTTCTTTTTTTTGTAACAATTCAAGTATGTCACAACCTTACTTCCTTGCCCTTCAGAAATTTCTGTGCATTACTTTGACGATATTGATGAATAAAACCGCAAATGTAATCATAAGTGTTGTGTTGAATCATAATTTGTACGATTCACTGATCCTTATTAAGACTCCTCTGGGATTATATAACAATAAACATTAAATATGCATAGCGGAATTAGCACAATGAACAATTGTTACTATTAAGGTTTTCTTTATTCCATATAAATCAAACCTAACTATTAACTATAACACCCCCGTGTTCTATGGTTCTTAGACTCTCATAGGAGTTCTAAGCTATGTTGGATGATTAAAACAATTGCCCTGCCCCTCTTTATATACTAAAGGTGCTAGGGTTTACAAGGAGATAAACATAATAATGCAAGTATATCTTCTAAGTATAAAGAATATCTTCACAATATTCTTCATACTTATCTTCATTCTCTAGAATCTTCTGAAGATCTCTACATCTTCAATAACACTAAAGGTACTTGTGTAGTCTAGGGGTACTTGGATTTACCCTAGAGGTACATGGATTGTACTAGCGGTACAATGTGCTAGCGGTACTTACTTTGTACTAGCGGTACTTCCAAGTACCTTTGTAAGTACTTTTGGTTTTGTATCATCAAATCTGAATTCCTAACAATCTTCCCCTATTTGATGATGACAAAACATGCATATATCTCCTTTAAACATACACCACTTCCCCTTTTTGGAATCTCTGCAAATAGGGGTCTTCCGAAGATAAGCAATGAATAATCACTTTCACTTAAGTGATCTGTCTTCCCCTTGAGTGATGCATGTAGATGATTAAATAAGCTTCCCCTGAAACTTAGATCCATAATCTCTTGAATCACGAACCTGTAAGCTCCAACTGATGATCACTGATGAAGAAAAATGAATATCACCCATTTGTTGAAGAAGTGGAATCTCCCAAGCTTGTATCTTATGTCTTGTACTATCCTTCTGATGTCGAACTTTATACAATAACAATCAAAAGTATAAGTAGAATCAATCTCTTACAAAAATCCTAATTTACCTTCGAAACGAGACACTGAGCACGATAGTGTAACTCCTTCAAGTGATAGGAAATCACACATTCCTAGATCTTGCAAGTCTTCGTCAATACCATATATGTACAAACAAGTTATCTTCAAATGCATGAAAAACTTCCCCTGGATTCATGCAATTTACCCAATTGCTCACTAGTTGATAAACTCTTCCCCTTTTGTCGAAACAACTAGATAAAAATGCAACTCTTTCATTGCAAAAGGGGATTCAGTTTATTGGTAAGAACGGGAACTGAAACTAACAAAAACCGTACAACTATGAGCCAACTGTTAGCTATAACAATATATTTGGTCAAAATGACAAGGTGTATTGCCCACCAACATTTTTTGGTACATGGGAAGGGAACTGCTAACCTTCACAACTATGAGCCAGTTGTAAGCTATAACAATATATTTAGTCCAAAGACAAGGTGTATTGCTCACCTAATGAAGATATAATAAGAAAACAAGCTTGTGAAAATCAAATCCAACATCAAATAAGTAATTGTCAATCGTCTCCATAGAAATCACCAATAATCGAGCCATAAAACTGAAGTACTTTCAAGTTTTGTTGAGATCCATATGTGTACCAAAAGTATATGTCATCCGATATCGAACAAAGAAAGCGGTCCTTAACCACTTGTCGAATAACACTGAGCGGTACTTTATCCAGCGATCCGGCGGTATTTAGCATACTTTTCAAACAACGACCCTTTTTCTGTCACAGAACTGTCACCAAAACAGTTTCTCCTCCTTCCTATGACATTACGTGACACTTAGTTTAGTCACTAAGGTGTCGTAGATTCTGTTGCGAAATCAAAATATACTCTCCTCTAAAACAGTTAGTGATACTCCAGTTGTCACTAAATACTGTTGTTGTTTTTGTCACTACTGGCGGTACTTGACCTACATGGGCGGTACTTGAAAATATCAGCGGTACTTGAAGCATTATCTTAAGCCCGTCCAATTGAAAAATATCCAGCCCATAATAACATATGCAATCTTGTTAGGATATAGTTGAGATGATTATGGAATGAGAATACCTACTTGATCGTGTCACACTTTCTCATTATCAATCCCATAATCTTTCCTTGAAACACGCAGGTTATATTAAGAGATCTTTACCCACGTTTTTTTATGTCTTTGCCATATATGTTCCTTATATTTCGTAGGAATCATCATACGTCTGGACTACTTCAAAGCGTCCAAAGATAGAATCAAATGTAATCCCGATAATATATTATATGCATATCAATATAACTGTGTGACATATTCCATTCCCATATTCACTGATACAGTTATTCCTACTTTCACATATAGAATATGCACGTTCCATATATTTTTGCTATATCACGTCCAAAAATATAACACATAGTATACGAAATTTATGTGTATCCAAGATATACACAACCAAAACGCATAATCATACCTCCGTCTATCTTGTAGGAAATAACAGCTTCACGCATATAAACGCGTGATCAACCCTACAGGAGTATGCATTCTAATCCAAGCTTCCGTTTACCAGGACCTCCATGATTACACCTACTGCTGCGATCATATCATCTCCTTTTAATTTAACGTAATGCATACAACCACCAGTCCTGCTGCTTATATTCATGTCTTGAACAATTACAAACAACAAACAAGAACGTCTCATCTTCTTGTTTTTTCTTGTTTTTTTGTCTTCCATGAAACACCTGTTGTTCCAGCAGTCATCCAAGACTTATCAGAAAACACCTATGATCTGCTTCTTAGCAGAACATATTCACAAGATCAGTGCTTCAATCATCTTGGATACCATGAGTAGCAGCTTCAAACGTCAATGAAACCGCATCTAAGGTCAGGATACATAATGATCACCATGTTGCTGCTATAAACACTATAACATCATGCGATTCTTGGAGTTTTGATAAAACCCTAATCACACCAGCAGCAAATACTTTTAGTTCTACTAGGGTTTATCATTGATCAATGATCAATTCCCTAAAGCTAGTAGAACCACCATCACGAATCAGAATCCACTGCTTCCTGCACCATCACCAAGTAACTGAAACTTCACAAACGAATTACCTAGGGTTTGTTAGGAGAAA
Organism: Glebionis coronaria; assembly: GCA_025667525.1. Classification (NCBI taxonomy): domain Eukaryota; kingdom Viridiplantae; phylum Streptophyta; class Magnoliopsida; order Asterales; family Asteraceae; genus Glebionis; species Glebionis coronaria. Next base: position 166,173,871 of record CM046874.1, read on the forward strand.
CCCTAGATCAACAACTTTTTGGAGCATGTATATTATGTTTAAATTAATCTAGGGTTTGTAGAAACCCTAATTCAACTTTAATAATAAAAACAGAATATTGAAGAAGCTTTTCTACAGCCTACTTCGACTTGTTGTAACTTTTTCTTGACAGCTCAGATCGACAATCCCTCCGGTAAGATTGTTGTCACGTGTATAAAGAACCTTTAGTTCGAATTCGTGACGATCCAACGGTTAACGGCTGAGTGATCACCGTTTCAATATGTCTCTGCAGAAAGATCTGAATCTGAAAACCCTAGACAGATTTTCTTGTTTGATCTTCGTTCTTCGACCCGAAAACTTTAATAAATCAACCAGATCGAGAGCCACGAGGCTCTGATACCACATGTAGAATCATAATTTGTACGATTCACTGATCGTTATTAAGACTCCTCTGGGATACCATGAGTAGCATCTTCAAACGTCAATGAAACCGCATCTAGGATCAGGATACATACTGATCACCATGTTGCTGCTATAAACACTATAACATCATGCGATTCTTGGAGTTTTGATAAACCCTAATCACACCTGCAACAAATACTTTTAGTTCTACTAGGGTTCATCATTGATCAATGATCAATTCCCCAAAGCTAGTAGAACCACCATCGCGAATCAGAATCCACTGCTTCCTACAGCATCACCAAGTAACAGAAACTTCACAAACGAATTACCTAGGGTTTGTTGGGAGAAACCCTAGATCAACAACTTTTGAAGCATGTATATTCTGTTTAAATTAATCTAGGGTTTGTAGAAACCCTAATTCAACTTTAATAATAAAAACAGAATATTGAAGAAGCTTTTCTGCAGCCTACTTCGACTTGCTTTAACTTTTTCTTGACAGCTCAGATCGACATGTTGTCACGTATATAAAGAACCTCTAGTTCGAATTTCGTGAAGATCCAACGGTTAACGGCTGAGTTATCACCGTTTGAATATGCCTCTGCAGAAAGATCCGAATCTGAAAACCCTAGACGGATTTTCTTGTTTGATCTTCGTTCTTCGACCCGAAAACCTTAATAAATCAACCAGATCGAGAGATACGAGGCTATGATACCACATGTTGAATCATAATTTGTACGATTCACTGATCGTTATTAAGACTCCTCTGGGATTATATAACAATGAACATTAAACATGCATAGCGGAATTAGCAAAATGAACAATTGTTACTATTAAGGTTTTTTTATTCCACATAAATCAAACCTAACTATTAACTATAACACCCACATGTTCTATGGTTCTTAGACTCTCATAGGAGTTCTAAGCTATGTTGGATGATTAAAACAATTGCCCTGCCCCTCTTTATGTACTAGAGGTGCTAGGGTTTACAAGGAGATAAACATAATAATGCAAGTATATCTTCTAAGTATAAAGAATATCTTCACAATATTCTTCATACTTCTCGTCATTCTCTAGAATCTTCTGAAGATCTCTACATCTTCAATAACACTAAAGGTACTTGTGTAGGCTAGGGGTACTTGGATTTACCCTAGCGGCACATGGATTGTACTAGCGGTACATGGAATGTGCTAGCGGTACTTACTTTGTACTAACGGTACTTCCAAGTACCTTTGTAAGTACTTTTGCTTTTGTATCATCAAATCTGAATTCCCAACATTTTGTAGTTCGTTAATAGATATTACAACAGATTTAATTGCTGCTCAATTGAAGAGGGTGCAACTATGACGGGAGCACTTAGTTTGAAGCTAGAATTTTGCTCATTTGGTTTTGAGTTATGGTGTTACCTTTGACTACATATCTTCAGATCCAGTTGTGGGTTTATGTAACGATTGACTTTTTGTCAGTTTTGTTCACGGATGACTAAATTGTATGTTTAATAGATGTTCTGATAAAATCGATAAATTTAAGTTTAGATATGAAAACCCCTCATGATGTTATATTATTGTTCCACCAACGTCAATTCAAAAAACCGATTTATGATCTGATCCGGGAAAAAATCGAAACCAGTTTTAAGAAAAACAGGCTTTTTAAACCGGTTTTTTTAATCTGATTTGGTGGTTCGCAACCGGTTTAATAAAAATGACCAAGATCAGATTAAAAACTGGTAAAATCCGGTTAAAATATAACAGATCCGGTTAAAAACTGGTTAACACCGATCCTATTCGGTTAAAAATCGAAAAAAATCTAACTAAAAACCGGTTTTAAACCGATCCGGATTAAGTCAAGCCGGTTTGTTGATCAGTTGACTCAAACCAACAGGATTAAAAACCGGTCAGCTTTTAAAAAAAAATTCAATTCGCCCACCTCTAGCGTATATTATAAAAACCACTCAAGTTACATTATTTTTTATAAATCAAAATTCTTAGTTCATGATTTTTATTTAACCATATGAATTATTGGCGACTAGAACGCTCAAATAATTGCTTAAGATCCTAAAGTTAACGTCGCGTATATCTGTAACCATATAAAAGGTACAACAAAGTTTACCCTCATGGTTAACATTCTTCTTAGAGTAAATTTTAAACTTCGTCCTTTTGATTTACAAACATCATATTTCGTCCCATAAATTTAAATGCCATTTTTATGTTGTTCTCAACAATTTCTTATAGTACCATAAATCTAAATGCCATTTCTATGCTGTTATTGGGTTATTTTACTGGTTTTCAAAGTTATATATTGTTAATCCCACTTCAATCCATAACACAATATTTAGAGAGAGAAAGAGAAGAAAAGTAGAGAGAGAAACAAGAGAAATAAACTAGAAAGAATGGTTGATTGCTAGAGAGAGAAAGAATTATGAATCAACACCCTCTTCCACATGGAAGAGGGTATTTATATGCCACGCCACTAAGGCTTTAGTGGGCTTGTTCATGGGCCGGGCTTGGCTTTGCTTGGGCTTACGCCCCTAACTTAGACAATATTAGATTAAAGTTCAAGCCTGGTTTTCCCGACTAACCTATTACAATACAAGACTAATAACGACTAAGATAACCTATTACATTCTTGTTCGACTATATAAAATATAGGGCTAACAATCTCCCCCAATGTATCGGTCATCTTTAAATGCATAAGATGATTGAGTGAATACATCTTTGTGGAGGTGATCTTCATTCTTTGGTCTTGTATCTTGGTCTTCATCTTGTTTGCAATGGCTTTGTTCCTTCATGCTTTTATGATCTTTATCTTGGCCTTTGTCATTTGACTTTTGAGTGCTTGAGATCTTCATCTTTTGCTCCTTGTGACTAAGATGACCTATTAGATTCTTACATTCTTAGGTATCTTGATTATCGCCATCTTGTGCTCTTGTGACTTCTGAATCGACATCGGTTAGTACACAGCTACGCCACCTTCTTGATATGCAACAAAATATACAGACACGGATAAAATGGCTTTGAACATTTCATCCTAACTCGGTAGCGTTTTACCTCCGGTCGGTGAAGACCGTTAGACGGTATCAGATACCGTACCGGTGATCAAGTAGATTCGATTAAAAACCTCTTTGACAGGATTTCCCGGCGGTAGTAGCCAGTTCTCTTTACTCGATCGTCTCAAAGCAGACTGCGAACGTAAAGAGTGAATCATAAGGATAAATTATCCGTCTGATTGGAGTCGTCAATTCAGAATTCCTGGAACAAGTTTGATTCTAAAAGAATCGCACCATTGTTGCTTTCCAGTTTGTCACAAGCTCGATTCATAAAGAATCTTGCGAGTTACCTACCGCAGTGCTGTTTGAGGTTGACACTGGAAGGATTTCTATTCGTCACTGTGAATTATAATGAGTGTCACTCTGAATGTTCTGGCAAGATCATACGGATTTTGTGAAGAAACCTGTAATTAAGTTTGAATCAATTAAGAATCCAAACTTAGTTGTTTTCTAATTCTCACAAGTTTGATTCGTGTAGAATCGCACAAGTTACCTACCATGAGCTTTATTGATGCTGGCTCAAGCAGGATTTCCATCTGCATTGTGAATCGTATCACTCAGATGTTCTGGCAATATCATAAGTATAATGCGTGTTCTAATGAGATGATAGATTGATCTCTTTTTGGCTCTAGACTCGATAAGTGCATTTTGGTAATCTGAGGCTGGAGCAGACTGCCACCTTTTCAATATTAACTAACTCGGAATGAGAAAGTTAATAGATACGTGTTGATCTCCGTGACAATGAGACAAGTTTCTTTTGAGAGAAACTCGAATGGCTGGGTAAGGGTTGTGCATCGCATCACTAGGTCCATGACACTTGTCTTCAAAAGATGTGTTAACCCGGTTTCTGCCTAAGTTGTATAGAATATTCAACTCCTTCAATGCTTACCAATACGTCATCATTAGCACCTTGTTGTGATTGTTCTAGTGCTAACTTAAGTAATTGGTCCGCATTCAGCTTCATTCAACTCCATCTTTCCTAAGGACAACTATTTCTAGCTATGGAATGTCCTTGGGTAGATCCCTCCGATTCTGGTTGGATCATTGGACTTTGTTTCCTATCCTAAACCACCTTTTGACTCCAACGTTCCGTCGTGGATAGTAGGTTGTTTTGGGTATAGATCGTAACCATAAACCATTGAAAACCATTCAAAGTGCTTGATTAAAATCAAAACTTTTAACACTTGAAAGTTTTACATTTCTGAAAAGCTCCCCCTAGACACATGCATCGATATACGAAATAGTTTAGCACTGAAGGAAAGAGTTTCACTTGAGTCTTTAAGATCACATGTTGCGATATATTACATTTTAATCACATTTTCTCCCCTATCTCTAATATAAAAACATAATATTAGAGATACCAATGGATTAAAATATGACAATTTCTAAAATCGTTAGGAGAGAAACATGTGTGTACGCATGAATCATGAAACTTTTTCAGTCGGGATGCTCCCCCTCAACAATATATGTGTGTCTTAAAACAAAAATTTGACAATATTTTGGAAAAACGACACCACAAAATATGTTGAGATGCCTTGTCCGATATAATTTATTACTTATGATAGTTTTAAACCATTTTCGGAATGCGTTGGATACATAAAATATGATAATTTCTTAGATGTACCCAACATCATTAAAGGCTTGATTTTAAAACGCTCCCCCTAAAAAATTGATCAAAATAACATATGACAATTTTGAGATATAAAAACCATACGGGAGTGTTGGACACACAATTTTGAAAGATTTAGAAAAACCTTTTGAGAAATTCTTGAAAAAATGTGTTCAACGGTTTTAAAATAATCATGATAGAAGACTTCTCTTCTATTGCTTAGGGAAAGCGCACTGAAACGTACACTTCCCTTTTGGGTCCGATTTTCATGAGCTCAAAACGTTGATTGTTTTGTGACTAGCTCATGACCGAGAAAAATAAATTTCCCGTTGTGAAGGATAAGTTATCATCCGTGATAAACTTTCCTTATGTTGAAGTTCGAGTTCTAAGTTGACATTTACTTAGAAGTTGTTTTTCATAAACTTAAAAACTTTGAATGTTTTTATGAGAAGCTCATGACCGAGAAATATGAATTTCTCGTTGAGAAGGATAAGTTATCGTCCGTGATAAACTTTCCTTATTTGAGGTCCGAGTCCTAAGTTGTGATGCGCTTAGAAGTCATCTACACGAGCTTAAAACTTTCGAATAGTTTTAATGTAAGCTCGTGTCCGAGAAAATGGAATTTCTCGTTTTGAGGATAAGTCATACTCGGGATGAGCTTTCCTGTCTTTGAAGAATGAGTTACAGCCTGTAATTTGACTATATGTCATTACACGAGCTTAAAACTTTTGAATAGTTTTAAGAGAAGATCGTGTTCGAGAAATATTAATTTCTCGTTTTGAGGGTAACTTATCGTTGAAGAGAGAAAGTTCCCTTTCTTGGACGTTCGAGTTACAGTCTGATATGTGACTTTAAGTCATTGTGAGGCTTACTTGTGAAACCCCTGAGACACGTATTTCTTTGATACCTGCTTCTTTAGCAACCAAACTCTGAGAGTGTCTTTTGTTGAACGGGTTACAAATATTGGTCCTTTGTGTTCCCGTTGAACCGTGACGTCGGTACCTGCACTTTCATTAGTAGTTTGTATGCTTGCATGTGGGTTAGTGATATCTTTGTGAGAACCATGTGAGGGTTCACTTTGAACCTTTGTCGAGCTAGAGGGAAATATCTTTCCAGTAGGAACCCACCTAAGACCAATTGTTTTGAAGGTTCTACCCGTTGGTATCCACCTAAGACATGGTCTTGGTGATATAGGTTTCTGATGCACAGCGGAAGACTTAATTTGATAAAACCTATTTCCGTTAGGGTTCCTTCTTAGAGGTGCTCTAGCTGGTTGGTTCACCTTGTTCGGGACTTTAGTGATACAATCATCATGAATGGAATTAAAGACACATTTGTTACATTTCGTGCAAACAAAGTTCTTAGCATCTGAGAAGGCTCTAGAGTTCCTAGGGTTGGCTGATTTGTGCACATCATAGAAGGGTCTAGAATTCCTAGATGTGTGATTAGCGCTCCTAGGTTGTGGTTTGATCCTATCTCTTGCTTGTGTCTTGTTCTTAGCATTTATGTGATCGGGTTTTGCAGATGCAGTCTGTCTTAAGGAGGAAAACCTCGGGTTCGACGTTTTAGGTCGTTCAGACTGAAATACATTCGGTTGTCTAGCAACTGAGCGTGGTCTGATTGGTTGAGAAGGAGGTTTCATCAAGACAGACTGTTTTGCGAACTTAGTATCCACACTATTTCCTTTTAACTTCCTTAATTCATTTTTCGCAGCTGTAAGTGCAAAAACCTTTTCCTGAATCTGAGCTTTTAATTGCTCATTTTGTAGAAGTAATTGAGCGACACATTGTTCTAACTTAATGTTCATATTGTCAAATATGTCGTTATCAGTATTCGCGTCATTACTATATACAGTGTCGATAGGTTGCACAGATATTTCACTTAATGAATCATGCGGAGGACTTGGATTTGGAGAAGCCAACTTTGATTCTAACAAATTTATTTGTTTCACAAAATGTTCTTTTTCTACATTAAAATCTTGAATCTTACGATCCAGTTTTTGTTCAAGAACAACATTAGTTTTTTCAAGTTTTTGAAAATGAGCTTCAAATTTGTCACTTTTCCTAGAGAAATCGAGTTTGGCATCTTCAAAATCTTTTGTCTTCTGAGCTAACATAATTTTAAGCTCGTGAATCTTAGAATCAACATCCTGGGCACTCTCTCCTCCATTAGTACTCGTATCTGATGAATCAGGTGTGGTATTGTTATCAACCTTTTCCACTAGATACGTGTAAAAAATGGGTTCAGATTGCTCAGTATGTTGATAAACATCATATACAGCATTTAATTGTACCTTAGCCATTGGCTCATCATAAAAAATGGGTCTGATATCCGTATCATTGGCTGTGTGATCATTCCCTGAGCTGTTGTTGGTATGCTGCTTTTTGGATTCTGTCCCGCTGCTTTCTGTATCAACCGAACAAGCATCCAATGCTTGAACCTTATCGACGTTGCTGTGTTTCGTCTGCGTCAGTCTTTGATTCACCCTTCTTTCAAATTGCCTTTGATGGCGTGTTCTTTCAACAATTGACTTCTTTATATTACTCATATGTAGAAGAAGTGTCTCTTTGAACGCTTGAGGATCTACGAGAGTATATTTGGTAAAGTATGAACTTGCGAACTCTCGATCATTGTTGGATAAACCACTTGAGTCAATGAATTGTTGGAACTGAATGTTGAGAGATAAAAGGATTTCCATTGATAGAGTCTCGTGAAGATCATCGCTGTCAAGTTCGAGTTGAAGATGGTCCATATTAAGTAGCATCGATCTGGTGAATTTCTCAACATCTTGACCAAAGAGTAGAACGAATACCCGTTTGAATCCAATTTCAAGACGAGTTCCTTTTAGGTCTTCTCTTGAAAGAACCTGAAGGTGTGACTGAAGCAACTTTAAGTGTTCCATGCATCTTTCTTTTGCTTTCGACATCTTGTATTTGATTGCATGAACGGTTTTGGTTGATGAATCCTTGTTAGTAGGTTTACTGATTGAAGTCGCAGTATTTGTCTGAACCTCTTGATTATGCATCTTCTCCTTATTTATCTCAGTCATGGACGTTGTTGTTGTTGAATCCACGAAGATGTCCACTGAACGGATGTCTCGAAGAGGATATGATGTGTATGGATGACGGATCTTAGTGGCTGTGTTGTGATTTGATTGTGGTTGAGATTCCGAAAATTCCGATTTTTTCTCAGTCCGACAATAAGTTCCTCAGTCCGATAACACGATAAACCGAAAATTTTTGAATTACCAAATTTTGAAATTGAGTTCGATATAGCCAAAAACTAATAGGGAAAAATTTTGAAAAATGAAAATTTTAACGAAAAATAAAACCTAAAAAAATTTGAAATTTGGTCCGAAAATTTAAATTTTTGCTCGAAAAATTTTTCGCGTTGCCAAAATTTGAAATCGAAACTTAAATGGCCTAAAAATGGTCTGGGAAAAAATAAATTTTACTCCGGTTGTCCCGCCAAAAAACTTTTTTTTAATACTTTCGGAATATGGCTATTTCGGATAAAATTGATTTTCGGATAAATGAGTATTTTCGGAAAAGTTGAGTATCTTCGGATAAAGGTATATCTTCGGAATAATGATGATTTTCGGATAAAGGAAGATTTTCGGAATAAATGGGGAATTCGGATAAACTAACCTTTTCGAAATAAGTGAAATCTTCGGATAAACACCCCCTTTTCGGAATAAATCTTCGGATAAACACCCCTTTTTCGGAATAAATCTTCGGATAAACACCCCTTTTTCGGAATAAATCTTCGGATAAACACCCCTTTTTCGGAATAAATCTTCGGATAAATACCCCTTTTTCGGAATAAATCTTCGGAAAAACCCACTATTTTGGAATAACAGTATGTTTTCGGATAAACACCCCTATTTTGGATAATGGATTTTCGGAAAAAGGGACTTTTTCGGAATAATAAACCCTATTCCGAAAATGTTCACTGATGTCCAACTTATGCTATTTTCTCGGATCTAACAAACAAATTCGTGATTTTAAGCCAAATAATGATCCAAATACCCAAAATTTTTGTGTTTTTAGCCAAAATAACAATACCAAATCTCTACCACAACTATGTAGATGATTTGTATCAAGAATAAACCATTAAAAAAACACAAAAAAAAAAAATTTTGGATCAAGGATTATGGATCAAATACCTCACAAAAACAATAAGAACACAACCACGAATCTTCAATCACCTATCCACTATAGGCTCTTGATACCAAATGTTAATCACACTTCAATCCATAACACAATATTTAGAGAGAGAAAGAGAAGAAAAGTAAAGAGATAAACTAGAAAGAATGGTTGATTGCTAGAGAGAGAAAGAATTATGAATCAACACCCTCTTCCACACATGGAAGATGGTATTTATATGCCATGCCACTAAGGCTTTAGTGGGCTTGTTCATGAGTCGGGCTTGGCTTTGCTTGGGCTTACGCCCCTAAATTAGACAATATTAGATTAAAGACCAAGCCCGATTTTCCCGACTAACCTATTACAATACAAGACCAATAACGACTAAGATGACCTATTACATTCTTGTTCGACTATATAAAATATAGGGCTAACATATACTCTATAATTTATATACCATAAAAATTATATGTCCATCTTTTATGTTTGAAAATTATATGTCCATTTTTTATGTTTTTCAATAACTGATATGTATCATAAGATAGACAATGAATACCCTTACTTTTGTTGTAATCACTTACAAAGGTGAATGAATATGTAATTTATAATCTTTAAATTGGTAAAGGTAAACATAATACAAAATATTCATAAATATGGAATATTTAACTTATATTACAAACGCCATCGAATAAGTTTTCATACATCTTACTACAACCACAATACAAAAAAGCAAATTACCAAAACACTTATATATATGGTTGTAGTTCGCCAATAGTACTTGAACCATAATCCTAGATAATAAAAACCAAATAGGTTAATTACATACTACCTAATAAACTAAATACATAGTTGATGATTTAACAAAATAGAACCATCAATTCCATACTTAAATTTGTCGGCTTAAGTAGTGTCTTAGTTACCAAAATACCAGCTAACAGTCAATATATTATCAAACAACCATAAACCTTATTAGGATTAACATATATGGAAGCACGGATAAGCATCAGGTTCACCTTCTTCCGCTTCAAGGTCGTGCGCTTTATAGATTAACTTGAATCTGAAAATCTCTTAATGGGTGAACTTACATTTATCCGCTAACAAACGTTACTCCCCAACACTTGGATATGATTATTCATTTTAGGATTTTCAGCATCGTAAACCATTTGCATTGTCATGACTTCTTGATATGACGCATGTTTGATCAGGACCTTTTTGTACATGTCAATTGGTTGACTTGCTAGGAAATCCGTAGGAATGGTGTACAATTAAGTAAACATACACTTAAATAAGAATTTAAACGCAATAAGCTTGTTTAATATTGATAAATTTAAAAATATTTTAACTATATTCATCACATACCGGTCGTTCATAACTTCAATCTCAGCATAGTTTCTGTAGGATGTGTCGAATAGTTCTCCAAAGTGATCTTTATGAAAATTCCAAGAACAAATATGTTTCATTCGATCATCGTCTACAAAACATTTAAGAATAAATGGTTAGCAACAACTAAATGTTTTTTACACACATACGTCTTATTTTGTTACTTGAAATTTAAATAAATTAAATAACACGGACTTACTTTGTTCCCAAAACGTCAACTTATCTTGCAATGGTTTCAAACTTGTGGCACCTTTGAACTTCACCTCCGTCACCAACCTTCCATCAATATTAAATGCTTCTAACCATAACTTATGATTATTTTTTTCAACCCGACAAACATGTCAGCTTCCAATCTAAGTTTGGTTACAAGACTGTTCCAATTAGCAAGTGGTAATGGATATTCATATTTGTTGTTAATCCCTTCGACACGGACACGCTTCACATTAAACTTGAACCTCCTCCCATTTGACTTAACAGTAATGTTACCACGTTGACCTAAACCCTGTAGAAATTCAGCAGCTATTTTCTGCATATTAAACATAGAAGAAAACAATTTAGTGTTACATAAAATCTATTAATTTTATTGAATGTAAGAAATATTTGATTGAAATAAAAAAATAAGTAATATAACCTGTTCAATTTGGGGGTATGGCAACACCACAAACTTAAACCGGGTAAATCTTCTCTCTATTCCATCGTAACCACCAGCTTCATGTCCATTTTGATAATACATGGTAATATAAAAAAGGTCATCTCCTTCTTCAACAAAATGTAAAAGTTCAACATTTTCATCAAGGTTCCTAATTGCATAGTCTTTCCACTTTTCGCCAGTTAGATGCCAATTCTCCGAGTTTGGTTTCACTAATTCTAATTTATATTGCTTCCTATCTGGACCAGTGACGTACAAATTTCTTGACTCTCTGTATGCATAGTCATTATACATATAAGGGAGGTCCTACACGTTAGAACAAAAATTGTAATATGCATAAGTAATTGATATGTTTATAAAACAATCTACAAATGTCTATAATTTTTAAATATACTATTACATGTGAGTCTAGAAATGTTTTTTGGTCCATCCACCATACAAATTCAGTAGGCATTTCACCGTTAAATTATTTAAAACCCTACATAACAAGAAAAAATAATAAGTCGACCATAAAAATACAATCTTAATAACTGATAACTTTAACAATTATTGTTTTGCAATCTAATTATGATAAGCACCATGGTTTTTTCCGATTATCATTCAACCAAAGTATCACCTCACGAGAGGATACATCAATATTGTAATTCTCATTGACCATGAATTATCAACGAGATGATAGATCACTACTGATGAAATCATATTCAGAGTATACATCAATATAGACAATATCAAAGGCACAAAATTATTATAGCTTTAATCGAATTATCCGGTCTCCAATTAATCAAAGGATACAAAGGCGACGGACAATATCATAACAAAGCTATTAGTTGAATCGGTTGAATAAAAACGATGCACACTATCAAAACGATGATTAATATTATATTAAAAATTTAGTAATTGAACATCAGATACCAGTTTTACACATGAAACTTTACAATAATTCATTTAACTATTGTAATTACAAGAACATAAAAAATAATACACAATGCATACCACGAAATTAAGAACACATTTTACTACAGCCACATCGAGATAAACAAAACACATAAACAATAATACCAAGAAAATGAAACTTTACAACAAATTCATTTAACTAGACCAACATGACACGAGATAAAGAAAACACATAAACAATAATACGAACATACCACGAGATCAGTAACACATTCACGGAACTAATATACAAAACAAGGCTTTCATATTTAAATACCGAATTATTATTAAATAAAAATTAAACCTAATAAACAAATTTATAAACATGCAATAACAATAACCATCAATTAAACATATATTGATATTATTTACGAATACTAATTATAAAGATTTTCATCGATTAAGCATTCAACAAATAATTAAGAATATCACGGTCACAATAACTTTTTTACATTGTAATTGATCGGTGAGAATGATAAAAATGATAATTCAATATGGTATAAATGAATAAAACTCAAAATCGAAATAAGATATACCTGATTGTCTGTGGTGTTACTCGATCCGATTGTAAAGTCTGTGTGTGTGTTTTTGGGTTATGACTTCGGATGGTTAATAAAAGATAAGACCCGAATATAATAATCTCCCATTTTTAAGTGATATATTATATTTTAACATAAAATCTGTTTTTAATTTCAATTTAGTACAAAAATAGTACATAAAAAAATGGATGTGTGTTTGTTTATTTAAAATGTTTTTGATATTTATTACAAAAAAATTATTAACATTTTTTTTGTAAATAAACTATTTTATAATAAAAATAATTAATGTAAAAATAGCAAAATACTACTACTCCGTAGTTTAATGAGGCAATACTACTACCTTTATCCGTGACATTATATGTTCATATGTAACCCGTTCGTATGCATGAGATTACAATCAACTTTTTATTTATATTTTAGATCAACTAATAAAAGTTAATCGCTTTTCATTAGTTTACCACAATTTTTTAAACGCAAAACTCGACTCTTATAAAAGCGCAATGATCTGTTTCTTAAAGCTCCGTGATTTCATTGGTCAATAAACTAGTTAGGCATATTTACGTATGATATCTTATATGCCTTGTGTTATGTGAAAGTGTGAAATGATAATCTTGCGAGATTTAGTACATGATGGTGGATCATGATACTGGTATTGATCGATGAAATTTGATAACGTTTAATTTATGTATGTTTAGCATTTAAGTGACTTGCGTGTACGTATTTCATATTATGTATATTTATTTTATAAATGTATTATGTAATTACTAGGTTTTTCATAAACTTACTAAATTTAGAAATTTAGGAAATGAAAGTTCGATGAAAATTTTACTAAGTCGAAGGTTTTAAGTTAGGACCATAAGGTTTTTACCACGGGACTTGAAACGAGTGTCAAACGACTAGTATAAAATAAGTTGGCCAAAAACGACAATTTTGGTAAGCATAGGGTAGGTCGGTCGTGGGTAGGAGAAACAAGGGAGAACCAAAAAACAATTTTACTATAATAACAATTGGTAATTATCTAAATCTTATATAAGGAGAATTTTATACAAAACAAATATTTTTTCTTTTCTCTCTCTCTCTCTTGGCTGTTTGACGAACAACACCAACAAGAAACCAAACTTTATTTTATAGGGTATTGCAAAAGGTATGATCTTGATCCATTTTTTTCAATAATTAATTATGTAATAACTATTAAATAATCTGTAATTAAAATTAAAGTTTTCATAAAAGATTGATTAGTTATTAATGGTGATCATTGATGATGATTGAATAGGTTTAATCATGTCTAAAGTCGAATTAGGGTTTAGAAAGATTTTAGGACAAACTTGTTTTGATCATATCTTGATCATACGGATAGCTTTTTAGATGATTCAAAAGCTCAAGACTATCTACATAAAGTCTACTTTCTAATAAAGGCAACTAGAGATTTTATCTAGGTTGTCTGGATAGGACCAACACTCGGGTTCTTACACACAAGTAGAACCAACACAACTTCTAACCTTACACCATTTGTAGGTACTAATCCAAGTATCGGGTTCACACAAGAACCGACACAACATACATGGAGTTTGTGAGAGTTTATGATAGATAGTGATAAAGGGATGACTCTATGATATGATCTTACCTAGATCATGGATTACATCTTAAAGAACACGTCATGACATATTCGTAATCCTTATCAAAGCAAGTCATGAAGCATCAAGAGCATATATCTCATAAAAGAGAAATATGGATCTATACATAAAGTCAATACGTACTTAGCCTATGGCCTTTCCGCTCCTAAGATGGATAGATCAATGATGATAAGTCATGGATCTCGGTTGAGAAGTACACGAGATGTCAAGATCATAGATCTTAGACATAATAGATAATACCATGAGATGATAAGTAAAAAGAAACTAGTCTAGATAGATGTGACACAATGACTTGATGCATGGCTTGTGCTTGAACTTCTCAAGTGATATGATCTTTGCTTGATCTTGCATACACCTTAAGTGATCTCCATAACTACAAAGAGAAACACTAAACAAGTACAGATCTTAGATCTACATGTTAGAGAGAAGAAGTATGTGAGAGAGGATCATATATATAGCGAGGGATAAAGAGTTTATGATAGAAAAGGTGAGGTATGTGTTTGAGGATGGCTTGGTATTTATAGGCACCAAGGGCATAGACCAATGACCCCTACGGACCTAAGTCACTAGGGTTTGTCTTTACCAAATTTGGGTCCATGGGAGCTGACTTTTGTTTTACAATAAATACCAAATCTCTTGTCCAAGAAAATACCCAATGTCATTACTACATTTGTGGTTCACTTTCTTAATCAGGTATATTAGATTAGTACATGTACAATTTTGTATTTTGTTAGTTTATACAAAATCATATAAGTGTAAACAAGGTTTTTGGTAGCATGAAAAGTATGTTGAGACAAAATATGATTACAAGTAACTTGTACATTTTACGTTATGTATTACAAGTTACATGTTTGTCATCAACAAAACAAATAAGAATGCATAGACTAAAATCGTAATATTTGCACTAACAACTTACTTAGCAAAGTAACCAAACTCGCACTACCACCAATACCAACTCAACTCATGTTTATGTGATATATACATTTTAAGTACGTCAAGTCTAAGTTCTAAATCCACATATACAAATACATTATTAAGTGAAAAATCTTAACTATGACAATTATACTTAAAACTTAGAAAACCCTAAAAAGGACTTGTGAACCCTAATTTCATGTAAGATCACTATCCAACACTTATGTACAAGTTATCAAGGAATATTTACAAGATATAATACATAACTTATAGGTATGTTTTTAAATTTAAAACCGTAAGTATAAACTATTAAGCACAAGGTACAAGTATTTAGTCATAATAGTGAAAATAACTACTTTATCCATTTCACTTGGAATAAATGCACAATCTTTTAAGACAAGTATAAAAACCTTATTCGCATAACATTTAGGTTATATTCTCACCATAAAACATAGTACATAGTACAACACTTCAATGTATAAGACAACTATTTAAACCAAGCATACAAACACCTTAAGCACTTTAAGCATAATGTATAAGATATAAATTAAGCTTAGGTCAGTAGAAAACACTAATAGGAAGTCCATAGCAAGGATTGAACCCTAGACCTCCCCAAAATGATTCTAACTAGGGTTTCCCTCCCAAAATCAGTGATGAGACTACAATTATACATATTCTTATCGTCCAAATCGGGCTTAAAACACTTAAAAATGTCATAAATTACCCCAAAATATGCTTGTGTTTGTTCATTGTGTATTTTAGGTACGGATATCGTGAAATCAACAAAAGATCACAGGATTCAAGCAAAAACAAACATGGGAAACGAAGCCGCACAAAGAATCGGACCCGAATCATGATTTTTCAAAATGG
This sequence comes from Glebionis coronaria, assembly GCA_025667525.1. Lineage (NCBI taxonomy): Eukaryota > Viridiplantae > Streptophyta > Magnoliopsida > Asterales > Asteraceae > Glebionis > Glebionis coronaria. The sequence goes on from CM046874.1 coordinate 166,189,966, forward strand.
TCCTAGAAGTTTGAAGATTTTTCAAGATTGGTCCCTCAAATTTTGAAGACTTGTCATATTATACCCTTGTAAATCTCAAAAATTACATTTGGGTCCCTAGTATTTCAAGAATTGACATATTAAGTCCTTCAAGAATGGTAAATTTGCACTAAAAGCCCTTATGCAAAGTATGGAAATTAGTTGTGCCAAATATGACAACTTGGTCATAGTTATATAAAAGGGAATTTGGAGTTTAGCTGTGTAAACTTAACATGCATGTTTTATGGGAGATAAAGGACCAAAAGTGGCTGACATCATAACTTATATCCACCAATCACCCCGCCACATCACCACTCCCCTCCACTCACCTCACACCACGTCACACTCCACCCACTCAGACATATTAGTATTAATTAAACATTTGAATTAATATTAATACTATGTTCACCCGGGTATCACTTACTATTTAAATCTAAACCCCACCTAAACCTGTTCTTCAACCTATAAACCCTAAAAACCTATAATCATTAACACTTAATGATTGATCAAACCCCATAGCAGATTGATGATTGAAGGTCCTTATAATCATTCCACGCGCTTAAAATTGGCTCAGCAACCTCGTGGACCCCACCTCGTGCCTCCCCTACAACTAAATGACAAGATGGTAACAGTGATCTAATGGTTTGTGTGAGTTCCTTCCTCCCCACAACTTTTTGGACGACCTAGATTCATTCAAACCTGTTGTATATTCCACAAACATCCAAACTGGCATAACAAGTCACATGGGATTGAAGACTATTTTTCAAAATCAAAGGGCATTATAGGGAATTCTTGTATTAGGTTTTACATTTCTTTTGTATTCTAGAATCCTCTTTAGCTTGTTATATAAAGGATGCTAGCATGTTAGCAGCCCTTTTGTTCCAATTTTGTACTTTTTTCTCAAATTAATGAAAATGAAATGATTTTAAATGTGCAATAACTGAGTTCCCTTTAACTACTTTTTAGTGTAATTCTTTTGAGGTTTTCTGAAAATATCAGTGTAATTCTTATCAAGATACTTTTTGGTGTTCAAAGAATTTTACCCAAAAAGTGTGTTGAGATTCGGTTTGTATAAGCTGTGGACTTGTTTGATTGACATTAAACAACCTCACAATTAGCTTGTGTAAGCTGTTAAATACCTTGTTTTTCCAAAGTTTATGTTTTCTAAAAAGTTTTCAAAAGTATAGTGTTACTCAAGATTTTTCAAAATCTTATTTGTTTATTTTTTTGAGCACTTACTGTTCATAAATCTCATAAACGGAGGTTGACACCCCTAGCTTATGAGAGCTTATTGAACTTGGTTGTCTTTGTTTCTTGTGGTTGTATCATAACAGGCTCATTTGAAGATATAGGTCCTTCACTGTTGTAGTCTTGGACCTCCCTTTTGATTGTGGTAGACCAAAGGGACCTCTCATTCACAAAGCTCCTTACATAAGTTCTCATAAGCTCTCAAAAAGCCCAGTGGAAGGCATCAGCTGGGGTTAGTTTCCCTTGAATCGTATTGGTCTCTTTTTGTTTTGAAATTATGTGCTTTATGTGAGTTAGCTTTTGAATGCCTGTTTTTGGTTTATGTGTCCTTTAGATAATATTTCTGATAGATTTATGCATGATAGATTAGTTTAGATAAGCCTTAAGTGGATTTAGTGTAGGCTAGGTTGATATTGTCACTAAAATCTTGTTCATTAGATTTATAGGGGTGTTTGGTTTTGGTCATGGTGACATGTGGTGACACACAAGTAAGACGTGATTAGACTAAACATGCTCAATTAGTTAGTATATAGTACTTTGAGTAGTTGTTAGAAAAAAATTCAGAGTTTTAACAAAGTTTGTGTGTTACAAGTTTGCATAAAAACAGCTTAAACATTCAGTAGGCTTTAAAAGGGCTTGATCTTGAGTTTTAAGATTTGAATCTTGGTCATCAGTTAGTGTTAATGTTAGAATAGGGTGGTGTGCACTTATTCTATGGATTGAGAGTCCTTATTTCATGTTTTGGAGGTCTGGAATCCACCTTAGGTGTCAAACACATCAACAACATAGCCCCAACCTTAGGTTTCTGTGATACAGTAAGTGTAAACCTTAGATTGCGTGCTTATTTGTTTTTGTATTGCTTGTTTTTCGCTTTATATTGACTCCCCACACTCCACTGAGTGTGGGGGTGCCTTGCTTGTCCAAAAACTCCATCAAACAAGCTCTCAAAAGAGCATTAGTCATTTTTCTGAGGTCAAGCAGTGGGAAAAAGTTCCCACTTTTAGTGTTTCATTTGCCACTGCTTAGCTACAAACAAAAGCCAAGTAACATGTCACTATCAATTTAGCTCTTTTTTGTCTTTAGTGGCAATATTTGAGCTTTTTCATGTTTTTTCATTTTTCCCATAATCTTTAATTTATTTTAAGATTTTTAGATAAGTTAATTTTATTTTTCTGTTTATTTTATTATTTTTTTAGCATTAAATTAATTTTAATTAGTTTTTAATAAACTGTTTTTTCCTATTAGGGCTAAATTTAATTTTTTCAACTTTTTCATTTTTCTCATGTTTAGTTAAGTGTTTTAGGATTTTTCAAAAAGAAAATTTATTTTTCTCATTCTTTTATTATTTTTTATGATTAGTTTTATTTAAAAAGTGTTTTTAGCCTTTTAAAAATGGATAAATAGTTTTAAAAATTTAGGAAAATTACTTTTTAGCTTTTAAATAATATAATTAAGATATTTGTTTGATAAAATATAATTTTGGACTTTTTTTTAGTTATATTTAATTTTAAGGCTTTAAGTAGCATTTAAAATTGAATATTTAATTAATAATAAGTTTTAAAATTTATTTATTGAATTTTTATTCTTATTTATATTATTTTAGATTTAAATTTGATTTTTACTTAATTTTTAGTTAAAATTTTTATTTTCGTCGCGTTTTACGTCATTACGTTTACGTTTTACGCTTTACGTCGTAGTTTAATCGTAGTGTAACTCGTCTTTTAATTTTCTCTCTTCAAAACCCAAAAATGTCACTAATATAAGCTTGATTTTATATTATTTCTACCTAATACACACACCTCCTTCGAGAACGAACTCGCACTTATTCGATTTGGCGATTTTCCTAAATCGTCGAATTTAATACTTGCCACGGTTATTTATTTTTCCTAAAACAAGTGCCTAAAAATACATACATCATTTTGGCGGCGCTGGCGGGGAGGTGTTTAATGCCTTATCTATATATCATGGTTTTGTGAGTAGTGCGTTTTTGCTTTTCATTTTTGAAAAACGTAAATATCGTACATACTCGTTTGTTATTTTTTCTACTATAGGATAAATAGCCAAATAAATCGTGTTAATTGTTTCTCAATTAACACACAACAATCTTTTACTATATTATAGATATCATATTATTCGTTTTCGTTTTTCTTTTGTGAATATTATTAATATATTGTATTACGTATCACAATAAATTTACAATATCTCCAAGAGCGTGAAAACGCAACCTTAATTGGGATTTCATCATTCAATTCTTGTATTCGAATCCAAAGCAAAAAGAAAAGGCGAAATAGATAATTACTTTCGAAAGGCTTAATTTTGATTAACACAAACTATAAGGTGGGTATAAGGCGGTTGTATTTCACGACCTAAAGGAAAAATGCTCTTAAGTGCTTCGCGCCGCCTCGTTTCCTCCGCTTTCTTATGCGTGTTTTGAGTAAAAGGTCTAATCGAGGGTTTGCCAACCAAAGTATTATCTACGTATCATATATATTTTGCTTGTTTTTCAAGATTAAACCCTCTTGAACGTTTTGGTGTTCCACCAACGTTCTAAAGTCATCGAAGACGTTCACTCAACGTGATAATTTTCATTCCTTGAGGCTCCTTTAATCGAGAAATTGATTCGAGGAGAGATTTGTAGATTTGAGTCTACGTAATACACCGAAAATCAAAAAAAAAATTTAAAAAACAATCAAAAACCAAAAAAAATTGAAAAAACGAAAAACCCCAAAAAGAATCTTCTTTGCTACCCCCCCCCCCCACCCCATTCTTTACGCCGTGCATGCACACTCGATGGAAGGATTATTCTAATTCTAGCGACGCTTCGAATCGACGCAATCGAAATCGAAGGAATCGACGACGTAGACGAGATTTAGAAACCGACGTTCCTAATATCGTTGTCGAAACCGTAGACGAGATGGCCGACAATCGTTCGATGATGGAATTGCTCCAAGCGCCCACCGAGAGTTAGGGAGACGCGATCGTTATTCCCACTATCAAAGCGAAGAATTTTGAGATTAAGAGCGGAATGCTATCGTTAATTCAAGCTACGAAGTTTCGAGGTCGTGAGGCGGATAATCCTCACAATCACATTCGGAATTTTGATCGTTCTTTGGCCACGAGCAAGTTTAAGAACGTCGACACCGATGTCGTTAAGCTTATGCTTTTTTTGTACTCGCTCGATGGAGCCGCCAAGGATTGGTACGATAAAGAGACACCTAATTCCATAATTACGTGAAAGGATCTTGTTTCCAAGTTCGTTAATCATTTCTTTCCGCCGTCTAAGACCACGTTTTTCAAAAACGAGATTACGAGGTTCGAACAAAAGCCGAATGAATTGTTTAGAGACGCGTGGGGTCGTTTTAAGGAATTGCTTAGGCAATATCCTCACCATGAATTTTCCGAGTTACACCAAATCGACGCGTTTTATAACGGTCTTAGTATTCAAGAACAAGATTTGTTGAATTCCGCCACCGGTGGCAATTTTTTGTGTAAAACTCTGAAAGACACTTTAATGATTATCGAAAATCGATTCAAGGTTTACCAACTCCGTAACACACCGAGTGTTGCCAATGTCACCAATGTTAGTAATTCTAATCGCGATATTGAGAGGGTTGATGCGAAAGTCGATAAGTTGACGAATGTGTTTACGTCATTCTTAATCGAGATGCAAAAGAAAGACGCTCCCGCCACAGTGAAAGCGGTTGAGGCTTCGTGTACGTTGTGTGGTGGACCTCATAATTATTACGAGTGTGCGGCTACGGATGGCCAAACGTCGAGTGTTAACGCGTTAAACAACAATTTTCAAAATCAAAACAAAGCGGGTCCATCACAAGGAAATTATCAAGGAAATAATTTTAATCAAAACCGAAACAATTTTCAAGGAAATAACCAACAAGAAAAATTTTCGAATCAAGGTCATACTTTAGGTTGGCAAATAGAGATAACAACAACAATCAAAACTCGAATTTTCAAAACAACGCTAATCAAGGTAACAATTTTTCAAGTGGTAATCAAAGGAATTTTCAAAGAAATAATCAAAACCAAGGGAACTTTATTTCTAATCAAAATAGTTCGTCAAACGAGTTTCAAGAGTATATGAAAACGAATGAGGCTAATATGAGACGATTAGAGGGACAAATTAGTACTCTGAAAAACGACTTTTCCAATACATTGAAAAATCAAAATACAAAGATTGAGCAAGGACAAATCGACATTAAAAAGATGTTTTCGGCCATTATGAACAAGTCTTCGGGTGCGTCATCGAGTTCGTTACCTAGTGACACCGTACCAAATCCGAAGGAAATTGTTAAAGCCGCATCGTCTATAGGAAAAAGTCGTGTGATTACCCCAAACCTTGATGGATTTAGAGTTGTTCCTTCTTCTCAACCCTCGACTTCTAAAACGCCTTTATGTTCTAAAGTCGATGGGGTGAACGTGGCGACCAGGGAAAAGAGTGCACACCCTCGTGTATCTCAAATTCCATCCACAGTTAAAAAAGAGAGCTTTATCGACCTCACCAAAGTGACCCTTGAAGAAACTTGTGCTTCGATCCTTCTTAAAAAACCCAAAAGGCATATGCCGAGAAAGGAAGAGGATCCGGGCCAATTTCTACTACCTTGTGATTTTTCCGTGATTGAGGGATGTTTAGCCCTTGCCGATTTAGGTGCTAGCATCAATCTTATGCCTCATTCTCTTTAGAAATTGATGAAATTGCCTAGACTTACCCCCACGAACATGACAATCGAGCTAGCAAATTGTACACCATTAAAACCAATTGGAATAGCCGAGGATGTTTATGTTAGAATTGGAAAGTTTATTTTTTCCGCGGACTTTGTCATTTCCGATTATGAGTGTGATCCTAAATGTCCCATTATTTTAGGTCGACCCTTTTTATCGACGGCTCGAGCCGTAATCGACGTTCACGGTGGGAAACTCACTATGAAATATGGGGAGGAGAAAATGGACTTTTTCGCGAGTAGATCCCAAGTTCTAAATGATCATGATAAAATCGAGGTTTCCAAAACCGATATTTCAAAGTTTGATAAGGTCAAAGCTCATACTTTAGCGGAAAAAATGAGATTAGATGCATGTTTTGAAAGAATGAAAATGAACGGTTTTAAAGATGACGATTTTAGTGATAAGAATGCGTTTACTTAATTCAAAAGGGTATTTACAAATTTATGGATGAAAAATCATTTTGGGATATATTCGGCGAACAAAGTGAACCACCAATTCCGAAGGGCGACGTTAGGGCCATCACGACAATGACCAATATGGACTCGTCTTCACCACCTTCGAAGGACCACGTCTTTGAGGCTTCAACTTCTAAATCCATTGAAGTGCCTCCATTTCCTAGCCTAACACCCGTTGAGGCTAAAAGTTTTATCGACATCAATCCACTTGTGATTGAAAAGTCACCTAAGCATAGTCATTCGACTTGTAAGACCATGGTTGTGAGTGCTCACATCGACTCTTTCTTTGATGATGACGATGGCGATTTTGCGGAAATTGATCACATACTCAAAAATGCACAAGCTATTTTTGATTCTCCTAAAAAGAATTCTTCGTGTGGTGAGTATTATGATTTTGAATTTGAGCCCGAGGTTGAGGAAATTATTGAACGAGAGCTTGCTCTTTTACCTCCACTTCCACCTACAAGTGAGGTTGATTTTTCCAATATCGAGGCCGAACTTGATGAGTTGGAACGTCCTATTCATAATGACGAACCAACTCACGTGACCAAAAATCCCATGCTCGAGGAGTTACCTAATCAACACTCCTCAAATGAGAATGACGTATACCACATTCGTGAGATCTAACTTATCAACGATCCTCAGAAAAGAATGATGGTTTTGTGCTTGATCGTGATCTCTTCGAGAGAGTTTCTAAAATCCTCAATGAGGGGAATGACAAACCTTGGTTTGACGGGCCTATCTATAATGAAGAAATCGAAGAGATCGACGTTCATGAAGATGAAGAATATGTTGACCCCGAGGGGGCGGTGTTCTTTGTTGATAAACGTTTTGAGAACTTATACAATCCACCACCCCCTAACCGCGACTTAAATGTGAGAATTTTTAGTGTGCCTAACATCGTCTTAGAAACGCCAAATATTTTCGACATAATCAAATCGGGTTTTCATAAAGAGTTTTTGAACGATGAAAAAGGAAAAGATTTTAGAATTGATTTAAAAGAATTTTTTACAAGTCTAACTCCGTCATCACCGCGTTTTACGAGTGCTACCACCTCGTCTACTCCTTTTGACGACGGTTGGTGTGGTTTTAGTGTGCAGGAAGCCCCTTATGTTCCCTCACATTTCTTCACCGAGGACGAGATATTCGATCCCGGAATTGCTTGTAAAGGGAAATCTCGGTCTTCCACCGATGCAATAGATGGAAAATATTTTCGTTTGCTTGGTGTGAGTCTACCTCGAGTAGCTCATTGTGTTGCCCCACCCTTCTATTTCTCACCTCTTTTCTTTCACCTCTTTGAGGTTTCTGCACATGTTGAAGTGGCGTTGTTTCGTTTATCCTATGAAAACGAGGACGCCATCTTCGATCCCGGTATTTTGCATCATCAAAGGACTTAGTCCTTAGTACCGGTTTCTTTTGGGCATTGTTTATCATGTAAGCCCCACTAAAAATGACCATACCATGATAATCCCTAAATGATCACATTTATAGGGATTCGAGTCGATCTTTTGACTCGGTTATCAAAAACAAGGTGCCTCGTGGGGGATTCTCATGCTTATCCTTGTAAATATGATTGCTTTCTAATTAGTTAACGCGGGGACTTGTGCTCTTTCAACCTTTGTTCCGTGGTTGTTTGTAATTGTGATTTATTAGGTTCATCGTCATCATTAAAGCCTCTTGTGTTCGTTTTACGTATCTCTCGAGCTTCGATCGTTGCCCTTGGATATTCTGATATCCGATGATATCCTTTTATGTTCTAACGATTATCTTATTAGCATAATTCATAAACGGCTTTTAGGTTATTCGTTTCACCCTTTCCATGCTCGAGATTAAGCATTCGACTTTTCATCTCTAGTATGGGGGTGTTTCACCCTTAGACTCGAAACATTGAGGAAAATGTTTAGTATTAGTATGGGGGGAGGGGGGTGATTAGATACTTCACCTTGCTTAGATCATAACGCAATCCAATTTTCATCTTTTTGTTATCGTTTTATGCAAAATAAGGCTAAAAATGGCCAAAGTTTAAATTTTTTCTAGTTTTTCATAAGTGTTTAAGACACGAATGTAGGTTTTTCTATGGTGAGAATAAGATTAATTTTTTACTTAACCGTGCGTGTTGAGCACTTAGCTTTGATTCCTTAAATATATTAGGCTAAGTCTCTTAATTGAGGACGAGAAATGATAGCGTTAATTATAAGTTACTATGCTAAACGTAGAGCATTCGTATTCTTTCAAAAACTCATGTGTCCTAACTATTTGCTTTTTCTCCCTATGCTTTTATTAATAAATTGTTAATAAATAATGATTTAGCGGTTTAGTCTCTATTGTTGGTTTCTAATTTATTTTAGTAGCTTCCATGTAATTAAATTGGGAAAACATTGAGGTATCGCTAGCGTCACGATTTTGAAGTATTGGCAACCTGAATAATCAAAGGCTTCCCCCAATAATAATTTAAGTTCCTCTTCACCTAAATCAAGCCAAAATTCGAAGCTCACAAGGCCGAAAAATCTATGCAAAAATTAAAAGTGAATGTCTTAAATCTTGAAGCCTTAAAGATCCAAAATTCGCCTTAGCGTGAGGATATATATCAAGTCATAATAAACATCTCATGGCAAGGTTAAATAAAAGACCAGGGCAAGACCAAAGACATAATAAACACTTCATGGCGAAGTTAAATAAAAAGGTGGCGGTAAACCAATTCCAAATTGGTAATAAGGCTCATGTTCAAAACCGTTATAAAACCGTGTTTATCGATCCATTATGTTGACTTAATTTTTTGACATCGTTGTCTATTACGATGAATTATTAATTCGATGATTTTGGTTACACCGTTAAGACTCTATTTTTGGACCTAATCTCTATTCACGCATAAGTCAATGATGTATCATCGTGATCATTAATACAAAAGTAAAATATAAGAGATACACCTTAGGAATAAGAGAGTCTAAGTACGTGATTAGAGCATATGAGTAGTGTTAGCATTACTAACTTATAATGACAATAATCTTGTTTCACGCTTAGCATGGAATTGGGTGAAAATCAAGGACGACGAAATTATTTCTAACAAAGCATTCACGTGTTCTTAATCTATGATCCTAAACGTCCCATTTTGCGATGAAAACAATACATCATGTCTAAAACACGTGTAGTAGTTTATTTAAATTTACGTTTCAATAAATGTCACCTAAAAATAAATTTTGGAAGTGCTACGATACTTAATTCTAGCATTGCGTGAGGGTACGGCAATGGTTTAGTATGGGTGAGTGATGAGACTGCGATCATACATAGTGTCATCGTCTAAAACGGGCTTAAAACGCTTAAAAATGTCATAAAATACCCCAAAATATGCTTGTGTTTGCTCATTGTGTATTTTAGGTACGGATACCGTGATATCAACAAAAGATCACAAGATTCAAGAAAAAACTAACACGGGGAACGAAGCCGCACAAAGAACCGGACCCGAATCATAATTTCCCCAAATGGTCCTTAAAGTTTGAAGATTTGTCAAGATTGGTCCCTCAACTTTTGAAGACTTGTCATATTATATCCTTTTAAATCTCAAAAATTACATTTGGGTCCCTAATATTTCAAGAATTGACATATTAAGTCCTTCAAGAATGGTGAATTTGCACTAAAAGCCCTTATGCAAAGTATGGAAATTAGTTGTGCCAAATATGACAACTTGGTCATAGTTATATCAAAGGGAATTTGGAGTTTAGCTGTGTAAACTTAACATGCATGTTTTATGGGAGATAAAGGAGCAAAAGTGGCAGACATCATAACTTATATCCACCAATCACCCTGCCACATCACCACTCCCCTCCACTCACCTCACACCACGTCACACTCCACCCACTCAGACATATTAGTATTAATTAAATATTTGAATTAATATTAATAATATGTTTACCCGGGTATCACTTACTATTCAAATCTAAACCCCACCTAAACCTGTTCTTCAACCTATAAACCCTAAAAACCTATAATAATTAACACTTAATGATTGATCAAATCCCATAGTAGATTGATGATTGAAGGTCCTTATAATCATTTCACGCGCTCAAAATTGGCTCAGCAACCTTATGGACCCCACCCCGTGCCTCCCCTGCAACTAAATGACAAGATGGCAACAGTGGTCTAATGGTTTGTGTGAGTTCCTTCCTCCTCACAACTTTTTGGACGACCTAGATTCATTTAAACCTGTTGTACGTTCCAAAAACATCCAAACTGGCACAGCAAGTCGCATGGGATTGAAGACTATTTTTCAAAATCAAAGGGAATTATAGGGAATTCTTATATTAGGGTTTACATTTCTTTTGTATTCTAGAATCCTCTTTAGCTTGTTATATAAAGGGTGCTAGCATGTTAGCAGCCCTTCTGTTACAGTTTTGTACTTTTTTCTCAAATTAATGAAAATGAAATGATTTTAAATGTGCAACAATTGAGTTCCCTTTAACTGTTTTTTAGTGTAATTCTTTTGAGGTTTTCTGAAAATATTAGTGTAATTCATATCAAGATACTTTTTGGTGTTCAAATAATTTTCCCCAAAAAGTGTGTTGAGATCCGGTTTGTATAAGTTGTGGTCTTGTTTGATTGACATTAAACAACCTCACAATTAGCTTGTATAAGCTGTTAAATACCTTGTTTTTCCAAAGTTTATGTTTTCTAAAAAGTTTTCAAAAGTGAAGTGTTACTCAAGATTTTTCAAAATCTTATTTGTTTATTTTCTTTGAGCACTTACTTTTCATAAACCTAATAAGCTGAGGTTGACACCCTTAGCTTATGAGAGATTATTGAACTTGGTTGTCCTTGTTTCTTGTAGTTGTATCATAACAGGCTCATTTGAAGATATAGGTCCTTGATTGTTGTAGTCTTGGACCTCCCCTTGGACTGTGGTAGACCAAAGGGACCACTCATTCACAAAGCTCCTTACATAAGTTCTCATAAGCTTTAAAAAATCCCAGTGGAATGCATCAGTTGGGGTTAGTTTGGCTTGAACCCTATTGATCTCTTTTTGTTTTGAAATTATGTGCTTTATGTGAGTTAGCTTTTGAATACATGTTTTTGGTTTATGTGTCCTTTAGATAATGTTTCTGATAGATTTATGCATGATAGATTAGTTTAGATAAGCCTTAAGTTGATTTAGTGTAGGCTAGGTTGATATTGTCACTAAAATCTTGTTCATTAGATTTATCCGGGTGTTTGGTTTTGGTCATGGTGACATGTGGTGACACACAAGTAAGACGTGATTAGACTAAACATGCTCAATTAGTTAGTATATAGTGCTTTGAGTAGTTGTTAGAAAGAAATCAGAGTTTTAACAAAGTTTGTGTGTTACAAGTTTGCATAAAAATAACTTAAACATTCAGTAGGCTTTAAAAGGGCTTGATCTTGAGTTTTAAGATTTGAAACTTGGTCACCAGTTAGTGTTAATGTTAGAATAGGGTTGTGTGCACTTATTATGTGGATTGAGAGTCCTTATTTTAAGTTTTGGAGGTTTGAAATCCACCTTAGGTGTCAAACACATCGGCAACATAGCCTAGACCTTAAGTTTCTGTGATACAGTAAGTGTAAACCTTGGATTGTGTGCTTATTTGTTTTTGTATTGCTTGTTTTTTTGTTTATATTGACTCCTTACACTCTACTGAGTGTGGGGTGCCTTGCTTGTCCCAAAACTCCATCAAACAGGCTCTCAAAAGAGCTTTAGTCGTTTTTCTGAGGTCAAGCAGTGGGAAAACGTTCCTACTATTAGTCTTTGAGTTGCCACTTCTTAGCTACAAACAAAAGCCAAGTAACATGTCACTATCAATTTAGCTGTTTTTTTGTCTTTAGTGGCAATATTTGAGCTTTTTCTTGTTTTTTCATATTTCCCATAATCTTTTATTTATTTTAAGATTTTTAGATAAGTTAATTTTATTTTTCTGTTTATTTTATTGTTTTTTAGCATTAATTTAATTTTAATTAGTTTTTAATTCTTCAGCTTTTGTCTTTAGTGATAAATTTTCAGTATTTTTCAGTTTTTCAAATTTTCTTATCTTAAATTAAATATTTTAATAATTTTATTTCTCTGATTATTTAAATAATTTTTAGAATTATTTTAAGTTAAAATTAGTTTTTAAATAAACTGTTTTTGTCCTATTATGGCTAAGTTTACTTTTTTCAGCTTTTTCGTTTTTCTCATGTTTAGTCAAGTGTTTTAGGATTTTTCAAAAATTAAATTTATTTTTCTCATTAATTTATTATTTTTATGATTATTTTCATTTAAAAAGTGTTTTTAGCCTTTTAAAAATAGAAAATTAGTTCTAAAAATTTAGGAAAAATATTTTTAGCTTTTAAATAATATAAGTAAGATATTTGTTTGATAAAATATAATTTTGGACTTTTTGTTAATTATATTTAATTTCTGGGCTTTAATTAGCATTTAAAATTGAATATTTAATTAATAATAAGTTTTAAAATTTATTTATTAAATGTTTATTCTTATTTATATTATTTTAGATTTAATTTTCATTTTTAATTAATTTTTAGTTTAAATTTTTATTTTCGTCGCGTTTTACGTCATTACGTTTACATTTTACGTTTTACGTCGTAGTTTAATCGTAGTGTAACTCGTCTTTTAATTTTCTCTCTTCAAACCCAAAAATGTCACTAATCCAAGCTTGACTTTATATTATTGGCACCTAATACACACACCTCCTTCGAGAACGAACTCGCACTTATTCGATTTGTCGGTTTTCCTAAATCGTCGAATTTAATACTTGCTACGGTTATTTGTTTTTCCTAAAACAAGTAACTAAAAATACATACATCAATCACTTCATACATGTATAAACTATTAAAAAGGTTACAAACTCCTTAATTACGATGCATAAACCCTAAATACACCATAATCTATCCTTAATCAGAATCCTAAACCCTAATTACAAGTACTAAACTCAAGACCCCTCCCAATGAGATCCAGCTAAGTTTTCTCTCCAAATCATCTTCAAACTTTTTTCCTCTAATTTAAACTTTTAAATTTGATCAAATAGGATAGGTACTACCATAAGCAACACACCAAATAGGTGAATCACCTCATTGACAAGAACATGTGCTTATTGTACCTTCTTTGAGTTGTGGCACCATATACATCTTTTACCATTGTTAAACTTGAATCTAACTTTCAATACTCATAAATAGCTTTTAAGATTCATCAAACTATCCTTCTTGCACTTTTATAAGCTAGCTCTAGCTTCCATAGACCTCATTTTACTATAAATAGGGGCGAATACCTTCATTTCTAAAGCATCCCCAACTCTTTTCCTAATACTCATTTGTTCAATATAAAACTCTATGAAGTCCTCTAAGGCCCCTACGATCAATATCAATCCCAAAAAAGCTCCATAATCCCTTAATGTGTTTTGAAGAAGTTATAAGACATAAAACCCTTTACATGCCTTAATTTCCTGTTTTTCATGTTTATAAGTCATCACCTAGTTCTAGAAGATCTTTTTATGTTCTAAACCTTGAATAAGCTTTTTTATAATCTAATAAACACTTTGAATAAGCCTTGGTTCATAAAATCATCTCATTTGATTTTCTTAAACCAAACATGTTCGTAAACTTTAGTTTTGTAATTTACATAAAATAATGAGCTAAAATCCATTTCATGAGCTATAATTCTGGAAAAGTAATGTTTTTATAATTATAAATAAGTTGCAAAACTCTTTTATAAGTTACTAGATTTTTTTTTACAAATTTGAACTTGTTATGTAATTATATGCAAGTTTAGGGTCATTTCTGTCATTTTTGAATCTTATAAACAATCAGGGTTAAAAATGTTATTTTCCTAAATTTAAAACTATAAGTATTGATTTGTAAAGTATCAAACCTAAAAGTTAAGATTTGAAAGGTTAAAAGTGTAATTCTTAGAACTATATACCTTTTTAGTTAAAAATATAAATAACCTAAATTTGTAACTTTTAGCGCTGAAAATGTTAATATCTCAAACTTATAAACTCTAAAGATTATTTTTAACATTTTCCAAACTTGGAAATATTTGAAATGAATGTTTTCTATAAAATTTTGTCAATTTTGAAACTTAACAGTATAAAATGCAAATACATAAAGTATATATATACTATAGTTATAAGTTGAAGAATCTTTTAAAAAAGTATAAATGTAACACCTTAGTAAGGGGGCTTCATAAAAGAGTTTTTTTATCTTGGTATTACGTATTAACGAGTTGCTAGATTTACGATTTAAAGTCTCTAAATCCCCAAGCATTTAGTGAATGAGCATTGAAATATGATGTCCCGAATAGTGATACGATATCTCCATAAATCTATAAACCTCAAACAACATATGTTAAACTTTAGAAAGATATTTGAACAAACAACTAAGACTTGACATACATTGTAAACTCAGGTTACGTGATCAAGCTGTTTACTTTTCATTGAACCGCTTCTGACATAACTCAAATTCCCTGGACTTAAGTTTAGTTCTTTCCCTCACTTTTACTACTTAAACCGGTTTTAAAATCCCGTGAGGGGATACATGATAAAACCAATTACAAGTACCTTTTCAACTATAAGCTTCTAAGATATATTATTGCACGAGTGTCTATTGCCTACCACCATTTTTCAAATTTCATGAACCATTATTATATACGTATGAACGTGGATACTGTGAATAGATCTATCGGGATGGACGAATCTCGTTAGTGTTACATGACATTTAGGTAATCAAATGCACTATATTTGACCCAATAGGTAGCTTTGGCAATCTACCTTACCATGAGGACTTTGATTCTATACCAATGTGACCAAGATTGATTTCCATGTTAACTTTTGATGTCATAAGCTTAGTGCAAATAATAATGTTTTTCATAATTTGTATTAGTTGCAATTACCCCCATTATGTTACTGATATTTCAAACTTTACTTAAGTCTAAGAATTTCACTTAACATTTGTGTGAATCTTTAAGCATGCATCTCAGATAATTAGCAACTTATGAGATAGAGTGGCATGAGATGGCATGAAGAGGCACATACTTGAAGTTATTATCTTTCAAATAGATGTTTGTGACTTCTCTATTGTAGAACTATGAAAGTATATTGAATGATAACTAAATTTTCATAAAACGATCTTTTAAATCATTTTCTAATATTGTGATTGTGTTTCCATGAAGTAATACCACAAATTATTTTCTCTTGCTATATGTCGAAAATGAAAGTGTTACACGGCCTGCATAGATGGATATTGGGCCCTAATTTGGCATTTTCAAGTTCGAGTGATAAAAATACTCGCAATAGCGACAATAAAAACACAACAATCACAAAAAAATTACTATAAAATTATTGTTTTACTTCATAAATTAAGATCATAATAACACAATACAAAAATCCTAGAAAAAAACGTGTATGTTTTAAAACAACACTCTCAGATAATAATTCAAACAAAAGTTTGAAGATTAAATAATGCATACTTTTTGGTTCTTTGTTTTGCTCTTCAGCTAAAACCAAACTTAACCACAAACTTAGATTTTTAAAAAATACGAAAACCCAATCATGGGGTATTTAAACAGTTTTTTTTTGTGTGTATTTATCGGTTTAAGTCCGGCTTCGCGATATTCTGCACACCCGTAATCATGTAACTTCAAAACTTGAGAACTTTTTCGACACATCAGGCCTTTCACTTCGAACAATACCATACAAGTACTTTTGAAACATTATGAGGGAAATGCATCGGATGTTTAGAAAAGCAACGTATCAAATAGGCTTCGGAGTCCAATATTTAAAGCATGCCTATACACTATGCTAGGTCGTATTGGGCCATCGCTTTAGAGCCAAGTCTAACTAGAAAAAAAATTATTATTTGATTTGAAACTTCGGAATTCATTCTTCTTTGAGAATTAGCTAAAAATATCCATTTGTTCTCAGGAATTATTATTTCACACAAACTGAATTGATACTTATAACTATACCCACTGGCGGACCAAGGGGTTTACGAGGGTGCACGGGTACCCGTGAATTATTCGTGTGCAGTGTAAATTTATGTCAAATATATAGATTTTTCTAACTAATTCCTAAAATTTAGGTTACAATTTCAAGTACTTTTGATAAAATGGACCTGATAAATCTGCCTACAGGGTCAGCCACTGTTTATAGTGGTAGTTATTCCGTGTGTGCAACCCAAGAGATAAAATAAACCTAAGTTCTAAACCAGAATTAGTTGTTCTGATTTTCTGTTAGATGAAACCTTTTCCAGAAATCAACCGGAACAAGTTAGACGATAGCTAATACTAGTAGAAGTTATAAGCTAATATTATAATTTTTCTACTCAAATATTCACATTACTTTTAAGCGCCATGGTTCAGTCATCAGCAGACTATTCTTTCTTCATCTTCTTTATCTCGGATGTCACCTCCCCAATGTTTGACTCTCTCTTCAGCAGCGTTCGCCTGCATTTTAGAGTGAGACCGATGTTTTCATTTAATATTTACAGTAGATTCGTTTTTTCATATTAGAAATGTGAGCTTAAAGCTTGTTTTGTACCTCATCGTTCCAATTTGTTCGGGAAAGCATTATAACAAGCAAGAAACACTGTATGCACATTCCCGAAACCATTCCATACCATATTCCCTGAGTATCACAGAAAACAAATCAATGATTAATCAGCATACAGCAATTTATAACATTTGGATGAATTTGAACTTGCTAATGTCATAAAAAAGACATACCTTGACACCCATATCATATTTAAACCCTAGCAACAGACCCAAAGGTATGCCAACAATAAAATATGACCCGATGTTCATATAAGCAACCACGGTTTGCCACCCTGCTCCAATTGCCACACCTACAATATACAGTAATTAATCAACATCTATAGTTATGAAACCCATCACAAATAGTAACTATAAAATTTTGGGATTTGATTGACGAACCAAAAAGAGCATTCTGAGCACTTTTGATTATGATACTGATTCCGAGCAACAATGTGAGTTCTTCTACTAGTTGCATTACTTCGGGACTGCTGGTAAAATACACCGAGTATTGTTTCTTGTACACTAGAAGAACCGTTGTGGAAAGTAGTCCAATTAGAAGTGAAGTTAAGACCACGACTATTACAGAGAACCTTGCGGCCCTTGGCCTTTTGTATCCGAGTTCATTTGATACCCTTACGCTATATAAAGACAATTATGACAATCAAGCATGTTATGAATGTTTTCCTGAAGTCAAAGTTACAAGAATACAAGTAATTGTTTAAATGGTGGATAAGTGCAAACCTTACGGCTATATTGAGTCCCAATGCGACTGTGCCCACCCATCCTAATATGTTAAGACTGCAATGCAAGTGCCAATGTTAAAAGTGCTTAATTACTACTTAGCTGACCAGATCGTAATGATAATTAAGAGATTAGGTGAAAACTGGTCAATTTGAGATGTATATAATCAAGAAATCGCTGTTCAATTTATGGTCAACAAATGTAAACGAAGACTAGAAACTAGAGAGGTAGATAAACCATTACCACACCGATAATGCATCAACCGAGGCTTCTGGATTCTCGAAGTACCCGGCAAAGAGAACCAACGACATGGTGTACGACGAATCCAAGCTGCAAAACATCAATGAGTTCTGTGACATAAACTTCGAATTTAGGATGAGATTGCAACTAATTAGAGTGAAGGGCATTAAATAACTTGATAGAATCATACCAAAACAATAACGCCGTGGTAAAAGAAATATGAAGGAACCCCTTCAAATTACTAAAGGCTTTCCACGAAAATCCAGGCCATGCTTCACCACATGAACCCCACAAAACATACGCCATCTGAGCCAATGTTATGAACCACCACGACCCATCAAGAACCACAGCTGCACCGGCTAGACCCCACCCTAGCTTCAACATGAGTAACCAACTCAAAAACACATGACTTACGACAGCCACTATAGCAATATATGCCATAGGCATTATGTTACTTTGTGCTTGTAAGAATTTGGCTATTGGGATAACAGTTGCATAAGCAAATAATTGTGGTATCATCCAAATCGCAAAGGCACCGGCTGCTGTGGCTATGGCGGGTGTCTGGCCAAGCAATCGGAGGATTGATTCACTGAATATGTAGGTGAATGTTAAAGCCAAGGCTGCGGTGTGTAGAACAATCCATGATCTTTGTAGGTAGATACCGAGCATCTTGATATTCCCTGCACCATAAGCTTGTCCGCATAGTGTCTCTAATGCGCTTCCCATCCCAAACTATATAAACAATGACTTGTACGATTTAATTATACAATTTAACAAATGAGCTACAAATATTTTCCGGGAAAAGCACTACAACGAACAATTTATAATTTAGGCAGTCCAAGAAACAACTACTATATACTAAAAATTAAGAAACAACTATGCTTTTGCTTTTCGAAAAATAAATCCATTCCAGTATTGCAGGTAAAAATTAAATTACCAGTGATGTGACAAATGTTAACCCATTTAATTGTATCTGTGGTACCATTGATATAATTTTTTTCAAAAATTCTGATATTGGTACAAGTCTAAAAAGACCAGTTGTTACTATTTTATTAGCAAAAGAAAAAGGGCAAACTATTTTCTGAAGTAGCTTTAAATTTTTGTTCCATACTTTCAGTTATCTAAAAACAAAATACAAAACCAACCGTACTTTTAGTTATGTAAAAACAAAATACAAAACAAAAAGGTACTTCATATTTCATTTTGTTAATACTTTTCACTTACCAAATCTTATATTTTAGTTTTGTATTTACAATGAAAACAAAATTATATAAGAAAAATTAAGGAAGGAAGGCTGCCAATATCCTTTAGGGGTATGTAATAGTGTTCACGGGCGATTCGGTTAGTCGTAAGATTTAAACTATCCGTCGTTCGGCCGAAACCGAACCGTAATATGCGGTTACTCGCGGTTCGTGTCACGGTTAACCGTTCTTTATGTTTAATCGAGTTTAGCCGTATAAACAATAACATGATCTAAAAAAAATGTCAGTATAGCTTTTTAGAAATAATTACATTATAATAGGAGTATAAAAAGATGGTCAATACTTGTACGATTACTTGTACGATTATTTGAATATTTGAATGTTAAGTTCAAAAAAAGTCATGTATAATATGTACGGTTCGTTTCGGTTAACAAACCATGACTGAAACCGAAACTGACCGTCATAAGCGGGTTATTTCGGTTTCGGTTTCTTTGGTTTCGAATTGTTTAGGTTTCGGATTGAGCGGTTCGACACGGTTCGTCGATTTCTCGGTTTTCTTAAACACCCCTAGGGGTATCTATAGCCTCAACCATTTCTGTATATACCATTGTACTATACAAAATCAATAATTTATAAAGGATTGGATAACATAAAGGGTTTAAAGTTAAGCCTTTACAGAAAGAAAATGTTAGACAACACTGACAACAAATCCGTAGTTCAATAGCAGAACGTTAGATTCCGAGTTTTATCGAGCACGAGTAGCTAGCAGACACGAGAGACTTCATAGAACCGACAAGTATATACGCACGAACATGTTATTCTTCCTCAAATTGTAAGCTTTATTAGGTTCTTAAATAAAGTGGAGTTAAAAAGTTGATCAATAAATCGATTTGTAGACTAATCTAATCTACACTATTCAAAAAACGAAAAGTTGTACATACAATATAACAACCACCAATATTATGATCGGTGGTGATTTGTTGCTAAAAGTCCACATATATTTTGCTGCTCGCGTAAACAATGCTAATTTTATTCAGTACTAATCCCTAACACGTATTTGACGATCCAACCTACTTTCGTTGACATATTCACACACTCCAAAAATACACAGTCTTGAAGGTATGATTTCTTACAATTTTGTAGGTGCAAGAAATGTCTAATTAGGGACGGAAACAGGGTCTCTAAATGTTAATTTTATACTTAAAATTGTGTTTTTAATATTGTTTAATTTATTGTAAATGCAGTTGATCGTTTTGTGTCCGGATTCTGTCCCTCGTCCCTGTGTCTAATAATCTCACATATTGAGTAGCTACGTACAAAGCATGTATACATACCAAGATGGAGAAAGAGAAGCCAGCAATAACAGAATTCTCAACCGAGACAGCAGCAAGTTCGATAGTCCCAAGCTGTCCAGCAAACAACTGTGTAGTTGCACCGATTGTATACTGACAAAGTGACGTAAAAATGGCTGGTCCAGCAAGATACCACAGCTTTTTAGACTCCATGAAGAACTCCTTGCAGAAATCTCTAATCCCATTAATTTTCACCTCACTGTCATGACCTTTGAGAAGTGGTTGGTGCTGCTTAGCATTCTCCATTATGTCAAACTTTTTTCTAGGAAAAAAAGCATAGAGGGTGTGAAGAAAATGAAAGGATTATATAGGCCATAAAAGGACATCTATGTATTAATGTATAGAGTTTTCGTTAAAGTGATGAATTAGGAATAAGATGGTTATTGTATTTATTTGGGTAAGTTTACTATTTTTAACTTTGTGGGTTTTTGGGCAAGTGTTGGTGACAATGCATTTACTAGTCGTGTGGATTAGTGGCCACGTATGGGTTTTCATCGGTTGAAGCTTTTATTTTGACTTGCATGGAAAAGTAGGTATGAGTTTGCTTTATAACATGCAAAATTTATTCTACTGGTATTAAATACGCACTTAAAACAAAAAATTATAGTAATAGAGGTTTATATAAAAAAAAATTGTTGTAATATATAAATAATAAATAAAATAGATTAAAAGCGAGTTTTAGTATATTCGGACAGAGATAAGGGGTAGGTTATGACAAAAAGAAGTTAATTTCGTTGGAAATTGAAGTCCGAGGAGGGTTCTACATGGATGAGTTTAGTATGTCACGCGTGTATTGCTTCTCTAATTAATACTACTACTAAGATACAGAGATTCCCTCGCCTCGTACCCATTTGTATTCTATCCTTTTTTCTTTTTCTTTTTCTTTTTCTTTCCTTTTTTTTCTTTTTTTATAAACATTTGTATCCTACTTTTGTTTACCCTGATTTTAATAAATTTGTGGTAAAATATCTCTCTATCACTCGATCATCAAGACCTATTATCCTTCTAACACGAAAAAGCTTTTTGAAATGATATCGACCTATCATCCTTCCCTCATCATATTTTCAATAGTTTGATACGTATGATCTTATAGTTATAGTTGTAAACGAGTTGAACGTTCAATGAATTACTAGTCAATTGTTTATTATAAAATTTGTTTATATTTATTTATTTAATAAATGAATGAACTCGACCAAAATTTTTGTTTTCTTTAGTTAATGAACGAACATGAAAAAACGCTTCATTCGTTCGTTTGCGTTAGCAAACTGTCGATTATGGTCGCTTGTTTACGCTCGATTAACATCACAAATATCAAGAATATTCATAATTTAGTATATATTAATTATTTCAAAGATTTGTTAAAAAAAAAAAAATTATTTCAAAGATATCTAACAATAATATAAATTACCTATATAGTATTTAAAAGATTATATAAATCGGTCGAGTCGAAAACCCAAATACACCAAAAAAAAATTATATGAATCGTATATAGTTACATGTTAACTTTAGTTTCACACTCGTTTAGGTTCGTTTACGTTTATATACCATCGGTACACACTACAAGAAAATTGACCTGTAGCGACGTACTTAATTCATGCAACATTGTTAGCGTCATCATCTGCTCGGATGCGTAAACGAGTCGCAAATTTTTACAACTTGCATAAGCATGTCCCTATACATAACGACTAGTATAACGACTTCTCATACTATGTCGATAAAAAATTACGACATCATTATATCATAATGCCATTTAGGTCGCTGTTTTCAAAAACCTCGTTTTCTAAGTCGCTAAACATGTCGCTATTTTAGTCGCTACTAGAGTCGCTATTTTTCTTTTGGTCTCTACTTTGTGCCGCTGTTCTTGTGCACCAATTCTACATGTCATTATTTTCAGGCATTAGAATTCTAATGCAATACAAATATAATAAAAATTTGCAATAAAAATAACTTATACATATTATTACACTATTACAAGAATTACAAGTAGTAGTCTTCAAACTTTTTTGAGGACAAACATCTAAGGTAGCAACTCTTTTACAAAAATAATTAACAAACATTGTCACGCCATTAGCCTATACACTTTATTATTTATATAAGTTTATGTTTATTTATGTTTGTTTAACGTATTAATAAATGAGCATAAAAAAGTCCACATCTAAATAAATGATATAAACAATATTTTTGTCCAATTACGTGTTTACGTTCTTTTATTTGTTCGACTAAAATTAAATATATATATATATATATATATATATATATATATATATATATATATATATATATATATATATATATATATATATATATATATATATATATATACGCATTCATCGGTTCATTCACAGCCCTATTAGAATCTGTTAGCTCTATTTAGTTACTTCTAGCCTTTCGACCCGAATGGACCAAGACACCAAGTCATTGTTAACCAAACTTTAACCTTTAGTTAACCTTACCATTGAGGATGTTTTTAAGTTTATGCGAGTTACATAACAAACTTATCTGAACTCAAAATTAAGTTTTAAACCCACTTGACATGGTATGCTTTTACATAAATTTACTCTCACAGATTCATACCAAATGAACCAACAATAAATTTTTTGGCTTCTTCATAAAAGTTCGAGAATTCAAATATAGATGTGTACTCTAAACAAAACATGTGATTTAAATGTACCGAGGATGAAACAATGCTATGGAGTGTATCACTTTTTATAAGTGGTCATTATTCGGTAGGGGTCCATTTCTAAGCTGCTCATGGGTCAAGGATATCGGGCGGAACTATTACGACCACCCTCTATAGGCTAAATTAAAGCTACCATATTATTGTACTGTTAATGCACAAACTATGATTTTTGAATTGTGGTACAATAATTACGAGACAATGATGTGTGCGTATATAGGAACCATATATAGTGGTTAAATGGATATTTCTTTTACGTTGCAACGTTGCCTATAATATTCCAATGGTTATTATTGGTTATCTGTAGTGACGGACACATGATGTTCGCACTCTGCAACTTTGACACTTTGAAAAGGAAGCCGGTACAGTGACGAAATGATACGTAATCCATGTTTTAAGGTATGTTGGGTGATACATATTAAATAGCGGTAGACAGAAGAGTAAACAGTAAACAGAAGCAGGAGTAGTAAGCATTACCAGTTTGTTTAAAAAATGTGTTTGATAACGTAGCAGTCAGATATAATTAAAAAGTGTAAAACTATGGGAAAAAAATATAATCTAATTACAAAAATTATAAATATTATAATTGAATGTATAAATGTAATTTTATGAGGATTCGGTTTGAAGCAATTCTGAAATGCTTCTTCAGATAGCATTTGAGATTAAAGTGTTTAAATAACATTCAAATTTTATGTTGATCGCTTATAATTTTGTTAGCCTAGTTTGTAGACTTAAACTACACAGAATAAATCCTATATAGCTTAGTAGAAAATTTGAATGATATCAAAGAGTAAGCGAAATCTACTCTTTGATATTATGAAGATTATGTGTTTAACAAACAGAGAATATAAACCATACACTTCAATATTATTTAGAATACAAATACTTTTAATATAGAGTATTAGTGTTACAAACTTGAAGTGCGATTACAGAGCAGAGAGATATCTAAACATAAACCTATGACCTCATTAAATTGTGCAAGGAGTCATTTACAAGATAAATATACGAAGGAATAAATTTAAACCTTTAGAAGGTATACACAATATCTTCTATAGATATTCTACGCGTCTTCAATCTTTATCTTCAAAGTAGCACTAACATCTTTGAAAACATTAAGATTCGACTATGTTCAGTTTGTTCACCACTGTACAAACACCACCAGCACTAATAATTTCATTACCAGCATTAAACTTATTAATACTAATACAAACCAACACTAGTTTTATTCCCAACAATCCTCCCCTAAACTTGTGATTTACCTTTATAAATCTACCAAGTTTCTGGAATAAAAATTAGGAATACCAAAACTTTGAACTACTTCTAAATCTGGACATGAAGAAACTTAAGGAAATCAATGGCAACTTGGTCATTCACAACTACCTTTAGTTGACAGTTCACCATCTTCTTAAGAGTGTTATGAGAAAATGGATACCTCCTGTCTACAAGCAAATAAATGTAAACATTTGTCATAGTCAATTGATATACTCCATAAGAATTATATAAGTGCTAGCGCTTCACTTCTGATGCATTCAGTCTTCCTCATATCTGTTACTTTCGTCAGGTTCATAGATCATCTTCATGGTTTCCCATAGATAGACGTCCATCATATCCTCACAAGTTGAGGAACTTTCAGCTCCAAATCTCTTCTTCATAATCTCTCATAAATAATTCAAGTCTTCTCTGTCTCACACACGAAACATGTTATCCAAAAACTGATACTGCTCTACATCTCTTCTAGCTCTATTAATTTTTCCACCATCTTTCCTTTTCTACATACTGAATCTCATAACCGACGATTGTAGATTTCAAATTTAGTGGCACAACTGGAGTATCTGCAACAACCACTTCTAAACAACCTTCTACTTCTGGACTAGAAGGACTCGCACCTTTTGATGTGAAGCTTCCAAGTGGAGCTATTTTCTTTTGCCTTTTTGCTGGTCTTTTCTCTCATCGAAACTAAATGCAGCTTGAGTGATCTCAGGAGTAGATGAAGTACCAGACTCAGCCTTTCTCTTCCCCTTTGCTATACACTTCTTCGTAAATCTTTCTTGATCCTCGTGATATTTTCTTTCTGTTAGTGCAAATACTACGATATTTGATCTATTCATCCTTGTTGGTTTTGTTGATGACAAACATGTAACTTGTAATATATAACGTAAAACGTACAAGTTACTCGTAATCATATTTCGTGTATACTTACACATTTCTATCTTTGTAAAAATAAAGATAAATAGTTTGTACATCATTAAGTAACATGCCTTGAAAAACAAGACAAATCCTTCAAGAAAATCTTATCATTAATATGGTTTTAGGAGTTGACTTAACCAAAGATTTACAAGATTAATTACTGATTTTCTGTCAGACCGGTGGAACCCGTCAGACCCCTTGGTAAAGGGTCCGTCAGGATCCGTGGGTACCTGGACTTTGGCTATAAATAGAGACCACATGCTCACTCACTTCTCACACCTTTCCATCATATTCTTCTCTCTGTATCTAATCCTCTATCAGATCTTTCTTCTCTCTAACATGTAGGTCTTAGATCTATAATTGTTCTTCTTCTTGTTTAGTGTTATCCTGTTGATATGGAGATCACTTAAAGTTGCAAACAAGATCAAGAATTTCAAGCACAAGACATACATCAATTCATTGTGTCATCTCTATCTAGATTAGTTTTTTGTACTTGTCATCTCATGGTATTATGTCTAAGATCAATGATCTTGACATCTCGTGTATTTCTCAACCGAGAATCATGACGTATCATCATTAATACATCTTAAGGAGCCGAAAGGCCAAAGGCTAAGTACGTGTTGACTTTGTGTATAGATCCATATTTCTCCTTCATGAGATCTATGATCTTGATGCTTCATGACTCGAGTTGATAAGGATTACGAATATGTTAAGACATGTTCTTCAAGATGTAATCCATGATCTAGGAAAGATCAGATCATAGAGTCACCTCTCTCTCTCTCTCTATCATAAACTATCACAAACTTCATGTGTGTTGTCGGTTCTAGAGTAAACCTGGTATTTGGATTAGTACCTACAAATGTTGTAAGGTTAGAAGTCATGTTGGTTCTACTTGTGTGTAAGAACCTGGGTGTTGGTCCTAACCATTGTGCAAGGACCCGATGTGCAGCTTAGTACAAGATAAAGTGTAAGCGATGTAGAAGGGACTTGGTGTACCCATGTGAAAAAACACGACATCCTATCTTAGTGAAGTCGAACGCACGAGTAAATGATGCGGGGACTGGATGTAGGGCAAGGAAGGTGTCTTTGTAGCTAAACTACTATAAATCATTGTGTCGTATTTCATTTACTTTCCTTTATTGCTTTATCCTTTTAATTGCATCGCTTGCTTGTGTTGTGATCACTCAATGTGCTACTTGATTCATATAGTCCTTGACTATAAATAACGCCTCTCATACAAAGTCCCCCTGAATGGACATTTGATACAAAAGTCATAAAAGAAAACTATTCAACCCCCTTTCCAGTTTTCTATAATTGGTATCAGAGTGGGTAGCTATAATTTCTTAAAAACAAATGCTTTTTAAAATAGGTCACGGTCCATGTATCAAATTACCTTTGAAGCCAGATAAAATGTGAGAAGCGTTTCTTTGTTTATTGTTTGTGAATTTTGTTGTTTAGTATACCTTGTTTTATTAGCTTGAAGATTTCCATAAAACATAAATAAAGATGTTTAATAAGGATTGGTGAGTGTCGTTGTGTGTCTATAGAAAAACTTACAAAATACGGTTTTTAAATGAGTGTTTGGCGGAACACTTAATTTCGTTGAAAAATCATTTCCGTAAACTCATAGATAAATCTCATAAGTAGAAATGATGTTTAAGATGTGTACTAAATGTTTTTTTCAAGTCCAGTAAGTCCTATGCATTTCCGCTATGTCAAAACACAATTTTCAGGGAATAGTTGTTGTCTGTCACGGAGACTCACGGGCCCCTTGTTAAAAGGGTCCGACGGGTTCCTTGATCGTCTGTGCTGCAATTTTTCAGGCAACTTCAAAAGGTCATAACTTTTTAACCGTAATTCCGTAGAAGTCGTGTCACCTATTGTTTTGAATGTAATTGAGTCTAATTTCATTTAAAAACATTCTCAAGTGCTGGTTAGATTCATAAGATAGTGAAAAAATTCAAAAAGTAATAAAGTGTCTAAAATTATGAATTTACTTTAGTATTTCATCTTATTTCTCTTGAGTCGGACACATTAAATTAGTTTTGTTTACATTCTAAAACAAATAATTTTTTCATACAAAGGAAACTAATCAAGTTTGGTATACATCGTCATAGTTAAACACAAAACGAAGAAAAAAAAATTATATGCTAAATGATTACTTGCTTTGGTTTACGAGGTTGCAAATATTTTGTTTGATCATTGCAAGTTGTAATTGCTTCTATTTGTGATACATACGTGTGTACCTTGCCATGTTACTCATTTGCTTGCGTGTAATTACATGATTATGCACAATATGACATTTGTTAGAGTTTGTGTTCTAAGTTGAAGATTGCCTTTCACATTGCGTGTAGACTTGTGCTCACTCTCCTTGCATATTTTATCTTTTACTTTCACTTAGTAAGTCACTTAGAAATTAACTAAGTAAAATTGTCAAGTACACCTCCTTTGGCTATTCTCTAAACATATAATGCTCTTGAAAAAGGATGTTTGGTATAAAACTATGATGTTAAAAAGAATCCATAGGATAATTATGTTGTGTGCGAATAGACATTTGTGCATATAAACATCTTGCTTATGTCGAACTTTGTATGCTTATGTGTTTTTACGAGCTTCCCTTTTACTTGCATATCACTATCTTTTCATTCATAGATATGCATCGCATTACACCTATATGCTTATGCGTTTTCTATTTATCTTTAATTCTATATGCATATGTGTTTTCGTATCTACATTTATGTGCACATGTTGAAATCAGTTTTCAATAACAAATCTAGTTCCATGGGATATGTTCGGTAACACTCAAATTGATATAGCTATATGCGGTATGATTAAACGGACCCATAAAACAATGAGGACTGAACACATGAGTTTATGATTTATAGGTATACTTAAATGCAGAGTTAACCCCCAGAATGGATTAAGGACAATGGTCGTTCAAGTATTAAGACGGGTAATAGGAAACACCTTTAGTACATACAAATCCATGGATAGAGGTAATGTTATTCTTGATGAAAACATCATATGAACACGCTTACCACTCGAGTACGATATGTTATGAATATACTTGCTACAAAGGTACATTCTCTTGACCTTAGTTTAAATTACAGCATACACATGTGGAACATGATTGTTGAACAACTCCTTGAGTCTATCTTCAAAAAAGGGGTCAAAAATTACGTTTTTATCAAAACTGTCTCAGAGGTTTATGCACCCTGTCGGACCCCTTTTGAAAAGGGTATGTGCCCTTAAAAAGGTTTTGTGCCCTTACAAAGGGTTCGTGACTTGCATAGTGTCAAAAAGTTATTTTTCTAAAATTACTTGAATCAATCCATGTACAATGAGTACATAGTTTTTTTAATCCTTGTCTGAATATTTTCCACTAAAAAACGAATGTTTTCATAAACAACATGTGTCGTACTTGTTCATCACTAGTCTTTCGATTATGCTTAATAGGACTTATGTTAGATCCCTTGCATTAAGTTTGCGTGTTTGTTGTTACATTGCATATAGGAATTAATTCATACATGTTACATAAACATCTTTTGAATCACGTTGTGTGTTCTAATCTAATCTGTATGTGAGTCAAACTTAGTAGAAAACATGGTCATAAGTAAAAATTGGTCACTTAAGGTTTTCAAACTCATTCTCTATATTTCACAAGATCAATCAACGTAAGTAACCTCAACCTAATAATTGTCAAAAGAATTTGTAATGGTGCATTCTTAAAAAGCTTTCTTCTACATAGATATTGCATTCTATACCTCTTTGCATACGTTTTGCTCTAATTGACTTTTTCTTGTTTGTGCCTCTATATCTTGATTGGTTTCTTACTTAATCTCCATGCTTGATTAAGAAACATGATAGTTGAGTCACTCTAGGCTAATTACTAATGGTGAATGCATATCAAATCCTTGCTTCACTTCATTAGGCAAATATACGAATTGTATTTTGTCAAAAATAAGAATGACTACTCGAGAACCTATTGCACATAAATCCTTACTTCACTTCATTAGGCAAATATACGAATTGTATTTTGTCAAAAATAAGAATGACTACTCGAGAACCTGTTGCACATAAATTCAATTTGACCTTACAGTTGGATTGCTTCGAGGATAAGTTGGGTTCGTGTAGAACCCGTTAAATGGTCGTGTTTAAGCTTAATTGAGCACCACTAGTGAAAGTCTCATACTCATTCTCTAACTTGACTAAATAGGTTTTCCTAAATATGCCAAACGCTAGTTTAGATGGATGAACTTTGGTTCTCATTAGAAGTACATACCAAATAAGCAGTAATTGGATATCCAAAGTAGCAATTCTTTGTTACGTAACATGCTCGTATGTCTTCATACTTATTTTCTAAACACATGCTTATTATAATGTCTTGTTCTTGTCGATTTAATCCCAATATAATACTTCTTAGCTCGTCTAATTGATGCATGTTCTCAAATGCTAAAATGCCTACTTGTTTTGCATGATATTTGCATTTCAAGCTATGACGTCTCTTATGCATGTCTTATGTGTTAATTGCACACATACACTATGTTGGTTTAATTCGTAGCAAATTAGTACGCCTATCACAATGTGTTTTTAGATGTCTTTTAGTATCTTAACTTGGCATGATTAAATGAGACTTACATGATTATGTATATGATATATATGTCATGATTCTTGAATTCTTTTGTCCCTTCTTGTTTTCTAGTGTCTCAACCTAGAAAATCATAGTAATACAAGTTATGTGTCTTTCTTATTCATTGATGCTTTCTTACATTATTCATTTAGGCACTAATTACACATTCTTTGGGTGTTTGATAGCTATTTGATTAATTAACAAATGTGTAAACCTTTGAAAGACTTGTATGCTTGTATGCTTCATGCCACTAAGTGTTAATGTTTAACCATGACTTGAATGATATGTTATTCTATCTTTTATATGATGTTTCACATGATCTACATGCCTTTTTAATATGGATGCATCTATGTTTAAATGTGCTATATTTTGTTGGCATTTTTTAAATCAATCGGTAGGATGGTATAGATGGCACTTGCTCTAAAATGCTATGCTTTGAACATGATTTTCATAAATGGTCTATTTCAATTATGTGATACTATTTTCTATATGTGCATCTATATGTCTTTAAAGTATGTTTGTCATGGTTAGCATTTAGAAGTTCTTCTATCTTTTCTATAACTTTGTTTAGTATGGAAATGTATGCATGTGTGTCTAAATCTAACGACAAAATCATTTTACATTAAAAGTGTTTCACATGTCTTTGTCTTGCTACACATGAATCTTAGTCTTGATGTTATCTTGTTAAGTGGGGCTTTCTATTAAATGTTTGTTGTCATATGATTTCTGCCTCATTGACATATTTGCCACCAACTTATTTGTCTAATATGTTTATGACAACTCATCTACTATCACATCTTGTCATAATGTTTATTTCTCATATATTTATGGCTAATAGAGTAGAAATTTGTTTTAGGGGATCCTCACCTTACATGAAAGATGCTACCTTCTATGTGGTAATCTTGTAGATGAATATGTTGTCATCTTAGGACATCGTTTATGACTAACCTACTTGCTTTACAGGTTTATAACAAATCACTTGTTATCACTCTATAATAGTCATATCTTTTGTATTAAAGACCATTGTTAGTGCAAACGATATTTTGACTAAAATCAACATTCCCAACACTTGCTTAACACGTTGATGCATCTGTCACCCTTCTAGCATGACACTAAGTTAAGTTTTGACATATTTTCACCTCTATGCCTAATATGCGAGTCTTTCTACTTGTGTGCCTACTTGAGAACATATTGTGTCCATATGTGCCTACTTCTGTCACTTCTATCAAAATTTGCATACATGTCTATGCTCATCTTTGTTGAGATAAATTGTTGTCATGAATTGTTTGCCTGCATCATGTGATAGACTAACTTGTTTCAACTTCTGTAGGAAGATAAACCAAATCATCAAGTTTAACTTTGTTCATTCACACATTTATATTTTTCATATCTTATGTTATCATCACCACTCTTACCATCTCTCCTATCCGCTCTAAATGTCATCATGTCCAACACTTCAAGTGTTCTCATCAAATCTCTTTGTCTTACGAAACATTGAGTCATTCACAATGTCATCTTTTGAAACAAAATAACCATCAAACTCTCCAAAATATCCACAACCCAACGCACTTTCTTGTGATTTCAAAAGCCAAATGAATTTCATGATGAAATGCGTCATGTTCCTAAATAGATCCATTCAAACCATGAACGTATACACAACCAATTCTCATTCTTATCTTATCAATCATAAGGCCTTGCCACCTCGAACTATGGCTCTATTACCTTAGTCTCTACCACCTCCAGTAAGGATCAATGCTCTCCTACACCCACCATCTCAGTAACACCTTAGTTGCATGTTCACAAGCCTCATATTTCTTGTATTTTCTGTTTGTGACATAAGATCTCAGACCCCGTCGGACCCCTCAACCAAGGGTCTGACACCCCAAAACAGGTCTGTGAGCCACTGTTTATATTTTGTTCTTTATTTCTGATTCTAAGCCTTGTAGCTCCATTCTTGTACCCATGATCCACAAACTTTACATAGTAGCACTCCACAAACATCTTCTTCCTTTCACCACCTCATATGGACCAACCATGAAACCTTATTCACAAGACTTACTCTCTAGTGTCATTTCATCTCGTTCTAGGCAATGTCTCCTCAAAGGACTTGATCAACTCTATGCACTTACAGACATGGTTCAAATTCACATTCATAAAGCCTAAATATTATATGAGTTCTCCACTTCAGTTGGAGTCAAATATTTAGGAATCATCTCTGTTACATTCATACCTAAAGCTTCTGAATCCTTTCCTAAGCCCGCTGAAAAACACATAATCCAAATCCGTGTCAGACCTTGTTTTCTTGTCAACCCAACTCACTCTCCACCACTCAAACCAAAATGATGATGAAATTTCATCCTTGATGTCATCATCTTTCTTATCCTCTAATATTTGTAAACATTAAAACACCACTCAAATCCTTGAATTTGTAACTTATATCTCACAACCAAAAGGATCTTCTGCACATTTCTCTTTATTAAATTCTTGTCATTGTCTGTGCAAACAACATTTTTCTATTCCTTATCATTACTCTTTGTCATACCTCACGACAATGTGCCATGAATTTAAGTTTGGATGTGTTATAATGTGACTTGCATGCTATGTGATATTCGTGATCTTGGGTAATGATTTGGTATTGGTGCTATTCCTTGCTTAGTGATCTTGAATAGTGAATCATTTTTGAGTGCTCACGCTTAACGATCTTGAGTAGAGTATTTGATAACTCATGCTTAGTGATCTTGGGTTGTGTTAATACCTTTTTATGCATAAACTAGTATCATGAGGAACGTTTCATCCACAGTCTTCTCAAACTTTACTTATTTATGTACCTTTGTATACTAACCTTATATTGTAGCACATCTCTAACCCATTTTGGTAGCTCATCACCACGTCTTGCTTTCTTGGTGCTTCATACAATGGGGAGATTCCGTTGAGTCTCATCATAAGATGGAATATATGCTAATCACTTTCTTACAAGGTCACCATCATACACACCTTGTTGTGTAACACACAAATTTTGCATTAACAACTTCTATCTTATAGGTTAATCTTAGCAGTGTGTATTGTGGAATCCTAAGATTCCGGATCTTTTAAGCTACTAGGAATGCATCATGTTCATATGTTTAGATAATCAAAGCGGAATTAGAACACGACACATTAACAAGGTGTTTGGGCACAAGAACATGAATAAAAACAAATGGATTGCTAATTATATTAATAATCAACAATCACTAGACGTGTATACATTGAATCCCACGTCTAGTCGACACACGCTTTATGTTTACATTGTGAATGAAAGTTATGAATAAACCTAATACCCTTGGTTCTTTTTATAGTGTAAGTATTAGGGTTTACAAGAGATAAAATCAAATAAACATGTAAATCTTCTATTTAAATAAACTTATACAGAGTATATCCTGCATGTTTATGTAAATAGAAGCTTCCATAGGCTTCTTGTCTACGTTTCTGTCAACTCTTGAATTGCATGTGACAATGCTTAGATTGCACATGACAACTCTTGAGCCATCAACGCTTAGTTTGCTCTTGTCAACGCTTGGATTGCTCTTGACAACGCTTAGACAATATCTTCATGTTTTCTTCGTTTTTGAGTTTCTGCCACATCAACTTTTTGACCCAACAATCTTCCTCTAGTTGATGTCGGCAAAACTCTATGTGTATCTCTTGTAAGTTGTACATGATCTTCAAATTACTTCCCCTCAAGTGTAGCATGTATGTCTTCCCCTTTTTGTCACATCAACAGGGAAGTAAACAATGTATGCAATCTTTGAAGATTCTCCAAATGTAGCTCTATTCAATGATCTTGAAGAAAAATAAATAAAGTAATCTTGATGTAGAAGTAGAATAACCCAACCTTGTGTTCCATGTCTTGTACTATCCATGTGATGAAGAACTTATACCAGATAGAGAAAATATAAGTAGACCTCGATCCCTTGTCAATATTCTCATCCTTTGTGAGACACTGAGCACGATAATGTAACTCCTTCAAGTGTTTATGACAAGTCTTCGTCACCAAACATTTAAAGTACGAACAAGTTATTGTTAAGTCAATAGCTGACATCTACAACTTAACAATATCACAAAACACAAACTCGCGAAAATCTTCTTCAATCATCAAACTTACCATAAGAATTCTTCCCCTTAAGCCAACACCTCTTCATGACGAATTTAATGAAATAACATCTTCATACCATATGTAAAAGTTCTTGATTGGATAACTCTTTCGCAAGGCTATCCCGATTACATAGTTTAAAATATCCATCAAATTCCCACGAATAGTTGCTAACTCGCATTAAGATCATTAATCCCTTTTAAAAATATCCGAGCCATAAATTTCACCTTGATATTCTGAATAAAGACGGAGATTCCATGTACCTTCGTGTGTAAATGTCTCCTTTTTGTGTGCTAAAAACGTACCAATTTTCTCAACAGCAGCCATTCTTTTGTTATCCGAGAACCTTCTTTGTCCAATATCCTTTCTATGTGTACTGTCACATATCGGACAACACCTATCAACGCTTGAGCAAGCGTTTCTCGGACAACTCATGTCAACGCTCTCTGTCAGCGTTAACTTATTTCTTTGTCAGCGTCAAACCATTACTCGTCAGCGGCTACCAATATCTGTGGCTATATCATCCATGATAATGCAGTTTTGCTTTGTAAGAAAAAGTGAGTGTAATTAAACGTGTTTATTATCACACGTTTCATTCCCCAAAACTTTAGGAAGTATCTCACGTCTTTATCTCTTTTCCTTATGCAATTTTAAACAGAACTGCGTATATCCAATACACTTTGCCTTTATCAACTTTCCAATTGTAGCACCATGTTTTACGCAATAAATTATGCAACAATAATATGGAAGTTCATGATTGCTAAAAATCAGCAAAACAGAACGCATCTTCAAAAATATTGCATAATATCTTGACATTGGAAAATCTCGTCTAAATATATCCACGTTCTTTTCTTGTTGACATAAATAAAATCTTTCCTTTTCTTTTGATTATTGAACGAGTATCACTGAATATTCAAGAAAAAGAAATCAATTACCCACGTCTTTTCCATAGTAGCAAGCCATATAGAGTTCCAGTCGTTCACTTTGTACCAATCCAATATTTAGGGTTTTATAATGAAACCCTAATATCAATGATACAACCTGCTGCTACTCATAAAGTGATGTCTTGTCTGGCAGCATGCTTATAGCAGAATGTTATAAACATATGAACGAAGTATTGCAAGATTCAAAAGATCTAGAGTTTGGAAACCCTAAAACTGAAACTTTCAATGTATATCTTCAAAACGATCTACTGCAATCATGTTGCTAGGGTTCATCACCAGTTCATGAAGAACTGGTTCCCCAAAGCTAACAACATGTCTTCTTTTCCGTATAGAATCGATCTAGGGTTTGTTGAAACCCTAAATCATGATTTTATGCAAATCTGAAAATCTGAAAATCATCACTGCAGCCAACTTTGACGCCTAATAACTTTTGATTGAGGGCTAATCTGAACAATCCCTCCAGTGGATGTTTAGATACATGTATGTAGAATACACATAAAAAATTTCGCGACGATCCAACGGTTCAATCAAAAGTTATGACCTTCTGAATACTGCTGCACACACAAAAACGTCCAGAAAAACCCTAGACGGATTTTTCTTTTCTTCACCATACACGAACACCTTGTTGGTCCTAGCATCACGAGCCACGAGGCTTTGATACCAATTGTGGAATCCTAAGATTTTGGATCTTTTAAGCTACTAGGAATGCATCATGTTCATATGATTAAATAATCAAAGCGGAATTAAAACACGACACATTAACAAGGTGTTTGGGCACAAGAACATGAATAAAAACAAATGGATTGCTATATATATTAATAATCAACAATCACTAGACGTGTATACATTGAATCCCACGTCTAGTCGACACACGCTTTAGGTTTACATTGTGAATGAAAGTTTTGAATAAAGCTAATACCCTTGGTTCCTTTTATAGTGTAAGGATTAGGGTTTACAAGAGATAAAATCAAATAAACATGTAAATCTTCTATTTAAATAAACTTATACAGAGTATATCCTGCATGTTTATCTAAATAGAAGCTTCCATAGGCTTCTTGTCTACGTTTCTGTCAACTCTTGAATTGCATGTGACAATGCTTAGATTGCACATGACAACTCTTGAGCCATCAACGCTTAGTTTGCTCTTGTCAACACTTGGATTGCTCTTGACAACTCTTAGACAATATCTTCATGTTTTCTTTGTTTTTGAAAGATTATTTCCATTTACTCATTACTTGACGCCTTGAACAAGGGGAGCATGCACTAGTTCATCATCACTACTTCTTTGTGGTTTTACACCTACCTTCTTTCTCATCTAACCTTGATGCAGGTTACACACACCTTTTTGTGCTTTTTACATCTATTTTCTTTCTCATCTAACCTTGATGCAGGTTAAGCACACCTCTTTGTATTTCTATTTTCTTTCCCATCTAACTTTGATGCAGATTAAGCACACCTCTTTGTGTTTCCACACTTATTTTCTTTCTTCTATAACCTTGATGCAGGTTAAGCACATCTCCTTGTGCCTCTATTTTCTTTCTCATCTAACTTTGCTGTAGGTTAAGTCTCTTAATATGATACATGGATCCGACGGTGATCATGGATCAATGGGAAAAACTTGCACATTCTTCTACTCATATCTGCCGAGTCTTAAACAACAATTGCATCAATCTATTTTCTTTCTTCTATAACCTTGATGTGGCTTAAGCATGTCTCCTTGTGCCTCTATTTTCTTTCTCATCTAACTTTGATGCAGGATAAGTCTCTTAATTTGATACATGGATCCGATGGTGATCATGGATCAATGGGGAGAACTTGCACATTCTTCTACTCATTTATGTTGAGCCTTAAACAACTATTGCATCAATCTATTTTCTATCTATCTATCTCTTTCTAACATTGCATCAATCTATTTCTCTCACTATCATCTTTATTCGTAGGCTTTATCACTCATTCTATCTAAATCTTTCTAACCTTTATTTTGTAGGTTTTCACAATCTATGTATTCCCAGATTCTCCTATTTAGGGGGAGTGTTAACCGATAGGGAGTATATGAAAATCATTTTCTAACTAGATTCTCAATTTAAAGTTCTCTAAATTCAAAATCTCTCTCTAAAATGACTTTTCTTTCATCCTCGCCTTTTTGTTTTGACAAAAGGGGGAGAAGATTGTAAACAAAGACGGTAACAGTTAACTCTTACACTTTACTATCTATGACGTTAACATTGTTTGTCAGCATCAAAAAGGGGGAGATTGTTAGTGAAAATACTACGATATTCAATCTATACATCCTTGTTGGTTTTGTTGATGACAAACATGTAACTTGTAATATATAATGTAAAATGTACAAGTTACTCGTAATCATATTTCGTGTATACTTACACGTTTCTATATTTGTAAAAATAAAGATATATAGTTTTTACATCATTAAGTAACATGCATTGCAAAACCTAGACAAATCCTTCAAGAAAATTTGATCATTAATATGGTTTTAGCAGTTGACTTAACCAAAGATTTACAAGTTTAATTGCTGATTTTCTGTCAGACCAGTGAAACCCGTCGGACTGCTTGGTAAAGGGTCCGTCGAGGTCCGTGGGTACTTGGACCTTGTCTATAAATAGACCACATGCTTACTTATTTCTCACACCTTTCCATCGTATTCTTCTCTCTGTATCTGATCCTCTATCAGATCTTTCTTCTCTCTAACATGTAGATCTTAGATCTATAATTTTTCTTCTTCTTGTTTAGTGTTTCTCTTTGTAGATATGGAGATCACTTGGAGGTGTAAACAAGATCAAGAAGTTCAAACACAAGACATGCATCAAGTCATTGTGTCACCTCTATATAGACTAGTTTCTTTGTACTTGTCATCTCATGGTATTATGTCTAAGATCTATGATCTTGACATCTTGTGTGTTTCTTAACCGAGATCCATGACTTATCATCATTAATATATACATTTTATACAGCGGAAAGGCCAAAGGCTAAGTACGTGTTAACTTTGTGCATAGATCCATATTTCTCCTTGATGAGATCTATGATCTTGATGCATCATGACTCGAGTTGATAAGGATTACAAATATATCAAGACATGTTCTTCAATATGTAATCCATGATCTAGGCATGATACCTTTCCTAATAGATAACTATGTCAAAAAATTAAGTTAACAAGTAAACCCTTCGGCCGAAGACTAGTGGCAGGTGGTCCCGTGGAGCTTTCATATCATAGAGTCATCTCTCTCTATCTATCTATCACAAACTATCACAAAATTCATGTGTGTTGTCGATTCTTGTGTGAACCTGGTACTTGGATTAGTACCTACAAATGTTGTAAGATTAGAAGTCATGTTGGTTCTAATTGTGTGTTAGAACCCGGGTGTTGGTCATATCCTTTGTGCAAGATGAAGGTTTATTAGTTCATAACAATTATACAAAACCCTAAACGAGATCAAAGGCTACATATAGCGGAAGCAATTTAACAAGATCATAATAAACACAATTATAATTAATCGAAAGAGGGTTACGTACCTTTTAGCTAAAGCAAATCCACAAGATAAAGACCGAATCACCAATAAAGGTTTATAATGTACACCACCAAGATATAGTCTAAAGTAAGACTATATTATGTTCTTGTACACACGTAATACAACGAGCTAACCATGAGTCTAGCACGTGTAAACCGAGCTTCAACGCTTGTGGAGAATTTAACCAACAACCCTAGAGAGGGGCTAGGACTAGATTATAAGCTAAACTGAATACCAAGAAAAAACCACACAAAACCCTTTTATGGTTTTGTGTTGCGATCAGCCAAAGAGGGAGAGAATAGAAAGTGTGTATGAATTATGAGGGGAAGAATTGTTTATACAGGCCTAAGAATTCTTGTGGCCCAAGTAAAAAAATATAAGGAAAGTTTTTTCCTTCCCTTTTGTCCCCATAACCGACGGTCGAACACCCCCTTTGTGGGGTGTTTCGTAACCTTATTTTCTTCTTCCTTTTAATTCCACAACGCTCGTTAATACTTAACTCTTAATTATTTAATGGTCGTTAAAGTTATAGCTCGATTTAATTTAATAAATATAAGAAATATATTTATTAAATAAATTAACTCGTTACGTATTGAGTGCAATCCCGTAATCTTGAGTTTGATCTTATCACACGACAATTAAATATAAGTCCATAAACTTTCAGCTCCCACTTGGACATATTTCGAATATCGTGATTACATTGACTAGCGTCTAGTTACACAAGCAATGTCTCTAGTACAACTCGAGTAAGGTCTCCTGGATAAAACCTTTTAATGGTTCATCATTATTATTGTAGGTCCTCGTAATCCGTGGATTATTCTTTATGTTTGATTTGATCAAGTGAGTGAGAAAGAGATGAAGAACTAGAGATGAACTAGAGAGAGAAAGTAGAGAGAAAGGAGAGGTAGAGAGGAAGTAATATTAGATTGAATGAAACCAACAACCACCCCTCCTAACATGCTAGGAGGGTGTATATATAGCCCACCCTACATGTGGGCTTAATGGGTTATATTGTTACATATTAGATCACGATCCCATACTACGTACATATCATTGGGGTGACTGATCCTTCCTAAATACGTAAAAACGTATTTCCAACAATCTCCCCCTAAGGGAGGTCACTCCAAGTTACAATGTCCTAAATAGTCTATAGCTCGTGGTCTATGCTAACAATGATGTGACCGAGACTTTCTTTGGAAAAACGTATTTCCAACAATCTCCCCCTAAGGGAGGTCACACCATTTTACAAAATCTTAAACCTAGCATACTATCCTTGAGTCTTCGATCTTTTTCTTGTGAATATGCTGATGAGATCTTTAGCTTTAGTCTTTGAGCATGTTTCCTTGCCTTGATCTTGTGCATTAATCACTTGTGAAATTTTCTTACTCGTGACTTCATGTTCCACATACTTATACTTTTATGAATTCTTGAAAGCTTCAGAGTTTGATACAGCGGAAGACTTGACTTTTAGGCTTTCTTGAATTTGTTGAAGTATTAAGTGCAGAAAGTATAACAATGCGGGGACGACTTCTTCCTGGATGCCGCAATGCCACCTTCTTGTTACGCTGCATAAGACAATTAGCAACAAAACATATACACGGATGAAATGGCCTTGAACATTTCATTCTAATTCGGCAGCATTTTACCGCCGGTCGGTTAAGACCGTTGTAGGATATAAAATATCGTACTTTTGGCAGGTAGTTTTAATTAAGAACCTCCTTTACAAGATTTCGTGGGTAAACCGTTCTCTTTACTCGATCATCCAAAGCTGACTGCGAACGTAAAGAGTGAATCATTTGAATAGAATTATCCGCATGATTGAAATCGTCAATTCATGCTCCTGGAACAAGTGAAATTCATTTAAGAACCGCATCATTGTTGTTTTCTAGTTGTCACAAGCTTGATTCATATAGAATCTTGGAAGTCACCTACCAAGTGATGTTTGATGTTAACACTAGAAGAATTTCCATTCGTCACTGTCAATACTAAAAAGTATGACTCTGAATGTTCTGGCAAGATCACTAAGATATTGCGTAGAGGCCTGGAACGTGTTTAAATTCAGTTAAGAATTAAACCAGTGTTGCTATCCAGTTATCACAAGTTTGATTCATAAAGAATCGCACAAGTCACCTACCATGAGATTTTTAATGTTCGCTCAAGAAGTATTTCCATATTCATTGTAAATACTTTCGTATTACTCGGATGTTCAGGCAAGATCATGAAGATTTTACGTAGGACTCTTAAAATCTTTCTTACTTTTCACAGTGTGTGAAGAAGCAATGAACAATGAAAGTGTGTCCTAATGAGATATTTGATGATCTCAAATGGCTCTAGACTCGATCGTGTATTTTGGATTTTAGTGATCGGAGGCTGGAGAGGAGTGCCACCTTTTCAATACCAATTTATTCGGAGTGAATAAATCAATAGATAACGTGTTGATATCCGTGTGATTAAAACAAATATCTTTCAAGAGATATCTGAGTTAGCTGGGATGGGTTGCGCATTGCATCACTGGGTCCATGATGTTTTTCTTCAATATCAAGAATCATTAAAAATGATCTCAATAGCATATGAGTTGACCCGGTTTCTGCCTAAGTTGTAATGAGGGCTTCTTTCTTTTCACCCTTTATCTTTACAATTCTTTTTCATTCTTCAACCCCTTCAATGCTTACCAATACGTCATAACTAGCACCTTGTTATTCTAGTGTTAACTTAAGTACTTGGTCGGCATTTTGCTACGTTCACAATCTTTCTCCATCTTTCATAAGGACTACTATTTCTAGCTATGGAATGTCCTTGGGAAGATTCCTTCGGTTCTAGAAGAATCATTGGACTTTAACCTATCCTACCATCCTTATGTCACCACAATCTTCACCGTCATGAATAGAGATGTTTTAGGTAAGTGTATGTCACCATGAAATCCATTTTGATATCCAAATCCATTTTGCTCCCCTTAACATATGCCATGATATTCGAAAACATTTCGCACATGTCGGGATGAGCCAGCACATTAAGTCAAACCATTATTGATCTCAATATTAAATCACATTTCCTCCCCCATATTAAAAATATTAACCTAATCGATGTTTTTAATATCAATTGATTTAATAGAATTTTAAGAAAAAAATTGGGAAAAAAATGCAAATCTAATTATCTTTATGATTTACAAAAGCTCCCCCTCAAATTAATGAGGGTGTACTTGAAACGTAAATTAAATAACTTTTAAAAACAAGTGTAAGGTACTTATCATGTGCAAAGATCATATATGATAATGTATTCACAAGATTAGCAATTTACGAGGTTGGACCTGAATGATGGAGAACATCATATGATAGAATCACATGGTTCTTGTTCACGAATGTTGGTCGCCTCGTCACGTCTGAAGTTATCTCTTGACACCATGTGTACGATTGATATCATTGTCTTGACACCAATTAGTGACCTTGGCATTTTCGGCATCAAAGATACTTAATGCTGGACAATTGCTCCCCCTTAATTGTTGACCCGTGTTCTATTGAAAGAGTTGCAGTCGCCGTTTGAGTAGTTGCATCGTCGAGTATGTAGATATCAATTGTAAATTGCTATGATTGCAGAGATGATAACTTCATAAAAGCAAGATTTCTCTTGTTTTAACAAATAAATGCACTACCACGTACATATATTCGTGTTAGATTATGTTCTTACGTAAACACAATCCCTTACATGGTTATAAAGTAAACCATGCCCGAGAAAATTAATTCCCGTTGTTGATTCAAAGCTTTCCGGTGAAATGCTTGACTTGAATATGAAAAGCGAGTTACTATCTCAAATAATAGCAAGCCAGTTTGAGCATGTTTTAAATCATTTAAACTTCTGCTCGAACTTTATTTACAACCCGTTGTCATTATTGAACGACATTTCTAGGATCGTAAATATTATCGATTCCAGAAGACATGCTCTGTTTATCAAAATATTTTTGAACACACAATTTTGAAAGATTAAGAAAAACTTTTGAAAAATTCTCGAAAAATTGTGTTCAACATTTTGAGAACCAATTACTTGAGCTTAAGATGTTGAATATCTTACTAAATGAGCTCAAGTCCGAGAAGTTGTAAACTTCCCGTTGTGAGGATAAGTTTATCATCGGTGATAAACTTTCCTTAAATTGAAGAACGAGTCCTAAGTTGACATTTACTTAGAAGTCGTTTTCATGAGCTTGAAAAACTTTTGAACGTTTTAAC
Organism: Glebionis coronaria; assembly: GCA_025667525.1. Taxonomy (NCBI): domain Eukaryota; kingdom Viridiplantae; phylum Streptophyta; class Magnoliopsida; order Asterales; family Asteraceae; genus Glebionis; species Glebionis coronaria. The sequence continues at coordinate 166,232,798 of CM046874.1, forward strand.
GTAAAGCTCATGACCGAGAAAGGTGAATCTCTCGTTATGAAGAAAATTTCTCTTATTTAAAAGATACACATTCCTTTATGAGCTTAAAACTTGGAATGTTTAATACAAGCTCATCACCGAGAAAAATTAATTTCCCGTTGCGAGGGTAAATTATCATTTAAAGATAAACTTCCCTAGAATTGAAATCCGAGTTACAGTCTGATATTTAACTGTAAGTCATGTGCATGAGCTTAAAAACTTTAAATGTTTTTAATAAAAGCTCATGCCCGGGAAATATTAATTTCTCGTTGTGAGGATAAGTTTATAATCGGCGATAAACTTTCCTTTCTTTGAAGATCGGGTCATCGTCTGACATTTAACGATGTGCCATATTTGTGAGCTTAACCGCAAATCCCCTGAGACGCTTGATTCTTAGATATCAGCTTCTTCAGCAACCAAACTCTGAGAGTGTCCTTAGTTGTACGGTATACAAAGATTGGACCGATGTGTTCTTGTAGAACGTGGACTTTGGTACATGCATTCTCATTAGGAGTTTGTATGCTTAGATATGGGCTAGCGATATCTATTTTAGAACCATACAGGGGTTCACAGTTAACTTTACTTGTGCCAAAGGTGTCATGAATATATAATTCACTTTTCTTAGCTGCCAAACGTTTCCTTTTATAGAATACCTTAAGTTCAGACTTGAGTGATGTATCATCCTTTTCGATTTCCTCCCTAGTAGTCTTAGTAGGATCAGAGACTATCCTAGTTACAGGGTACTCGTTTCCTACAAGCGTGAAATTTCTACCAGTTGGGCGCCAAACTTTACCAATGGGTTTGATTTTAGCTATCCATCGGGATTTAGTTCTAGCATGGGAGTTCACCTCATGAAGGAATTTCTTGACACAAGAGTCATGAGTTGCTTTAAAGACACATTTCTTACATGTTTTACAAGTAGCATATGTAATGTCCGAGTAAGATCTAGAATTCCTAGATGATTGATTGATGCTGCTAGGATATGACATGCTACGGTTAGCAGTGTTGGGTAATCTAGAAGGCATCTGACTAGGTTTGAAATTCATATCTCTTACTTGTGTCTTTTTCTTAGCTTCCCTCAGACCAAACTTATGGTCAACATCGTTTGAACTAGTTCTAGACATGTTCTTTGAACTATTCTTAGAGAAGCTAGGTGCAATCATGTGATTAGGTCTTGTTAAAGCTGATTTATTCATGTTGGTCCTAGTTGATGGAGTGACTGTTCAAGAAATATGAAACGTATCAACTTGGGAGGCAAACCGCGGTCTCGAGAATTGTGGTTGCTCGGATCTAAATGCAGTCGGTTGTCTAACGGACTGATTATTAGGCGGTTTCCCAAAGATTGATGGTTTTTCAAGCTTAGTGTCCATACTAGTTCCTTTCGTTTTCCTTAACTCGTTTTTCAACGCAGCTATATCAAAAACCTTTTCTTGAACTTGAGCCTTTAAAGTCTCATTCTCTTTGAGCAATTTATCTTGGGATGCCAATTTAGATTGTAGCAAAAAGATTATCCTTTTCAGATTTAGAATCTAGAACTTTTTGATCCAATTTTCGGTCAAGAACAATGTTTGACTTTTCAAGTTTTTCAAAATATGTTTCAAATTTGTTCATTTTGTTCGAAAATTAAAGTTTGGCATCATCAAGATCTTTTTGTTGCCGAGCTACTATTGTTTCGAGCTCTTTAACCTTGAAATCAGAAGTAGTTAATGAAGCAGTCATAAGGCAATTATCATGACTGTTAGCATTTTGAACACTTTCTCCCACATGTCAGATGAATCAGAAATGGTATCGCTATCACTATTTTCCATCCCATGTTTGTCATAATTAGGTCGAAATGCTCAATATGCGGTATTTCATCAGCATATACATCATATACAACATGACATTGTACCATATTTGTAGTCTCTTCGTCATAAGCGGGTATGGTGTCATCATAAGATATGTTTGTACCATTCCCTGACGTGTTGCTGATATCATGCTTTGCTATTGATTCCACGCCCTTGTAATCTGCATGCTCTAAATTGTCAACCGTATGATCATTCTCCTCTGGCATCTGCATCGGATTTTCTTGCTTCTAATTATCATAATCAATTTGAAGTCGTGCTCTTTCTTGAAACAATTGCGTAAGAGAGTTCACGTATTTGCACATGGTTCCTTGGAAGTCTTGAATCTTGATATGCATGTCTTCAAGGAATGACTGACAGAGCCCTGAATTTTCTTTCTTGGCAGTATCAAATTGAAGAAAAATCGATAATTGTTTCAACAGAACTTGAAGTGCAAATACGGATTCAATGTGATTAAAGTCTTCTTTATCATGTTTCTTCTCAAGAATATACAAATTCATCATCATATCATCGAGAAAGAAAGGAGCATCTTGACCAAAGACTGCCACAAAGGATGGTCCATACGTGAGCTTTGTAAACTCGTGGAGATGACATTCAAATCTTCTAAATAAGACTTGACATCTTTTTCTTGCTTCTTTTTGCATCTTCTGCAGTTCTCCCTCTTGATATGTCGAACTCAACCAATCCATTAATGATATCATGCTTTGCTATTGATTCTACGCCCTTGCAGTGTTCAGGCTCCAAATTGTCAACCGTATGATCATTCTCCTCTAGCATCTGCATCGGATTTTCTTGCTTCCAATTATCATAATCAATTTGAAGTCGTGATCTTTCTTGAAACAATTGCATAAGAGAGTTCACGTATTTGCACACGGTTTCTTGGAAGTCTTGAATCTCGATATGCATGTCTTCAAGGAATGACTGACAAAGCCCTGAATTTTATTTCTTGGCAGTATCGAATTGAAGAAAAATCGATAATTGTTTCAACAGAACTTGAAGTGCAAATACGAATTTAATGTGATTAAAGTCTTCTTTGTCATGTTTCTTCTCAAGAATATCCAATTTCATCATCATAACATCGAGAAAGAAAGGAGCATCTTGACCAAAGACTGCCACAAAGGATGGTCCATACGTGAGCTTTGTAAACTCGTGGAGATGACATTCAAATCTTCTAAATAAGACGTGATATCTTTTTCATGCTTCTTTTTGCATCTTCTGCAATTCTCCCTCTTGATATGTCGAACTCAACCAATCCATTAATGATTAAATCCGCTAAATATGTGTTCTCGAGAAACCAAAAATTCTCCAAGGCAAAATTACACGTAAAAATTTTCAAAAACACGTTTTTTGTGAAAATATTTTCGGAATATTTTGAGATCCTCGGAATAAATGGAGTTTTGAGAATAACTGCAGATTTTCGGATAAATTGAAAGCTTTTCGGATAAATTGCACTTCTTCGGATAAATGCACGAATTCGGAAAAATTGCACTTCTTCGGATAAATGCACGAATTCGGATAAATTGCACTTTTTCGGAAAAATGACTATTTTCGGAATAAATCACACTTCTTCAGATAATTGCAAGCTTTTCGGATAAAGTGACCGAATTCGGATAAAGGCTGTTTTTCGGATAAAGGCTATTTTTTTTAGATAAAGGTTGTTTTAGGATAAAGGTTGTTTTTCGGATAAAGCATGTTTTCGAAATAATGGCTGTTTTTCGGATAAAGGCTGTTTTTCAGATAAAGCCTGTTTTTGGAATAAAGGTTGTTTTTCAGATAAAGCCTGTTTTTCGGATAAAGGTTGTTTTCGGATAAAGCCTGTTTTTGGAATAATGGTTGTTTTTTGGATAAAGGCTGTTTTTCGGATAAAGGTTGTTTTTCGGATAAAGGCTGTTTTCGAATAAAGCCTGTTTTCGGAATAATGGTTATTTTTCGGATAAAGGCTTTCTTGGGATAAATTTGCAATTTTCGTAATAAACAACAAAATCAATAGCCGACACCCTGTTTACGGATCTAAATCCATTGTTAATTGAAAAATACCCAAAAAATCACCCAAATAATAAAAAACTTTGCGATTTTAACCAAATCAGTTAACCCAAATCACTACCACATCTACGTAGTCGATTTGTTAACAAATTTAAACAACAAAAACGCAAAAAAGTTTCATGATTTGAGCTTGATTATATCAAAACCCACCAAAATAAATCAAAACAAAAACAAGAATAAACCAATCTAACCTTGGCTCTGATACCAATTGTAGGTCTACGTAATCCTTGGATTATTCTTTATGTTTGATTGATCAAATTAGTGAGAAAGAGATAATGAACTAGAGATGAACTAGAGAGAGACAGTAGAGAGAAAGGAGAGGTAGAGAGAGAAAGTAATATTAGATCGAATGAAACCAACAACCACCCCTCCCAACATGCTAGGAGAGGGTATATATAGCCCACCTTACATGTGGGCTTAATGGGTTATATTGTTACATATTAGATCACGATCTCATACTACGTATACATCGTTGGAGTGACCGATCCTTCCTAAATACGTAAAAACGTATTTCCAACAATCTCCCCCTAAGGGAGGTCACTCCAAGTTACAATGTCTTAAATACTCTATAGCTCGTGATCTATGCTAACAACGATGTGACCGAGACTTTCTTTGGAAAAACGTATTTCCAACAATTATTCTCTTTTTATTTCTAATACAACGTTAATAAGGATATGAGTCTTAGTCATTCCTTTCAATAACCATTATGTTTCTCGTTCACAGATTCAGCAAAATTACCAAAACAAATTTGGGTGTGGCCACACAAACATCTTACTTATCCCACGATGGGCCTTGCTGCATTAAAACTCCAAAACGAAATTGTTGGAAATAAATCCCATATTTACTACAAGCAAAACCAATGAATTTTTCAACACTTTTAAAAATAATCCTTATAGCTACTAGTTACGTTTAGCGTTAGATTATTCACAAAAATGCATAGATTCATAACAGTTTTCTAGTATCTCAAGTCTAAGGATAACTATTTATGATTTACTTGATGACAAAGATCCACAAAGTAAAATCATATTGTTGGGATAAGTCCAATATTTGATTCATCGAATATCAACCAAAATCGATCAATATACTTTCAAGTATACTATATCGCAATTTTGAATTGTCTCACCAAGAACCTTCAGGGGCCCGAATTAAGAAGCAGGAGTGGGGTTTATCCCCTAAGGAGAAGGTTCGATGCTTGCATACTGCCCAATTGGATGTCACTGTAAGCTCGAATCACTAACTACTAACTCGCCGTTCAAAAAAAATCGACAACAGACATTTAGCATAACAAATATTCATGGATTACAACATGTAAAATAGGATATAAAATTAAGTAATAAGAATAAACGAAACCCAATATTTATTTTATTAAATAATAATGTCTTAACATCCTTATACAAATACTAATCACAAATTTATTGCATGAAATCGCTAGCTAGTTGCAGCCCAATAGCCTTGACATGCTTAACTACCTTTGGTTTAGGCAAAACCTTAGTAAAAGGATCAACTACATTATCATCTGTGTGAACTTTTATTAATTTTATTTCATGAGCTTCTACTTGTTCTCAAACGTAGTGATATCTACGTTTGAAGTGTCTGGCGCCTTTTATGATTCTAGCATCATTGGCGAACATGATTATGACAGAATTGTCACAATACATATTTATTAGGTTCTTTTATTGAAAGCATCACCCCAAGATCTCCAATAAAACTTCCTAATACAAACCACATTCCTTTCGTACTCTTTAAGTACTGGCTTCCCTCCGAACACCAAAACATTTCTTTTCGTATTCCTCAAATACTTTTGAAAATATTTAACAACAACCCAGTCGAGCTTCCCTGAATTCTGTTGGTAACGACTGACCATGTTCTGAGCAAACGTCACATCAGGCCTTGTGCATCTTACATCATACACAATAGATCCTATAGCCGAAGCATAAGGCACCTTCTGCATGTATGCGTCCTCTTTAGGAGTTGATGCATCCATCTGATGACTTAGATTATGCTTAACTTCCATAGGTTGAAAACCTTTCTTGGAATTATACATATTATACTTCTTCAATATCTTATCTATAAACATCTTGACTAAGAAATTAACCGTCTTTTCCTATCTCGATAGATCTTAATTCCCAGAATGTATGCAACTTCTCCTAAATCCTTCCTTGAAATTTTTTTCCAAGATAATCCTTAACAGCTTTAAGTCTTGGAATGTTACTTCCCATGATTAATATGTCATCAACATACATGACTAGAAATACTACATCACTCCCACTAGCTTTGAGATATATACATGGATCATCACGATTTTGAATAAATCTGAACTTTTTGATTTCTTCATCAAATCGTTTATTCCATTGACGTGGTGCTTGCTTTAAACCATAAATAGATCTTTGAAGTTTACACACGTGCTTTGGATTTTTAGGATCAACATACCCTTCTGGTTGTTGCATATAGATGTATTCATCTAAACGACCGTTCAAGAAGGCATTTTTAACATCCATTTGCTGCTATAGCTATGAGAATCCTAATATCTCTTAAGTCTACTACAGGAGAAAATGTCTCTTCGTAGTCTACGCCAAAAGTTTGAATAAAACCTTTAGCTACTAAACGAGCTTTAAAGGATTGTATTTTTCCGTCCATGTCAGTTTTCTTCTTGTATATCCACTTATGTCTCACTATTTTAGCATTTGGTGGTGGATCTACAAGAATCCAAACATCATTAACTTTCATGGATTTCATTTCCTCATCTATAGCAACCATGCACTTATCCTTCTTAGTATCAAGCATGGCGGATTTATAATTAGCAGATTCTCCAAGATCCCCTACTTCATCATCATCCTCTATATTAAGACATATATTTCTATTTGCGTTTTTAATCCTTTTGGATCTTCGCATAGGAACTAATTCCAGTGGAACCGCCAGACTTTCTGGTTCTACAGTAATTATTTCGCTAGTGTTTTCAGAAGGTAATGTATCTATATGACTCTCTTCAAGATCATAATTTCTCCCACTGAATTCTTGATTTACAAGATCACTTTCAAGGAAGTCTGCATAACTAGCAACAATCACTTTATTCTCAAGTGGATAATAAAAGTAGTACCCCATAGTTTCCTTAGGGTATCCTACAAAGATACATTTCATAGATCGTTGTTGGAGTTTTTCGCCCGAGTCACGTTTCACATACGCCTCGCAAACCCAGACCTTTAAATAAGACAAATATGGCTTTTTACCATGCCATAATTCATATGGTGTCTTATTCACCTTCTTCGTGGGAACCATATTTAAAATGCGAACCGCAGATTCGAAGGCATAATCCCAAAAGGATAATGGTAAAGTTGTAAGATTAAACATAGATCGTATCATATCTAATAGTGTACGATTTCTCCTTTCGGATACACCATTTTGTTGTGGAGTATAGGGAGAAGTAAGATGCTGAACAATTTCATTATCACTTAGATAATCTTTAAACTCTTGACTTAAGTATTCACCACCTCTATCAGAACGAAGAGCTTTAATCTTCTTTCCTAGTTGCAATTCTACTTCTGCTTTAAACACTTTGAATGTTTCAAATACCTTATGTTTATGCTTAAGTAAATAAACATAACCATAATGGTTATAATCATTCGTAAATGTTAAGAAGTAGCTAGCACCTTTCTTTGACACATGTCTAAGTGGTCCACACACATCAGTGTGTATTAAACCAAGTAGATCAGTAGCCCTTTCAATATTATTTTTAAAAGGTTTCTTGGTCATCTTTTTAGAGATACAAGACTCACATTTATCAAATGATTCATCATTGATATTTTCCAAAATACCTTCACGTTGAAGCTTTTGTATACGAGTCTTCCCGATATGGGCAAGTCTGCAATGTCAAATATAAGAAGAGTTCTTGTCAAACTTTCTCTTCTTACTCATGCTAAAAACATAATTATTATTATACTTGGATTCATTATCATGCATGTCTATTTTAAACACACCATTCACAGAAATTGCATTTAAATAGAAAATACCATCTTTCCAAACAGAAATTCTATTATTATCAATAGTGTGAACGAATCCAGTATTCAACAAACAAGAAAAGAAAATATAACAATTGTAGGTGCATAATGACAATCATTTAAAATCAGTACTAGACCCGAAGGTAAAACTAAATTAAATATTCATATAGCTTCAACCGCTGCTTGTGCACCATTGACCACTTGCAGAAATTGTTCCCCATAGGATAACTTCCTTTCCAACTTAAATCCCTGTAGCATATTACAAATGTTTATACCGCATCCCGTATCATATACCCAGGAATTTAGTTTGTATGTCAAATTAAGTAATTCAATCATAAATAAAGTACCTGAAGTTGCAGCGCTCTACTCAGACTTCTTCTTTATTTCTCACAACTCTTCGAGGTAAAGAGGAAAATTCCTCTTCCAGTGACCACTTGCCTTGCAATGGTGACAAGTATCATCCTTCTGAGGTTGATTATTCTTAACAAAGTTCTGTTTAGGTTTCGAGTAAGTCGCAACTTGCTTGCACTTATCACCCTTGCCTTTTCCTTTCTTTTTGTTTGCTTGCGGTTTTGGCTTACTCACTCTACCCTTTTGTATTGTTAGTACAGGAGGAGTAGAGGTAGATGCCTTGTCCTTTAACCCCTTTTCATAGTCAATGAGCATTGCATGCAAATCATTATTTGTCTTCCCCGCGCAATGCATATTATAGTTTCTAACAAAATCATTGAAGTCCTTGTTAAGGGACCTATTGATCAAGTCAATAGACATATTATGATCATAGGCTTGTCCTAGTGCAATGATTTTTCCATATAACCCCTCATCTCCATGTAATATGCACTAACGGACTTTCCAGGAGTTTGCTTGCAGCTATGCAAAGCATCTACTAAGTCGTAGATCTCCACAGCCTGCGGCTTCTCGAACATAGCCTTGAGTTCATCAAGCATACACTTTGGCGAAAATAGCTCATACTTCTTTTGAAGTGGAGGGGACATTTTCCCTAGCATTAAGCAAGCCACATCCGAGTGCTTCTTAATAGTAGCAGCGTGTTCAAGCCTTTGGCCTTCAGAAGCTCCTTCAGCAAGATCCTCCGGATAAGGAGTGGTCAAGATATCAATAGTACCCGCTACTCTCAAGACAATTCTTAGTGAGCGGTACCAATCATTGAAGTTAGGGCCAGTAAGTTCAGGACGATCAAAAAAAGTTTTGAACGCAAAACTTGAAGTTTTATTGTTGGGTTGAGCCATTTCTACAGAAATAAATTCAAATATTAGTATTTTCGATAATAAAATACTTTAAAGAAAATAAAATTACCCCGGTATATAAACCATAGTATTTTCCTTGAATCCGAGAACATATATTGACATAGATCCATTACATCAGTTGATCTGGTAGTAATGAATGTACTCAACATAGTGACTTGTCGAACAATTCAATTGACAAACAATTTTCAATTTCTAGATATTTAAGGGATTTACATTGCCAAAAAAACGTTTTACATTGTAAACATGTTTCATCCCTTCTAAGTGCCTTAAGTTTCCAGATCTCACTAAGTAACTTAATTAAGTCGTCTAATCTGAATAACATAAAACTATTATGCGAATTCTCATTCTATGAAAGTTTTCTCTCCATCACAACATCGTCCAAAAATCTCATATGACGACGTAGTAATTTTAAGTGTCGTCAATTAGATAGCATTCGACTTAAGTTTTAAGGGTATAAATTTGATGTCAAAATCAATATATGGAGAAGCATCCATACAACTCCATAGCATAAGTTTAATAAAATATTTAGTAAATTTTTTCACAAGACAAAATTTCTACATAAATTATGTTGAGGTATTGGTTAAACCAATCAAGGAATTTACCCACAACTATTCACAACGTACTTACGGCTAAAGCACAAAGCAGTAACCTTATTCATTGTGATTCAGATGTGAATTTGTGGTATATCAACCTTAAGGTATAATACAAATAATAATCATAGGTAATTTCAGTTTGACGCACAGGCGAGCCAGGAATTTGGTCAGCGACTAATGGCTTAACACCTTCTTCCTTAACCGGGTACATGACCAGCGGTGCGTTATACCCACTTTATAGTTTGTCAAAAGGAGTATGCCGTTAGATTATTATTGCAATTCACCAATCAACGTAATTCTATGTAATTTAGATCTCAAACAAATCTTAATTTGAATATGATGTAGTCCATATTTGTTTATTCTTTAAAAAAAACCCTTGTTTACAATAATTCGTCCAATTTTAACATAAATAAGTAAAAAAAGCTAAATCATTAACACATAATAACAATTTATATATGCAATAAATAAAGCAAATAGGCACATGCATACGATTTATTTAATAATCATCAAATCTAGGTTTTTATATTAGATTTATTGAATCAAATAAAGAAAGTGTCACATAAAATCATATAAACATACAATTTTACGATCCATGAAAACATGCACGTTCATCATGGATCCACCCAAGTCTCTTAACAATTAAATCTCCTCGGATCATAGCCTTTAATTTACATGACATAACAATCAATCATGCAATTTAATCTAAAATTATACAACATGTAATTTAGGGTTTCAAAAATAATTCCCTTTTTTAAAAAAATTTTTGGCCAAACCCTCATTTTTAAGAAAACCTAAAAAACATGTAGTTTTAACTCAAAATAATTATTAATTAAAAAACTTTAGATTTTCGATAATTATAACATGTTAAAACGGCTCTCCGATACCAGTGAAGATTTATTAGTTCATAACAATTATACAAAACCCTAAACGAGATCAAAGCACAAATATAGCGGAAGCGATTTAACAAGATCATAATAACACAATTATAATTAATCGAATTAGGGTTACATACCTTTTAGCTAAAGCAAATCCACAAGATAAAGAACGAATCACCAATAAGGGTTTATAACGTACACCACCAAGATATAGTCTAAAGTAAGTATATTACGTTCTTGTACATACGTAATACAACGAGTTAACTATGAGTCTAGCACCGAATACCAAGAAAAAACCTCACAAAACCCTTTTGTGGTTTTGTGTTGCGATCGGCCAAAGAGGGAGAGAAGATAATTTGTGTATGAATTATTAGGGTGAGGGGTTGTTTATATAGGCCAAGGAATTCTTGTAGCCCAAGTAAAAACAAATATAATGAAAGTTTTTTCCTTCCCCTTTGTCCCCATAACCGACGATCGAACACCCCCTTGCGGGGTGTTCTGGAACCTTCTTTTCTTCTTCTTTTTAATTCCACAATGCTCGTTAATACTTAACTCTTAATTATTTAACGGTCGTTAAATTTAAAGCTCGATTTAATTTAATAAATATATTTATTAAATGAATTAAATCTTTACGTGTTGAGTGCAATCCCGTAATCTCGAGTTTGATCCTTAAGAAGATTGAAAGATTTAAGACACTCTTTAGAAAAGATAAAAGGAGTATCTTTTTCCAAGAGGTGGGTCATCGGGTGAGCGATTTTAGAAAAATCTTGAATGAATCGACGATAGAAGCCCGCATGACCAAGGAAACTTCTCACACCCTTCACGGTTGAAGGTGGAGGTAATTTGGCTATGACATTCACTTTGGCACGGTCCACTTCCAGCCCGGCTTTTGAGATTTTATGTCCAAGAACAATGCCTTCTTTTACCATGAAATGGCATTTTTCCCAATTTAGAACAAGGCGAGTGTCTTCACACCGCTTAAGCATGCGTTCTAAATTGGCAAGGCAAGTAGAGAAAGAATCACCATAGACCGAGAAATCATCCATGAAGACTTCCATAGTTTCTTCAACCATGTCATGGAAGATAGCCATCATACACCTTTGGAAAGTCCCAGGAGCATTGCATAAGCCGAAAGGCATTCATTTGTAAGCAAATGTTTCATAAGGACAAGTGAATGTGGTTTTCTCTTGGTCTTTAGGATCGATGGGAATTTGAAAATACCCGAAGAAACCGTCTACAAAGCAGTAATAGTCATTACCCGCTAGACGTTCAAGCATTTGGTCCATAAAAGGAAAGGGAAAATGATCCTTTCTCGTAGCATCATTGAGTTTGTGATAGTCTATACAAACTCTCCACCCTGTAACGAGACGAGTAGGAATCAACTCGTTGTTTTCATTGGGCACAACGGTGATTCCGCCTTTCTTAGGCACACAATGGACCGGACTAACCCAGGGTGAATCCGAGATAGGGTAGGTCATTCCCGCATCAAGAAGTTTGATAACCTCTTTTTTGATAACGTCATGGATCTTGGGATTCACCCTTCTTTGGTTTTGAATATTGGGTTTAAAGTCGTCCTCCATGAGAATTTTATGTGTGCAAAAGTAAGGATCAATTCCACGAATATCGGAGATTTTCCAAGCAATCGCTTTCTTATGATTCTTCAGCACGTTGATAAGTCGAGATTTTCTTCTTCTTTCAAGTCCTTAGCGATGATGAAGGGTGACTTCTTATTGTCTTCAAGGAAAACGTACTCGAGATGAGAAGGTAGGTCCTTAAGCTCTAAATCTGGAAGATTTTCGATGGAAGGTATAGTCAAATTCGGATCATCGATAAAGATTTCCTTTGGAGATGGTGGAGAAATATGGTCCTCATTGAGAAGTTTCTTAATGGTACGAATGTCTTCATCCCAATTGGAGAGAGAATCGTCATATTTTAAGTCCACATCCCCCAAAGTTGCTTCAAAGTCTTTAAAAAGGAAATCACTTTCTCCAAATGGAGTTAGTGATGGAGCAATAGAGGCAACGGTCTCAACAATGGGTAGAGAAGAAGAACCACTTTTACAAGCGTCTTTGAAATGATCTTCACAAGCCTCATCAAGAACGTCAATGAAATTAACGCTCTCGTTTTCATAAGGCTGCTTAGAAAGTTTACCCATGTTGAAGACGATTTTATCGTCACCAACTCTCATGATTAATTCGCCCACGGCTACATCAATGAGAGTGCGACCGGTCCTCAAGAATATACGTCCAACTATTAATGGAACACGGGGATCCATCTCGTAGTCAACGACAACAAAATCCGCCGAAAAGGTGAATTTCTCGACACCGACAAAGACATCTTCGACTATCCCCACCGGATAAGCAACCGTACGGTTAGCTAATTCCAATGTCATTCGTGTGGGGACTAGCTCGGGTAGAGATAATTGTTTCCAAACGCTTAAAGGCATTAAGTTGATACTAAAACCTAGATCGGCTAGGGCCATACAATTCTCTACCCCGGGGAAGTTGCAAGGAATGAGAAAACGACCCGGATCACCAAGTTTGGTGGGTAATTTCCTTAAGAGCACTACAGAGCAATTCTCATTAAGTTGGGCTGAACAATATAAAGAAGCTTCTCTTTGTCACTGAGAAGATCTATAAAAATTTTAGCATACTTCGGCATGTGAGCGAGAGCCTCAGCAAAGGAGATGTTGAAATTCAGTTGTTTAAACATTTTAAGAAAGTTAGAAACCTGAATATCATCCTTATTCTTCAACTTCTCTTTCCTCAACCTTGAGGGATAAGGTATATTGGGTTGAGATGAAGGCTTTGGAATCGAATTCTCACTCACATCCTTGGGTGGTGGAGGGGTGGAAGTAGATGGTGGAGGAATTGGTGAAATAGAAGGTCGAGGAATTGATGAAATAGAAGGTGGAGGAATAGGATAAGGGGGCTCGTTTTCCTTTGTCACAATCACCGGTGTAGGTGTAGGAATCTCGGGTTCCTTTAAACCTTTTCCACTTTGAGTGGTGATTGCTTTCATCTCCCCTCTTGGATTAGCAACGGTGTTACTCGGAAGAGAACCCGAACCAGAGGCTTGATTACTTTGGAAGAAACTAGCCATCATATCCCTTATGTCATTCGTTTGACTGGTCAAAGAGTTTCGCATATCGGCTCGAAGATCATTCCCTTGTTTCGCCATATCTCCTTTCAAGTTGATGATTTACCGTTGAAGATTCTGCACTATCGCGTCATTAGTCCTTATGTAAGTGTCAACCTCTTGATTGAATGCGGTGGGTTGGGTAGGAGGAAGAGCATGGTAGGCAGGTGGTTGATAAGCGGGTGGTTGGTGAACTTGATTGTTTCCTTGAGGTGGATATGGGTTTCTTTGGGTTTGATATTGATTTGGAGCTCGAGGTTGGTTTTGATTGTTGCGATTGAGGTTGTTTTGGTTTTGAGGTGGAAAGCCGGGTGGTGAAAGGAAATTGTTTGAACGATAACTGAGCAAATTGCGGTCACCTTGAGGACGTGCTTGATAGCCTCCCGTAGAAAAGTTACCGTTGGCGGCATACACATTTTCCGGATTGTCATGCGTCGAAGGACAATCGGTGTATGAATGAGATCCCCCACATATTTCACATGACTGACTCATAGCATTAACTTGTGCATTGATGCTTTTGGTATTGTTTGCGGTTTGTAGAGCAAGTGTTTCAACAAGCTAAGTAAGCTTATCAATTCTCTTGTTGGCATCACTAGTACTAGCACTAGCCACATTAGTCCGAACACTCTTAGTTTGCACTCTAGACTTATTCTCAATAATATCCCAAGCAGCAGTAGAAGACTTAACCAAAATATTACCCCCCGAGGCACTATTTAGTGAATCTTGGTCATTCATGCTTAAACCATTGCAAAAAGTATTAATTTGATGTACTTTTGTGAAACCATGTTGTGGACACTTTCTTAAAAGTTCCTTAAAACGGTCCCAAGATTCACTAAATGTCTCACCGTACTTTTGTTCAAAGTTAATGATTTCATTCCGCAAAGTGGTAGTACGTGAGGGTGGGAAAAAGTAGTTTATCAATTTGGTCTCTAAATCCGACCACGTAAGAATACTTTGTGGCGGTTCCTTATCAAGCCAATGTCGGGCTTGTCCCTCTAAGGAGAAAGGAAAAAGTTGCAAGCGAATCACCTCTTGTGAAACCTCATTATACTTAACCGTATTAGTGAGTTGAAGAAACCTTTTTATATGTTCATGAGGATCATCAAGTGTTCGCCCTAAGAATGGTTGAGCAGAGACCATTTGAATAAAGCCGGATTTGAGTTCAAAGTTGTTGGCTCCAATCTCGGGTATGACAATAGCATCGGTGTTGCCCTCTACTTGCGATTGCAAAAGCTCGATCATTGGTCGATTGTCCATGGTGACAATAGGTGGAGTTTCGATTTCGGCTTGAATTGCTTTCTTCTTACGAGCACAATACGCATACACACCTACAAAAAGAAAAGAAAGATAGACAAGAAATATTTTTGGTTTTTTATGTTTTTCTATTTTTTGTATTTTTGAAATTTTTTAATTTTTATGGATTTTTGAAAATTTAAGCAAGAAAAATAACGTTCAAAAGTTAACGGATACCAAAATCCAACGCGTCTCTCACTTAAAACCATGAATCTTAACGAAAAGAGCCAGCAGCGGCGCCATTTAATAACTAGATTTTACTTAGTTATAAAAGTTTGTTAAACCAGTCTTTTCGAATTGATTACTAGTTAAGAGTGCGACTTAGTCGTTCTTGGTGGAAAATAAAAAGGTTGTCGTTGTCTATAACTAATTAAAAAGTAAATGCGAAACGTAATTAAAATAAGCTAAAAGCAATTCTAGAAAAACTGTCACTTTTTCTCTCTAAAATTAGAAAAACACTTGGTAAAAACAGAGATTTCGGGAAGCGTGCAATTTTTGGAAATTAAAACTTTGTAAACTAAAGTTAAATAAAACAAAAACTAAAGTTAGATCGTAATATGATCGTAACCCAGATCGCAGTGGTGGATCGCACTCAAGAATGAGGGATCGCACTATTGGATCGTACTTGGTGATCGCACCAAGTGATTGTAGCCTACGATCGTAACAGTCGATCGTAGCCCAGATCGTGGTCAAGCAATCGCACTCAATGCGTTGGAAAGTAGAACGTGTCCCAGATCGTACTCATAGATCGCAGCCACAGATCACACTCACGATCGCAACAAGTGGATCGTAGTCTGATTGTGGTCTATGATCGTGACTATGGATCGCACCCAACAATCCAAACCACGATCGCACTATGGGATCGCAGCCAGTGATCGTGATGTGGATCGTACTTGGTTATCGAAGTAAAGGATCGCAAGTAGAAACCCTAGGGGTTTATGCGATCACACTTACTCGATCGGATTGGGTAAATAGCTGTCACGATGGGATTCAAAAAAAGAATAAGCAAAAATGAATAAGCACAAATAAGCAAGACGAATAAGCACTTATTCAAATCTCAACCGAATGAAAACAAGCATAAATTTAAAAACTTTTAAAACACGAAATAAGCAAACTTTATGAATCAAACTTTAAAAAGACTAAACTTTTTAAGAAAACTAAAAAGTAAATAAGCTAAACACAAAATAAGCCAATAATCATGATAAGCTCAAAGCTTAATCCGTATAAAACTTAGATAGAAACCAAAAGATAAACTTTTTGATCTCATAAACATCAAGATGAAACAAGATTAAGATTCTCACGAATCAAAATAAAAAAAACCAAGAAAGGTAGAAGAAGATTAAAGATAAAAAGCTTAAACTTGAACTTATAGATTAATGATTCCAAAATACAAGATTAAACTAAAGCTTAAACATGAAAGAAAGAAAAGATGAAATTCTAGTGAGAGAAAGTTAAACACTTTCTCTCTCTAAAAATAAAACTAAAGAAAGAAAAATAATCTAGCTACAATTAACTAACACCCTCCTAATGTGTCATTAGGAGGGTATATATAGGAGGTGGGGAGTGCAGCCAAAAGTTCTATAGAGTCCCATTTTTTTGCAAAGTCCTTATGGACTAATCCCCACCATCCAACAATTTTACATCCAACGGCCTAGATTAAAAAATAAATAAACAAAAACCCCCTCATCTTTTTTCAACCGTATTCATTAAAAGCAACACCCATCAACCCACCACTACCTCCCACAACCGCCGCCCACCACCGCCACCACCACCACCCCCACCACCAACTAACACCACCACCAACAACAACTACCAGCAACAACCACGACGAGATCCACATTATCCCGATCAAATCCACACCACAAAACCTTAATATTTAGCGCTAAGTTTCATGTCAATGATTGTAAGTTGTTTTGATTATGCTTGTTTTTATGTTTTTGTTTCATTTTGATTTTGCTTAGAAGATTTCATATCTACTCTAGGTAAAACACATGTTATGATTGTTGATGCACACCACATGTTTGATGAAGTGACACAATGATAATCACATGTGCTTTAGCAAGTTTCAATTTATGAGTGAGCTTTTTTATGGAAGTTGGGTCGATTTTTGTAGCTGATAAGCTGATTATAGAAGTGTAACTTATGATTACAGGTTATGGCTCGCTATGACTCGTTGTGACTCATGCATGATTCGTTATGACTCATGTATGAGTCGATGTGACTCATGTATGAGTCGATGTGACTCATGTATGAGTCGCTGTGACTCATGTATGAGTCACTGTGACTCATGTAAAAGCTTCATTTGTTTTCTATTATGACTCATTATGAGTCATTATCTATTATTGAGCAAAAGCTTCATTTGTTTTATGATCCAGGTTTGTTGCTGTGAATGTTGCAAAGGATGCAACTGATTTAGTAGCCAAGTTATGTGCATATCACCATACTGCAAAAACTACCAAGGGCAGGACATCGAAGAGGATAAACAACAACCACCATAGCAGTACAGTTGGTGAAAGCTCCAGCTTAAGCTCGTCGCACAGTGACAGATGCCTTTACTTGCACGTCCTAAAAGGTTTCCTACTAATGAGTTATTTGCTTAGTCCCCCGGTTTATACTCTCAAAGGTGGTGATTCTCTCTCTCAGATTTGTAGCATGCTGTTGGTTCAAGTTTGATCATGATGGGCTCACGTTGTAACAATTGGGGCGATGATAATGATTAATCTGTCTTGTGTTTATGTGTTGTCTATTTGAATATAGGTTTGGGACAATAACTTTGTTAATGTGTTAAGTCTGTAACTAGTTTCCCTTTCCCAGTTTCTTTTTGTAGTTCTTTATTGTACCCTTTTGCATGTATATATAATGAAAAAGTGTTACCTTTTATATCCTACGTCTGTTTTCGCACAGACCCTTTTTATATGAGTCGGGAATTGTATGATATATGAGTGACTCATGTATGAGTCACAGTGACTCATACATGAGTCACACTGACTCATGTATGAGTCACACTGACTTATGATCTTAAGTAGTATGTTTTAAAAATCATAGTAGTATGTTTTTGGGTGTTTGAGAATCATAAGTGTCTTTGACTCATACTTGACTCATGTGACTCATACATGAGTCATGTGACTCATACATGAGTCATGTGACTCATACATGAGTCATGTGACTCATGTATGAGTCAGTATGACTCATACATGAGTCATAATGACAGAATATGTATTATAATGACTCAGAATATGTATTAACTATAAAAAAACACTTTTACGTATTAAGTGTAGAAATGACAAGAATCAAATGTACAAGTCTTTATAAACACTTGCAAAATTATATGACTCAAAATATGTTTTAACTGTTAAAAGCACTTTTACATATTTATAAAATTGTATTAAGTGTCGAAATGACAACAATCAAATGTACAAGTGTTTATAAACACTTGCAAATTTATATGACTCATGCATGAGTCAGGCGACTCATGCATGAGTCAGGTGACTCATGATATTCAATACATAGTATTCAAATCACATATTCAAGACATGTTTTCAACACTTCAATAAAAGAAATCATAAATTTAAATCAAATAGTCAACACATGTTTTCAACACTTCAATAAAAGAAAAATAGAAAATTAAATCAGATATTCAACACATGTTTTCAACACTTGAAGTAGTTGTTGTATTTGATTCTCCTACTTTTCTGCATCTTTACTCAATTAAAACAAGCACTCGTCTATGTGAAAGTTAGCCTCATTTGTTAGTCTCTAAATTGTTTTGTTCTTCTCTCCGTATCTGCTTGTGTTTCTTCTTAATGAAAGCGGTATCAAATCCCTTCTCCAACGCCTTAAAATGTACTTCTATAGAATCTCTTCAAGATCACGGTTCTTCAAAACACAAAATATGTGGCGACAAAGAAAACCATAACGCATAAAATGCCTACACGTACACTCAACTGGTCCATCTCCAAGATTACGGAGAACCTTGAACATAAACATGAAACAAGTTAATAAGTGAGCATAAATCATGTATGAGTCACACTGACTCATGCATGAGTCACACTAACTCATACATGAGTCATAGTGACTTATATATGAGTCACAGTGACTTATACATGAGTCACACTGACTCATGCATGAGTCACACACTAACTCATGCACGAGTCACACTGACTCATACATGAGTCAAGTGACTCATGTATGAGTCATTCTCAGTTAAATGTTTCACTAACCTTGTAGGTTATTACTTTGTCTTCTTCTTGTACAATCATCTCTTTGCCTTCTTCTGTATACAGTTAAATGTTCCATAACTTAGAACTTGCTAAATCACATGTGATTATCATTGTGTCATTTCATCAAACACATGGTGTGCATAAACAATCATAACATGTACTTTACCTATATTACAAACAACAACTATATGCATCTTCAATAACATTGGCATCAGCTTCATATATGTATGGAAAAGGTGGGATGGAGTGGAGATCGCCAGAAAAAGGTGGGTTGGTGTGGATGACGCAGGAAGAAGGTTGGTTTGTTGTGGTGGTCGCAGGAAGAAGGTGGGGTTGTTGTGGTGGTCGCCTGAAAAAGGTGGGAGATGAGGTTGTTGTGGTGGTCGGCGGTTGGGTGGAGGTGGTTGTGGTGGTTGTGGTGGTTGTGGTGGTCGCCGGTGGGAGTGAGGATCGGGTTCCATCCCGAGTTTGTTATGTTTTTTTTGATATAATAAAGGTAAGTTATAAAAAGAGGGGTTTTAATCACAACCCTTAGATCATTTAGAGATAATGGGTGGGGATTTATCCATGAAGACTTTGATTAATAAGGGTGTGTGGGGGATCTTCTCCCGGGGAGTGCATGTGTTGCTTCCTTCTTTCTTTCTTCTCGTCTCGGCTCGATTTAAATTCTTTGTCTTTCTCTAAGTCGTCTCGGGATTTGTCGATATAAATTAAACTTGTCTTATAATTTTCTTCTTCTATTAGACTTGAGTTCTTCGACTTCATTAAACTTCCGTCTTTAGACTTTTTCTTCGATAAATCTTCAGAATAGGTCTTGGACTTTCGTTCTTTTTATACTCTTGATCTTTTGACTTCGTCTTTTCTCGTTTTCTTCGATAAAAGCCCGTGATAGCCCATGTTTTCTCCTATTTCATATTTTTATCCTGAAACGCAATAAAAACACAAACCACGCATAATTCCGACTTTTACGACATAAAATACACGTTTTGGTCTTGTTAATATTAGAAATAAGTGGCAAAAGGATAAGTGTTTTCACACTTATTAGTTGACAGAACTAACAGACCTTGGACTATTGTTACCAGAATAAGACTTTGGGTGAAAGAATTGAAAGGCTTACCAGTATTAATAGGTCTACCATAACTAAATAGTGTTGATCTACCATAATTAAAATCACTAGCAGTATGAATTGGTTTTGGACCATCCCTAAGTAATACTGACCTAGGAATCATTCTGACATTGGGTCTATAGTTTTCTGTGTGGATCTTATACTTATGTCTCATTCCACTTCTGTGATTCTTTTTGCAATGTGCCTCCAAATGATAAAAACTACCACATATATAGCAAGATTTATTCCACCATCCCTTTTTTTGTAAGTTTTGATTGTTCCTATTTCTCTTATTTCCCCTGGGTTTGTTATCTTTGTACATTTCAGCATATATAACAGATTTCATAACAGGTTGATATTTAGGGGTGATTGTAGTAAATTTACACCTACCTTTGACTTTAGTAAAAATCAAAAGAGCGTAAATAGTGGTAAGTATTAAGTGTCGATTTAGAAAAATCAAGCACTAATGACCCAGTGAGGTGAAAGTTCGTTTCCTAGGGAGGTATATGTGTGTAAAAAACTTGTTAAATGTTTGAGATTAATATTGAGAAAGAAAAGATGAGAAAAAGGAATGACGGATACGTTTAAATTATACTACGACGACAAAACGAAAAACCGTAAAAAGTGACAAAAAAAATTAATTCTAAAAATTCCCAAAAAATTAACAAAAATAGCTAAAAATCCAAATAATTAAATATTAATTTTTAAATGCTAGTTAAAGCACTAAAAATCCAAATAATTAATAAAAAGAAGAAATAAAGATATTTCACTTTGTAAGACTCTAAAATGACTTAATAAGTCTAAACACTATTTTATAAAATTTTAAACTAATGAAAACTATTTATAAATGATTAAAAACTATTAAAATAATTCTAAAAACTATTAAAATGATGAGAAAATTCATTTTACGAGTTTTAATAATCCTAACTTAATGTATTTGACCTAGGAAAAATGTAAAAGTTGCAAAAATATTAAAAATGAAATTTAATAATAAAATAATATTAAAATAATATTAAAAATCTAAAAACTGTAAAAATTTCTAAAAACTTGCAAACTAGTTTATTTTAACCTAAGTAAACAGAAAATGAAAATGAATACCAAAATACCCCTAATGGGCCCCCAAAACCGTCTAAGTTAATGGGCTCTTTGGCCCAATAAGTTCAAACTTAACCAAATAAGCTGAAAATCACCAGTCTTGCTTAAAATTCAATTCTAAACACAAAACTCTGAAGGCACAAAAGCTGAATGTGAGCTTATCACAGCGTAAATGTATAACAACTTTTTATTAATGGGCTTTTTGGCCCATTAATCTATAAGCCAATGCCATAATCTCTAATTTGACACACAACCTTATTTTGAGATGCTTAAGAGATTTATGAAAAGAAATTTTTAAAAATCTCAACCAATAAGCCAGAAATAAGCCAAGTACAAATCCACTAAACGACAAAATAGTCGACTTAGAGTTCTAGACCACCTCAGGACTTGATTCAAGTTGTAAAAGACTCTAAATGACTTGAATTAGCCAAATAAATCAAGAAAAATCCAATAAGCAAAGCCAAATAAGCTGAATTAATTCATAAGCACTTATGTAAAAGTCAAACAAGTTCGTTTTCTAGTCAAACCTTAAAGTTAACCACCCAAAAGCCCGAGAATGAACAAATGGGTCAAATGAGGAAGACCTATTACCAATTTGAAGTTGTTGCACGTTTAAATAAGCCAGAACATCTTATTGATAAGCTGACCCAGAAATAACACTAGCAGTGGCTAGCAGCAAGGGAAAGGAGTTCCCACTGCTTTGACTATTTGACCTTTGATTTTAGAGAGTTTCACTTGGACTCAATGGGCAAAAAGGGCACCCTTAAAACCAGTAGGTTGTAAGGAGTCACAATCAAGCAATAAATCACAAATTTATCTAGCCAGTTAGCATAGATTAATCAAACAGTACCAGATGTGATACAGACATGAACAATGAATAGCTATGAACAGATAAGCAGTTTAAGCTAGAATAATCCAACCAGATTGCACCAGAAGCTTACATAATCTCAATAAAACTTAAACAAACACAAAATAACTCAATCCATACACTGGTTCATTGATTAGATCGGGTTTCAAGCACTAGCATGTAACTGATGAACAAATGATAGAACACAAAACCTTTTGCTGAACTATATGACCACAGATCTAATTATAACACCTCAAATCTATTACTCAGGTTGTATTAACTTAGATTTAGCACTTGTTAACCCTAGTCTACCCTTAGATCTAGGTATCCCCAAAATTTTAGTAAAAAACAACAAGTATATCAGATTTTATGGCCTTTTGTTGGATTATGATGATATGAACCTCAAAACTTGCGGATAAACAACCAATAACACAAGTAAAACAAGAACAAACACAAAAAACAAACCAACACCTACTCAAGCCAACTCAAACCTAGGTTATGCAGTTAACCCAAACACCCCTTAAATCACTGTTTGCACAAATTTTCAAAGTATTAGTTAGATTCAACCCACAAATCAAGCTCAAATCAACTGAATAACAACTAGTGACCACAAATAAACAAGATTCAACAACAAAAATGAACAAACAAAGACCAAACTGATGTATCATAATGGATGATTCCATCGGTTATAATCGAAAAAAAAAGTCAAAAGAGGTTTTTCAAACAAAAAAAATCTCAGGATCAATCACATAACATTTAAATATTCAGAAAAAGTAAAAAGGTTTAGAGATGTGCACCTCCAAAACATACATCCATGCTTTGGATTGTTTGAGCTTAAGTGGTAGCAGAACAACCACTAGCTTCCTTGTACCTGCTAAGATCAACAAACACACGGGTGAACCAAATAATGACTGATTTCTTACAACAAAGATTTTAAACCATAAAACCTTTCTCAAAAACTCAACAACAGATAAATAGAACTCAGATTCAGCTAAGAAGGACACCAACTTTATAAACAAAAAAGGAATTACAAGACTTTTTAAGAAAATACCAACTTTCTATTTAATAAAAGGAATTACAAAATTCTTAGCCAAAATCTGGAACAAAGGGCTACTCACAAGTTGAGGCTCCTTTTATAGAGTATAATAGACGATTCTAGAATGGAAAAATACATGAAACCCTAGCTATAAAATCTCAGAAATGCCCTTTGATGTTTTGAGTTGATGAGTTGTCCATTTTGATCTTGGTCGTTCATTTTGTGCTTGGGGACCAAGTAGTAGCTGTGGTTTGTTGATTTTGCCACATAGGATTCCTTGGAGAGGAGGGTGTTCTCTGATTGGTTGAAAGGGAATTGGGGGTGTGGTCATTGGTGAAGTGGTGTGAGATGTTAAGCATGGGATGTGTTCGTGTTAGGGTGAATTGTTATTTGGTGAAGGTAATTTTAAAAACCCCTTTGTTGGTTTTAAGTAAATTATGGGTTCATGGGTGAATAGTGGTCCCCTTTGATTCGGTTTTGGTGGATTGGAAATGTGTTTGGCGCATTTTTGGTTTTCAAATGTTTCATGTGGCAATATCAGTCCTTGTCTTTTGGTGAAAGTTATAAAACAAGTATTTCAGCCGAATCAAGTGATTTCCTTTGTTAACAAACTTTAACTTTTCACATTTTGGCCACAAAACTTTGGTGTAAGGGTTTAAAGGACTTGTTTTGCCATTTTTGC
Organism: Glebionis coronaria; assembly: GCA_025667525.1. Lineage (NCBI taxonomy): Eukaryota > Viridiplantae > Streptophyta > Magnoliopsida > Asterales > Asteraceae > Glebionis > Glebionis coronaria. The sequence goes on from CM046874.1 coordinate 166,256,847, forward strand.
ATAATTTAAGGACTGATCTTGGACATTTCTCATCTTTGAAGGTATTCATTGGATCTTTGACTTCATGGGGACCATTTTTTACAATTTATAATTTTTGAGGGACTAAACTTGCCAAATCTTCAAAGTTGAAGGACCTTTTTGTAATTTTGACAAACTCAAGGGACCAAACTTGTAATTATGAATATACAAGGGTATTAAGTGTCATTTCTTCATTGATGAGGGATCATTCTTGTACATCTTCAAGTCTTCAAGGTTTATTCTTTGAGAAATCCATAACTAGGGGTTGGTTCAGTGTGCGGCTTCGTTATTCGTGTTCGTTTTTCCTTGTTTCTTGTGATCTTTTGTCTTTTTCATGGTATTTTGATGACATTTTATGCATTTAAAGCCCAAAAAATAATGATGAGATAATGTATAAATGCCATCTCATCACTCCCCCATACTAAACCATTTTCGTGTCCTCACGCAATGCTAGAATAAAGTATCTAAGCATCTCCAAAATTCAATTTTATTAACCTTTATTGAAAAGTAAAAACTTGATACACTACTACTAAGATATGTAAAAGACATAATGTATGATTTTCATCACGAATGTGACTTTTAGGGTCAATGAATAGAATGCTCATAGAGTAAAGTTCGCATCCTTGATTGTCATACATTCTATGCTAAGTGTAAAAACGAGATCATTGTTGGTACAAGTCACAATGCTAACACTACTCATACGTCAAAATTGTGTAATACTTTTTCTCTCCGCATTCCTAGTTATTATGAAAAGAAAAGGTTTCTAGAATTTTTTAACTATTTGTCATGGATGACAAGTGATTCATGTTTGACTTTATTTGAGTATTTATTAGTCTGAAAATAAAGTAGCACGATTTAATCGATAGTTAGATAAAGGACAAAATCTTTTAAAACGGCTTCTCGTGTATCTCCTTAAGTTCATATCTTGGCATAACTCGTTTCACGATTTAAGACCTTTCTCGGACCGATATTTGGCATGTACTTCATACTTAAAATCTTCGGAAGACGTTCTTGAAATTATGGTATTCTCTTCATATTTTGAAATTTCTTCACTTCATGTATTTGAGAGATTCTTCATACTTGGACCACGACTTCATCATTTTTCTTCAATCTTTATTCTAGACTTTGATATACAACGATCCGCCTCCTTTTAGGATTTGGATATATTTATCCTCATACCTTGTAAGGGTCTTTTTGGATAGACTTTCTCCATGATCTTTAGGGGAGTAATTGCTTTTCATCGTGTGTCTCGATCCTTCATATTGATTTTGGAATAATGATTCTTCACATCATCTTGGATCTTTAGAAACAAAATAGAGCTCCTCATTCCTTGTTAGGGCCTTTTTGGATCTTCACCAATCTTCGCATCCCGCTTCAATAAGTTATGCCTTGGCTATGAACTCTATTCAACCCCGAGCAACTATTAAACGATCTTGGGCTAGAAGCTAAGTAACCTTTCAAATCGTACGACCTTACTTATTGCAATTATTTTATTCCTAATGCATTGATCTTATAGGAGAAAAATCCACAATTAAAAACATATGAGTTTTTGAAAGAACATTTTCATGTTCTACGTTTAGCATGATCACTTGTCTAACTCTATCACTTCTCGTTCTTCACTATTTAAAGACCTTTAAAAAGAGACTAGTGAATACTTAGCCATGCAAGTCAAAATTAAGCCAAATTTGGATTAGCTTTCATTAGGACTATATCAAATCGAAGTTTTGGGTTTTCAAGTCACCTATAGGATCTTGCACTTTCTTAGACTTTTTCAAGTCTAGAGAATGCATTTTAAAGTTCCCTTGATAAGTGACTTTCTAGGATAAATTATAGGAACTTGCGAAAAGTTGTTCTTAACCCGTATGAGCTAAGACTTTCGCGTTTTAAAGTTCCTTATATAAAAGTCTAGCAAAACTTGATTCAAGCGGGTTAAGGAATGTAAAGGGCTCCAAATGCCCATCAAGTCAAAAATTAGCTCTTATTCTACCCATCGGAAAATATACATTAGTGTCCTAAAAACACTTATGAAAACTAAAAAAAAATTTAAAATTGGGTCATTTTTACCCTTATTAGCAACAAAACGAAACAAAACTTTGAAAGTTGAAAAAAGTGAGGGCGTAACAAGGTAAGTATCTATTCACCCCCATACTAAAATTAAACATTGTCCTCAATTTTTCGAATCTAAAGGTGGAGAACCCCCATACTAGAGACAAAGAGTCGAATGCTTAGGATCTAGCATGGAAAGGGTGATCAACAATATTCTAAAGCCGTTTATGAATTATGCTAAAAGATAATTGTTAAAACAATAAAGGATATGTCATGGACTCGTGAAAAACTCTTCAAGCAAACGATCTAGGATCACGTAAACGAACACGAGAGTCTTCAATCGTGGTGATGATGATGATCTAGATAACACATTCACAAACAACCACGAGACAACGAGTTGTAAGGGCACAAATCCCCTCTCATTAGAAAGCATAATATGTACAATGGATAAGCATGGGATCTCCCCCATAAGGCACCTCGTTTTTTATTACCGAGTCATGAGCTCGACTAGATCCCCTCTAAATGTAATCATTTAGGGAAAATTTTGGTATGGTCATTTTTTAGTGGGGCTTACATGATAAACAATGCCCAAAAGCAACCGGTATTAAGGACTAAGTCCTTTGATGATGCAAAATACCGGGATCAAATATGGCGTCCTTGTTTTCATTGGATAAAGAAACATGCCACTTCAACACGTGCCAAAAACACAAAGAGTTTGAAGAAAAGAGATGAGAAGTAGAAGGGTGGGAAAAATGGTGAGCCAACATAATGAGCTACTCGAGGTAGGCTCACATCAAGCAAATGAAAGTATTTTCCATTTATTACATCGGTGGAAGACCGAGATTTCCCTTTATAAGCAATTCTGGGATCAAATATCTCGTCCTTGGTGGTGAAAGGTGAGGGAACATAAGGGGCTTCCCCCATACTAAAACCATACAAATCATCGTCAAAAGGAGTAGACGAGCTTGTAGCACTCAAAACACGTGGTGATTACGAAGTTAAATTTGTAGAAAAATCTTTTAAATTAGATTCAAAATCTTTTCCTTTTTTATCTTTTAAAAACTCCTTATGAAGACCCATTTTGATTATGTTGAAAACATTTGGTGTTTCTAAGATAATGTTAGGCACACTAAAGATTCTCACAATTTAGTTGCGTTTTGGTGGTGGTAAGTTCTCGAAACGTTTATTGATAAAGAAAACCTCCCCAACGGGGTCAATATATTCGTCATCCGAAGATCTTCCGTAAGAACTGGCAACTTATGAACACTTTTCAAGAATGAATGTTCGAGGTGAGGCGAAGGATTTTTCAATTTAAGTATTGATGGTTCCTTGTTTGTAGGCTTAACACCCATAACCTCCAACGGCGGAGGAAATGGTAAATCGTTTTTGTTGACATTTCCTAAAACTCTTTGCTAACGACATCGATTGAATCAACATGGTTCAAAGTTGCAATTGAATAGACATGAGAAATCTTGGAGTTTTGAGTTGCATTTATGACAAGTTCCTCCTCATTGAAACGTAGGGTGATTTTTCTTGCATGTACATCAATAAGTACTCTCGATGTATCTGTTGGAGCATAGTTTGGCTGGGCCGGTTCGACGACTCTCCTGGGCCGTTAATCGTCTTCCCGGGTGTTGAGTAATGCTGCAAACAATAGAAGAACCGGTTAGACGTGGACCCGAGGCCGGAGCCCCGGGATCCACCTCCGACGGTTAAGTTAGTATGGTGATGATATATTGTAAAGTGGTGTGGTTGAGGGAGATAACCTGATGTAGAATGAGACCCTTAGCCTTGTTTATATAGTGCTAGGGTTTCTTGTAGGATAAGTAAGGTGTGTATGGGCCGTGGGCCTGGCGGGCCGAACCCATTACCGACTGTACGTCAACATGTCCCCCAATCTAGTATGATATGGTCCATGATCATGTTATGCTAGACTGATTCGTGTATCACGCTCACTAACAACCGCGTGCGGCTTGTTGCTTAGGAAATCCTCATGGGTCGTCCGTAACACATGGCTCCACTCGTAAATGGGCTACCTTTAGCAAAAATATGATGGGTTGGGGTTGCGAATAGTGAGCGAAGCTACTATACGTCATCATGTCCCCCCAGTCTAGTATGCGTGGTTGTCACCAAGGTTACTAGACTCTACTCCATATCCGCTACCTGTAAGCGTATCCACGTCGAAAGAAATGGGGAACTCGTGTACGTAAGACGGGTGGGTGTGCTCGAATGCTTGGTTTCCCGTGATTAGACGGTAAGGACCCCGTAAGAAGAAAACTTGTTCTATAGCCGGGGTAACACTAGCATTGGCAAGGTATCATTCTTATTCATCTCTAACGTGAGGATGATAAGAAGGTTTTGTGAAGGTGGAGGTGGAACCCGTATGTTGCATTGTGAATATTTTGAAGGCGTACTTCTTGTACCCACTGATGATGCAACATAGTGAGAATATTGCATTCGTCTTAAGGCCAACAGAATTCGTACTTCTGTGGCAAAGTGATGCAGATATTACATCCAACTTATGGCCACGACATTTGATAACGACTTCCAAAAATTTTCATGGTTTTTACTAGATTAAACGTAGTTGATCAGGCTCCATCTAATTAAGTATAAACGATATAAATTTTGGGAATTCACTCATAGCCGGGCCAAGTAATCTGTCGCGGAAGACGTACTTCCGTAACAAAGAAATGTGCCAACGAAAGACGTACTTCCGCGACGAAGATAATGAGCACGTGGAAGAATACTTCCACAACGAAGATAATAAGCACGTGGAAGAGATACTTCCATGGCGAAGATAATAAGCACGTGGAAGAGATACTTCCACGGCGAAGATAAGAAGCACGTGGAAGAATACTTCCACGGCGAAGATAACGAGCACGTGGAAGCATACTTCCACGACGAAGATAATAAGCACGTGGAAGAATACTTCCACGGCGAAGATATGAAGCACGTGGAAGAATAATTCCACGGCGAAGATAACGAGCACATGGAAGAATACTTCCACGACGAAGATAATGAGCACGTGGAAGAGATACTTCCACGGCGAAGATAAGAAGCACGTGGAAGAGACACTTCCACGGCGAAGATAATAAGCACGTGGAAGAAATACTTCCATGGCGAAGATAAGAAGCACGTGGAAGAATACTTCCACGGAGAAGATAAGAAGCACATGGAAGAATACTTCCACGACGAAGATAACGAGCACGTGGAAGAATACTTCCACGGCGAAGATAATAAGCACGTTGAAGAGATACTTCCACGGTGAAGATAATAAGCACGTGGAAGAGATACTTCCACGACGAAAATAATGAGCACACGGAAGAATACTTCCACGGCGCATGAATAAGCCAACGGATTAGATACTTCCGTGGCAAAGGCATAAGCCAATGGAAGAAATACTTCCATGGCAAAGGAATAAACGCGCGGAAGGGGTATTTCCACGTCGAAGGAATAAGCCAATGGAAGAGATACTTCCATGGCGCAGAAACAAGCGCGCGGAAGGAGCACTTCCGTGGCGAAGGAATAAGCCGATGGAAGAGATACTTCCATGGCAAAGGAATAAACCGGCAGAAGGCGGACTTCTACGGCAAAGGAATAAATCCAAAGATATTTGTGTGACGTGCACATAAATAGTGGTATTATTATACCTTAGTAGCCCCCAAGTTTAATGGTGCTACACTCGATTAGTAGTATTAAACTTTAATCAAGTATTAGAAAAATTACGATCACGTAGACCAGCGCGAATGGACGTACCATAGCCGCGTACGAAAGATAGAAATTAGGTTCGAACGTGTGAACCAACGCGCATGGGTCTTTCCATAACCGCGAATTGTCACATAGTATAAGACGTATCTTAACTAACTTATGGGATGAGCTATGCCATTACGTACGGCGTACCACTACTACCATAAGGACAGTCAAAGTTTTGACAAAAATATTGTTAGACGTGCACAGTGTGTCTTTTGTAAGTCCATCATGAGTCATGTGGTTTGCGTAACTTACTACAACGTCTTGATAGCAAGGTGTCTAACAAGGATACATGATCCGTGGTCGTTGGGTTTGCAACCCTTTTACACGACAAGTTGAATTATTAGGTTCACTCAATCCTCTTATTCCGCTTGGGAACGATAAGTACATGTACGCCCGTAGGCTGAAGACATCCGAGTGTACGGACTAGCATATATATATATATATATATATATATATATATATATATATATATATATATATATATATATATATATATATATATATATATATATATATATATATATATATATATATATATATATATATATATATATATATATATATATATATATATATATATATATAGTGTAAGGTTATTTTCAGAACCAAAAAAATGTACAGAACCGCGAGAACCAATCTAAACCTTTCATTTCTTGATCAATGGTTATAAATTTTGGTGTCACAACTGTAATTAAGTAAAAAATCATGCATCTTTTCATAAATGACAAAAGGACAACAATGTAATTTCGCTTTCAAAGTTTTAATAACTGTTCTTCATTATTTTAGGTTAAATCATATTAGAAAAAAACGTGATCTACTACATATTTTACTCCTGAACCGTCGTCACCTCCCATAAAATACGAATCTTTATTTTCAGTTTTTTTTCTCTCTACAAAAATCCTAGCCGCTCGTTTTCTTGTTCTTACCGTCTAAGAAGGTTGGGTCACGTGATAAAAGATAGATGAAGGATTGTTAGTGAGAGGACAAACGAAGATTGATATGGTGCAGCCATTTAATTCGATGAAACAGGTTTGCTTCACTATCTCTAATTTGATCGAATTTTATACATCACATGTCTTCTACATTTACATGGCTAGACCCTAGCAAAACCAACTATTTTGCACATATATAAACGTATCGCTTTGCTGAATGAGAGATATCGAAGTTGGATATGGATAGTTTATTAGATTGAAAAGTGATCATTAATAACATTTTATAAGCTACAATTCCGTTGTGTTCTTTTTTTCTTCATTATTTATTTGGTTAAAATGTGATTATTGTTTGTCATGAAGAATATGTTTGTCATGATGTGCATTTGTATTTTATTGTTATATTATATGTAATCTGGAGGACAGTACATATCCTTAAGGCTTGATCATTTTAAATGGATTATACATGGTGAAAACAGAATCTTGTTTAATTCTTGATGCAAGTTTGGTTTAGTTTTACGACTGTTTTGAACATCGCCAGATACATGTTAACAAGTACCGTGTGTGGTTGATAAAAGACCGAACATGATGACTGCACTAGTGCACTATATCGTTGAATTTAATTTGGAACTATTGCCATGTCTTGATTTTATATACTTGGACATCCCTATGAGAGCGTAGCCAATGAACCATAAGATAATGTATATGCACATGTATTTTCTTTATGTTTGTAATATGAGATAGAAAATAAATGAGTGTCTTGCATTGATTATGTTAGTTATATTCAGGATCCTAAACATATAAATTGAAATGTGCATGCGCATACTAACATTGGTTCATTGTGTTTAAACCTCTTTACAAATTTCTAACTGCTTACGTGTAACTGCAGGTGTTCACAAGAAACTTAGACTTTCATATACAGTTTCAGGTGTTCGAATAATATATGTGTCAAGGTGAGCACAATCACCGATATGAGGAGAGTGCACATGTGTTTTGGACAAGTACATCTATTCTAGCAAGAACATCATCACGATAATTACGCAACAAATACAAGTGCACGCATAAAGTACAAGTGCACGTCAACGAACTTGGATACGTATATAGATGCAAATCTGCATAAACTTGCAATCATAAATGAAGACGAGCGCATACGCATAACAAAAACGGAATTCTGTTTTTTTACCAAACTCCATCTCAGCGTGCACAAGTATTTGACTTGTAAATTTCCATTACAACACATAACAGCCACTTGTGTATTTGTAAATGCTTTAAATTATTCATAACATTAAATATGCTGTATGTTTTAGTTGTCATACATATTTGTTAATGTTTGCTTTCTTAAAATGCTTATGACGTAAATATACAGAATGAAAAAGCTAGGAGGAGTTACGAATGATAATAACTTGACATTAAATGTAAAAATAAAATAAACAAATAAGGATGAGATATTCGAAATCCCTATCATCGTGGAACAGTTTAAAATAAATGTTTATTTAATAACTAATTATAAAAATAAACTACCAATAGCAATTTCCCACTTTACCCTTTCTAATTTAATAAAAAAGATAAGTATTTAAAAAATTCTGATTGGTTAATACTAGTTCTCGCAGTTCTGTACATTTATTTGGTTCTGAAAATAACCTCGCCCTATATTATATATATATATATATATATATATATATATATATATATATATATATATATATATATATATATATATATATATATATATATATATATATATCTTTACATTATATATAAGAGGAGGGATTTGCCACGTCATCTATCATGGTACTAATCCTACGTGTCACTGGGCTTATTTCCGGGCTTACGAATTCCCGAACATAATAAACTTAATTGCACCCTATAAAAACCAACATAAAACTTTAAATTAAATAAATTCCGATCATCTGTTAAATCCTCAAAGAAGACGCAATCCGTTCTGATCCACGAGGTATGTGTTTTCGATTTCTTATTCATAGCAGTACAACGACTAGAATATGAGAAAGTAAAAAGTACTTTAATGTTTGATTCACATATACGTTTACGAATATAATTGAATATCTTCACTTTATTTGTTATCAGGACAAAAATACTTGATTTAATGATACTGATCAAATTGAGCTGCTCTTGTCGTCTTCTGGTTTCAAGGCATGCTCCTATGAACACGGGTATGGTATTCTGGCATGAGTACATAACCTGTTAATTTATCAAGAGATGATGCGAGATCCTGATTTATTGATTCGGAACCTAATTGTGTTGTTTCTTGTGGTTGGTAATTGTGTTGTTTCTAATGGTTGGTAACAGTGTGTTTTAGCTCATTCATGACTTATGCTTATATGTGCAACAAGTATCCCAAAGAGTAGAGCCTATCAGTGCTGCATTGGCTACATTACATGATTTTATTTCGTGGATTCCTTTGGGCTATATCTTTGAATCGCCACTACTTTGTTTTATCGTCCTCCCGGAAATTTATTGTAAACATATTCTTTCTGCGATAGCGTATATCTCAATATATTTGAGCTATCTAAAAGATCAGCTGGAGATAATCCTTAAGTTTTTCCAACGTTGTCATATAGTAATTTGACCATTCAGTACAGCGATAAAACTTACTTGAGGCACGATAAGATTATAGGAGTATACATGGTTTCTTTGATAAAGAATGCAACTAACACATATGTGTAGATAGGAGTATACAAGGTCTGGCTCGTTTCGACCAACACAGATGTTTTACCAAACCTGCCCATTTATCTACCGTTATATGACCTGCAACTTTAGATTCTCAACATCAATTATTGATTTCTGTTCATGTAGGTACGCAAGATGTGCCAAACACTTACATTTTTGTCGCCTGCAGCATATATGATTTTATCAAGGGTTCATCGTAGTGATTTTTAACATTCGATTAGTTGATAGACCTTTTTTCTCTCATTCAAAACCGTGCATGAGACTTTCCATGGGTCTCAAGTCATTGTGGCGCCACCACCATTCTTTATAGCACCACAGGTTTTTTGACAAGAAAACACAAAAACATACAATAGTAAATTACAGGTGATATTTTATAGGATAAATGAAATCGTGTTTGTGAGCTCAGTCAACCACAACTACATTCTCGGATATGCTGCTGTAATTGCATTAACAACTTTTTTTTCTTGTCTTGTGGGTATTTCTTAAATAGCGAAGATATTCCTAGATACTGGAGATGGATGCATAGAATTTCGACAATGGCATATCCCTATGAAGGTCTACTATTTAATGAATACCAAAGGAATGAAGTTTTTGGTTAACCGAACCAACACTACACATGACATCCAGGTTGGCTTATCCAATGTTTCCACTTTGTTTATTACTTTCAGATAGATATTTTTATTTTTATTTTTCTTTACATGCGAAGGAGTTGAGCCAGAGCAATGAGAAGGGTTTTTAGTTTCTGCTAAATCCATGATCTTTACAACAATCGACCAAGGAGCCAAAGGTTCAGGTCACTCATAATTTTCTTTAGCTGTTTAAGATAACTTAGAGTTTATGCCAATTGAGTAATGGTCTTAGCATGTTGCAAAATGGCATTTAGGCCTTAACCTTCTTTTGAAACTTATATTTTCTCGACAAGAATCTGCAGATAATAATTTATTATCAAATGGTTAGCTGAGAACTTTTGTCTGAAAGTTTAGTTCAGGACTTGCAGACTTGCGGTAGCTAATTATAATACATTTGTGAAAGCGAAACCATGCTCTGTAGTTCTGAACTGAGTTCTCAAAAGACGGCGGAAAACTTGGGTTGAGATATATGAAAGAATGCCTAACACAAAAGATGTAGTTTTTTGGGAGCCAATTACTAATCTCGACATTATATTCGGCCACAAGTTCAAGTGTCGGTTAAAATGCATGAATTTCAGTATAGCTTCAGAAGTACCTCGGCCATGGTAAGTAAATATCAGTTCACTTTCAAAAGTAATCGTTAATGTTTTCTATATGTCTATAGTGGTCAATATAGTAGGAAAGACCAATTTACTTTTAATGAAATGGAATAAACTGCTCAAACCAAAAAAATAAGTTAGTTTGAAAAGGAATGTGTCAATTGGATGGATGGGTTGAAATAAGTTAGTTAAAACGAAACAAATTTCTCAGCATTCCATGTCAAGCCATATTTCAACTGTAGAACGTTCCTCGCCCTTCCATGTCAACATGACACTCCCACCCACATGATATATGCCTTCCTGCACCACAACGAGTTTGCTAAATATTAACCTGGACAATTATTCAATTTAAGTAATTGACTATCAATGACATAACTTGCTATCAGGTCCGGGACTGGCACGACACTCGAGAGGCGTTTCCGTGCAACATAGGTTTTAGCTGATCCAAATCAATATGATCTGTTATCTAAGAATTTAGCAAAGCAGAAAGCAAATAAAGTTGTAATTGTTGAAAAAGGTATGGTTGGAAGTGAAATTTGGTTAGTTAGATTGCGCTCCTGTACTAAAACAATTTTGTATATTAGGAAGCACTCTTCAAACTATGAGCATTAGATTCTTGATATGTAGGGAAGTACCAAAAGCAGTTTGAAGCTTGAAAAATATGGTTTACCATTTTCTCGAACTGACGAGGGAAAGATTTACCGACGTGCATTTGGTGGCCAGAGTCTAGACTTTGGCAAAGGTTGACATGATGGCTCTTTACCTATCATATGAATTGTAATGTTAAGCGAAACCAATCACTCTTTAACTTTCATTATGTTCTTTTATAGGGGGCGCAAGCTTAGCGATGTGTGTGTCCTCTGATAGAACTGGACATGCATTTGTATTGCCAGGCCATGAAACACAACACAAAGTTCTTTCTTGAACAATTGTTTTTGGATCTTATCATGCGTAGTGATATGTTAAACATCCTATTCTTTTATATATTTGATTATAGTCATTATTCAGTGTACAATCCTATGCCTCATTGAAGGCTGGAAATGCAGGATATCATGCACTTATATATACACACAGTGGTTAGGCATTCTATAGTAGCTAGCAGATATTTAGAAAGAGTAAGTGGAAAATTTTTGTACAACTGCTATGAATTTTAATATAGTTTATCTGAAATTAATAGTTAATGCAACTCTACATGACAATACTGGGTTTTTAACCCACACCCATCTTTATTCTAGGAGATACAATCTTTACTTGATCACTATACCCAATGAGCATGAGATACCAACTAATTTCTTCTAAAACTTCACTGAATCATTTAAAGTAACCCAATGGAGGAAAGTCCTACACCATCCCCATCTAATGCTTCAGAATGTGAGCTTGAATAATCTGGACTTGAAAGCTACTTTTGAAGAGTGACAGGTGCGTAAAATGTCCATTTTTGTCACTTTATTTATTCATATCATAGTTACTCGTTGTGGTGGGCATATTTTGTTATATCAAAATTGTTCCTGAATTTCATTTACATTATTTCCTAGCGTTGTCTTCTGATTGGCGAAAGACACTTGAGAAGCACTGCTAACCATTTTGTACTCAAATATTTGGTTTATGCTTTTGCCTAAAACGTGTATTTTATGGCCACATTTTACATCTTGCATAAGTAAGGGGACTCACAATCACAATGATAAATTTCACATTTTTTATTGATTCAGATTCATATTATCTTTAACCGTTGGTTCTGTTTATCATTTTCAGGTATTGGGTCCTACAAATAGAGGATATATCACAAGTTTCGGCATTATAACATTATCGATATGTGGCATGATTACCTCAGCCATGCGTTGATTGCAGACAATGTTGATGTATGTGTATATTTCCGTGAAATCCCTTTTCTTAATCTTATATTATAGTGTGTCCTGACGAAAAACTGTAGCATGAAAATTGTGAAGTCAGAAAAGTAGTAGAAAACTAGCAATAACAAGTAGTAAAATAAACACTTAAATAAATTGTACAATGAACCATTTCTCATATTTCTGCTATGATTGTGTGTTTTAGGCAGAAAGTGATAGGTCAATGAGTATGCAAATTATCAACCAGGATCTCCCATTACTACATAGCTAACGTGGGTGCCTTTGAAGAGCCCATGGGACGGGCACACTTACATAACTATGGTAAAGTACAAGGTGGACATTGCTTTTTACGGGTACACCTACATAACTATGAGATGACTTGTCCTATGTATTATGCAGATATGGATATGATTAAAAAAACCTTTATCAATCTATGGTACCTTTTTTCCATGGACAAGGGTACAAATCCGTTGCAACTTCAACAGATGCATTTGCTGGAGCATTTAAGAGACCGAAGGAAGCTGCACCAATGCACTTAGGAGCTTATCCAAACATCCCTTATAGCTAATTTAAGTATTTTTATAAGAGCATATCCAAATACCCATTAAGACAAAACCTATATATAGTTTAGGATTCTGTACAAAATGGGAATGAACTGCTCATTTTACCTCACAATAAGCAGATTAGTGGAAGCATTCTGGGTAACACAAAACTACTTCCAACTAATAAGCAAAAAAAAGCAATCTTAAACATCTCCTTGATTTAAACTTAAATAAGCATTTAGAAATAAGTATCTCCAGTACTGAAAACTACTTATTTGGATCTAAAATAAGCAGATAAGGAGAAACAGTCTAGATAAGCCAAACACTTGAAGCTGCGTTTTTTTGGTAAAAGGGATTAACCCCGGTAAAGTACACTTGAAGCTGCTTATCTACATAATAAGCAATCCTGGATACTCTGAACTCTCTAATATGCTTTAGTAAATGATAGTAACGACTAAATGTTGTTATTTTGCTTATTTGGTGATTTAAAGAACATTTTTAACTTGGGTCGTTTGCTCCATCACATACATTTATGTGCATCATATGGGTAATAAGTAAAAAATGATTCGGGCCAAACTCGATACTTTTATTTAAGTCAAAACAATTACCTGTCTACACTGTTTTGTCCATTTAGTTTTTAATTTTATTAGTTATAAAATTTTCAAATATGATTACAAACATTTTTTTAAGTAGTGATCTTATTAACAAAAAATTTCCCTTATGCAAAGTGTATAATCTATGTTTTTTGTTATTCCCAGATAACCATTCTTGATACTTTCTTAATGTGTCCACGCCTTCGAGAATACACTTGGAATATAGCAGAGAGATAACTGCAGGTGTTTGCATCTAAAATTGAAATCAAGGATTAAACTTTTGACACAACGAAAACATAGTATAATAAATAAAAAACTTATGCCTAAAATTGCAGAACTTTATAAAGATTAGACACAGCCTGGAAATCTTTACTGCAACATTAAGTGGTATAATTAAGTTTTTGGGAACTTCTTATTGTTCTTACCTCTACATAATACACATGCTCCATAAGCCGTGGTGTAGCCAAATAAAAGGTTGAGTAGGCCACACATTCAAGGAGTGATATCCGCTGCATCATGGTTGGATCGTTGATCCACAGGTATGATTTTTTATTTTAGTGAGTTTATGATGCCAATATAGGTCTTTTGTTTCTTCTATTCTGGAAGATAAGTTATCTAGAGTCTAAAGTTTAGACACATATGATTGTTATTGTACTAAGTTGATTCAGTTTCAGTTTTAAGTGTCTGGGTAAAAATGGTTGCCCTTTAAAAATTAGTGTAAAAGAGATTTGAAGAGGGAACTAAGAAGGTGCCTTTATAAACTGATTCTTCCATAAATTGCATGTTAACAAAACTTCTTAGCTTCGAGTACCTGGTATCTATTTGGCATTGTGTTATGAGATTAATTATGTGATATGGGATAAGGAAAGTGGATAATCAGTTGTAACCAAATGGGCTTAGCTGAAGGAAGAAGCTGACTTTAACTTTTATAATGGCATTGTCAGATCCAGGGGAAAAATGTTGGCATTGTCAAATACAAACTCTATCGATCAGATCATCTTTCTCACTCTCTCACACACGCACACACATGTTGTATGGTATTGAAGTAATCAATTTTTCTTAGCACTTTTTATTAAACAATTTGTTTTTGTTGCTCAAACAATGACAAATTCAGCATCAGCAACCTTATTACGTGTTTTTATAGCGAGTTGATTCAAAAGTACCATGGAGATGGTCCAAAACTATCTTATAAGTTAAAACATTAATCTCAAGATACCATCTTATAATTTTGCAAAATTATTACGTAAGTTATTGGTGCGGTTGGTTCCTAGAACTATCTTATAAGGCCACACGCAAAATTATTAGTGTTTAGTGGTCAATATGACCACAAACTATTACTACTATATGACAATAAGAAGTAAATTGCATAAAACTGGTTACAATACTTTTCTGTGAATTACCTTAGGTCTTATTCTATTAATCTGTTGAAAAATTATGTTAATTTTTTGTGTCTAAGTAAATATTATTCATGAAATATATCAAATTTGGGCTGTAGCGGATGCTATTTTTAGAAAGCAGGTGTTCTTACATTGGTACACGGGTGAAGGTATAGAGTTTCAAGAGGCTGAAAGTAACATGAATGACTTAGTTTCAGAGTACTAACTATACAAGTTGGCGACTGCAAACGAAAAGGGAGAGTATTATTGTAGAGTGTCGAATTGGCTAGAGTGTTGAATTGGAAAGTGCAACTGTGGACTTCCTTAAAGGGATTTCAGTTTGTTTGAATCTAACAAAGTAAGGTGTTTTCTTGTCAATGGATTCTGAAAGTCAGACAGGAAATGGTTAACGAGAACCAACCGGGCCAAGTTGAATGAAGAGATCAAAATGGTTAACTTTGAAAGTGTTGCAGTAAACGGGTTAAGTGGGGACGATCGTTGAAATGTACGATACGAAAGTCAGTAGGAAATGGGCAATGAGAACCAACCGGGCCAAGTTGACTGAGAGATCAAAATGGTTACCTTTGATAGTTTTGTAGTAAATGGGTCAAGTGGCGACGATTTTTGAAATGTAGTATCTAAATTGTAGTATATGTACATTTCAGTTGCCATAAACGGGGAATTGTTGATGTATTAAACACACGGGGATAGGTGTTTGCAGCCATTTTTTTTACTAACACTGATAGGCGTTTACAACCATTCTACAAGTGTTCTTGTATTATAAAAAAAAGGTCAGATTTGGCTGATGTGAAAACACATTGCAATTTAGTATTGTGAATAAGTTAGTGTTTGGAACAATGTTCTCATACCCGGGTCAACCGGTTGACCCGGTTTCGGTCGCAAAAATGGGTCATTTTGACCCTGGTTTTATACTTTCGAAACCTGGTTTGACCTGGCGGGTTTGGGGTGACCCGGATCAATCCTGTTTTTGAGACCCGACCGGGTTTTGATTTTTTCAGGTTTTTTATTAAATATATAACTTTTACGTATTTGCGACGAAATTTTATTTTTACATATTATATTAGTTGGTAAACAATTTATATCCTTAATATTCGGAAGTTTTAATGGTTTTAATGCTTTTTATATAACTTTTATTAATTATTAAAAATATAAAAAAATATTATTTTTTTGAAAATCGGGTTAACCCGGGTTAAATCGAGATTAACCCGGTTTAAACCGGGTTGACCCGGACCCGGTGACTTGACCGGGTCTATTTAAAACTCGGGTTTTAAAACATTGGTTTGGAATCGAATATAATACTATTGCATCAGCTTAGATTTTTTTTATTAGCAACTCATTGGTGGCTCACATACAATATAATGTTATCACCAAGTGGATGAGAAAACAAAGAAGTCATGCTTGCCAATTTTCGAATAGTCAAGAATTAGTAATCAAGACAATGCACAAATAGGTAATACTACGTATATGATAACCTTTAAAGTTGATACACTAACAATAACATCCTTGCTGCACTAACCTGTAATCAACACTTATCGGGAATCATCGCAAATTTACATATGCAATAACAATATTAATAAACTTGGTTGTAATATAGCAAGCTAACCAAAGTTACTAAATTTAGAAATATAATTCTGGTCGTATTTGTTATATTTGATCAAAATCATCTTTCAGTTGGGTTTTTAGTTTGTGAAAGACGCTAACACAAAAACATATTGGTGACTAAATATGTATAGATGGTTCATTGGTTCGGACATGAACTTCATTTTCTTCGGGTAAGAGATGCAATTAGCTTTGATGATGAGTGACTATTATACTTTGCTTATTATCATTTGTTTCACAAAAAATATTATCTGTGTACGTTTTTTGTGTAATAAAGGGTTTCTTGTGTAGAACTTAGACGATAGTTATAGAAAATTAGTTATTGATAGATTTGGAATTAGCTAAGACACTTAAAATGTAATTAGAACAACCACGTAAACAAAATCATCTTTGTTGAAGTTACATTCATTAAATGATTACTAACATGATACCCGCGCAACGTAACGACGAATATTCGATAACTTTTTCTTTTTTAAACAAATGTTACACATTTACCCACTAAATATTTAAATTAAACTTAATGTTGTAAAATCAAATCAATATAAAATAAACTCATTAAAAATAAAAAACTAAAATTTAATAAAAATAAATCAGAATAAAATTTAAATTAAAAAGTACAAAATTTTAAAAATATTGTAAAAACTATTTTTATTTTAAAATGAAGTTTTTTGAATAGTTTATTACAAAAAAATATACGTGAATAAGATCAATTTAACAAAATATGATTTAATGACTCAAATCTAACATGTTTATATTAATTTTTGGTTTATAATTAAGTTAGATAATTTTATGTTCGAGATTCAAATCGAAGTTAAGATTGAAAATGCACTCTTATAGACATACAATTAGTTTGGGATTGCATGCTTATACTATTAGAGGAAAAATTTCAATGTATATCCATGATTTAACATAAACTAAACCATTCATTTTTTTTATCTAAAAAACCTACTTTCATCTTTTTTTATAAAAATTAAATATCTCAAAAACTGTTAATTGTTAGGAAAAACGAAACATACCATCACAAAGAGAATAAAATCATCTTTCCATAGAGAGTAATATGTATATACTTTCAACGAACATTTTTTTCAATTTTTCTCTTATATATGATTCACATCATGAATCATATATGTTTTGTATCATGAATCATATATGTTTCGTATCATGAATCATATATGATTTTTTTTAAATCATATATGATTTTGAAAAATCATATATGATTCATGATACAATCATATACGATTTTCTCATATGTGATTAAAAAAATCAAATTTTTTCGAAAGTTTATATACGTGCTACTCTACAAAAAGATGGTTTAATTCTCGTCATAATAGTGTATTTTTGTCGTTTAACAATTTACCGTATAGAGATACTTTTTTTAAAAGAGATGGGAAGTGAGTTTTTTTTAAAAAATTGAATGAATATGATTGGTTTATTGGGTATATGTTAAACTACGGGTTACATTAATCTCAAGATACCAACTTTCTTTTATAAGTGTCGATTGTTTTTATTAAGAAAATAGTTTAGTTCGATTTTGTTAATACGCTTTAAAATATAAATATATATATATATGCTTTTAACACCAATATTTAGTTAAGTAAATAAAAAAACAGTCATAGGTCACACCTGTTAATTGAGGATTACAAAAGAAATATTTAACATATAAGAAAAAAGTAAAACGATAATTAGAAGTCATACCCGTCCATCGGACGGGTTTTGCCACTAGTGTATATATATATATATATATATATATATATATATATATATATATATATATATATATATATATATATATATATATATATATATATATATATATATATATTATATATATATATATATAATAAGTAATCACTTAATACTAGACATGAAAATATCTTTCTAGATATGTATTTAAAGATGCGAACATTTATTATAATAAAAGAAATCCGCACAAAGCTAAAAGATATATATAATATCTTGTTACCAAGTTAACAGATATACGTAATAAGTATTAACAATATCAAAGCTAAAAGATATATATAATATCTTGTTACCAAGTTAACAGATATACATAATAAATATTAACAATATCAATTAATATAAACAATATTTTCAGACGTGCAGATTAATGCAAAAGGACGGGCCATAACCGCGGATAGAAAGGTCAGACCGTCACGTGATATTAGGAGGTCGGGTTGCGACTTATATTAAATAAAAAAATCTTTTTAATATCTCCTTTACAATTTAAAAGATATATGCAATATTTTATATTAATATGAAAAATATTGATAAAATTTTTTTAAGCAAAAACGATATAGATAATATCTTTTATTAATTTAAAAGTATAGGTAATATCTTTTTATTAATTGAAAAGATATGTTGAATATTTTTATAAATTTGAATATATCAGAATTAGTCTTTACCCGATTTAAAAGTAAAATATTATTTTATAATTTAAATGATACGTGGAATATCTTTTATTAATATAAAAAATATGACCGAATATATGGACTAACGCGAAAAAACACGGCTCACAACTGTAGTTAAAAAATAAAAATATATACCCGGATATGCGAAATATCGCGGATGAACGGAACCGAATAACCGCGGTCCGCAGATATCAAAAAGTGTAAAATATATGTAATCAAAAAATAGATCCGTAGACCATGGATGTAGGCAAAGAAATAAGTAAACTAATATGGTTCCACTGAGCAAATCCATGCACCAATTAACGAGTAATATGAGAATATGGCGTGATGTATATTGAAAAAATTTACATGGCATGGTGTATATTGAAACAAGTTTACCACCAGTAACCATTTGATAAACTATCAATTCTAATTTAGATAGAATGCGCACCGCAGAATATAATGCTATGTATGCGCATGACATGATGAAAACAGAGATACTAAGGTTTTAGAATTACCGCAGAATATAATGCTATGTATGCGCATGGCATGATGAAAACAGAGATACTAAGGTTTTAGAATTACCAACTTTTGGCATTGAAATTTGCTTTCCGATAGTATGCGAACACGAAACAGAGTATGTTCAGGGTCCTACGGATGGCGCCAACTTGTTGGAGTATAGTTTGGCTGGGCCGGTTCGACGACTCTCCTGGGCCGTTAATCGTCTTCCCGGGTGCTGAGTAATGCTGCAAACAATAGAAGAACCGGTTAGACGTGGACCCGAGGCCGGAGCCCCGGGATCCACCTCCGACGGTTAAGTTAGTATGGTGATGATATATTGTAAAGTGGTGTGGTTGAGGGAGATAACCTAATGTAGAATGAGACCCTTACCCTTGTTTATATAGTGCTAGGGTTTCTGGTAGGATAAGTAAAGTGTGTATGGGCCGTGGGCCTGGAGAGCCGAGCCCATTACCGATTGTACGTCAACAGTATCCAAAAATGAACGACCTAAGATGAGAGGAACTTTTGGATCCTTAGGAATGTCTACAACGATAAAGTCCACGGGATAGTAAAACTTTCCAACTTTTACGAAAACGTCCTCAGCTACTCCATATGTTAAAATCGTAGAATGATAGGCCATCTCGATAGACATGTTCGACGGAGTAAGAGCCGGAAGTGATAGTGATTTAAAGATTTCAAGAGGCATTAAATTAATACTAGCACCAAGATCGGCCAAGGCATAGCATTCCTCCATATCTTAAATACCACACGGAATCAAAAATTTACCGGGATCATCGACTTTTTGAGGTATGCAGTTAAGAAAAACCGCTGAACAACTAGACACTTGTTGCAATTTCTCTTTGTTATTCAACATACTTTTAAATTTTGCGGCAAATTGAGGCATCATGATTAAAGCGTCGGCAAAACTTATATTAAAATGCAAATCACGAAACATTTTTATAAAAAGTTCAAATTGATAGTTGTTACGTTCTTGTGCCTTTTCCTTGTTTCGTCTCGATGGGTAAGGTAAGGGTGGTGTGGGTTGGGGCGTAGGCATCGGCCTTAGAATCACGGGTTCCATAATAGGTATTGGTTCAACCGTAGGTCTGGTATGAGCGGTACTTCGTGGGCTTGTAATATGCTCCTTTTCGACCATCACCTCGGGCTCTTTCTCAATTTCCTTCTCCGTAGAGGTACTAGGACGAGAGATTGGTTCCTTGAAAGTTTTACCACTACGAGTAGTAATAACCTTCATTTATCCCTTCGGGTTTGCAATGGTATCACTAGGAAGACCACCCGAGAGAGAGGGTTTACACATGATAGATTCAAGCATACTAGACATTCGATCTTCAAATTTAGCTTGCCGTTGATCCGCTTTTAACAACTCTAGCTTAATCTCATGTTGTCCTTGTTCAAACTTTTGTTGATTTTTTTGAAGACGTTGAACATTACTTTCCATTTTATTAGCATGAGTTTTAAGTTCATTTGTAAGTTCGTTTTTAAGCTCGTTTTTCAACTCGGATCTTAAGATAATCATCTCACGTTGCATGTTATCAAACTTAGCATCGTTTGCTTTTGCATAATCCAAAAATTCTCCATTAAGATTTTTAGTGTGAGTATTTTGAAAACCTTGTGTAGTGTTTTGAAAATCACGGTTTTGGCTTTGATTTTGAACTTGCCCACTCCCACTTTGGTAATTACCCTTGTTGTAGTTACGTGAATTTCCTTGATAACCACCACTTTAAGTGTTGTTTCGATAGTTGTTAACATTTTGATTTTGGGGAGCTTGATTTGGGTGGGAACCTTGGCCATTTTGGTTGTAAGTTCCCGTTGCTACGTAAGCACTCGAAGTGTTACCACCGGCGGTAATGCACTCGGAAAGATCATGAGCTTCACCACAAGATAAACAACTCTTTTCAACCACTTTAACCGATGCGGAATTTAAAGCATCTTGTGCTTTCCAAAGTGTCATAAGAGTCGAAAACCTATCAAAAAATCGGTTTTACTCATTTGCTTAATCTTGTACGGCATTCATGTTACGAGACGACGACGAACCCATATTGGCAACACTCGGTGTGTTACGAGGGTTATAAACCTTAGATCTATTCTCGATAATCTTTAAAGCCTCATCGGTCGTTTTGCACAAAAAATTACCACCCGCAGCGGCATTCAAATAATATCATTCATGATCGTTAAGCCCATTATAAAAAGTATCAATTTGATGCAATTCCGAAAAATCATGGTGAGGACATTCATGTATCATCTCCTTAAATCGTTCCCATGCAATTGAAACACTTTCATTAGGTTTTTGTGTAAACCTTGAAATTTCATTTTTCAAATGTGTTGTTTTAGATGGTTGAAAAAATTGGTTCACAAACTTAGAGACGAGATCACTCCATGTCAAAATTGAATTTGGCTGTTCTTTCTCGAGCCAATTTTTAGCGGGTCCATCTAAAGAGTATGGAAACAAGATCATCTTAATGGCATCGTGTGGAACAGCCTTAAACTTGCTCGTTGCGGTGAGACGATTGAAATTCCGTATGTGATCATGCGGGTTGTCTTTTTCATGACCTCGAAACTTGTTTGCTTGTAGCATAGACATTAAACCCTTCTTGATCTCTAAATTCTCCGCAAGGATGGCGGGAATCACAATAGATTCTCCAAAACCCTTGGTGGGTGCTTGAAGCAACTCCATCATAATACGATTAGCCATGGTGACTATTGGTTCTACAATGGGTTCAACAATTGGATTTTCTTCTTCGATTATGGGATCTTGAGACACTTCCTTTTGACGACGTTTACGAGCTCATTTTGCTTGATTACGAGTTTGCATAAACGTGACGTAGAAGGTAGAGGTGAGCAAAGAAGATTCTTTTTTTGTGTTTTGTGAATTTTTGATTGTTTTTATAAAAAAAATTGGATTTTGTGTGTATTCGTAGACAACAATCTACCAAAATCTCTCCTCGAATCAAACTCTTGATTAAAGAAGCCTCAAAGGAATGAAAACGATCACATGGAGTGAATGCCTTTGATTGACTTTAGAACTTTGGTGAAAACCAAATTGTTCAAGAGGTTTTAATCACAAAGAAACCAAGCAAATATGTATGATCCGTAATAATACTTTGGGCGGCAAAACCATCGATTAGCCTTCAATCTCAAATACTCACAAGTGAACGGGGGGAATGAGGTGGCGAAGCACTTAAGTACCTAACTTCCTATTAACGGCCTTTTATAGCACGTTTGCCTATCTATTCACCTTATAGTTCGTATTTTTCAAAATCGAGCTTCATGAAAGTATTTATCTATTTTTGCCTTCTTTTTATTTGAGATTCGAATACAATAATTAGGAGATAAAATCCCAATAAAGGTTGTGTTTGCACACTTTTGGAGATATTTTGAATTTATTTTGATACTTATACAATTTAGTAATAATATTCCACAATAAAACGAAAAAATCGATAATACGTATTAGTAGAGTTCTACTAATACAAATACTATATATGGTTTGATATTAAAAATAAAAGACAAATTAATCATGACACACCTCCCCGGAAACGGCGCCAAAATTGATTGTAGAAAATTTACACCTACCTTTGACTTTAGGGAAAATCAAAAGAGCGTAAATAGCGGTAAGTATTAAGTGTCAATTAATTAAAATCAAGCACTAATGACCCAAATAAGTGTGAAAGTTCGTTTCCTAAGGAAGGTATATGTGTGTGAAAAACTTTTTAAATGTTTGAGATTAATATTGAGAAATAAAAGATGAGAAAAGGGAACGACGGATACGTTAAAATTTTACTGCGACGACAAAACGAAAAACTGTAAAAAGTGACAAAAATATAAATTAATTCTAAAATTCCCAAAAAATTACCAAAAATAGCTAAAAATAAACTAAGAGTTTACAAATAAACTTTTTCAAACCTTTTAATTAATTAAATATTAATTTTTAAATGCTAATTAAAGCCCTAAAATCCAAATAATTATTAAAAAGCCCAAATAAAGATTTTTCACTTTGTAAAACTCTAAAATGACTTAATAAGTCTAAAAACTATTTTATAAAATTTTAAATTAATGAAAACTATTTTTAAATGATTAAAGACTATTAAAATATTAAAATAATTCTAAAAACGATGAGAAAATTACTCTAAGAGTTTTAAAAATCGTAACTTAATGTATTTGACCTAGGAAAAATGTAAAAGTTGCAAAAAAATTTAAAAATGAAATTTAATAATAAAATAATATTAAAATAATATTAAAAATCTAAAAATTGTAAAAATTTCTAAAAACTTGCAAACTAGTTTACTTTAACCTAAATAAACAGAAAATGAAAGTGAAATTACAAAATACCCCTAATGGGCCTCCAAATGGGCTAAAAACTAAAACAGTCTAAGTTAATGGGCTTTTTGGCCTAATAAGTTCAAACTTAACCAAATAAGCTGAAAATCACCAGTCTAGCTTAAAATTCAATTCTAAACACAAAACTCTGAAGGCCCAAAAACTGAAAGTAAGCTTTTCACAGCTTAAATGTACAACAGCTTATTCTTAATGGGCTTTTTGGCCCATTAAGCTATAAGCCAATGCCATATGCTCTAATTTGACACACAACCTTCTTTTGGGATGCTTAAGAGATCTGTGAAAAGAAATTTTGAAAAAGCTCAACCAATAAGCCAGAAATAAGCCAAGTACAAATCCACTAAACGACAAAATAGTCGACTTAGAGTTCTAGACCACCTCAGGACTTGATTCAAGTTGCAAAAGACTCTAAATGACTTGAATAAGCCAAATCAATAAAGAAAAATCCAATAAGCAAACCCAAATAAGCTGAATTAATTGATAAGCACTTATGTAAAAGTCAAACAAGTTCGTTTTCTAGTCAAACCTTAAAGTCAACCACCCAAAAGCTCTAGAATGAAAAAATGGGTCAAATAAGGAAGACCTATTACCAATTAGAAGTTGTTGCACGTTTAAATAAGCCAGAACAACTTATTGATAAGTTGACCCAGAAATAACACTAGCAGTGGCTAGCAGCAGGGGAAAGGAGTTCCCACTACTTTGACTATTTGACCTTTGATTTTAGAGAGTTTCACTTGGATTCAATGGACAAAAAGGGCACCCTTCCAATCAGTGGGTTGAAAGGAGTCACAATCAAGCAATAAATCATAAATTTATCTAGCCAATTAGCATAGATTAATCAAATAGTCACCGGATGTGATATAGACATGGACAATGAACAGTTATGAACAAATAAGCAGTTTAAGCTAGAATAAGCCAACCAGATTGCACCAAAAGCTTACACAATCTCAATAAAACTTAAACAAACACAAAACAACTCAATCCATACACTGGTTCAATAATTAGATCAGGTTTCAAGCACTAGCAGGTTACTGATGATCAAATGATAGAACAGAAAACATTGTGTTGAACTATATGACAACAGATCCAGTTTGAACACTTCAGATCTATTACTCAGGTTGTATTAACTTAGATTTAGCACTTGTTAACCCTAGTCTACCCTTAGATCTAGGTGTCCTCAAAATTTTAGTCAAAAACAACAAGTATATCAGATTTTATGGCCTTTTATTGGATTATGATGATATGAACCTCAAAACTTGTAGATAAACAACCAATAACACAAGTAAAACAACAACAAACACAAAACACAAAACAAAAACCAACACCTACTCAAGCCAACTCAAACCTAGGTTATGTAGTTAACCTAAACACCCCTTAAATCACTGATTGCACAATTTTCAAAGGATTAGTTAGATTCAACCCACAAATCAAGCTCAAATCAACTGAATAACAACTAGTGACCACAAATAAACAAGATTCAACAACAAAAACACACAAACAAATACCAAATCTCAAAATTAATCACATAGCATGCAAATATTAAGAAAAGGTAAAAAGGTTTAGAGATGTGCACCTCCAAAACATACATCCATGCTTTGGATTGTTTGAGCTTAAGTGGTAGCAGAACAACCACTAACTTCCTTGTACCTGCTAAGATCAACAAACACAAGGGTGAACCAAATAATGGCTGATTTTTGAAAACAAAGATTTTAAACCATAAAACCTTTCTCAAAAACTCAACAACAGATAAATGGAACTCAGATTCAGCTAAGAAGGACACCAACTTTATAAACAAAGAAGGAATTACAAGACTTTTTAAGAAAATACCAACTTTTTATTTAATAAAAGGAATTACAAAATTCTTAGCCAAAATCTAGAACAAAGGGCTACTCACAAGTTGAGGCTCCTTTTATAGAAAATATACGATTCTAGAATGGAAAAATACATGAAACCCTAGCTATAAAATCTCAAAAATTCCCTTTGACGTTTTGAGTTGATGAGTTGTCCATTTTGATCTTGGTCTTTCATTTTGTGCTTGGGGACCAAGTAGTAGTTGTGGTTTGTTGATTTTTCCACATAGGATTCCTTGGAGAGGAGGGTGTTCTCTGATTGGTTGAAAGGGAATTGGGGGTGGGGTCTTTGGTGAAGTGGTGTGAGATGTTAAGCGTGGGATGTGTTCGTGTTAGGGTGAATTTTTATTTGGTGAAGGTAATTTATAAACCCCTTTGTTGGTAAAAAGTAAATTTTGGGTTCATGGGGTGAATAGTGGTCCCCTTTGATCCGGTTTTGGTGGATTGGAAATGTGTTTGGTGTATTTTTGGTTTTCAAATGTTTCATGTGGCAATATCAGTCCTTGTCTTTTGGTGAAAGTTATAAAACAAGTATTTCAGCCGAATGAAGTGATTTCCTTTGTTAACAAACTTTCACTTTTCACATTTTGGCCACAAAACATTGGTGTAAGGGTTTAAAGGACTTGTTTTGCCATTTTTGCATAATTTAAGGACTGATCTTGGACATTTCTCATCTTTAAAGGTCTTCATTGGATCTTTGACTTCATGAGGGACCATTGTTGACAATTTAGAATTGTTGAGGGACTAAACTTCCCAAATCTTCAAAGTTGAAGGACCTTTTTGTAATTTTGACAAACTTAAGGGACCAAACTTATAATTATGAATATACAAGGGTATTAAGTTTCATTTCTTCATTGATGAGGGATCATTCTTGTACATCTTCAAGTCTTCAAGGGTTATTCTTTGAGAAATCCATAACTAGGGCCCGGTTCATTGTGCGGCTTCGTTTTTCATGTTTGTTTTTCCTTGTTTCTTGTGTTCTTTTGTCTTTTTCACGATATCCATACCTAAAATACACAAGTAAACAAACACAAGCATATATATGGTATTTTGATGACATTTTATGCATTTAAAGCGTGAAAAAAAGAATGATGAGATCATGTATAAATGCCATCTCATCAAGGGGCATTGAGATTCAACCTTCAAACTTTCTCAAATACTGTTTTCTCCTCTATCTTATAAGTAGTTTGATAGTTTGTGTTATATGAACTACTTGGTTCAAAATCCAAATCCTTAGTTTTTCTACCAATACTAGAAATAGAAATTGGTGAGGTGTCAACACAATCTTTACTAGGAGAAGCAATATCATTACTCTTTTTTTCAAATTTAATTGGCACAAATTCAGGTTCCTCCTTCTTTTGGAATTCTGGTAAACCAATATATGACAAATCTGTAATAGGAGGAAAGTACACAAAAGGGGGCTCAACATCATGGTAATCACCTTTTCACCATTGTATCCTAGTCCTCACTTGCATTTGTCAAGAAACTGACCGTCAATCATCTTTTTTATGCTTTTAGTGGCACTATTAAAGCTTTTAAACTTAACCTCATTTTCATTTTTGCTAGACTCATTAGTTTCTAGTTTTGAGGTTAATTCAGTGATATCCAAAACATGTGTTGCAATTTCCCTTTTTAAAAGAATGATAGTCTTTAAAATCCATTTCTTGTGCTTTATAGCACACTATTTGTTCTTCTAAAATTTGTAAACCTCTTTTATAATTAGATAAATAAAAAATGGATCTATCATCATTTCTTTTAACCCTATCAGAGTATTTTTTTTAAGTTCCTCATAGGTTTCTTGACATTCTTTAGTTCAATTTTTCTTAAGAGTTACCCTAGAGTCTGAAAGCGCCATGAGTGCCATATTTTTTATAGGTTCCTCATCTTCCATGATTTATCAGTATGTTCCAACTCCATCAATAGCCACTAATGCCTTTAAAGAAGGCTCCTCAATGGTTACCTTTTTCTCTTGTGAATGGTTCTGACTCTTTAGACTTCTACATTCCCTAGCAATATGTCCCTTCTTGTAAAAGTTGTAGCATTCCAACTAAATATTATCAAACTCTACCTTGTCACCAGCATTAAGGATGATCTGCTTTCCTGTTCTTCTAAGAAACCTTCTTGCTCTCATGTTGAGGAAAGCAAGCTGATGTTTTTATTTCAAGCTCTTCAAAGTCATCATCACTTAATTGTTGAAGGTCGTCTACAAAAAATTATGCTACATTCTTATAATTGGACAAGAATGCATGAATTGTGTCGTCACTTAAACCAACAACACTAGTAGTTGCTTCACCTGTATTAGAAAATGTACTACCAATATTAAGAGTTGTACTGCTAGTATTAAAAATACTGTTAGTCTTCTTTATTGACATGACTATAACTTGATATAAATGACGAATTAGTAGCATTAGAAGCTGACCTAGATTTTGTCTTGAGATTCTGTCAACCACTTTGAAGTGATTGTATAGATCATCAATATTGACTTGGTCAATATCCTCCTTGTTTTCCCAGATGGATACCTCTATAGTCTTCTCTCATGCATGCTTCTCAGAAACTTTGCATTTATGTCCTCGTGCTCAGCCTTTCCTCTCTGAGTGATGAGCTTGCTCACAATCCCTTGAAGTTTATTGTAAAAAGAGTCAAGAGATTTTGAACCATCAGCATTAAAGTTTTCAAACATTGATTTTAACAATGCTTTCTTAGCCTTCTTGGTGGAGTCATTACCATCAAATCTTAGAACAAAAGCATCAAACATGGATTTAGCATCTTCATATTGACGAAAAGCAAGAATATGCTCATTTGGTATTGCTAGCATAAAAATACTTCTTGCCTTCATATCATTTGTTCTTTTCTTCTTTTCTCAAGGCAATACTTTTGGTGCTTTGCCATCTTTTGTAGTTACAACAGGTTTGGTATGAGTGTTTCCATGGGCAATTACTTCCCAAAAATCTCAATTATACATCTGCATAAACTGAGTTAATAACCAATCAAGGGTGGACTAGTGGCAAAACGATTTGTGGCTATCACTCTAAAGTGTGTGAGGTCTTAAGTTCAACTCCCACTAGGTGCAAACAACATTGAAGTGGCCACGCCAACCTCCTGAAAAGGGAGGGCTTTACCTGGTTTGAGTCTGTGTGGCGGTGGGCTCAAACCTCGTGGATTAGTCGACCAATGAGTCAGAAATCACGGTTACCAAAAAAAATAAATTGAGTTAATCTAAATTTCCATTCTTCAAACTCTCATTGTTTGTGGACTATAACCTTGTTCATTGTATTTGGTTATGCAATCTCCAAATCTATCTCTTTATAAAAAAGAGTTCTTGAATAACCTTCTAGACCAAAGCTTCCCAACCAGATCCGATATTACTTTTTGATCCCTTATGATCTTGTTCGCCTAGCTTGTAGATTTAGACAACTAAGAATAAATCCTATATAGCCTTAGTAAAAACTTTGAATGATATCAAAGAATATGCAAAATCTACTCTTTAATATTATTAAGATTATTTGTTTTATATAAAAGAAACAAAGAATATAAATCAAACTATTAGCCCTATATTTTTAATAGTCAAACAAATATGTAATAGGTCATATTTGTCGTTATAGGTCTTGTATTGTAATAGGTTAGTTGGGAAAACTGAGCTTGGACTTTAAGCTAATATTGTATAAGTTAGGGGCTCTAAGCCCAAGCAAAGTCAAGCATGGCCCAAGAACAAGCCCACGAAAGCCTCTTAAGGCGTGGCATATATATACCCTCTTCCATGTGTGGAAGAGGGTGTTGGTTACCATTTACTTTCTATCTCTCAATGTGAAAACCTTCCACCATCTCTCTACTTTCTCTCACTACTTTCTCTCTCTAACTTCTCTCTATTTCTATCATATATCTTGTGTTATAGATTGATTGGGATTAACATTTGGTATAAGAGCCTATAGTAGATAGGTGATTGAAGATTCGTGGTTAATTTTTATTGATTTCGTGTGGTTTTAATCCGTAAAACCTCATGTTTCAAAATAAAATCGTGTTTTTCGCCTTAAAGCTTTCTTAAAATTGCCTAGATAGTTGTGGTAGGGATTTGTGATACTTGTTTTGGTGATAAACTCAAAAAGGTATGATCTTTAGGCTTGATTTTGAGGTAAAAACTTGAAAATTTTGATTTTGGTACGATCTACTTTAATTTCGGGAAAATCTGTGCATTCCGAATTGTTGTCATTACGAAGTCTTGGATTCCGGATTCCCATATTCCGAAATCTTTGGTGGTGTTAGGATTCCGGATTCTTATTTATCTGACATCTCTTTGTGATTTATTCTGAATTCTAGTGATATTATGGATTGTGATATTCTGGATTGTGTGTTTTGGATTCCAAATTCTTAACTTGGTTTAGATTCCAAAATCATTTGCAACATTCCGAATTCTTCAGAATAGTTTAGGATTCTGAAATTTTTCCCGAAATCATAGTTAGTTTGGGATTCCGGATTCTGTACTTGGTATAATCCGAATCCTGGTATTCCGATTCTTATATATTGCGAATTTGTTAGATTCTGAAATCTTCTGTTCATATTCCGAATTTTGAGTTATTCCGAATTTTGACAACATTTCGAAATCCTGCTCGTATTCTGAAATCTACTGGTATTCCGAATTTATTATTCCGAACTATTCAAGAAGCCATATTCCGAATTAAGTGTTACGTATTCCGAAATCATTAAGTTTGCATTTCGAATTTTTGTTATTCCGGACTTCAGATATTAGTATTCCGGATTTTTGTTGAAGATTTTTTAGACTTAGCCACCCTCTATACTAGTCCCGGAACAGCGTTTCCAATAATAAATAATTCAGAGATTAGTATTCCGGATTTTGTAGGTCAAGTAGATTCATATTTTTTCCCTACTAGTTTTTGGCTATTTCTAATTCAAGTTCAAATTTGGCGATACAAAATTTTTCGGCTTATCGTTTTGTCAACTAAGGAATTTATTTTCGGACTGAAGATTCTCGGAACGCTACGAAATTTTAACCACACCTCATCACAACAAATATACTAAGATCTGTAATCTATTCACAAGCATTTACCATGTCGTCCAACAACAACAATGCGACTGCTAATCAAATTTGTTTGGAACAAGGTGGAAACGGTAATCCACCTGTCCTGACAGCCGCTTGCTACGTTCAGTGGAGATCTCGTTTCCTGAGATTTCTAGACACAAAAGAGAATCGAACGGTTCTTCGTCATTGCCTTGAAAATACACCTCTTGTTTTTGAATTCAGACCAATTACCACTCAGGCAGAGGATGGTACTTCATCAACCACAAGAGCTATGGAGAATTTCGAAACATGTCCTACTGAGGAAAGGAAACTTCTCTAAGCTGAAGCTGATGTTGTGAACTACATACTCACTGGGATTGATAACGATATCTATTCCACGGTTGATGCATGTCCTAATGCTATGGAAATGTGGAATGCAATTCATCGATTGAAGCAAGGTGAGTCGATCAATGTTTAAGATCTCGAGACTAATCTACTTTGGGAATTCAGAAAATTCACATCCGAAGATGGTGAATCCATTGACTCATATTACTCGAGATTCTACAAAATGATGAATGAGCTTGTCATAAATCAGTGCACCATCTCCAATCATCATGCCAATGTTCAGTTTCTACTTCAACTCAAACCAGAATGGCAAAGGTTTGTGACTTTGGTTAAACAAAGGGAAGATATCAAGACTATTTATTATCACAAACTTTATGATATCTTGAAACAACATCAGAATGAAGTGAATGAACTTAGGGCTGAAAAGGCAGAACGGTCTGCTAACTCTATTGCTTTTATGGCTGCTACTTCAACAAAACCCATTCACCGTCAACAAGCACCTTCTCATTCCTCAAGGCCATCCAGATCATCCAGCAAACCTCTAGCTACTTCTAGAAACAAAGCTAAAGCAATTGTCCCCACTCCACCTCAAAAGTATGACATCGAGTCAGATGGAGACAGTAACTATGGACAAACTTCAAAGGACAATAAGATTGAGGAACTCATGTCTTTACTCACCACAACATATAAGAAGATCTACAAACCTACCAACAACAACCTCAGATCATCATCCAATGCAAGATACAAAGAAGTTGATACTACACCAAGGTATGATCGTGATGCTAGGTATGATAATCAGAGGATGTCGAACCAAGTTGGGGCTAGAGATAATGTAGGCACTCCGGTTGTATAGAATACTGGGATTCAATGCTTCAATTGCAAGGGATTTAGGCACATGGATAGGGAATGTAAATAGCTTAAACGGGATAAGGATTCTGCATATCACAAAGAAAAGATGTTGATGTGTAAGAAAGAAGAAGCAGGGATTTCGTTCACAGTAGATGAAGTTGATTGACGTGACGACACTGATGATGAAGCCGATGATCAAGAGTTGGAGGCACATTATGTATACGTGGTAGAGATTCAAGAAGTGATTCCAGAGACTGTTGACAATCCTAGACCTATCTTTGATATTGAGCCAATTGAAAAGGTACCATCATACGATAACTATAATATGTTTGCAAATGAACGACAGCATCCTGAGCAACCCGAAAGCATCAATGACACATATGTAATGTACACGGAGGATAGTAATATCTCTACGGATTCACATCATATGTGTAATGATGACGGTAATGCTCCTCGGGATACTGAATCGGATAAGGACCGTGATTTGCTTGCGTCTATTATTGAAACGTTGAAACATGAATTTAATGAAAACAAAGAGGCAAATAAATGTTTAAAGCAAGCAAACACATCCTTAGGTGAAGAGATAGACAGGCTTAAAGAGTGATTATGTAAAAGAAGTTGATCGACGAGTTGCTATAGCTAATGGTTTGGTACATGAACGTAAGGTGCTCAACAAACAGTATTGTTCTGAAGTAACACATGAAATTCATATGTCAAAATAAAAGATATCGGAACTTGAAGAACAACTTCTATTACATAAACTCCAGATTTCTGAATTAGAGTCGGTTAACAAAGAACAAACTGAGCTTTATAAAACTCGTGAAGAAAAGGATATTGAAAAAGTTCTTGCTTTGGAAAAGGGAGTCGAAACGTTAAACAACATTATTTACAAAACGGAATGATTGTTGTAAAATACGTCTTTTAGGAAAAAGAGCGTATATGAGCGATAAGTATTAAGTGATGATTTAGGGAAATCAAGCACTAATGACCCAATGAAGTTCGTTTCCCAAGGAGGTATATGTGTGTGAATAATTCGTAATTGGTTTGA
The DNA here is from genome assembly GCA_025667525.1 of Glebionis coronaria. Taxonomy (NCBI): domain Eukaryota; kingdom Viridiplantae; phylum Streptophyta; class Magnoliopsida; order Asterales; family Asteraceae; genus Glebionis; species Glebionis coronaria. The sequence goes on from CM046874.1 coordinate 166,289,834, forward strand.
GATTAATATTGGTTAGAAGGGGATGAGAAAAGAGGATGACGAAGATGTGAAATTAATTACTACTACGACTTAACGTAAAACCGAAAAATGAGCTAAAATAAAAATTAATTCTAAGAATTACCAAAAATTCACCAAAAATCAAAATAAATAAACTAAGAGTTTACCAATGATCAAAACTTTTTCAAACCTTTTAATTAATTAAATATTCAATTTTTAAATGCTAATTAAAGCCCTAAAAATCAAATTAATTATCAAAAAGCTCAAATAAAGATTTCTCAACTGGTAAACCTCTAAAATGACCTAAAAAGATTAAAAACTATTTTTAGAAATTTTTAAACTAATAAAAACTATTTAAAATGATTTAAAAACTATTAAAACTTAAAATAATTATAAAAATTAATCTAAAGATGATAAAATTAATCTAAAAGTTGAAAAAATCCTATTTTAATGTATTTAAGCTAAGAAAAATATAAAAAGTGCAAAAATGTGAAATTTGAAAAATAATAATAAAATAATATTAAGAATCCAAAAATTATAAAAAATTCTAAAAACTTGCAAACTAGTTTATTTTGACCTAATTAAACAGAAAATGAAAGTTAAAAGACCAGAATACCCCTATTAGGCCCCCAAATGGGCTAAAATCAAAAACAGTCCACCTTAATGGGCTTTTTAGCCCAAAAAGTCAAAATAAGCCCAAATGAATTAGAAAAGCACTATCTGACTCAAAATTTAATTCTAAACACAAAACTCTGAAGGCCCAAAAGCTGAAAGTGAGCTTATCACAGCTTAATGATCAAACAACTTATCCTTATTGGGCCATTAAGCCCATTAAGCAATAAGCTAATGCCATAAGCTCTAATTTGACACACAACCTTCTTTTGGGATACTAAAGAGATCTGTAAAAAGAAATTTTGAAAAAGCACACTCAATAAGCCAGAAATAAGCAAAGTACAAATCCACTAAAAGACAAAATAGTCGGGTTTGAGATTTAGGGCACCTCAGGACTTGATTCAACTTTCAAAATGTTACAAATGACTTCAATTAGCCAAATCAATCAACAAAAATCCAATAAGCAACACCAATAAGCCAGAATAAGCCAATAAGCACTTATGAAAAAGTCAATTAAGTTGGTTTTCTAGTCAAACCCTAAAGTCAACACACCAATTGCTCCAGTATGAACAAATGGGTCAAATAATGAGCACCTATTACAATATCCAAGTTTTTGCTGGTTAAAATAAGCTAGAATAGCTTATTGATAAGCTGATGACCAAAATACACTAGCAGTGGCTAGCAGCAGGGGAAAGGAGTTCCCACTGCTTTGACCATTTGACCTGTGAATTGTGAGAGATCCAGTTGGATTCAAATGGAAACAAGGGCACCCTTGTGATCAGTGAATCACAAGGAGTCTATAACAACAAATAAATCACAAATTGGTTCACACAATAAGCCCAGATTAAGCAAACAGTCCACAGATATTGCACAGACCTTGATATGAAGCAGTAATGAACAAATAAGCAGTTTTAGCATGAATAAGCACTCCAAATTCAACCAGATGCATACACAAGCTATATAAACTATGATTAAGCTCAAACAAACTTAAATCAATCACTTAAACACGGTATGGAACAAAATCAAAGCAGATAATACTTCCTGTTATAAACTTCAAGAACATATGCACAATTTGCTGATCTAATTAACCACAAATCCAATTTCAAGCACTCAAATCTCTTTCCCTGATGTAACTAACTAGGTTTAATCATTTGTTAACCCTAGTCTATGATTAAAACTAGGTGTCCCTTAAACCGCAGCCAATTTTATCAAGTAAACAAGATTTTAGAGCCTAATTTAGGATCTAGGTGTTTCAAACCACAAAACCTGCAAATAAATGACCAAGTATATCAGGTAAACAGATACCAACAATCACAAACGCAAAACACCTACTCAACTTTCCACAAAACCTGCTTATGCAGTTAACCCAAACACCCCTTAATTATCTGATTTCACAAATTTTCAAAGGATAATTCAAATTTAACCCACAAATCAAGTTAATAACAACTCAATAACATCAAACAAGCACAAATAAACAAGATCCAACCATAAAAACCCAGATTCAAGAATAATCATGCAAAATCACCAATATTCAGAAAAATTAAAGAAAAATGAAAAAGGAGAAGGGTGCAAACCTCCAAGACCTACATCCAGGCCCTGGATTGTTTGAGCTGAGGTACTAGCAGAACAAGTACCAGCTTCCAAGCTGCTAAGATGAACAAACAGAAATGATGAACAAATAATAAGCACTTTCTGATTTTTGAAACACAAGTTTTATTGCTTAAAACCTTGCCTCAAAAACCTTCAAACATGAATAAGGAACTCAGATTTTAGCTTATCAGATACCAAACTTTTATAAATAACAAATGAGAATTCAAAATTTTCAGAAATTTAAATTTATTTCATAAAAAGGAATTACAAAGATTTAAAAGCTAAAATCTGGAACAAAGGGACTCTCACAGGTTGAGGTCTCCTTTTATAGGCAAATGCATACGAATCACTATTCATAAACCCTAGAACTAAAATTCCTAAATTATCCTTGAGAATCTTCTAGGCTTGTTGCCAGCTTGCATTGGTGAATCAGGGACGTTTATTTAGTACTTGATGAGTAAGGAAAAGCTTTGGTTCGTTGATCTTTCAAAGTCATGATCTTATGCCAGGTGTCGTCATGAGAGTGGGAGTGGGGGTATCTTTCTGGTGGTGAGGATTGAGGTTTTTGGTGTGGGATGTGATTGACATGATGTGAATTACACGTGGGAACAATCAATTTCACTTTCCCCTTTGTTTTCTTCTTTTTAATCCTGGGTAAAAAGAGGGTGTTCTTCATGGTAAAATCGCTACAGTAAGTGTTGCCCGCGTTTTTAGGAGTTTGAACTTTCAGCTTGGCAATTTTGGTCCTTTGTTTTTGGGAAAAGTTGTATAACAAGTCTTTCAGCCAATATAAACGTGTCCCTTTGTTCTAAAAGTTATGGATTTCACACTTTTGCCCTAAAACTTTGGCAAAAGTGTTTCAAGGGTAGTTTTTGACATTTTTCCATAATTGAGGGACTGATTTTGGATTTTCTTGATCTTCAAAGGTATTCATTGTATCTTTGGCTTTATGAGGGACCATAATTGATAAATTAGAATTGATGAGGGACTAATCTTGCCAATTCTTCAAGGTTGAAGGACCATTTGTGTAATTTTGACAAACTTAAGGGACCAAACTTGTAATTATGATTTCACAAGGGTTTTAAGTGTCATTTATTCATTGTTTGATGATCAATCTTGCATATCTTCAAGTCTTCAAGGGTAAATCTTGGATAATTCATGAACTACGGCCCGGTTCTTTGTACGGCTTCATTTCTCGTGTCCGTTTTTCCTTGTTTCTTGTGATCTGTTGTCTTTTTCATGATATCCATACCTAAAATACACAAGTAAACAAACACAAGCATATATATGGTATTTTATGACATTTTAGTGCATTTAAAGCCCGAAAAGAATGATGAGATCATGTATAAATGCCATCTCATCACTCCCCCATACTAAGCCATTGCCGTGCCATCACGCAATGCTAGAATAAAGTATCTAAGCATCACCAAGATTCAATTTTATTAACCTTTATTGAAAAGTAAAAGACTTGCAAAAATACTACGAAGATGTGTAAAGACATAATGTATGATTTTCATCACGAATGTGACTTTTAGGGTCAAAGAATAGAAACAAGTAAATGTCCCTTAGAGTAAATTTCGTCATCCTTGATTGTCATACATTCCATGCTAAGTGCAAAAACGAGATCATTGTTGGTACAAGTCACAATGCTAACACTACTCATACGTCCAAATTGTGTAATACTTTTTCTCCCCGTAATCCTAGTTATTATAAAAGGAAATGGGTTACTAGCATTTTTTAACTATTTGTCATGGATCACAAGTGATTCATATTGACTTATTTGAGTAGTTATTAGTCCGAAAGCAAAGTAGCACGATTTAATTGATAGTTAGCCGAAGGACAAAATCTTTTAAAACGGCTTCTCGTGTATCTCCTTAAGTTCATATCTTGGCATCACTCGTTTCACGATTTGAGACCTTTCTCGGACCGATATTTGGCATGTACTTCATACTTCAAATCTTGGGAAGACGTTCTTGAAATTATGGTCTTCTCTTCATATATTTTGAATTTCTTCACTTGACGTTTTTGAGAGATTCTTCATATTTGGACCACGACTTCATCCTTTTTCTTCAATCTTTATTTTGGACTTTGATATACAACGATCCGCCTCCTTTTCGGACTTGGATATATTTATCCTCATACCTTGTTAGGGCCTTTTTGGATAGACTTTATCCATGATCTTTAGGGGAGTAATTGCTTTTCGTCGTGTGTCTCGATCCTTTATATTGATTTAGGAATAATGATACTTCACATCATCTTGGATTTTTAGCAACAAAATAGAGCTCCTCATGCCTTGTAAGGGCCTTTTTGGATCTTCACCAATCTTCGCGTCCCGCTTCAATAAGTTATGCCTTGGCTATGAACTCTATTCAACCCCGAGCAACTTTTAAACGATCTTGCGCTAGAGGCTAAGTAACCTTTCAAATCGTACGACCTTACTTATTGCATTTATTTTTATTCCTAAAGCATTGATCTTATGGGAAGAAAAAGCCACAATTAAAAACATATGAGTTTTTGAAAGAACATTTTCATGTTCTACGTTTAGCATGATCACTTGTCTAACTCTATCATCTCCCGTTCTTCACTATATAAAGACCTCTAATTAAAGAGACTCGTGAATACTTAGCCATGCAAGTCAAACTTAAGCCAAATTTGGGTTAGCTTTCATTAAGACTATATCAAATCAAAGTTTTGGGTTTTCAAGCCACCTATAGGATCTTGCACTTTCTTGGACTTTTTCAAGTTTAGAGAATGCATTTTATAGTTCCCTTGTCTAGGATCAATTATAGGAACTTGCGAAAAGTTCTTGTTCTTAACCCGAATGAGCTAAGACTTTCGCGTTTTAAAGTTCCCTATATAAAAGTCTAGCAAAACTTGAATTGAGCGGGTTAAGGAATGTAAATGGCTCCAAATGCCCATCAAGTCAAAAATTAGCTCTTATTCTACCCATCGGAAAATATACATTCGTGTCTTAAAAACACTTATGAACACTAAGAAAATTTTTAAAATTTGGCCATTTTTAGCCTTATTAGCAACAAAAACAAAACATTGAAAGTTGGAAAGCGTGAGGGCGTAGCAAAGCAAGTATCTATTCACCCCCCAATACTAAAAGTGAACATTGTCCTCAATGTTTCGAGTCTAAAGGTGGAGCACCCCCATACTAGAGACGAAGAATCGAATGCTTAGGATCTAGCATGGAAAGGGTGATCAACAATATATCTAAAGCCGTTTATTAATTATGCTAAAAGATAATTGTTAGAACAATAAAGGATATGTCAATGGATTCGTGAAAAACTTCTTCAAGCAAACGATGGAGGCTCACGTAAACGAACACGAGAGTCTTCAATCGTAGATGATGATGATGATCTAGATAACACAATCACAAACAACAACGAGACAACGAGTTGGAAGGGTACAAATCCCCTCATTAGTTATTAGTAAGCATAAAAGGATAAGCATGGGATCTCCCCCATGAGGCACCTCGTTTTTTATTACCGATTCATGATCTCGACTCGATCCCCTCAATGCTAATTATCATTGGGGAAGGTGACTTGGTCGAGGTCAACCATTGAAGGAATTTCCCCACCAAAGTAGTGCTTAAGCCTATGTCCATTCACCTTGAAGTTAGGACCATCATCTTGAGCTAGCTCGATGGTCCCATAAGGAAACACTTGTGTAACAGTGAAAGGACCCGACCAACGAGATTTCATTTCCCGAAAAATATCTTAAGTCGAGAGTTAAAAAGTAACACTTGATCACCAACGTTAAAAACTCGGTTTTTAATCTCTGCATCATGAAACTTTTTAGTTTTTTCTTTGAAAATCAATGAATTTTCATAAGCATTGTCTCTTAGTTCATCCAATTCATTCAATTGTATTTTCTGGTGATCTCCCGTGGTCTTTAAGTCAAAGTTTGCATGCTTAAGGGCCCAATATGCCTTGTGCTCCAATTCAATGGGCAAATGACAATTCTTCCCATAGACTAACTTATAAGGAGTACAATCGATAGGTGTCTTATAAGCGGTCCTAAATGCCCATAAAGCGTCATCGAGTTTGTCGGACCATGAAGCACGGTTTTCTCCAATAGACCTCTCTAAAATCCTCTTCAAAGCTCGGTTCGAAACCTCGACTTGCCCACTCGTTTGCGGGTGATAAATCGTAGAAAGACGATGAGTAACTCCATATTTCTTTAAGACCTTCTCGAATTGGTCATTACAAAAATGGGTTCCACGATCGCTTATAATAGCACGAGGGGTTCCGAACCGAGAGAATAGTTGCTTCAAAAACTTCACTACCACACGAGCATCATTAGTAGGTAAATCCTTAGCTTCCACCCACTTAGAAAGGTAGTCCACCACGACGAGGATATACTTGTTACCATGAGACGATGGGAACAGCCCCATAAAGTCTATGCCCCAAATGTCGAAAATTTCACACACTTAAATTATGTTTTGCGGCATTTCATCACGTTGAGACGATTTTCCTTGATGTTGGCACGAATCACACCACTTCACAAGTGCGTGTGCATCACGATAGATAGAAGGCCAAAAGAAGCCGGCATCGAACACTTTCTTAGCCGTGAGATTAGCACCATGGTGACCACCCGTGGGTCCCTCGTGACAAGCTCTAATGATATTAGAAGCTTCGCCACCAAAAACACAACGTCGAAGGAGTTGATCCGCACAAACCCGAAAGAGATAAGGGTCGTCCCAAAAATAGAACTTGACGTCACGAAAGAATTTTCGCTTTTGTTGTGTCGTCATACCCTTGATTATGAAATTGCCCGCATGGTAATTTGCAATGTCGGCAAACCATGGGGTGGTGTCTTTAGAATTCACTACACCGAGAGTCTCGAGAGGAAATGTTTCGGTGATTTCATTGTTCTCGAAAACATCTTTGTGAGGATCTTCTAGACGAGAGAGATGATCGGCCGCTAGATTCTCGGCTCCTTTTTTTTCAAGCACGGTGACATCAAATTCTTGGAGGAGGATCATCCAACGAAGCAATCTCGGCTTAGCATCTTGCTTAGCTAAGAGATACTTGATAGCCGAATGGTCGGTATACACGATGCTTTTAGTTAAGACGAGATAAGGTCGGAATTTCTCAAAAGCATAGACCACGGCAAGGAATTCCTTCTCCGTTGTGGTGTACTTTAATTGAGCCTCGGTCATCGTCTTACTAGCATAATGGATAGGACGGAAATACTTTTCATAACGTTGCCCTAAGACGGCCCCTATAGCATAATCACTTGCATTGCACATGATTTCAAAGGGTAATTCCCAATTAGGAGCAACAAGAATGGGAGCTTCGGTAAGTTTCCTTTTAAGAGTTTCGAAATCTCTAACACAATCCTCATTGAAATTAAAAGGAGCATCCTTCTCGAGAAGATGTGTCATAGGTCGAGAGATTTTCAAAAAGTCTTTGATGAAACGTCGATAAAAGCCCGCGTGTCCTAAGGAAAATCCTAACTCCCTTAACGGTTTTGGGATGAGGTAACTTGGAGATGACGTCTACCTTAGCTTTATCGACCTCAATCCCCGCTTTTGAGACCTTATGTCCAAAGACGATTCCTTGTTTACACATAAAATGACATTTTTCCCAATTAAGCACAAGATTGGTTTCTTCACAACGTTTTAACATTTGCTCGAGATTAGATAAACACGACGTGAACGAATTGCCAAACACCAAAAAGTCATCCATAAACACTTCCATCGACTTCTCGATCATATCGTGAAAAATTGCCATCATACACCGTTGAAACGTACCCGTTGCATTACAAAGTCCGAAAGGCATCCTACGATAAGCAAACGTTCCATAAGGACACGTAAACGTAGTCTTCTCTTGATCACGAGGGTCGATAGGGATTTGAAAGTAACCGGAAAAACCATCTAAAAAGCAATAGAATTCATTTCCCACGAGTCGCTCCAACATTTGATCCATGAAGGGCAAAGGAAAGTGGTCTTTACGAGTGGCGTCATTTAACTTTCGGTAGTCAATACACACCCTCCAACCGGTCACAACACGAGTGGGAATTAACTCGTTGTTTTCGTTGGGCACAACGGTCATTCCTCCCTTTTTAGGGACACAATGGATTGGGCTCACCCATGGGCTATCGGAGATAGGATAAATCATTCCCGCGTCAAGGAGTTTCAAAACTTCCTTTTTTATGACATCGTGAATTTTGGGATTCATCCTTCTTTGACTTTGAATTGTGGGTTTGTAGTCCTCCTCCATTAAAATCTTGTGAGTACAAAATTTTGGGTCAATACCCTTAATGTCGGATATTTTCCACGCAATTGCCCCTTTATGAGCTTTAAGAATTTTCAAGAGCTCGGTTTTCTCATCATTAGCAAGACCTCTTGCAATAATAACCGGCAACTTGTCATCACCTTCCAAGAATGCGTATTCAAGGTGAGAAGGAAGATCTTTCAATTCAAGGATAGGTGGTTCCTCGATTGAAGATTTTGGTTCAACACTCATAACTTCCATTGGCGGAAGAAATGGTGGAATAGAAGTATCATCACTAATCAACACCTCATCTTCATTGTCGATTTCATTTGAAGTGAAATCGCCTCCTTGGAATGGAGTGAGATTTGGTGTAGAATTAGCAAGAATCGGATCCAAAATAGTGGGATTGCCACTTGACGAGCTATCGGAAAAACCTAACACTTCTTGTGAAAACTCATCGCAAACCACATCAACTAAGTCAATGTGATTGATGGTAGCGATTGCATAAACATGAGAAGGTTTTGAGTTTTGAGTAGCGTTTATAACAAGTTCCTCTTCGTTGAATCTCAAAGTAATATTTCTTGCATGAACGTCGATAAGCGATCTCGAGGTGTATAAAATTGGACGACCTAAAATTAGAGGAACTTGAGGATCCGCGGGGATGTCAACTACTATAAAATCAACGGGATAGTAGAACTTCCCCACTCTCACGAAAACATCTTTGGCTACTCCACATGCTAAGATCGTAGAATGATCGGCCATCTCGATAGACATGTTCGAAGGAGTAAGAGCCGGAAGCGAAAGCGATTTCTAAATGGAAAATGGCATCAAATTAATGCTCGCACGAAGATCGGCTAAGGCGAGGCATTCTTTCATATCTTGTATGTCACAAGGAATGAGAAACTTTCCGGGGTCACCAACTTTTTCCGGTATGCGGTTAAGATAAACCGATGAAAAATTAGCAAGCTTTGAAAGCTTTTCCTTATCGCTCATCATACTTTTAAAAGTGGAAGCGAAACGAGGCATGTATAACAACGCGTCGGCTAAACTCACATCAAAATGCACTTGTTGAAACATTTTTATAAAAAGCTCGATTTGTTGTTTGTTACGTTCTTGCAATTTCTCTTTGTTTCGTCTCGAAGGGTAAGGTAAGGGTGGTGTGGGTTGGACATTAGGCAACGGCTTTGGAAACTCGGATTCCACAATTGGTATTGGTTCAACCGTAGGTGTGGTATGAGCGGTACTTCGTGGGATTGTAATGTGCTCCTTTTCGACCACCACCTCGGGTTCTTTCTCGATTTCCTTCTCCTTAGAAGTACTTGGACGAGAAATGGGTTCTTTGAAAGTTTTACCACTTCGTGTAGTAATAACCTTCATTTCTCCCTTCGGGTTTGTAATGGTATCACTAGGAAGACCACCCGAGGAAGAGGGTTTACACATGATTGCTTCAAACATTTTTCCCATTCGGTCCTCAAATTTTGATTGCCTTAAATCCGCTTTTAATAATTCTTGCTTAATCTCATGTTGTCCTTGTTCCATCTTTTGTTGGTTTTGTTGAAGACGTTGAACATTTCCTTCCATTTTATTTGCATGAGTTTTAAGTTCATTAGCAAGTTCGTTTTTAAGCTCGTTTTTCAACTCGGATCTTAAGCTAATCATCTAACGTTGCATGTTATCAAATTTAGCATCATTTGCTTTAGCATAATCCAAAAATTCTCCTTGAAGATTTTTAGTGTGAGCATTTTGAAAACCTTGTGTAGTGTTTTGAAAATCACGGTTTTGGTTTTGATTAGTGACTTGTCCATTCCCACTTTGATAATTCCCTTTGTTGTAGTTACGTGAATTGCCTTGATAATTACCACCTTGGTTGTTGTTTCGATAGTTATTAGCATTTGGATTTGGTGGAGCTTGATTTGGGCGGGAACCTTGGCCGTTTTGGTTGTAAGTTCCTGTTGCTACGTAAGCACTCGAAGTGTTACGACCGGCGGTAATGCACTCGGAAAGATCATGAGCTCCACCACAAGATAAACAACTCTTTTCAACCGCTTTAACCGAAGCGGAATTCAAAGCCTCTTGAGCTTTCCAATGAGTCATAAGATTAGCAAATCTATCAAAAAACCGATTTTCCTCATTAGCTTCATCATGTAAGGCATTAATGCTACGAGACGATGACGACGATGACGAACCCAAATTGGCAACACTCGGTGTGTTACGAGGGCTATAAACCTTAGATCTATTCTCGATAATCTTTAAAGCTTCATCAGTCGTTTTGCACAAAAAATTACCACCCGCGGCGGCGGTTAAGTAATCTCGTTCATGATCATTAAGCCCATTATAAAAAGTATCAATTTGATGCAATTTCGAAAAATCATGGTGTGGACATTCATGTAACATTTCTTTAAAGCGTTCCCATGCCATTGAAAAACTTTCATTATTTCTTTGCACAAACCTTGAAATCTCATTTTTCAAATGTGTTGTTTTAGATGGTGGAAAAAATTTGTTCACAAACTTAGAAACGAGATCACCCCATGTCAAAATCGAATTTGGCGGTTCTTTCTCAAGCCAAATTTTAGCGGGTCCATCTAACGAGTATGGAAACAACATCATCTTAATGGTGTCATGTGGAACATCCTTAAACTTGCTAGTAGCGGTGAGACGATTAAAATTCCTTATGTGGTAATGCAGGTTGTCTTTCTCATGACCTCTAAACTTATTAGCTTGCAACATCGACATTAAACCCGTCTTAATTTCGAAATTCTCCGCAAGGATAGCGGGAATCACAATGGCCTCTCCAAAACCCTCGGTGGGTGCTTGTAGCAACTCCATCATAGTACGATTAGCCATGACGACTTCTTGTTCTACAATAGGTTCAACAATTGGAGTTTGTTCTTCAATCAACGTCTCTTGATTGGCTTGCTTTTGAAGACGTTTACGAGCTCGTTTTGCTTGATTACGAGTGATCATAAACTTCACGGAGAATGGGAGGTGAGCAAAGAAGATTCTTTTTGGGTGTTTTGTGAATTTTCAATTTTTTTTTGTTTTTGATTGTTTTTGATTGTTTTTAATTTTTTGGATTTTGGTGTATCTTCGTAGACAACAATCTACCAAATCTCTCATCGAATCAAACTCTTGATTAAAGAAGCCTCAAAAGAATGAAAACGATCACGTGGAGTGAACGCCTTCGAATGCCTTTAGAACTTTGGTGAAAACCAAATTGTTCAAGAGGGTTTAATCACAAAGAAAACCAAGCAAATATATTATACGTGATAATACTTTGGGCGGCAAAACCCTCGATTAGCCTTCAATCTCAAAATACTCACAAGCAAGCGGGGAAACGAGGCGGCGCGAACCACTTAAGAGCCTTTTTCCTTAGGGTAAATTTTATAATACCCGCCTTATACCCACCTTATAGTTTGTATTTTTCAAAATCGAGCTTCACGAAAGTATTTATCTATTTTTGCCTTTTTCTTTTTGTTTGAGATTCGAATACAATAATTAGGAGATCAAATCCCAATTAAGGTTGTGTTTTCACACTTTTGGAGATATTTTGTATTGATTGTGATACTTAATACAAGATAGTAATAATAATTTCACAAGAAAATAAAAAAAAACGATAATACGTATTAGTAGATTTCTACTAATACAAATACTATTTATGGTTAATTAAAAACAACAAGTAAATTTATCACGACACACCTCCCCGGCAGCGGCGCCAAAATGATTGTTGTAAAATACGTCTTTTAGGAAAAAGAGCGTATATGAGCGATAAGTATTAAGTGATGATTTAGGAAAATCAAACACTAATGACCCAATGAAGTTCGTTTCCCAAGGAGGTATATGTGTGTGAATAATTCGTAATTGGTTTGAGATTAATATTGGTTAGAAGGGGATGAGAAAAGAGGATGACGAAGACGTGAAATTAATTACTACTACGACTTAACATAAAACCGAAAAATGAGCTAAAATAAAAATTAATTCTAAAAATTACCAAAAATTCACCAAAAATAAAAATAAATAAACTAAGAGTTTACCAATGATCAAAACTTTTTCAAACCTTTTAAGTAATTAAATATTCAATATTTAAATGCTAATTAAAGCCCTAAAAACCAAATTAATTATCAAAAAGCCCAAATAAAGATTTTTCAATTGGTAAACCTCTAAAATGACCTAAAAAGATTAAACTATTTTTAGAAATTTTTAAACTAATAAAAACTATTTAAAATGATTTAAAAACTATTAAAACTTAAAATAATTATAAAAATTAATCTAAAGATGATAAAATTAATCTAAAAGTTGCAAAAATCCTATTTTAATGTATTTAAGCTAAGAAAAATATAAAAAGTGCAAAAATGTGAAATTTGAAAAATAATAATAAAATAATAATAAAATAATATTAAAAATCCAAAAATTCTAAAAAATTCTAAAAACTTGAAAACTAGTTTATTTTGACCTAATTAAACAGAAAATGAAAGTGAAAAGACCAGAATACCCCTATTGGGCCCCCAAATGGGATAAAATCAAAAACAGTCCACCTTAATGGGCTTTTTAGCCCAAAAAGTCAAAATAAGCCCAAATGACTTGGAAAAGCACTATCTGACTCAAAATTTAAATCTAAACACAAAACTCTAAAGGCCCAAAGGCTGAAAGTGAGCTTATCACAGCTTAATGATCAAACAGCTTATCCTTATTGGGCCATTAAGCCCATTAAGCAATAAGCTAATGCCATAAGCTCTAATTTGACACACAACCTTCTTTTGGGATACTAAAGAGATCTGTAAAAAGAAATTTTGAAAAAGCACACTCAATAAGCCGGAAATAAGCAAAGTACAAATCCACTAAAAGACAAAATAGTCGGGTTTGAGATTTAGGGCACCTCAGGACTTGATTCAACTTGCAAAATGTTACAAATGACTTCAATAAGCCAAATCAATCAACAAAAATCCAATAAGAAACACCAATAAGCCAGAATAAGTCAATAAGCACTTATGAAAAAGTCAATTAAGTTGGTTTTCTAGTCAAACCCTAAAGTCAACACACCAATTGCTCCAGTATGAACAAATGGGTCAAATAATGAGCACCTATTACAAAACCCAAGTTGTTGCTGGTTAAAATAAGCTAAAATAGCTTATTGATAAGCTGATGACCAAAATACACTAGCAGTGGCTAGCAGCAGGGGAAAGGAGTTCCCACTGCTTTGACCATTTGACCTATGAATTGTGAGAGATCCAGTTGGATTCAAATGGAAACAAGGGCACCCTTGTGATCAGTGAATCACAAGGAGTCTATAACAACAAAGAAATCACAAATTGGTTCACACAATAAGCCCAGATTAAGCAAACAGTCCACAGATATTGCACAGACCTTGATATTAAGCAGTTATGAACAAATAAGCAGTTTTAGCATGAATAAGCACTCCAAATTCAACCAGATGCATACACAAGCTATATAAACTATGATTAAGCTCAAACAAACTTTAATCAATCACTTAAACAAGGTATGGAACAAAATCAAAGCAGATAATACTTGCTGTTATAAACTTCAAGAACATATGCACAGTTTGCTGATCTAATTGACCACAAATCCAATTTCAAGCACTCAAATCTCTTTCCCTTGTGTAACTAACTAGGTTTAATCACTTGTTAACCCTAGTCTATTATTAAAACTAGGTGTCCCTTAAACCACAACCAATTTTATCAAGTAAACAAGATTTTAGAGCCTAATTTAGGATCTAGGTGTTTCAAACCACAAAACCTACAAATAAATGACCAAGTATATCAAGTAAACAGATACCAACAATCACAAACACAAAACACCTACTCAACTTTCCACAAAACCTGCTTATGCAGTTAACCCAAACACCCCTTAATTATCTGATTTCACAAATTTCAAATGATAATTCAGATTTAACCCACAAATCAAGTTAATAACAACTCAATAACATCAAACAAGCACAGGTAAACAAGATTCAACCATAAAAACCCAGATTCAACAATAATCATGCAAAATCACCAATATTCAGAACAATTAAAGAAAAATGAAAAAGGAGAAGGGTGCAAACCTCCAAGACCTACATCCAGGCCCTGGATTGTTTGAGCTGAGGTACGAGCAGAACAAGTACCAGCTTCCAAGCTGCTAAGATGAACAAATAATAAGCACTTTCGGATTTTTGAAACACAAGTTTTATTGCTTAAAACCTTGCCTCAAAAACCTTCAAACATGAATAAGGAACTCAGATTTTAGCTTATCAGATACCAAACTTTTATAAATAACAAATGAGAATTCGAAATTTTCAGAAATTCAAACTTTATTTCATAAAAAGGAATTACAAAGATTTAAAAGCTAAAATCTGGAACAAAGGGACTCTCACAGGTTGAGGTCTACTTTTATAGGCAAATGCATACAAATCACTATTCATAAACCCTAGAACTGAAATTCCTAAATTATCCTTGAGAATCTTCTAGGCTTGTTGCCAGCTTGCATTGGTGAATCAGGGACGTTTATTTAGTACTTGGTGAGTAAGGAAAAGCTTTGGTTCGTTGATCTTGCCATGTCATGATCTTATGCTAGGTGTCGTCATGAGAGTGGGAGTGGGGGTATCTTTCTGGTAGTGGGGATTGAGGTTTTTGGTGTGGGATGTGATTGACATGATGTGAATTACACGTGGGAACAATCAATTTCACTTTCCCCTTTGTTTTCTTCTTTTTAATCCTAGGTAAAAAGAGGGTGTTCTTCATGGTAAAATCGCTACAGTAAGTGTTGCCCGCGTTTTTAGGAGTTTGAACTTTCATCTTGGCAATTTTGGTCCTTTGTTTCTGGGAAAAGTTGTATAAAAACTCTTTCAGCCAATATAAACGTGTCCCTTTGTTGTAGAAGTTATAGATTTCACACTTTTGCCCCAAAACTTTGGCAAAAGTGTTTCAAGGGTAGTTTTTGACATTTTTCCATAATTGAGGGACTGATTTTGGATTTTCTTGATCTTCAAAGGTCTTCATTGTATCTTTGGCTTTATAAGGGACCATAATTGACAAATTAGAATTGATGAGGGACTAATCTTACCAATTCTTCAAGGTTGAAGGACCATATGTGTAATTTTGACAAACTTAAGGGACCAAACTTGTACTTATGATTTCAAAAGGGTTTTAAGTGTCATTTCTTCATTGTTTGATGATCAATCTTGCATATCTTCAAGTCTTCAAGGGTAAATCTTGGATAATTCATGAACTAGGGCCCGGTTCTTTATACGGCTTCGTTTCTCGTGTCCGTTTTTCCTTTTTTCTTGTGATCTTTTGTCTTTTTCACGATATCCATACCTAAAATACACAAGTAAACAGACACAAGCATATATATGGTATTTTATGACATTTTAGTGCATTTAAAGCCCGAAAAGAACGATGAGATCATGTATAAATGCCATCTCATCAATCAGACTATTCAAACTATGAACATGCTCAATAGAAATATGAAAACGAGTTTTGTTAAGCTTGAATATTTCAAGAGAATTAAAACTACCAAACCTGCTCTTTATGATATCGGTTGTTATAATGATAATCTTTCTTTTATGCTTTCCCCTGACTGCGACAAAATCATTCGTCATCATGAAGAAAGTCGATCCAACTTAAGTGATTTGATAAACCTTTCTGATTCTAATCATCATATTAAGTTTGTTCCTCAAAAAGAACTTTCAAAAGAACAGGATTTGTTTAAAATTGTTCCACCACCGAGTCATGAAACGGAAAAGAAAGTTTCTTTAAAAAGGGGTTTCAAAAAACAATCAATTTTGTTAGAAAAACAAATTTTGGATGAAAAACATAAATGGGATGAGAAAAGTAAAAGTGTTCAGCAATTTGAGTTTATAAAACAAGGGGTTTTAAATTTGTACAAAGGTGTCGTCGATTATGAAAAAGTTTCTAGAGATACCGTTTGGAATATTAAACCTAACCCACAAAGTAGAAGTCGTCATTCAACAATGTATTGTTCCAACCATCGATGATCTTTCAAATAATGTGGAAATGTTTTATAAAGCTCTCACTGAGGAAATGATAACTGATTTAAGATATGTTAAATCTCTTGAAGACGAAGTTGATTTTCTTCAAACTAAATTAAAGACACAAGAACACCAACTTTCTAACGAAATTGATCGACTTTCTAAGGAATACTATTATGCTGACCATATGAATTCTATGCTTGGTGTGTATACCGATCTTGATCAATATTGTCATGTAGCATGTCTTGTGTCAGAAAAGGACACGAAATGTCAAAATCTTGAAGTTGAGTTTTCGAAACAAATTCAGTCATATAACAAACTTACGAAAAGTTTTTCCCAACTTGAGAAACACTCCATTTCTCTAGAACTTGCTTTACAAAATGGTGATAAATCTCATAATCATAACAAGTGTAAAGAACTTGCAGCTTCTTCGTTTCGTCAATTGAATGAAAAAAGTTTCGAAATAAATGATTTGAAGGATCAGCTACAAGAAAGGGACATTGCCATCAGTGGGTTACAAAAGCTCATTGAGAAACTAAAAGGAAAATCCGTTTTGGGTAAACCATCCGTTGTTCCTTAACCGAATGCAGTTAAATGTCCCAAATCATCTGTTTTGAGAAAACTCCCACAGGCTTTGCCTAAGCTGGGAACTGATAAGAGCACAAATGTGATAGCACCTGGAATGTATAAGATGAACACTAGGTCCACTCAAACTGGAACATCGCGGTTACATCAAAATACTAGGAAAACTAATCAACGCGTGTCTTCTTCTACAATAGTAACTCCCACTACTAGCATTAGCGGGCCACAGCTTAAGAGCACTAGAATGCAAGATAGATTCATGCCTAACAATAGTCAAGGGAAGAAGATGGAAGTAGAAGACCACTGTAGGAATTTTAAGTTTTCTAAGAATAAAACGTCTGTAACTGCATGTAATGACAGTTTGAATGCTAAGACTTCGAATGTTGAATTTGTTTCTGTTAAATGTGGAAAATGTGTTCGTACTTTCAATCATGATGCTTGTGATTTTAATCATAATGGCGTGAATGCTAGAACTAGGAAGCCTATTCTTGTGCCCACTAGTACTAGAAAACCCACAAGAACTTTGAACCAATCCAGTGCTCAACCACTTAAGAAACTAAGTGCGTTAGAATCCACTACTCTACGTAAACAAAATATGTTAAAGAAGCTTTATGAGAACATGAGTAGGACATGTAAACGGGTGTACTCAATATTTACACCACCCAGATACAAATGGGTACCTAAGACTACCACTATTGTAATTGGGTCTATGAATGTTAGCTTGCCTTTAGGATTTGCATCTAGGCCTACTAATATTTTGGAACCCACTTTTATCAAGGGCTTCCATTTGTCAAACTCTACATTGTCTTCTTGTTCTTATGCGGCTCGTCAAAATCATTCTATTCATAATGGATTTCGGGTGCACAAAGCACATGACGGGCAATCTCAAGCTTCTCAGTAACTTCGTGGAGAAGTTTCTGGGTACGGTGCAATTTGGAGATGATCAGTTTGCACCGATACTTGGATATGGCGATTTGGTTCAAGGAAATCTCACTCTCAAAAGGTTTTATTACGTAGAAGGATTGAATCACAATTTATTCTCGGTTGGTCAATTTTGTGATGCGGATTTGGAAGTGGCTTTTCGAAAAACTACCTTCTATGTTAGAGACTACGATGGGAATGACCTTCTTACAGGTTCTCGTGGTTCTGATCTCTACACAATAACTCTTCAAGACACATCTTCAACAAATCCAATTTTCTTAATGGCTAAAGCTTCATCTTCTCAAGCATAGTTATGGCATCAACGATTGTCACATCTCAACTTTGACACCATCAACTTGCTTTCGAAGAATGATATTGTGACTGGTCTTCCTAAGTTGAAATTCGTCAAAGACCATCTTTGTTCTTCTTGTGAGTTGGGGAAAACAAAACGAAAGTCTTTCAAAACGAAGACTACCCCAAGCTCAAAAGGACGATTGGAACTTCTACACATGGATTTATGTTGTCCCATGCGTGTAGAGAGTATTAACAAGAAAAAGTACATTCTCTCGATTGTTGATGATTACTCTAGATACACATGGACTTACTTCTTAAGGTCCAAAGATGAAACACCGGAGGTTCTCAAAAACTTTCTCAAGATGATACAACGCAATCTTCAAGCTTAAGTCTTAACGATAAGAATGGATAGGGGTACTGAATTTTTGAACAAGACTTTGCAATCTTACTTTCAAGAAGAAGGCATCAAACATCAAACGCCTATTGCTCGAACCCCTGAACAAAACGGCGTTGTCGAAAGACGGAACCATACTTTGATTGAGATAGCTCGAACAATGCTTTCTGCTTCAAAATTACCACTATTCTTCTGGCTGTAGCAATTGCAACTGCATGTTATACTTAGAATCCTTCTATCGTCATCCCTAGACATGAAAAGACACCTTACCACGTCATCAATGGCGGGAAACCTACCGTTAAATTCTTTCACGTATTTGGATCTTTATGCTACATTCTTAAAGACAGTGAGAATCTCGACAGGATGAAAGAAAAAGATGATGCATGTACTTTTGTGGGGTATTCTACATTGTCGAAAGGATATCGAGTTTACAACAAGAGAACAAGGATTATTGTCGAAACAATTCATGTGAAATTTGACGAATTTCCACACATGGTACTTGATCACAACAGCTCAAGTCCCGCACCTCAATGTCCAGCCATGGCACCTACACAAAACAGCGTATGTCCCATGCAAGAATGTCAAGAAAATATCCCTACAGCAGACTCGACGGATACGACACAAATGAATGAGTTGGTTGATTTATATGTCCAATGTTTGATGAATATTATGATGGGAACAATCAAGTTGTGTCAAAGCCTTCCGCTGTCAATACTGTTGATGCACCCGCACAAAGTCAACAAGACACAACTGCATCTACTTCAGCAATAGTTGCTCAAGAGACAATTCCATTGGATACTCAACAAACTCAAGAAAACGTCATACAACCAATATCACCAACCGTCAATGCTTCAAGAGGAGACAACAATCAAGCAGTCGATGCACAGTCTGACGAAGAAGAATTTATCAACCCATTCGTACACCGGTAAGCGAAGTCGGAGAGTCTTCTACTCATCATGTTGATCTGTCAAACATGCACACATTCTATCAACGATGTCCATCCACTCACCATTGAACACGGGATCATCTATTGGTACAAGTAATTGGAAATCCTTCACAACTGGTTCGAACACGCAGAGAACTCGAAACCGAAAGAGATGTATGTATGTATGCACCCACCGTGAGTTTCACTGTACCTACAAACATCAAACAAGCCATGACTGATCACGCGTGGATTGAATCAATGCAAGACGAACTTCATCAATTTGCAAGACTTGGAGTATGGGAACTTGTTGACAGACCATATGGAACATCGGTTCTCGATTTTAAATGCTTCTGGAAAAACAAATTGGATGAAGAACAAACAATCATCAAAAACAAATATCGTCTCGTGGTTAAGGGATACCGTCATCAAGAAGGAATAGATTTCGATGAATCATTCGCTCCAGTCACTCGTTTGGAAGCATTCAGGATATTCCTTGCTTATGTTGCACATAAGGGCTTCACGGTTTATCAGATGGACGTTAAAACTGCTTTGGTCAACGATCATTTGAAGGAAGATGTGTATGTGAATCAGCCGGAAGGATTTGTTGATCCTCATCATCCTGACAAAGTCTACCGTCTCAAGAAGGTTGTATATGGACTTAAACAAGATCCAAGGGCGTCATACGAAGAACGATCAAACTTCTTGGTTTCCAAAGGATTCTCCAAAGGTTCTATTGATCCTACTCTCTTTATTAATAAATATGGGGATGACATATTGCTGGTGTAGGTTTATGTTGATGACATTATTTTTGGTTCTACGAACCTAAAACTTTCAAAACGTTTTAAAAAACTAATGTACAGCAGATTTAAAATGTCAATGATAGGGGAGCTAAAATTCTTCTTAGGCCTCCAGATTAATCAATCCTCACGTGGTATCTTTATTAACCAAGCTAAGTATGCTCAAGAGATACTTAATAAGCATGTATGACCTCATGTGCTCGCGTTGGTACACCTTTGTCGACCTCATCCCTAGACATTGACTTGTACTCACCTCTCGTAGATCAAACGCGATATCGTAGTATGATCGGGTCTCTCATGTACCTTACAGCCAGCAGGCCTGATATTCATCATGTCACATGTTATTGTGCACGATATCAAGCCAGACCTACTGAAAAGCACCTCAAGGAGGTTAAACGGATCTTTTGGTACCTTAAGAATACCATTCACATGGGACTCTGGTATCCAATGGAAATTAGTTTTCATCTAATTGCTTTTTCAGATTCTGATCATGTAGGTTGCCTTGCTACTAGAAAGAGCACTTCTGGTGGCATACAATTTATAGGGGAAGGCAAGCTTATAAGTTGGTCATCAAAGAAGCAGGATTTCACCTCGCTATCATCCGCAGAAGTAGAGTATGTGTCTCTATCCGCGTTTTGTGCTCAAGTCCTTTGAATGAGAACTCAACTCACGGATTATTGCTTCCAATTTGATAAAATACCTATGTATTGTGACTCAAAGTCGTGCATAGCCATCTCTTGCAATCCGGTTGAGCACTCCTGCACCAAGCACATCAATGTCAGATATCACTTCATCAAGGAACAAGTGGAACACGACATCATGGAATTATACTTTGCCAGAACTGAGTACTAGCTTGCAGAATTGTTTACAAAAGCTCTATCGCAAGATAGGTTTGCGTATCTCGTTGGTCGTCTTGGTATGAAGCATATGACTCCAGATGACTTGGAGGTTCAGGCAAATGAAGTTGCTTGATATTCTCTCATAATGATTTCTAAGAGCATCACAGCTTAGGACTCGGTTCTCAACTAAGGAATGTTTATCACGGACGATAACTTATCCTTCTCAACGCGAAATTAACATTTCTCAGTCATGAGCTTCTTATAAAAACATTCAAAGGTTTTAAGTTCATGAAAAACGACTTCTAAGGAAATGTCAGCTTAGAACTCGGACTTCACCTTAAGGAAAGTATATCACAGATGATAACTTATCCTTCACAACGGGAAATTAATTTTTCTCGGTCATGAGCTAGTCACAGAACAATCAAAGTTTTGAGCTCATGAAAAACGGACCCGAAAGGGAAGTGTAAGTTTTAGTGCGCTTTCCCTAAGCAATAGAAGAGAAGTCTTCTATCATGATCATTTTAAAACCATTGAACACATTTTTTCAAGAATTTGTCAAAAGATTTTTCTAAATCTTTCAAAATTGTGTGTTCAACACTCCTTTTCTCTTAAAGTGGTTTTTATATCTCAAAAATGTCATATGTTATTTTGATCAATTCTTTAGGGGGCGCATTTTAAAATCAAGCCTTTAATGGTGTTGGGTACATCTAAAAAATTGTCATATTTTTATGTATCAAACACATTCCAAAAATGGTATAAACTTGTCAAATGTAATATATTATATCATAAAAGTCATCTCAACTCCGTACCTCAACATATTTTGTGGTGTCGGTTTTCCAAAATATTGTCAAATTTTTGTTTCAAGACACACATATATGGTTGGGGGGAGCTACCCGACTATAATGTTCCATGATTCATGCGTGCACACATGTTTCTCTCCCAACTATTTTTAAAAACTATCATATTTTAATCCATTGGTATCTCTAATATTAAATTTTTATATTAGAGATAGGGAAGAAAATGTGATTAAAATGTAATATATCGCAACATGTGATCTTAAAAACTCAAGTGCAACTCTTTCCTTCACATGCTAAACTATTTCGAATATTGATGCATGTGTAGGGGGGGCATTTAGGAAATGTAAAACTTTCAATGTGTTAAAAGTTTTTATTTTTATCAAGCACTTTGAATGGTTTTCAATGGTTTTATGGTTACGATCTATACCCAAAACAACCTACTATCCACGACGGAACGATGGAGTCAAATGGTAGTTTAGGATAGGAAACTAAGTTCTATGATCCAACCAGAACTGGAGGGATCTACCCAAGGACATTCCATAGCTAGAAATAGTTGTCCTTAGGAAAGATGGAGTGAAATGAAGCTGAATGCGGACCAATTACTTAAGGTAGCACTGGAACAATCACAATAAGGTGCTAGTGATGACGTATTGGTAAGCATGGAAGGTGTTGATATTCTATGCAACTTAGCAGAAATCGGGTTAACACATCTATTGAAGACAAGTGTCATGGACCCAGTGATGCAATGAACAACCCTTCCCTAGACATTTGGGTTTATCTCAAAAGAAACTTGTCTCACTGTCACGGAGATCAACACGTATCTATTGACTTTCTCACTCCGAGTTAGTTAATATTGAAAAGGTGGCAGTCTGCTCCATCCTCCGACTACTAAAATGCACTTATTGAGTCTAGGCCCAAAAAGAGATCAATCTACCATCTCATTAGGACACAATCGAGTCCTACGCATTATCCTGATGATACTGCCAGAACATCTGAGTGATACGATTCACAATGAGAATGGAAATCTTGCTTGAGTTAACCTCAAACAAGCTCATGGTAGGTAATTTGTGCGATTCTACACGAATCAAACTTGTGAGAACTGGAAAGCAACTAAGTTTGGATTCTTAATTGATTAAAACTTGATTCCAGGTTTCTTCATAAAATCCATGTTATCTTGCTAGAACATTTAGAGTGACACTCTTTAGTGCTCACAATGACAAATGTAAATCCTTCCAGTGTCAACCTCAAACAGCACTGCGGTAGGTAACTCGCAAGATTCTTTATGAATCAAGCTTGTGACAAACTAGAAAGCAACAATGGTGCGATTCTTCTGGAATCAAACTTGTTCCAGGAATTCTGAATTGACGACTCAAATCAGACGGATAATTTATCCATATGATTCACTCTTTACGTTCGCAGTCTGCTTTGAGATGGTCGAGTAAAGAGAACTGGCTATTACCACCAGGAAACCCTGTCAAGGAGGTTCTTAATTAAATCTACCCGTTCACAGGTACGGTATCTAATACCGTCTAACGGTCTTCACCGACCGAAGGTAAAACGCTACCGAGTTAGGGTGAAATGTTCAAAGCCATTTCGTCCATGTCTATATATGTTGCTACATATCAAGAAGGTGGCGTAGTTGTGTACTAACCGAAGTCGTCTTCACATGTTCATACTACAAGTTTAAGACTTCTGCAACTCTGATGGATATTTGAAGGACTACCTACAACTACATTTGTATGAGAGATTGTTAGCCTTCTGAAATTAACAAAGTATGAATATGTCGATTCAGAAGTCACAAGAGCACAAGATGGAGATAATCAAGACACTTAAGAATGTAATAGGTCATCTTGTCACAAGAGCACAAGATGAACACTATCAAGGTTATATTGAAGATCTCAAGCACTCAAAAGTCAAAAGACAAATTCTCAAGATAAAGATCACAAAAGCATGGACGATGTTGATACAAAAGTTGGATGATCCTTGCTAGACCCGAATTAGGCTTAATTCGGGTAGCTGGGCTCAGGCTCTTACACCAAGTGAATAGTCTTGCTGAGATCCTGCACACTAAAGCAACACGCGTTAAGCTTACCGTGGGAATGTATCCCACGATTAGACTCCAGCGTGAGAGTAAGTAATCGGTTAGGGTTAAGAAGTCGGTTGTAGGTTGAGAGTATAGAGAATGTGATACCTTTGTGGAACCCTTTGGGGTTCCTTCTATAGGCAGTGAAACCCTAGTGGGATCACTGTTTACTTCGGCCCCAAGTATAGGATAACCACCATAATTAGCTTGATTGTTATCTTCTAATTATGGTTAGTGTATATCTTATACTTTAGGGTGAATCCCAAACCTAATAAGATTATGATTCTGTCTAACCCTGTCCCGGCTGTACCAGGCCGTGGGCCGCACACACTTTACGCGGCCACTGTTCATTCAAGCCCGTAAGCTTAACTGATTGACCCAACCCATTCGTGATGGACTGGACACGGGTAGTACCCAAGGGCCGGGTCCATGACCCGGTTGGGGACTATACGTCATCATGTCCCCCCAGTCTAGTTGTTACAACCGTAGGCGGAATATCTAGACTAACAAGATTCCCCCCCCCCCCCCAGACGTACCAAGGAAAGAACATCTTGAAATGTTGAATTTTGAAAACCACATTTCGACCGCACGTGGCAACGTTGTTAGGAAGTTATTCCTATAGTACCCCAGCCGCACGTGACGACCGAGACAAATTAAATGAAACATTGAATATAGTCTTACGTATGACCGCATATCCTGACAAAATTGACTGTTCATATGTCATTATGACTGATAAATTGCAAACAGTCAGTACCTCGAGTGATGCAATCTCCTGAGTCATAAATGACCAATGGGTCCCACATGACTGTTCACTTGCCACTCACTTCCCAACCCTACGATTTAGGTTAGTGGAAGACACGTGTCATGAATCTAATGAACCATTACCGACGAGGCAACCCTATAAATAGGTTGCCCATACGGCTGTGTGTGACACACAAGTCTTTTTCTAATTTCTGCCATTAACGCTTTCTTCCTTACCACCACCTTCTTTCGCATGGATACTCCCTCACACAGGTTATAATACCACGCCTTCATCTTTCTTTAATTAATTATGGCTCATAGGAACAACCCTACCATTGGATCCGTGCTAAATGTAATGACGGAAGAAAACTTAGGGAAGTTTTGCTCTGATTTCTTCATTCCTAGCAACCTTCATCCCTCTCTTCCTGGTGCCGGGGACCTTATAACTAAGGCACCCCAGGGAAAGATTGGCCTATACACCCGTCTTTTGATGCGGCCAATTACCGCATTCCTTTCACCAGATTCCTCGTAGATCTACTAGGTTACTATGATGTACATATCTCCCAGTTACACTGTATAGGTGCATGTAAGATTAGCCAGTTCGAAATCCTATGCCGTGCACGAAGCATTCCCCCAACCGTAGAGTTATTTAGGCTGTTTTATACCCCCAACTTAGTGAATGGATGGCTTTCCTTTAAGAAATGATCCCCAACCAGCCCCACAGCTCACAATAAAGCCATGGACTCGCTGAAAAACTGGTACGAACACTACTTTTTTATTGACGCAGTAGTTTGGCTGACTGAGTTTGTTTTTAATCATAGATTACTCCCTGACTTTCTTCCCCGGTCCGGTACATACAACGCCCAGCACGCCCAAGAAATAGATAGGAATAGGACAGGGATTCATAGGAATCTATCCGAGTCATTCCTTTGCCTTCTAGGAATTAGCCGCAACTACTTTGGCCCGTCCAACAGATACCCTGTATTCTGGAGAGTTCGTGGCGAAGGTAGGTATAGTATTCGCACCTTTAAATATATATAAACCCTTTGTCCGTAAACTAACATACTCATTTGCTTTGCAGAAATGAATTTCTTTGGAGTCCTACGCCAGGGAGATCCTAAGGCCATACCGGAAGGAATGCGCCCTAGACGAGAAAACAAGCTACCCCTTCTCGAGCATACCTGAAATGTGACAATCGCCCTAGCGGCCGTACCGGACCCCCAATCTGATGAGGAGGACACAATAATTGTGAAGTCCCCCGAAGACTTTGACAACGAACACGAGGATAATCTGATGCTGGAGAATGAAGCTGGACCCTCCTCCCCGCCTAAGACTGCCACCCATGCCCATGAGGAGGAGCAGGGTGATAACATAGAAAGAACTACCTCCAGCCTCTGCCAAATGCTAGGCGATGATGAGGAGGAGGTGCAGCAAGTAGAAGAAGAGGAGGAGGAAGAACCTCAACCCGTCCCCAAGCGCACCCGCAGAAAGAATAAGCGGGTAAGGAAAGCTACCAAGGTTGTGATAGGGGAACATAATGCTCCCGCAAAGAGACTGCGCGAGGACCGCCCCCTCTATCAGTCTAGGGAAAGCACAAACCAAGCTTCAAGAACAGCGCAGGGTGCTCCCATAGTTCAGGACGTGCCGCTACCAGTTGTGGAGCCAGTCACTCAGGTGCCTCCCACTACGTCAGAGCTGGAGAAAACCAACATGTAAGTCCTCCGCACATGCTTTGTCATTACTTCTCTTTTCCAAGCAAAAGGCACGTTCTTCTGTCATAATGTTAATGTATATGCCAATGTTTGTTGCAGGGATGACCAGGTTGGTGCCACACCTGTCCAAGGGACGAGGAAAGGGAAAGAGCCTACCCTACACGCAACAACGACCAAATCTGGCCCGGCCTTTGAGGAAGGTACCCCACGGCTTCACAAGATAATCTGGTGTCTGGCTCCCCCCACACACTTTAACCCCGAGTGGAAGACAACCACAACTTGTAGGATGAAGGACGCAGAAGAATGCCGGGACTACCTGAACCACTGTATTCCACCTGGCCTAGTAAAGGACATAAACTCATTAAGTCATCCAGACTTAGTAGACGAATACAATTGGGCCTTGGTACATCAGGTGGCTATGGGCACTTCCATGCGGGTAAGATTTGAGGCCGCACTGGATCATGTTGAATCTCTAAAGAGGAAGAACGACCGGAGGGAGAAAATGGTTGAAGACAATGAATCCCAGATTACAGCCCTCTAGTCCCAACTCGCCACCGCTAAAGCCACCATCAAAGAACAAGCCGCACATGCAAATTCCCACGACAAATGTGTTACCGAGCTTGAAGCCCAACTTGAGACTGCAACAGCTAAGGTATGTATCCGTGTAGTATCACACCCACGTCCACATTATGCATTATTCTAACCTTAAGGTATCACATGCAGGTGGCCGTGGTAGAAGCCTTGGCGAAGACCTATACTAACCAAGTATCCACCCTCTTGAAGGAGCTTGAAGACGCACAGGCATTGGTCCAATGCGAGGAGATGCTGAAAGAAGAGCTTGCCAAAGAAAGGACCACGCTGGAACAGTTGATGGAGGCTTCCACGTAAAAGGATATAGAGTTGAACGCCCTTTACTCAGACCGTGATGAAGTGTTGTACCCCCAACTACTAGTAGCCATAGCCGGTCGCAGGTGGATGGTGGATCATGGGGCGCGCCTAGCCGTTACGAAAGTGTTGGAGGCCCCTCAATTCGTGCAGAAATTTGTAGATCTTATATCAGATGGCATCGACCACGGTCGTCATGAGGGTATGGTTATGGCCGCAGAGCTGATAAGTGAGAAGAAAAATTTTACTAAGCATGCCTACTTCAACCCTGGGGCCGCAAGATGACTGCATCCATGGCTGCTATGCGAGATCTAGAGTACCCATTCTAGGCTGAGCTTGAATCTACGAAGTATGTGTCCAACAAGGAGATCATGGAGAAGCTAAGCCTAGGTGCATTCTCGCAAGGCGAGGGACACTCCCGGACTCACTTCACACCCTCCCCCAGCCAACTTACTCTTCCTATTCATGAGGACATTACCAGGATTGTTATTGGTGAGCAACCATTAAGTGAAGTGTTGGAAGTGAACGCGGCTCGGGCTCTGAACAAGAAAAACCATGGCGAAGCTTTATCTGGATTAGCTAAAGAGCAGAGGGAGATAGGGAAGTTTCTCGTCCCAATGTAGGGCGATCTTTATTGATATAATTCCTGAAAAATTCAGTTTGTAATAAATATTCGTCCGTGGATGTCCATGGCACTTTCATCTTTTGTAACATTATCTGAACACTTTAGAATATCATGTTTTATGAGTCCGTGGTAGTCACGACAATTTTGATTTTTGGAAACTTACTTATATTCTTTAGATATTATATATCTGTGCCGCATGACATGTCACGTCTTACCTAGAATAAAACTAAGTCTATATTTTACTAGACGTGCAGCGTGTGTCTTTACCATGTCCGGCACTATGTAAGTGCGGCATGTGGAAACTTATTACAACGTCTTGTAAATAAGGTGTCTAGTAAGGATACCTGATCCGCGTCACTGGGGTTGCATCCCTCTTATGCGACAAGTTGAATTATTAGGTTCACTTAATCCTCTTACCCCACCTGGGAGCGAATAGTACGTGTACGGTTTGAATGAATGTATATGAATAAGATATGGCATATTATAATAATAATAAAGAAATCTAAAAAAGTCATAATACAATAATTTGCACAAGAATGGATCGTGGAGCTAGCTAGGTACCATGGCATTTTATTAGAACGTTTACGATTTTTTGACAGAATTAAAATCCTAAGACAAATAGAACCTAGAAAGCATGAAAACAAAAAATACATGGATCTTCATTGAAGCCAACCATAGCGAAGTGTCCATGCGGGGGCCGTAGCCTTTCAAAGATAGCATTTTTTAAGGTTGCAGATATTCCATGTACGTTCCAGGTCACGGCCATCCATATCACGCAACTTGTACGCGCCGAGTCCCAAAGCTTCCGTAACCTCATACGGCCCTTCCCACTTGGGACCCAGCTTTCCTGTATTCTCCGCACGACTTGCCTCGTTGGCACGATAAACAAATTCCCCCGGTCGGAAGGAAACACCTTTTACCTTGGCATCGTAATAAGCCTTCATCCGTGACTTGGACTTGGCCTCATTGATAGCCGTTGTCTCTCTTTTTTCCTCTAACAAGTCCAGATTAATCCGGAGTTTCTCATCGTTCGTTACGACATTAACTTTCGCCGTGCGGATGGTTGGCATCCCAATTTCTACTGGGATAACAGCCTCGGTTCCATAGGCCAGCGCGAATGGAGTGTCCCCATTGGCTGTCTTGATCATAGTCCTATGCGGCCAGAGAACATGCGGCAGTTCATCTACCCACTTAGCGCTTCGTTCATCCAGGTGTGCTTAAATACCTTCACCCGGACTTCTGTTTGCTCACTCCACAAGACCATTAGTCTGTGGGTGCTTAACTGATGCGAAACGCCATGTGATGTTCAACGCCGCACACCAATCCTTGAATGGATTATCCGCGAACTGTTTTCCGTTATCCAAGATAATCTCGTCGGGCAAACCAATACGACACACAATATTTTCCCAAACAAACTTTTTTACATGTTTGCCTGTAATCGATTTCACCGCCTTAGCTTCTATCCAGCGTGTAAAGTAGTCCATTGCGACAATCAAGAACTTAACACCTCCTGCCGCCAGAGGAAAGTTCCTAATGCGGATGCCGCGGTACTAGTCTGTACACTTGGCAATCACTGCATTTGCGAATCATGTCTCGTGCATCCCGATGCATAGTCAGCCAATAGTATCATGTGCGTAAATCTCGTGCTACTACAGATCTGGGGCCTGCATGCATGCCGCATGACCCTTCATGTATTTCACTAATCACGTAGCTAGCCTGGCGTGGCCCGACGCATCGTAACCACGGCTGTAGGAAGGAACGCTTGTACAGGATACCTTCTCTAAGTTCGAAGTGATGTGACTTCCTTTTTATACATCGTGCCACCTTATCGTCGGCTAGAAGGGTTTCATCAGTTAGATAGCTGATGATCGGGGTCATCCATGTAGGTTCCTCTTCTTCAACTACGGCTGCGACTTCCCCTCCTGTAATGGATTTTTCCTTGAGTATTTCCACTAATACTTGCTGGGATAGATGGGAGAAGCTTGTAGACGCAATTTTGCTAAGAGCATCCGCTTTCTTGTTTTCACCTCTTGGTACCTGTTTGATAGAAAACTTCCCAAAAGTGGCTATGAGTGACTTGACCTTCTCCAAGTATTGGATCATGTTGTCCTCCTTGGCTATGTAACCTCCTAGGATGTGATTCGCGATAAGCCGTGAGTCCATGTAGGCCTCAAGGTTGCGGACTCCCATCCTAGCGGTGATTTTTAAACCCGCAATCAATGCTTCATATTCCGCCTCATTGTTCGTGGCTGTGAACTCAAAACGCAAGGCGTAGATTAATTCCATTCCCTCCGGATTCGTGAGAATAAGGCCGGCTCCTGATCCGTCCGTGCACGAGGATCCGTTAGTAAACAAAACCCATGGTTTCGCTAGAATTTCCTCCTTTTGTACCACTGGTTCATCCTCCTCCGGCTTCTCAATTAGGAAGTCTGCCAAGATTTGGCCCTTGGCCGCTGTCCTTGGTCTATAGGAGATGTTATGTTCTCCTAATAGAACTCTCGACTTCTATAGCCTCCCGCCCACATATGGCTTAGAGATGATTTGTTTTATTGGTTGATTAGTGATAACCACAATTGGGTGCGCCTGGAAGTACCGGCGCAACCTTTTCGCGATGTATACCAACGATAAAACCAACTTCTCCATAGATGAATAGTTCAGCTTCGGTCCTTGCAATGCTCTGCTTATAAAGTAGACTGGAGTCTGGACGAAGTCTCGGTCGGTCATAAGGACTGCACTTCTTTCTCCGTACGTGTCGGATAGGTACATGATGAACTCCTCCCTCGGTCGGGGTGCGACTAGCATGGGAAGAGCCGCGAGATGCTGTTTAAGCTGCCCAAAGGCTTCCTCTACTTCTTTTGTCCAGCAGAAGTCTCCTTTTTTCAAGCACTTCTTGAGTGTTTTGAATAGAGGTAGTGATTTCTCTATAGACTTTGATAAAAACCAATTTAGCCCGGCCAACTTTCCATTTAGCGATTGTACCTCCTTGAGTGTCCGAGGGGATGGTAACTGTATCACCGCGTCTGTCTTCTATGGACAAGGCTTGATATCGTTTGGATTACATATACCCAAGAAACATCCCTTCGGTTGCCCCAAACATGCACTCTTTTGGATTTAGTTTCATGTTGATTTTTCTCTACGTGTCAAACTTCTCTTGTATATCACGGAGGAGTGCTTCCTTCGTATGACTCTTAATGACCAGATCATCAACATAGACCTCAAGTTACGGCCTATCTGGGACTCGAAGGCTTTATCAACAAGTCGTTGATATGTAGCTTCGGTGTTCTTTAGTCCAAACGACATTTTTGTATAACAATACACGCCTTGACTGGTGTAGAACGCCGTCTTCTCCTCATCTTCCTCCGCCATATGGATTTGATGGTATCCTTTGTACACATCTAAAAAACACTTGAAAGGGTATCCGCATAAGGATTCTACCTTCCAATCAATTTCTGGTAGCGGATAGCAGTCTTGCGGACAGGCTTTGTTCAAGACTGTGAAATCCACGCACATGCGCCAACTCCCGTCATGCTTCTTGACCATGACTGGGTTAGATAACCACTCGTGGTAGTATACCTCGCGCATAATTCATGCGTCTAATAATTTCCGTACCTCATCCAATATGACCTGGCTGCGTTCTGGTGCTTGACCACGCTCTTTTGTTTAACAGGAGGATATCCCTGGCGGATTTGGAGTTTATGTTCTGCAATCGAACACGACACACATGTCATTTTCTTGGGCTCCCATGCGAATATATCAAGGTTCGCTTTTAGTAGAGAGCACATGGCCCTCTTCCCGTTATCCAACAACGTTCCCCTTATGGCCACCTCTTGCTCCGGGTAGTCGGGGTGGATTACCACCTTCCAATTAGGGGGTGGTGATCCTTCCTTGATGGAAACAGGCTGGACTGGTGTTGTCACTGCGTGGCATTTAGATGCCGGCACGATTGATTGGTAAATTGTAACAATTCCCCGTTCTACTGGTAATTTAATCATACCATGAGCCGTGGATGGGACGACCCGTATGGCTAAGATCCCTGGTCTTCAGATAATACCATTATACGGGGAATGTGAACGTATCACCATAAAGTTCATCCACGCTGTGGTGGAATGTTCTTTATCCCCAATGGTCACCAGTAGGCGCAACTGTCCTATTGGCCAAATATTATCTCCACTGAAGCCAATGAGCGGCGACGTGGCCGGTACTAACTGGCTCTTTATCTCTGGTCGTAGCTGTACGAAATAGTGCTCGTAGAGAACTTCTGCCGATGATCCCTCGTCCACATACATACGACGAACTTTGTGTGTTCCAATACTTACCTCAATCGTGAGAGGTGCATCAGCTACGTTGCTTGCCGTAATGGGAGGGAATGAGATTTATCTGCTGCGTGAAAATTTTTGACTAATTTTTTGCTTTGTGCGGCGCTGCCAGGATTGGATCATATATATAGTCGAAGGCTTGTCCTTTTGGGGATCCTTTTAATCGTGCTTTTTTTTATCCTTCCCATCCTTCCAATCCTTAACCAAATGTTTGAGTTTGCTTGATTTGATCAGTGACTCAATGTGCTTCTTGATCTGGATGCATTCCTCCGTGTCGTGGCCCTTGTCGTTGTGGAATTCGCAGAAGCCATTTCCTTGACGGCGGTCCACCGGAGTCGTCATTGGGGGAGGCCTTGGGAAGTTCGCCCCTTCCGTCAACAAGATGTCCCGGTAAGTCATCTTTAGAGGGGTGAATTTGTCATCCGGCCGCCCTCCTTTATTATGACTCTTGTAGTCCAAGCCCCTCTCATTGCCTTAGTTGCTTTGGCCCCCTGATTGCCTCTTGGACTGGTCGTTCGATCGATAGCTGTGGTTTCCCTTTGTAGGATATGCCGCGGCTACCGCGGTTTCTCCTTCTACAAAGTTTCTGACCCTTTCCATGAGGTCGGCATACTTCTTCGGTCGCTTGTCATTGAGGCGCCTAATTAATTCCTTGTCCGTTATGGCATGCATGTAATCAGAAATTTTTAGGAGCTCTGGCATCGTTTTTGTGCGCGTGCACTCGTCATTGAAACATTCCGTGAAGTCCTCCGTAGATTCTCCAGGTCATTGCTTGACGGTTGCTAATGAGACCAGATCCCTATTATACTTCTTTCGCTGAGTATAATTGTTTTTGAACGCAGTACGTAACTCACTGAAGCTATCAATGCTTCGGGGGGAAGCCCCTCAAACCAATCACGGGCATTACCGATTAAAGTCGAATTGAACATCTGGCACCATATAGGCATGGGCCATCGTTCGATCTTTGCATGCGTGTCAAATATCTTTAGGTGATCATTCGGATCACCGGACCCATCATAGGTTTTGACGCATGTCGGCATACGACGCTTCTTGTCCTCGGAGTAATTCCGTATGCGGAGGGTGAAGGGATCTTCCCTAGGATCACACCATGGGCGAGAGAGATCTTCCCCTTCCACCTCACGATAGTAAGGGTCATCATAGTATCCCTCATCATCCGATGGTGATGGAGGAGTATATCTAGGCCGGCGACGCTTGGGGGGATGGTCATCTGAATCCGACCTCGAAGGGCTGGGAGGAGGGGCAGTGCCCCACTTCTCGGCTGAGGAACACTTTTATGAGAAGAGCTAGGAGCCTTTTTCCCACTATTCACCCTATCCCACACGCTTGTGCGGCGATTGTTCCTGGTTAATTCCAACGCCGGTTGTTTGGCTAAGCCGTCAGACCTATATCCTTCATCACGAGATTGTAATAATTCATGCATAACGCAATCCCCTATGCGCTCGAACACATTCCGAGGTTGAGGATTTTCCTCAAAGAGGTTCCGTTCCTGCGGTCGTGCCCTCATCTTCTTTTGAGTCTGAGGAGAGGTGCCGAACACGACCCTGCCAAAGTTGAGCCTAGATTGGAGGTTCCTACCTAGGTTTAGCCTTGACGCGATACCTGGAACAATCCTCTCAAAGTTCTGCATGAGAACACGGGCGAGGTCTTCGTCACTAAGTGGTTCCACTTATACTTCTTCCTCGATTGATGGGATGTGTGGCTCCTTGTTAGGGGCATTAGGCGCACTCCCTGGATCTGGGTTATCCATGGTCTTGGTTGGTGGTGGGGTATTAGCGGACGTGCCTGTCCCACCCAAAGACTGAAAAATGTTTTGGTTATTCGGTCTGCCTGTCTGGCTGCCAGGGGACTGGGTGGGGATGAGTATCCCATTCCCCGTGGACTTCCGATTCGTAGGATTCGTGTTCCTGGGATTCCCTTGCGGATGTCCCTTCGTCATTGAAAGAGATCGAGATGAAATTTGTTCTAGCTTAGTGTTTGGGTCCCACGGATGGCGCCAACTTGTTGATACAAAAGTTGGATGATCCTTGCTAGACCCGAATTAGGCTTAATTCAGGTAGGCTGGGCTCCGGCTCTTGCACCAAGTGAATAGTGTTACTGAGATCCTGCACACTAAAGCAACACGTGTTAATCTTACCGTGGGAATGTATCCCACGATTAGACTCCGGCATGAGAGTAAGTAATCGGTTAGGGTTAAGAAGTTGGTTGTAGGTTGAGAGTATATAGAATGTGATACCTTCGTGGAACCCTTGGGGGTTCCTTATATAGGCAGTGAAACCCTAATGGGCTCACTGTTTACTTCGGCCCAAAGTATAGGATAACCACCATAATTAGCTTGATTGTTATCTTCTAATTATGGTTAGTGTATATCTTTTACTTTAGGGTGAATCCCAACCCTAATAAGATTGTGATTCTGTCTAACCCTGTCCTGGCTATACCGGGCCGTGGGCCGCACACACTTTATGTGGCCACTGTTCATTCAAGCCTGTAAGCTTAACTGATTAACTCAACCCATTTGTGATGGGCCGGACACAGGTAGTACCCATGGGCCGGGTCCATGACCCGGTTGGGGACTATACGTCATCAGACGAACAAAGCTGTTACAAACAAGATCAAGACCAAGATACAAGACCAAAGAAGGAAGATCACCTCCACAAGAATGTATTTACTCAATCATCTTATGTATTTAAAGATGACCGATACATTGGGGGAGATTGTTTGTCCTATATTTTATATAGTCGAACAAGAATGTAATAGTTCATCTTAGTCGTTATAGGTCTTGTATTGTAATAGGTTAGTCGGAAAAACCGGGCTTGAACTTTAAGCTAATATTGTATAAGTTAGGGGCTCTAAGCCCAAGCAAAGCCAAGCCCGACCCAAGAACAAGCCTACGAAAGCCTCTTAAGGCGTGGCATAAATATATACCCTCTTCCATGTGTGGAAGAGGGTGTTGGTTACCATTTACTTTCTCTCTCTAAATATGAAAACCTTCCACCGTCTCTCTACTTTCTCTCACTACTTTCTCTCTCTAACTTCTCTCTATTTTTATCATATCTTGTATTATGGATTGATTGGGATTAACACAAACACTTCAATATTATTATTAATACGAATACTCTTAATACAGAGTATTAGGGTCCTTAAAGTGAGGTCCTTTACAAGATAAAGATACAAATTAAAAAATTTAAACCTTTAATAGATATACACAATATCTTCTATACATATTTTACACATCTTCAATCTTTATCTTCAAAGTATCTCTAACATCTTTGACACCATTAACATTCGACTATGTCTAGTTTGTTCAATACTGTACAAACAACGCTAGCACTAATAATATCACTAGGAATGGATACGGATCCACGTTGCAAATGATAGGAATGGTAAGGAGGAAGTTAGGAAACGACATGAGGGGAGTAACATTGGTATCGGGGAAGGGAGGGGGAAGGACGAGGTAACATACAACAACGGGTTTAGAGACAATAGACAATACGTAGATGCCCTTAATGGAGGGAGGAAGGCTAAAGAAGGGAAGAACGCATACATGAGGCCTCAAGGAGGGAGAACGGTGCAAGGAGAGGGAGACGGAGGGGAAGAACAGAGAAGAAGTAATGAAAGCGAGGGAGGGATTAGATGCATAGAGGTGGGAGTAACTGAGATAGAAGAAAACAGTAGGGCAATTCGTAGGAGTGTGTTTGGGGAGGTAAAAAATGCATGTTTTCTTTCTAAGTTACATGGGATGTGTATGGAACAAGGTATTAGCAATATTGAAGTTAAAATACTAGGGGGGCTGGAAGTAATGGTGGTTATGGAAAGTGAGGAAATGACAAACAATATGATAAGTGACTCAGAGCATGTGTTGGGTATTGGATTCATAAAATGAGGAAAGGGGATCAATACTTTAGAGCAAAAGGAAGGTACACATGGGTAAACATACTGGGGGTACCAATCTCCTGTTGGAATATTGGTACTTTCAGGAAAATAGCAGCGAACTACGGAGTGGCAATGGCTTTTAAAAACCGTAGTTTTGAAGGCAATCAAAACCTGATACTTGGAAGGGTCCAGATACACACGAAAGTTTCGGCGCTAATACAAGAGGAGTTGGAGGTTAGAGTGGAGGGTAGAAGTCATAAGATCAAGGTGGTAGAGGAGATTCGTGATATCGTCACGGAGGTGGAACAAGATATAAATTATAGGAGATTAACTTCAGACAGACAAAGGGGAGTTGATGAGTATAGTAATGGTAACGGGATGCAGGTGGACAAAGAGTACGGCGGCGGACCTATTGGAGATGGAGCAGGCCAGTCAAGTAACAACCAGAGGAGCGATCGGAGGAGATTTTCGGGGTGGTCCGGTCACCGGAAAGGGGGAGTATTCGAAAAGGCTACTTCCTCGGGCGAAACTTTGGTGAACGCGACTTTCGAGGGGGAATATGGGGAAACCAAAGATTTGGCGGCGGATGAATGTTATTCGTTACCTATGGAAGACAAAGAGAGGGGACCAAATGATTTTAACAATAAGAAGGGGCCCACAAAGGAAAAAAAGTAAATGTGGGTAGTATTGGAGGGAGTAACAATTATAATAATACGACAGTCGGGTCGGTCCCAATTTGCAACTTGGGCTTACAGGAGGAAACATTGGGCCTAAATGGACATAAAAAGGATGACGACATGTACAAGTAAAATGAAGTGACAAATGGGCTCGAAACATGGGCAGAAGAAGACCAGTCAACGCGGCCATTATTAAGTTATGAAAGTAATCTTAAAGATAAGAATGAGACAGAGATGGATAGAAGCAAAGGTGAAAGAGAGGATTTTCTGATAAACAGAGAGAACTTTAATGGGAGAATAGAGGGAGTGTATGAGGGGGTAGGGAGCACACAAAACGAGAACGGGTTTAGAAAAGACAAAAGAGCGATGTCTCCATCTAACTCGGTAGGGAGTGGAGGTAATAGGTCCAGGAAGAAGAGAAAAGCACAAGGAGAGGATCCGGTGGTGGGATTTGAATGTGAGAGTCCTTTTAACCACGGAGTGGATAGCGGGGTAGCAGCTAGGAGTAAGATTGTCGGAAGAAGAAGCATCAATAAGTCAAAAAGTATGGCGAGGCAGAAAGGGGTGTTAGGGGTAGGAGTTAATATGTAACACCCCTAAATTTATACAACTCAGTTCAGCGGAAGACTAGTTGGTGTTACGGGATAGCACATTACTCACATCATAGACAACGCTTAAAAATCACGTCGTTTAATAATAAAGCATTTCCATTCATAAATATCAAAGTTTACATAGGTCCCAAGTCATTACATTTCATACAAAGTTTTACAAAATATTTGAATGGAAAATATTGTTTAAGTGCGGGCCATGAATTCTTGTCGTCTTCCCGAGAATTACCTTCAAGTACCTGAGATAAAACATGTTAAAAGAAAAGGTCAGCGATAACGCCGAGTGAATTCATAGAGTTTAATAAAATTCATCAATATAATATCAGTATAAAATTATTACTGAAAATCATTTTGTACAAATCATTTTAATAGGCCATAAAATAGCCAAAGTCATTTTATACAAATCTTCATCAAAATCATAATATAGGCGTTTGCCTTAAAAATCATTATACGAGCCAATGTCGTAAAAACATCATACAATACGTCTTATGACGTTGTATGAAAATAAAAACCGTTAAATGAATATGGTTATGAAAACCAAAACATGAACATAATATCAATAGTATGACACTGTATTGCTAGTCAGGCAATACATCGTAATTCAGTGCGTCTATTAGTATTTCGGTAATTGGATTATTATAAGTCGCATGACATTGTTACCTTACTAAAACAAACAACGGGTAGCTAACCCGATACTCAATTTGCCCATCTAAAGTAGCGTGTCGTCACAAAGGTCACGCTATGGAAATCTTCTCATACATAAATTCGCTTACCAATCAATGTGGCACGACGGGGATCAACCGTCAAGGCGCGAACTGGGGTGATCGTCCCCAAATAGTACTATTATATGCATAAGCGTCTACCAAATCCTGGTAGTTAACAATTCATGCTAATGGGACTTTTAGTGACATAACCTAACTTTAATAATCCATTTGATTTCATCTATCCGGTCCTTTAATCATTTATCGGGTCATACAATCACTCGGGTCCAAATCAATAAACAAACAATCGGGACAAATGGTGTCCTATTTTATAAAAACTAACATGTTATCTCCCTCGCGGGTTTATAAAACATTTCATAAAAACATTTAAAAGAGTGCGAGGCTATGAACTCACGTTGGTATGGGAAGGCGGGTTATCGGCAATTCGGACGTACGGCACGTGCTTCAATCACGGAAACCTAGACAAATAATACTCGTCTTAGACTCTTGTCCAATGACTTTATAAAATAACAATTATGTATACATATGATGATTATATATATATGATGATCGAGTGGGTTTACATATTCTCGTTTACTCATTTTAGTGTTTTGTGTCGATAACTTTTATACTAGTTTACTAGTTTTACCTAATTACGTGTTTTAGGTTCATTAAACTTATTATAAGTTCTTTAACTTGTTTTAATCTATTTTATACTTATATTATCAGTATCTATACTTTCTATGTTGGGCCCAAATGGGTTAGGCCCAATAAGTACTTTTTATAAGTGTTTATCTTATTTAGTCCAATTATTAGTCCAATATGCTTAGTTAGCTCGCTAATGTCCGTATGTCCTATAGTTCGGGTTTTATCGGTTTTTACTTGTATTAGTTACTTATATATCAGTATATGACTTTTAAAAACTTTACATTAGACGGGTTTGATCGTCTAAGTTTTAATTAGCGAAAAACGTTAATTTTACGGTAATAGCCGAAAAAGTCGTAAAAATCAAGTTTATAGTTTTTATTACTTATAAGTATTATTCCACTACCATTTTTATAATTTATACACTTATTTAATCTTTTAAATATTTATATAAATAAAATCAATAAGTTAGAGGGTTTTTATTTTACATTTTATACAATATAATTTTGAGTGCTTATATAATAATAATAAACATTAATTCTCAAAATCTGATTTTTATTTTCATATTCACCAAAACTGCCATATCTAGAGTTCTATATGGAGATAGAAGCTCAAATTTTTATCATATAAACTACATGATATTTTCTCCATTTAACTCTACTATAGATACTGTTGAATCATCTTCTAAGTATTTTCTAAAAATCGTCCAAAACAGTGAACTCATATTTGTACCTTAAACTTGTTTTGATCATATCTCACTCATTACAATGATTCCATTGCATGGCCAACTCTCACATGTGTACAAGACATATTACTTACTGTTTATTAATTCTACTTCACCATTTTATCAGTTCATGACATGTTTCTTTACTGTTTTATACAGCCATCATGTTTAAGCAAGATTTTAGCCTTGTTCTTTATAGTTTTTCACCTTTTTAAGCATGTTTATCAACACCAAATCCCCACACAATATTTTTAATCATCATATAATCATCATATACATATACAATAGGAAATAAAATACATGATTACATAGTAAAAATAACAAGAAGATGGGGAGAACAATCTTTATACCACCATGATGATGTAGGTTGATCAAAACATGGATTTTGATGGAGAAACTTGTGCATAGCCAAGACCATCTTCAAGACCACCAATCTTCATAAATTCCTTGTAGAAAATCATCCCTAAGACTCTATGAAAACTCCTCCTTGGATGTTAAAAGCACCACCAATCTAGAGAGCTTCAAGAGGGCTTCAACTTATGTGTAAATAACATAAGATTCCATGGTAAATTTTGATCAAAAGTGGTGTTTAGGGTGAGATATGGGACGGCATTAATGGGAGAAATGAGAGGATTTTTAGTAGTTTGCTTGTTGTAAATGGATGCAAATGGTTTTGGTTTGTGGTTTTGATGTAATGTGGCTTACAATGTAAGCTTTAGCTGTAAGTTTGAAGCTAATACTTTGACACCTAAGTGGTGTTAGCTTGGTTAGGCCGGTTTTGGAGTGGGGGTGGGACAAGTGTCCCACTTGTCTCATCCCCATTTATTTACGGGTACTCCTCGATTCTAGTTTCCTCGATTTGCGTGCCATCGGGTCGTTTTACGAAAAACGTTTTTATAAATTATGAATCAACGTCACAAAACGAATCCAATAAAAATTGTCTCATCAAAAACGGAGTTCGAAAACGTAAATACGTAATCCTAAGGTTTCCGGTTTAGTCGTAAAGGACGTTAAAATAAAATCGTAAGTCCTAGTCTCTTCTCGTAAATTTGTGAGTTTATGAACCAACACAAATTTAAAACTCCAAAGTAATATTTACGGATAAATTTATTTTCTGAAATGTCGGACTGTCACCAAAGACGGTGTATGTAAACGTAAGCACGTAACATAGAATCCTCCGGTTTAGACGTAGTCGATGCTACTTCAAGACGTAAATCCAAATTTCTTCCCAAAAATAAGTGAGTTCATAAAATAATATTTTCAAATAAATATTGAGAATAAAATATTGACCATAAATTGACGGATTGTCACAGCATTTACCCCTAAACAGGATCTTTGTCCTCAAATATCATCTTACTACTCGCTTCTTATAGAGTTAAAGCCATGTGGGTACTTCTTCCACATTCGGTCTTTTCTCACAAGTGCAATTCATTACAATACGCGAGTTCTATCAAACATAACTACGGGAATAAGATCAGGCTTAATGTTGACTTACTTTATCTATCTATGATGTTCACGGGTTTTTGATGAATGCAACTTTTCGCCGATCTAAACTTTACTAAGGAACAATCAGATTCTCACTTGATAGATAATCCATCAAGTTCGATATACGAAACATAATTCACGCGGCTCTTGAAGTCCTAGGGTAGATCCAGCTTATATGCCTTTCAATCCCAACTTTTACATCATCCCAATGGTCCCATACAACGGGGACTTATATCCCATGATTTGTTAGATCATGAATTCATTTTTCCAAGGTTAAAAATTGTGGCATAACTTCGCTACCCATTTGTCACTTCAAGATCTACATTTCATATTCACATAACCTCTTGCCCACTACCGGCTGTCAATAATCAGATCCTAATTTCAATAATCATTTCAGATCTCGCGGGTCGGGTATTTTGTAAGGTTAGGTTTGCCATCATAGGAAACCTTAACCCTAAAAGACATGTCCAACTCACAGTGGGTGTATGTCGGGTGTCTTCGTCTCAACTCTTGCTTACAGATGCTCTACTATTTAGATCCTAACAAGATTCGATCTTGATCCTAATACGATGATTATCAATGATAATCTTTCCAAAGGAAAGCGATTATATGATTTATCACCAAAGGTCATTCATTCAAACATAAAACAACACTTATATTACTTTGTATCGTTACTTTACCTCGTCCCTTCGATTGGGGTGGTACATAGTACTCTCATCAAGGTTCGTTCTCAATGATTTTTGAGCAAATCTCTAAAAATTCGATGCGAAGCGAGGATCTTGATAAAGATGTTCGATACAGGCACACTATTTTTACATAACTCTTTTGCATTTATCATTAACGGGAATGATATTAGCAGATTTGGTCAGTCTGTCGACGATGACCCAAATCGAATCAAATTCAGATGATGACCTTTGCAATAGCTAGACGTTTACTAATGTGTGAGGCGATGTCTGCCTTCATAATTTGCCATCAGTACAACTTCTCCAGACAAAGATACTTTTAGTCATAAATGACATAAATAGAATACTTATACTTACAAATTCCAACATAACTATATCTCACAATCCTCTATATTTAGACAATCACAAGTGATCTTTAAAACATTTAACGCTATCGGCTTCTCAATTCTAATGGTTCACATTAGCCGCGAACCCCTTTTTACAAACATCGTTTATTTTTACATTGTTCAACAATTTATTTTGCACCTTCATTATTAAGGAACATGTCCAAATTGGTTCTTTATCTTTTATACATAACGTGTCAGTAATTACGTTCACTTTCTAGATATTTTCTAAGTTTCTGTTTAGTTTCAGCTATCATTTTTATCCGTTTTACTCAATCTGACGTTTAAAGCGTCGATAATTATTACAACTAATTAAATATTAAATATTCAATTTTTATGAAATATAAACGTAAAGATTTTAAATTTCTTAGTTCGACCAATTATATAAAATGTTCAAAAATAAATTTGAATTTAATTATCAAAATTTTTGTTGATTTATCCAAAATATTTACTAAGATTCGTAAATGTTCGAAAAACCTTTGTGTATACTTTGGTCAAAGTTTTCTTAGTTTGAAAAGCAAAAATCATCGTTTCAGATTTCAAGTCATGGTTTAAATGGTTCCCTCAATCCCTCTTAGGTTATCTTGAGGTACACACAAACATTTACCCCTAAACAGAAGTTTAGTTAAATGGTTTGTGTATAAGGAAATAATCCCTTAAAAATTTCTTTGATAAAATATTTGTCAAAACATATTTCTATTTTCTTTTTGGTAAAACCCAAAGTCTTAAATGGCTCTAATTTGAAGAGTCAGTATAGATTCCATTAACTATTAATCACATAGTCAAATAATGTAAAGGTTTAAGTCTTTAATCTCAAATTATTCAAGGTACATGTTTTTATTGTTTGGTCAATTCAGGGCAATCTACAAATAATTATTAACTCATTCTTATTCTTATAAACAAACAAATGGTCCTTAATGATCTCAAGCATGAATTTATCAATTTACAGCCTACACACGTGATTCACCAAATTTATGAATGCTACATGTGTATTAGTCAATCCAAATGACATAACATGAAACTCATAATCTTCATTACGAGTTTTGAATGCAGTAATTAGAATAGATAACCTTTTTCGCGGACGCGAAGTTGATGATAACCATGCCATGGATCAAATCTTTAAAACATACGATAGAACCTTGTAAATGATCGAACAAATCCTCCATTTCGAGTTATGGACATCGTTTTCGATTGTCAATTTACTCAGTCCACAGTAATCTTATAAATTTAAGGAATAATAACACCATAGCTCTTCATGATGACGAGCTTGGTAGAATAAAATCTTTCTCCGACAACTCTCTCAGTTGTAGGGTAATTCCTTAAATTCAGATGATGCTGACGTACAGTGCACAAGCCACAAGTGCAGCACCGAGAATATAATTAATACCAATTTCAACTTGTCTTAATGGCGAAAGTCTAGTTAATTCGTCAAGAAATACCTCCTAAAGTTTCATATACCGGAAACATCCTTTAATACATTTACTCTAAGTTCTTTCTAGATTATAATATCTATGACTAATTCACAATATAACTTCAAGTCTAAATACAGGATATGGTCATCCATCAAGAATTATTCAGATCACTTTTGATAATCAACATCTTATCATTTAAGGGATTTCTATTCGAGTTCCCATCGATTAAGACAATGTCGTCATGTCATAATCAATCAATCCATTCTACTGGCACTATCAACTTTCCAGTTGCATTGTCGTCGATAAGATGTGAACTTCTCAAAAGACTAATAATAATTCATAATCCTTCACAAATTCAGGGATATTAGGATACACAACTACTATTAAAAGAGTAAGGTCAACGCATAATCTATGCGATAGAATTTCAAATCAGATACAGATGAAAACATTTAATGAATATGAATATATCCTATGTTTTCATAATTTGAGTACGCATTCGAAAGCTCCTCGGATCGTTACCCAGGTCATTCAAATGAAATCAAATCAAAAGAAATGATAAGAACGTCAATACATCCAGTCGGGTATCAACACTCGGTAATCAGATACTTTTCCTAAGAACCTCACTACGAGAGAATTGGACAAGAAAGAATTGTCAATTATCAAATAAGACAATTTCCACGGATGAGTAAATTCGACTCAGAAGAATAGATGCTATAGGCACATATGTAGGTGTCCCTAACACTATGTCCCTATTTTCACTTCTTGCAGATCTCCTAAAATTTTAATCCTTCACAATCTTTAAAGAAAATTTAGTGTTTATTCATTAGTTTTATGGTGACTACTAATCAGTTTTGCATGGTCCATTCCAAATTGTATGTAGGCGCGCAACTATATACAATTTCAGGATTAACGATGCAATACTCAGTTCGTCAAAACTTTATCATCATGTTTATAATAAAAACATTTTCATGCTTAATTCTTAAATAAGAATCAAAAATATATTTACAAAGATTTTCTTTATTATGAAAACAATTAAGTTTTCCAAAGTTTTTCATAAACAACTTCATTTTGATATCAATCGCTTATAAATCTCACTTTGAATAATCCTTATTGTGATGAAAATTAAATTTTCTCAAAGGATATCGTTTTAACTTTATAAAAACAATGTGTGATCTGCAAAAGAGTGATGAAGAGTTGTTTACCAAGAACTTAACTACAATATGATAGGAAATGAGCTTTAGCCAAATAATCAT
This sequence comes from Glebionis coronaria, assembly GCA_025667525.1. NCBI lineage: Eukaryota > Viridiplantae > Streptophyta > Magnoliopsida > Asterales > Asteraceae > Glebionis > Glebionis coronaria. The sequence goes on from CM046874.1 coordinate 166,334,617, forward strand.
GAGGTTCATGATCTCGATGGCACTCAAAAGAATAATTCACAACGTAACTCAATTCGAGATGAGTACTTGTTCAATGGTTGCATCACTAATGCGAACATTAGGATGAAGCAAGAAAAGATAGATAACATCGATATACGTAGAATTTAGCAATCAAATGTAGTCTTTTTCATTAATCACAAACAAGTCAAAATTGTACCGTAACACATTACGTGTCACTATGTCATACAATTCTCAGAACTCATCCTACCAACTGATATCTCAGTTAAGTTAGGGATTTTTAAAAGATACCACAATGAATACTAATCTACAAGAGTCATTAGGTGTCCCACCTGTCCCGGAAGGTCCATCGGTCCCAATTCAGAAGAAGATTTCTTCAATTTATTTATTGGACACTGGGCATCCTCATTAGTGGACAATGGCCTAGGAACAACCCTTAATACGAATCAACAATCAATCAAAACCTTATAATTCAATCACACGACTTAACGACTTCCTCTTAACAATCTCGTATTCCATACGGGTTAAATTTTACTTTATTCAAGTTTCAATCAACTTATTCTCAATTCGATATCCTACCTCATATTCCAATACTTTCAATCTTATTTATAAACCTTAAAAGGGCAATAAAAGCTCGATATGATCAACACTTAATTTCCAATCCTATAGCTCTTACAACAATAGTTATCAAATGAGTCACTAGTATGAAATGACTTGATCATTCAACTAGACTTCTCGGAAAGGTATTAGTGGCATGAGGCTTTTGGGTAATGGTTCCAATGACAGCCTCAAGTGCAACATTCACCCTTTTGATTTCAATTTAAGATTTGGGTGACAACGAATCAGATGACATCTTTCTAGATGGTAACGTTCTGTCAAACTCCACTCTATAAGGAAAGATCGTCATGACATCGATATCAGTTTTAATCTCGTCAATTCTTCCTTAATATCGTAATCAACTAATATCTACATTTATACGAATATCAACCATTTGTTGAGATCATAAATATCCACAACTTGGTTTAGATCTACGATAGCTAGAATTCTTACGAGAATAGCTTCGATTAATTTACTAGGGAATTTAGGGTTCCTTGTGACAATCTACGTCGTATAAATACCTCGTATAAAAATCAAAAATAATCATCAAACAATCATGTAATAAAATTACATCATATATATATAACCCAAGTTATATATATATTAAAATAACACTTCTCAGTCTGGCCTTGTCTGTAACTCGGGAATTCTTCGGCACCGTTATAGTCAAAAGATTTTTAGACATTTTTAGAAAAATGTTTATAGTTAAAAGCTTTTGAAATGTTTTATTCAAAACCTTGGTTTTAAAAATCTTTCGTTCTCTATAACGAGAGCTCTGATACCAAACTGTAACACCCCCAATTTTATACAACTCAGTTCAGCGGAAGACTAGTTGGTGTTACGGGATAGCACATTACTCACATCATAGACAACGCTTAAAAATCGCGTCGTTTAATAATAAAGCATTTACATTCATAAATATCAAAGTTTACATAGGTCCCAAGTCATTACATGTCATACAAAGTTTTACAAAATATTTGAATGGAAAATATTGTTTAAGTGCGGGCCATGAATTCTTGTCGTCTTCCCGAGAATTACCTTCAAGTACCTGAGATAAAACATGTTAAAAGAAAAGGTCAGCGATAACGCCGAGTGAATTCATAGAGTTTAATAAAATTCATCAATATAATATCAGTATAAAATTATTACTGAAAATCATTTTGTACAAATCATTTTAATAGGCCATAAAATAGCCAAAGTCATTTTATACAAATCTTCATCAAAATCATAATATAGGCGTTTGCCTTAAAAATCATTATACGAGCCAATGTCGTAAAAACATCATACAATACGTCTTATGACGTTATATGAAAATAAAAACCGTTAAATGAATATGGTTATGAAAACCAAAACATGAACATAATATCAATAGTATGACCTTGTATTGCTAGTCAGGCAATACATCGTAATTCGGTGCGTCTATTAGTATTTCGGTAATTGGATTATTATAAGTCGCATGACATTGTTACCTTACTAAAACAAACAACGGGTAGCTAACCCGATACTCAATTTGCCCATCTAAAGTAGCGTGTCGTCACAAAGGTCACGCTATGGAAATCTTCTCATACATAAATTCGCTTACCAATCAATGTGGCACGATGGGGATCAACCGTCAAGGCGCGAACTGGGGTGATCGTCCCCAAATAGTACTATTATATGCATAAGCGTCTACCAAATCCCGGTAGTTCACAATTCATGCTAATGGGACTTTTAGTGACATAACCTAACTTTAATAATCCATTTGATTTCATCTATCGGGTCCTTTAATCATTTATCGGGTCATACAATCGGTTCATACAATCATTCGGGTCCAAATCAATAAACAAACAATCGGGACAAATGGTGTCCTATTTTATAAAAACTAACATGTTATCTCCCTCGCGGGTTTATAAAACATTTCATAAAAACATTTAAAAGAGTGCGAGGCTATGAACTCACGTTGGTATGGGAAGGCGGGTTATCGGCAATTCGGACGTACGGCACGTGCTTCAATCACGGAAACCTAGACAAATAATACTCATCTTAGACTCTTGTCCAATGACTTTATAAAATAACAATTATGTATACATATGATGATTATATATATATGATGATCGAGTGGGTTTACATATTCTCGTTTACTCATTTTAGTGTTTTGTGTCGATAACTTTTATACTAGTCTACTAGTTTTACCTAATTACGTGTTTTAGGTTCATTAAACTTATTATAAGTTCTTTAACTTGTTTTAATCCATTTTATACTTATATTATCAGTATCTATACTTTCCATGTTGGGCCCAAATGGGTTAGGCCCAATAAGTACTTTTTATAAGTGTTTATCTTATTTAGTCCAATTATTAGTCCAATATGCTTAGTTAGCTCGCTAATGTCCGTATGTCCTATAGTTCGGGTTTTATCGGTTTTTACTTGTACTAGTTACTTATATATCAGTATATGACTTTTAAAAACTTTACATTAGACGGGTTTGATCGTCTAAGTTTTAATTAACGAAAAATGTTAATTTTACGGTAATAGCCGAAAAAGTCGTAAAAATCAAGTTTATAGTTTTTATTACTTATAAGTATTATTCCACAACCATTTTTATAATTCATACACCTATTTAATCTTTTACATATTTATATAAATAAAATCCATAAGTTAGTTGGTTTTTATTTTACATTTTATACAATATAATTTTGAGTGCTTATATAATAATAATAAACATTAATTCTCAAAATCTGATTTTTATTTTCATATTCACCAAAACTGCCATATCTAGAGTTCTATATGGAAATAGAAGCTCAAACTTTTATCACATAAACTACATGATATTTTCTCCATTTAACTCTTTTATAGCTACTGTTGAATCATCTTCTAAGTATTTTCTAAAAATCGTCCAAAACAGTGAACTCAGATTTGTACCTTAAACTTGTTTTGATCATATCTCACTCATTACAATGATTCTATTGCATTTCCAACTCTCACATGTGTACAAGACAAATTACTTACTGTTTATTAATTCTACTTCACCATTTTATCAGTTCATGACATGTTTCTTTACTGTTTTATACAGCCATCATGTTTAAGCAAGATTTTAGCCTTGTTCTTTATAGTTTTTCACCTTTTTAAGCATGTTTATCAACACCAAATCCCCACACAATATTTTTAATCATTATATAATCATCATATAGATATACAATAGGAAATAAAATACATGATTACATAGTAAAAATAACAAGAAGATGGGGAGAACAATCTTTATACCACCATGATGATGTAGGTTGATCAAAACATAGATTTTGATGGAGAAACTTGTGCATAGCCAAGACCATCTTCAAGACCACCAATCTTCATAAACTCCTTGTGGAAAATCAGCCCCAAGACTCTATGAAAACTCCTCCTTGGATGTTAAAAGCACCACCAATCTAGAGAGCTTCAAGCGGGCTTCAACTTATGTGTAAATAACATAAGATTCCATGGTAAATTTTGATCAAAAGTGGTGTTTAGGGTGAGATATGGGACGACATTAATGGGAGAAATGAGAGTATTTTTAGTAGTTTGCATGTTGTAAATGGATGCAAATGGTTTTGGTTTGTGGTTTTGATGTAATGTGGCTTACAATGTAAGCTTTAGCTTACATGTGTAAGTTTGAAGCTAATACTTTGACACCTAAGTGGTGTTAGCTTGGTTAGGCCGGTTTTGGAATGAGGGTGGGACAAGTGTCCCACTTGTCTCATCCCCATTTATTTACGGGTACTCCTCGATTCTAGTTTCCTCGATTTGCGTGCCCTCGGTTCGTTTTACGAAAAACGTTTTTAAAAATTATGAATTAACGTCACAAAACGAATCCAATAAAAATTGTCTCATCAAAAACGGAGTTCGAAAACGTAAATACGTAATCCTAAGGTTTCCGGTTTAGTCGTAACGGACGTTAAAATAAAATCGTAAGTCCTAGTCTCTTCTCGTAAATTTGTGAGTTTATGAACCAACACAAATTTAAAACTCCAAAGTAATATTTACGGATAAATTTATTTTCTGAAATGTCGGACTGTCACCAAAGACGGTGTATGTAAACGTAAGCACGTAACGTAGAATCCTCCGGTTTAGACGTAGTCGATGCTACTTCAAGACGTAAATCCAAATTTCTTCCCAAAAATAAGTGAGTTCATAAAATAATATTTTCAAATAAATATTGAGAATAAAATATTGACCATAAATTGACGGATTGTCACATAATATGGGGGATACATCGGATCTGTATAAGAAGTTTCATGAGGAATGAGAAGAGGTAAATGGTGTTTTCCAATTCGGTGGAATAAATATTGAAGAACCAGAAATTAGAAGGTGTGAGATTAGTTTGGAGCAAGTCAAAGAGGTAGGGGAGAAAATTGGTGTTTCGTGGAGTCAAGCCGAAGCTGGAGCAAAGGTGGACGAAGGGGATATAGGGGGAGTTTGCGATGGAATCGACACAGCTCAAGTGACTGTGTAGGCGCTTGTTGGTCGCCGTATAATCGCTTCGTTTTTTCAGTTTTGGACTATGAAGATAATTTCGATTAATGTGAGAGGTTTGGGGGATGCGGATAAAATTCGTTGGGTTAAAACGATAGTGAAGGAGGAAAATCCAGTTATTCTGGGGATTCAAGAAACGAAGTGCGGGGTATTAGAAAAAGAATAGGTTGAATACATTTGTGGTGGAAAGAACTTTGGGTTTTCTCAATTAACTGCTAGTGGAAATTCGGGGGGCATTCTTGTTGTTTGGGACACGAGGGTGTTTTCGTGTAAGGAAGTTGTGGGGGATGATAGATTTATAGCTATTAAGGGAGAGTGGATGGGTAAGGAGGGGGATATATTTTTGGCTTGTATCTATGGCCGCATGTGAGTGCTCAGAAAATGTCGTTGTGGGATAGGTTGACTAAGCTAATGGAAAGATATGGTAGGGCGTGGTGTGTATTCTGGGATCTCAACGTTGTATGGAGTGTGGAGGATAGAGTGAACTCACAGGTAAATAATAGAGAGATGGGAGTTTTTAATGATTTTATAAACAATTCGAGATTAATGGAGGTTCCTATGGAGGGCAGAAAATTCACAAGGGTGAGTGGCGATGGGCGGAAACTAAGTAAGTTGGATAGATTTTTAGTGAATAAGGAGTTTAGCAAGTTGTGGTGCAATTTGGCAGTAGTAACCTAAGACCGCAAATTATCGGATCATTATCCAGTTGTGTTGAAGGACCTGGAGCTGGATTATGGTCCTAAACCTTTTCGGGTGTTTGACGTATGGATGGAGGAACTGGATTTTTATAGGGTGGTGGTTGATGCCTGGAATAGAGAGGTGAAAAGCTCTCGCCCATATTGTGTCATTCGTGATAAGTTTAAAAACATAAAAGGTTGTCTTAAAATATGGAGTAGAGAAAGGTTTGGAAAACATAGGGAGAAAATTAAGGCTATTAGAGAGGAGGCGATGGAGTGGGAATTAGAGGCCGAAAAGAGAGCTTTGAGTAAGGAGGATAAAAGTAAGTGGCTAGATTTGAGGAAACAGTGGCTTAGCAAAGATATGGAAATTGGAAAAATGTTACGGCATAAAGCAAGGATTAAATGGGACTTGGAAGGGGATGAAAATTTCAAATTTTTTCATACTTTCATTAAGAGAAGGAATAATAAATGTAACTTGAGAGGCATCATGGTCGACGGGGCTTGGTGCGAGGATCCATACACGGTAAAAGATGAGATATACAAGCATTATAAGAGGCTATTCGAGGAGGATAATCAGAATAGACCGGTTTTTTGTAGTAAAAAGATTAGGAAGATTAATAGGGAGATGGCTTTTAATTTAGAGAGAGAATTTAATACTACCGAGGTGTGGGAAGCAGTAAAGGGTTGTGCTGGAGACAAAGCCCCCGGTCCAGATGGTTTCAATTTCAAATTTATTAAAAGATTGTGGGAAGTTATTCAATGTGACGTTATGGAAGCTGTTAGGTGGTTTTGGGACAAATCATAAATCTCTAAGGGCTGTAACTCGTCATTTGTAACTATTATACCTAAAATATCGGACCCTTTAAACCTTGGAGATTTTCGCCCGATTAGTCTGATTGGGTGGTATTACAAAGTGATTGCTAAGATGCTAGCCGAAAGAGTTAAGCAGGTGGTTGGAAGGGTGGCGGGGGATGTCCAAAACGCTTTCATCAAAGGGAGATACATCCTTGATGGGGTTCTTATTGCGAATGAGACTATGGCGTTCTTGAAAAGGGAGAAGAGGAAAAGTCTGATTTTCAAAGTCGATTTTGAAAAGGCGTATGATAAACTTAATTGGGGATTCATAATAAATATTATGAAGAGGATGGGATTCGGGGATAGGTGGTGTAGGTGGGTGAAGACGTGTCTTGAGACGGCTAGAATATCTATTTTGGTGAACGGTTCTCCTACGGAGGAGTTCGATTTGGAGAGGGGAGTTAGACAAGGAGACCCGTTATCTCCTTTTCTTTTCATTATGGCTGCGGAAGGCTTAAATGCAATAATGATTGAAGCAGTGGATAAAGGGATCTTCACGGGGGTGAAGGTGGGAACAAATGAGATCTCGGTGTCCCATCTCCAATACGCGGATGACACTATATTTTTCGAGGAATGGAATAATAGTAATGCAAAGGCTCTCATGTGCATTCTTAAATGTTTCGAAGAAGTGTCGGGGCTAAGGGTTAACTATAACAAGAGCAAAATTTATGGGATTGGTGTTAACGATGTCGAGTTGAGGAATATGGCTACGTGGTTGGGATGTGGGATTGGAGAGTTCCCTTTTACTTATTTGGGTTTGCCGATAGGTGAAAATATGAACAGGGTCAACGCTTGGAATATAGTGGTGGAGAAATTCAAAAATTGTATGGCCGATTGGAAAGCTAAGACGATGTCTTTTGGGGGACGTCTCACGTTGGTTAAGTCGTCCTTGGTAGTTTACCTTTATACTATTTTTCGTTGTTCCGTGTGCCTTCGAGTGTGCTTACTAGTCTTGAGAGTATTCAAAAAAACTTCTTTTGGGGAGGGTCGGGAGATGGGAAAAAATTGTCTTGGGTTAAATGGGATACGGTTATTGCTTCTCATGGTTTGGGGGGGTTAAATATTAGGTCACTAAGGGCAAAGAATTTGGCGTTACTTGGGAAATGGTGGTGGAGATTTAGGATTGAACGGGATAGTCTTTGGGTCAAAGTGATTAAGAGTATACACGGGGGATGTGGTGGGTTAGGAGATTGGGAGGGTTTAGGGAAGAGGAACATAGGTAGCGGGGTTTGGCAGGAAATAGTTAAAGTAGGAAGAGAGATTGACGGTTTGGGTATAGAGTTCTCGAGTTCGTGTGAAGGGGTTCTTGGGGACGGGAAAGACATCAATTTTTGGAGCGAGATGTGGTTAGAGGGACAAAGATTGTGTGATAGATTTTCTAGACTTTGGCATTTAGAAAAACATAAGGAGTGTAGTGTGAGGGATAAGAGGGAGTTGAGGAATGGGGAGTGGGTCTGGAAATGGGATTGGGTTAGGGAAATTAGAGGGAGTTGAGGAATGAGGAATGTTGAATCATGTGCCCACTGTCTGATCACATGTGAATTTGTAAAACGAATTTGGGAGAAAGTGTTTCGCTGGTGGAATGTGGGGGACGGTATCATGTTCTCTGTTGAGGAGGCTTTCATTATGGCGGGCAATGTTAATCTTCCTCCAAGATTTCGTCACGTTTGGGAAGCGTTGTGCTGGAGTACTGGATATCACATATGGAAGGAGAGAAATTTGCGTGTTTTCACGGGTAAAGTTACGAGCATCAACAAAATATTTCAAGATATTCAGTTAAAGAGCTTTGAATGGGTCACTAGGAGACGAAAGAAGTATAAAGGGATTGAATGGATTGGTTGCCTGTATGATCCGAGAAAGAGTATTGGCTAAGGGGGCTTAGTTTCTGTTCTTCATTCTAAGCTTTCGATGTTTAATGTTCGTGGCAGTACTTTAGGTCTTGGCATGATAGTTTTGTGTTATCCTTCTTTTTGGATTTTGGCTGCAATTTGTTTCTTTGGCAACGTTTTCTTTCTTGCTGGGGCTGCGTGCTTTAAACCCTCTTGTTTAATAGGGTCGCCCTTGTATTATGTTTGTTTGGTTTTTGTTTGAATAAATTGGCTGCCTTTCAAAAAAAAATAAAAAAAATACTAATTATATCTTGAGAAAACAGAAACAAAGCAGCATTGATGTTCTATGTTTAATTATTCTGAATCTGCAAGGTCATATGACTCTCATGAACGTGAAACTAAATGTTGCCCGATCTTTGGGAAACATACATGCAAGGTGTGTCATGTGGTGGTAAACTAAGTTTACCTTTGTTTTTGTATATTTGCTTAAATTCTGTAGATTAATGTTCTGGTCCACTGAAAATTCAGTTTTGTTTGCAAGTTAATAAAATATTCACCATGCTTTTCATTGCATAACTTTTAGCTCAGATAGGTTAAGGTTGTGCAAGTGTATGTCGATTAATCACATTTCACTCAACGAATGATGTTTTATCCTTTCTCGTTCTCTAAACCACACATTTCACTCCTGTTTTATCTTGTGCTATCGATAGTATTATTGAGGTACACCAATATGTCTAAAAATATATAAAGCATTTATTACTTTCTTAAAATAGGAAGGCTGAAAATTCAGATTTTTTTTTCTTATTAAATAAAGCAAATTGTTGATATTTTCATTAACATCTTTTATATAATAAAAGAATTAGATTTTTGAGAGTTTTATTTAAAAGTGGAGGTTGAAGAAAATATAATTAGACCAATTAAATGACTTGATTTTGACAAATAAGCAAAATCAAGCAATATGATTGGCCCAAAAAAGTCAAAATTGAATGAAATTTAGTCAAAATTAAATATTTTTTTGGAAAATTTGATGAAAACACAAAAAGATATATGTGTTAAATTTGTGAAAATAAAAAATTAAAAAAAGAGGAGAGGATTGATTAAAACATTAATGGTTGAATTTTAAATAAATTAGATAGACTTAAGTTTAAAGTTATATTTTTTTGTATTTTTTAGGAACTTTATAAAATAAACAAAATAACCCCTTAAACTTTATATCATCTAGATTTTATATTTTACAAATATAACATATATATATAATATTAAAGAGTTAACAAATCATATGATCATTAATATTTGAATAAAAATCACAAATTATGGTTTATTTATATTTTGACACTTAACAAAATCAAATAATGCAATCTACGTAAATTATTATTAACATGAATATAAATAGTAAAACGAATGCAAGACCTCAGACATCGGTGTTAGATGAAAATAAATAGACGAGATTCTACATATTACAACAACATATATTTTCCAAGGTCGGTATGTGTTATGAAACACGAAATGTCTAGAAAAAGATAGCTAAAATTTCATTTAAACAAATACAAATTTTTTATGCAATAAATATTTATACAAAATATCAATTATTTATCCAAAAAAAATATCAATTAATATTATCACATAATGAAAAATCAGGTAAAAACATATATAAGTACATAAAATCACAATAACGAAATTATTACCTTCTTTATCTTTTATTTTCAAATCCCGTGCGTGCACGGGTAATAAAACTAGTTATATAGTATAACATTTTCTAACAATTTTTTTAACAAACTTTTCTAACAACCATTTAAATAACATTTTTTCTTTTAAATTGAAAATTCTTTTTATTAATTTGTTATTTTTGTAATCTAATTTCACCATATTTTCTAAAATTTTATGCTTTTTAATTCGATATCCATTTTGTTATATTTTTATTAACTATTAATTATTTTAAAATTTGGAGGTTTTTTTCGATTTTTTACAATTTTAACAATACAAACCTAATGAATAAGAGATTAACATTTGTTAGCCTAAAAAATGATTATAAGTACTAGTCAACGAATTGCGCGGGTCTATGCTAGTATGTTTAAAAACAATAATATCTACATAAAGCAACACTCATTTAATAAAAGTAAAAAATAAAATCAGTAATTGGTAATAAGGTGTGCTATCTTTAAATGAATATCATATTTGTTCATGTCACAATGTCTATTGTTATGCAATTCGATTTATCTTTGTATGTACCTCGCTGTAGAATCCGTATAAAATTTACTTTAGGTACCCTTGATATCCAAATTTAGTTTCAAAGACTTGTGGCTTGTGAGTTGTGAAGACATATTCATTAAAACCAATAGTGTCATGCTATGTTTTTTTCAATATAACTTACATAAATTGCTACTAGCAAATGGATTTTTCTTACATAATAGTACAAGGTTAAAGGTGTTTGGGATTGGTTATTTAAAAAAGATTATTTATATTAAAAATGAATAATCAGATAATTATCATTTTAAAAACGTCATTTTAAAAAATAATGTTTTGATTTGATTATCCTGTTTCAAATCGTAATAATCAGATAATCAGTTTTTTGAGTGTTTGACAAACTCGATTATTTTCGATTATTTGATAAGTAAAATTAATAAAATAAACTCTATTTTTTCAAAACTCTATTTTGGTTCAAAAATCCATTTTTAAAATAAAATAAGTAGCTCCCCACTTATTTTTTCAAAACTTTATTTTGGAAGTTTATAAACGCAAATAATTGATTTTCTTTATTTATTATCTAAACACTTATTTTAACGTATTTTCATTTCAAAATAAAATAAACAGATAATCTGGTTGCAAACGCAATCCCAAATATCCACTAAATAAACATATCAAGTTCCATGAAATTCACCAAGTTTCATATTTTTGTGTTACGAGTATGTTTTTATTTTAACAAAATAAAACTTTAAACTTTTAGTCATTGTTCCGTCACTGTATCTCCTCACTTTTTCAAAACTTTATTTTAGAAACTTATAAACGCAAATAGTTTATTTTGTTTATGTAGAAATTCTGTACGTTAAGTAACTTGGTGGTTCCACCATATCCAGAGGCGGAGCTACGGAGGGGGCACAGGGGGCACGTGCCCCTCCTGAACTTTCCGGTGTAGAGTATTTTTTGGAGATTTTCTGGATATTTCGTCATTGTGCCCCCCTAAAACTAATGTCGTTGTCAATAACTCCTTTGTGGCCATGTGGTGAAGCAGATTTGGAATTAAAAAAAAGGTTGTAGATCTACTGGTTTTATGGGAGGAAGAAGAAGCCAGGAGAGAGAAGAGAGAAATAAAAATAAAATAAAGGTAAATTAACACATGTGGGTGGGAGGAAAGAGTTACCAATGAACCATACTGTTGTAGTTATTCGTATTGTTGATTGCCTTTATTTTTCTCAAAACATCAAAGTATTTTCTAGCTTAATATGTTTAATTTTTTTTATATCTTTTTGCAACTACATTGTGTGGAAGTTAGTTTATACTTTAAAAAGTTTGTATAATGATATTTTAAGGCACATGTCGATTAAACATAAGGTAAAAAGCTATAGTTTAAAAAATATACTTTTCTCATTTTATTATTACGCAGGCCTGTTATTACGTATATGTAGTAAAATAATAACTTTTTAAGGTGGCTCGACTCGTAATCATTTTATGATTGAACTTATGTATTCACATTTTTGGAGTTTCGGCCAGGTTCACCACTATAAATTTTCGTTTTTTACTTGACGTATTTAGTTTTTCTCGGTTTTTCATGAAAAAAAGTTTGCGGGCATTTTATAAGAAGGTTTTCTTTTTCACTTTTTCACGGCATTGAAAAAAATTTTGTGCCCCCTTTAGAATAATATTCTGGCTCCGCCCCTGACCATATCACGTTTTGGTAGGTAAATTGCACGATGGAGAAATATCTACCAAAATGTGGCAAACACAAGCTCTATAATTTACTACTTGAAATTCTAACATTTTAAGAAAATAAATAATACGTTGAAGGACATGGAATTATGGAACTATGGAAGATCTCGGAACGAGTCATCAAAATAGTTTTCATACAAGGTAGCTTAGTGATAAAAGGTAATCATTAAAATGTGTAAAGTCTCAAGCTTTTGGTACACAAAATATGAAACAGACAAACTAACATTACGCAAAAACACAGGTGTTAACTCGTTTAAATTTTTTATTTAGTAAAACATAATGATTAGTGAAAATTTTCGTATTTAAAAAAGAATGTTTTCTTCATGAGAAATACTTTCTTAATTTATTTATTTTATTTTTATATTAAAAAAGAATTTAAAGAATTTTTTATTTGACAAAAAATTTTAAAAATATTAGTCAAAAATATCTATGGAAAGAAAAACATAAAAACATAAATGTCTTTTTGAAAAACTAAAACTTAGAAAAATAAAAATGATTAATAAAACTTTAGTAGTTAAATTTTAAATAAAACATATGATGTTAAATGAAATTAATAATTTTTGAATTTCTTTAATAATTTTAGAAAAATAGACAAATCCTATTTACACTTTATACCCTTTATATCATATAAAATATCTATAATACAAAAAAAAAATTATATTACTACGTGTACGTAGTTATTAGTTGTAGACTTGTAGTATTATCAGAATTACATAATATTAAGCACCATAAATTATCATATATTCCTATCTTAAAATAAAATATCATAATTTTGATTTATTTATAAATTATGTGCATGCACGAATTTTATAATTAGTATACGTTATGATGATTAAAAAAAGTATTTAATCACTCAAAGGTGGTCCTAGTGACAAATTGGTTTGTGGCTATCACTATAAGTGTGTGAGGTCTCAAGTTCAATTTCTGGTAGGTGCAAACAACCTTGAAGTGACCATGTCAACCTCTTGAAAAGGGAAGGCTTTACCTGGTTTAAGTCTGTGTGACGGTGGGTTCAAACCCCATGGATTAGTCGGCCAATGTGTCGGAAATCACGATTAAAAAAAAAGAAAAAAAAGTATTAAAAAGTTGCCACTCCAAAATTTAGATTTGACAATGCCAAAAGTTCAATAAAGTCCTACTTTTTAACAAAATCCTAATGAACTCATCCCATCCATCCATTTTAATTACATCCGACGATCCATATTAAATTCATTTATTAAAAAAAAATAAAAAAATACACAATGCTTAACCCCCCCCCCCCCCCCCCCACACACACACACACACACACACACACACACCAATCAACGAATCTTCATCTCCGGTCTCTCTCTTTAACCCTAACCGGAACCTTCATCTCCGGTCAACGTCGCCGCCCCAATCAACGCCGCCACCACCGATCAACGCCGCCACCACCAATCATCTCCGGTCACCCCAAGCATATCCGATCACTCCAATCAATGCCACCACCATACGTGTTTAAGTAATGGATGAAGTAGTGCCTCGCGGTAAGCTTTTTGATTCTTCCTTTTTTTTGCTTATTAGATTATTTTTAGGCTTAATTGTTTTTATTTTAGGCTTATTTTAAGATTAAGATTTTAGGCTTATTTTTTTCAATTATTAGGTTATTTTAAGCTTATTTGTTTATTAGATTATTTTAGGCTTATTTGTTTATTAGATTAGATTAGAGTGGAGGTGAGAGTTCGTTAGGGTTTACCATGTGTAGCGGGACGATGTGGAGCGGGGAGAAGAGGTATTTGTGGATTGATTTGGGTGCGGGACCGGTGGATTACGGTCCGGCTTTGTCTGGGGAATATATGTGGGGTAATAAATAGAAAGAAAGAAAGCCTAAAATGAATCCAGAGAGATAGACAGGCGAAAGGAAGAAAGCCTAAAATGAATCCAGACACCTGTATATCGGGTTTTGCAAAACCTGAATACGCTGATAAGTGAAAACAGGATTAGTGAAAACAGGTTATTTCACGTACTATGAATGAATGAAGTGAGGCTAATTAGATAGTGTGGCCTTGTGAGCTTAAATCATCTTGCCTTATGTTAATTGTAAGCACATAAAAGAAGGTAATCTAGACAGATAGACATTCATGATTCATCATGAATGATTTACATATACTTTTGAAATCATATATGTGTTCTGTATTTGTAACTTTTAACTAGTTAACTGATTGTTCTCTTATTGCAGATAAACGTTAGAAATAAATTGCTCGCAAACAATCTCCTCATTCACCTACGCCTGCTAAAACTAAACCAAAACCGAAAGCTTTTGCACAGAAATCTAGAGATGCTGTTCCAAAAAAAGCTATTGTTAAGAAGGAAGTTGCTGGTAAAGCAGTTGGGAAAAGAAAGAGATCCGATGACTTTGTTGATAGTGTAGTAACACATATGCTACTGGAAAATCAAGGAAATTATGATGTTTGATAAACTGATGTAGTTTCGTAAACTAATATTTCTGAATATTTTGATGTACTTTGTTGGTAAACTAATATTTCCGAATATTTTGATGTACTTGGTGTTAAAACTGATAGTAGTTTTTATGTAAAATATTGGGTGTTATCTTTTTTATGTATTCATTTTTGTTATGTAATTGTTAAAGTATGAGATTGATTAATCAGTGTTTGAGAATCATACTTCTGATTTTAAGTAGTATGTTTTTAAAATAATAGTAGTATGTTTTTGGCTGTTTGAGAATCATAAGTGCCTTTGACTTATACTTGAGTCATGTGACTCATACATGAGTCAGGTGACTCATACATGAGTCATAATGACAAAATATGTATTATAATGACTCAGAATATGTATTAACTGTAAAAAACACTTTTACGTATTAAGTGCAGAAATGACAACAATCAAATGTACAAGTGTTTATAAACACTTGCAAAATTATATGACTCATGCATGAGTCATAATGACTCAGAATATGTTTTAACTGTTAAAAACACTTTTACATATTTATAAAACTGTATTAAGTGTAGAAATGACAACAATCAAATGTACAAGTGTTTATAAACACTTACAAATTTATATGACTCATGCATGAGTCAGGTGACTCATGCATGAGTCAGGCGACTCATGCATGAGTCAGGCGACTCATGCATGAGTCAGGCGACTCATGCATGAGTCAGGCGACACATGCATGAGTCAGGCGACACATGCATGAGTCAGGCGACTCATGCATGAGTCAGGTGACTCATGATTCAATACATAGTATTCAAATCACATATTCAAGACATGTTTTCAACACTTCAATAAAAAAAATCATAAATTTAAATCAAATATTCAAGACATGTTTTCACTTTTACATAATTATAAAAGAAAAACAGAAAATTAAATCAGATATTCAACACATGTTTTCAACACTTGAAGTAGTTGTTGTATCTGATTCTCAACCAAAACAAACACTCGTCTATGTGGAAGTTAGCCTCATTTGTTAGTATCTGAATTGTTTCATTCTTCTCTTCGTATCTGCTTGTGTTTCTTCTTAATGAAAGCGGTATCAAATCCTTTCTCCAATGCATTAAAATGTACTTCTCTGTAATCTCTTCAATATCACGGTTCTTCAAAACACAAAATATGTGGCGACAAAGAAAACCGTAACGCATAAAATGCCTACACGTACACTCAACTGCTCCATCTTGAACATAAACATGAAACAAATTAATAAGTGAGCATAAATCATGTATGAGTCACACTGACTCATGTATGAGTCACACTGACTCATACATGAGTCACACTAACTCATACATGAGTCATAGTGACTCATGTATGAGTCACAGTGACTCATACATGAGTCACTATGACTCATGTATGAGTCACAACGACTCATATATGAGTCACAGCAACTTATCAAATACAAAAATCCCACTTCTGTAATCAGCTTATCAACTACAAAAATCGACCAAAATTCAATAAAAATGCTCATTCATAACTTAGAACTTGCTAAATCACATGTGATTATCATTGTGTCATTTCATCAAACACATGGTGTGCATCAACAATTATAATATGGGCTTTACCTATATCATTACTTGTTTGTACAGCTACATCTTCAATAATATCGGCATCAACTTCATATATGAGTCACCGGCTTCAATAACATCGGCATCAACTTCAGTAACATCTACATCGTCAGAATATGGTGGTTTGTTGTGGAGGTTGCTGGATAAGGGCGGGTTTGTTGTGAAGGTCACCGGAAAAGTGGGTTTGTTGTAGAGGTCGTCGGAAAACTAAGGTTGTTGAGGTTGTCGCTGTTAAAATGAGGCGCTGGTTGCGGAACATCCCGATCCACCATCTTTATTTTTTGTCTGTATAAAAAATAACGGTTAGTGAAATTGAATATATAATGAAAATAGATTTAACTATAACCATTAGATCAAATTAAAATGAATGATTGTAAATGGTTCATTGAATCTTTGATAAATAAAAGGATCTTTATAGATCTCTTCCCTTTGACAATTAGTAGTGAATTTAATTGGGCCATGAACAATCTGGGGCAGATCAGTTAGATGGAGTAATGGAGTCATGGAGTGGGCTACTCAACTTAAAATCATAAAACTACACAAATAAAAAAAAACATTCACAGGTTTAGTCGTTTAGCATTTTGTACTCTCGTTAATGCTTTACACACTTCTTGTTCAAAAAAAAAAAATATGCTTTACACTACAGGACTGCCTATTTACTACTTTACACTTCATCCTATCTACGTATAAAGCATGATGAATGGGGACCAGAAAAGCACGGTGGACACAGTCATTACTCATTAGCCATGGACCATGGTGTATGTACTTCAGTACATGCAAGGAAACAACTTGTGAACAACATAAAACCAACGCCACGGTTATAATTTTCAATTTCTTTTATACACGAGCAGGGACGAATAGTTGGAAGGTCGAATTCATTCAAACGAAATCTAGAAGAAGGGGTCAAGATGTAAAATAACAAAACTACACCTCAGGAAGTGTAAAACTATCTATTAAAAGCTTTGTATTAATAACTTGATATACCTCCAGTCATTCTTGCAAATTACACAAAATTGATTCGACTTAAACGAGCCATGATCAAGTTATTCTTTTTCAGTCAAGTTCGAATTCTAAAATATTCGGCTCATGAAGCTCACAAGCCTTATCAAGTTTGATTAAATTGTCCTTTTACCCTTCATTAGGCGTATATTTACTCGAGTTTCATAATATATCGTCGAACCAAGCATGATATGTCGAAGATTCATCAAGTTCGAGTCTTAATGTGAAAAGTGAAAACAATCGACCTCGAGTTTCATATGACATGTCGAGCTCGAAATCTTGAGCTCAATTGAGCTCGAGTTTTTTTAGTATTGAGCCGGGCTCGAGCTTGCCAGTACTCGGCTCGATTACACCCATAATTACATAATCTTCTTGTAAATGAGGGTAGATTTGGATGGAAGTTTTCAATGCTCAGAAGTAATGGTGGAGTTTGGCGTTTCAACATGAGAAGGCTAGATACGTAATTTTTTGATGTAAAAAGGCCAAAGTTCATACTAATAATTTTTATACTATACAGAAACAAATAGGAAACGTACAAAGTGATAAGTTTGTGAGGGTCATAACCTCCCTTTGTCCTAACGAAGCTCCGACCATACTTAAAAGGGCGAGTCTTAATAAGTTTGTCTGTTGCGCGCCGATAGGGCTCGATCACAGATTTGCTTGTATGTGCAAAGTATTTGGTTACTATAGATACTTCAAAATCGATAAATGTATATACCAAACCAAAACCTTTGTGAATACCGAATCAGTATTATGCAGTTGCCTATGGTTGCCTTGAGTTGTTTAGACAACTATAACTAAAAACATCAAAGACCTCTTTTTATTCTGACATTTTTCGTCTTGCTCGGCTTGGGTGCTGGTGGCGGTTTTGCAGTTCTTAATGACCTTCTACTCTCAAAAACTAGAACCCCTTGTCGCCAAGCTTGAATCAACTCACTTGATCTTTGAGTGTATTGCAAGCCATTATCTAATTACACAAACCAATAATTAAGAACATGTTTTCTAAAGTAAACGAAAAACGTATGAACTAGAACAAAGAAACAAATAGTTAACCTGAAAAAGCGGTACACGCATGAAGGAATGACAGAAACACAAACACCAGAAATACTATGTTTGGAGTAAACTTGGCCATGCTTTTGGAGTTTTCATGAGTGTATGTTTGTTTAGGTTCCTTCAAATAGATGCATCAGTTGACCTTTCGAAGGTCAAACGACATGATGATTGGCTCTTATGCTATAATCTAGCATAGATTGCTGTTGGGAAGAGTTGACCTCAATAAGAATTAGCAAATTTAGTTCTCCTACGTAAAATATAATAGGCTTAATTTGTATGTTGTGGAACTTGGTTGTACAATACCACAAATAACGAAAATAAGGAACCTCATCTGTATCCGTGTGTTGTCTATACTTTTAATCATTTTGAACAAACATGACAGATGGATGATGAATCATACGGAGGTATTAATATATTCATTAGAAGTGTTTATGAAGTTAGCAGTGTATAAAATAGTCAAATGATTATAGCTGTCCGCTTACCTGGAGCAGGTCATCTAAGCAATGTACCTTCTGAAAAGACCTTTAAATCATGGATGCATATTCTGAACTGACTATAAACACATCTTGTCCTCCATTAGTTGTAGTGCAGGTACCGTGTGTTCGCTAAAAGAGCACCGTGGAAACCAGAGAGGCTACGCTTTCGACACAAATATATGGAATCTGGATTGTGCTTTACTTAAATTGGGTCAAAGTTTAGCTAGAAAAGAAACACGGGTTTGGTGGGTTGCAAAAGTCTTGATTCAGATATTTACACTATTGGTGAAAATATAGGTTTCTGTAATAATGATAAACACAAAACGGGCAAATAGCGTTTATGGGTAATCCCTAACCCATTTTAGTCTATTACGAACTAGAAACTACTCCCTAACTGTTTCAACCAGAACCTAATATAACCCATCTTGCCACTTCTACTAGTATTAACTCAGGGGTGACATCTGAACTTGCAAACAAGCAACAAAAGTATATCCAATAACATGGCGGGATAATTCCATATTTACCCAATATGAAACTCAAAATGCCATATTTACCCAATTTACAAGTGAATAATACATGATATACAATGAATTTGATGCATGTTTGGGGAAATATGGAATTTTAATATTTTAATTGGGTAAATATGGAATTGCCCGAGGTGCAAATAACACACCAGAACTGTAATTCTGGAAATAAAAGCTTAACATTAACCAACATATAAGACACGTAACTCTAAGGAAACATTATCTTAAAACAAAAAACCTTTGATTGGGTACATCATTGACCAACTCTTCTTTAATTTAAACCATTCCCATGTTTCCAGATGAGCTAAAAACCCCTTGCCCATAATTACAATGTTAGCCTAAATGTATTTACCAGCCTAATATGTTCGTCAACGCAAAAAAGACTTGCTATGAGGAAGAAGCATGCCAGAATGAGACAAATTCAGATGATAAACCGCCTTCGCCACTAACTCTCGCATCTCAGGATGCTGACAAGCAGCGGACTTATCTGCCCCTTCTAAAGCTGTCAAAAGTCTAGCCTGTTGAAACGTCTCACTGCTTCCGGCATGCAACGAAAGGTAACACAAAAGAACCAGAGCATGATACTGTGTCCTCTCGCTCCCCCTTAACAATCGCATCAAAGGCAGTACACCTTCAAACTCAACTACAGTCTTCGAGTGCTCCGCACATAAAAAATTATCCGGAGACGTAAATTTCCCAAGACCAATAACCGATTCCGTTGCCACCTCCACATTCCTGTGAGAAAACTGCTTAACCAGAGGACCAATGACCTGCGTCTGTCTAGCAGGAAAAGTTCGAGCCAAATGACCAATCGCCCTAATGGCTGGAATCTTAATCACAGGATTATCTGATTGATCAACCAGTCTAATAAGCTGTTCCGTTATCGCTTTTGCAGCAGGGGAATTAGTCTTAAACGCCGCTCTCCTAATATCAGGATTGTTTTCAGCCGCACTAGTAATTTCCAATACCGTCATCAAACAATTAATCTGCAACTCCCCATTTTCCCTCTCGATAAGCTTAGCCAAACATAGTAACCCTTTAGTCTCGGTTATCTTCCTACAATTCTCCACATTACCTCTCGCAATCATCCACAACGCACCCGAACAACTAGTCTTAAACTCTAATATCAACTTAGACACCTCATTTTTACTCTCTTTCCTATTCCTAGCCAATATAGAATTACCCGCCGACAAATCACCTAACTTATTACTATAACTAGACGACATAACCAACCCCCTATCCCAATCCCTATCAACTTTCCTATCAATCTCAACTGCCGAACCAATACTCCTCCTCAACAGCTTATCACCCTTGGCACTCTCATCACCGTCACCAAACACATCAATCGCCAACAACGTAACAAGCATCCCAATCACATTCTCCCTCGCAAACGCCTCCTGACAAACACTATCAAACTCACACAACCTCCCAATCACCTTCACAACCTCAATCTGAACCAAAATACTCGAACTCCGAAACACACTCACAATCACCCCAACCCCATTCTCCGCGAAAACCACCCGCGCCCTAACCCGCTCATTCACAAGACAAAAAACCGCCTTCGCACTCGCGACCCTCCCCTCGACCGAATCCTCCTTCATCATCTTCAACAAAGGCCCCACTCCTCCTTCCTCCACAATCACCTTCTTATTCCTGTCGCTGTCACGTGCTAGTGACGTCAGCTCACGTGCCACTTCAACTTTCTTATCCACGTCACTCAACAAACACAGAGAAGACACGTAAGACCACACCCACGCCAATATCGGATCATTCGCACAAATTGGCGGCAAACTCAACACCACTGCCACGTCACCATCCACGTCATTACTTAAACTCAACAACCACGTCATGTCACCTATCGAGCCATCAATTAAGTTGAATA
Organism: Glebionis coronaria; assembly: GCA_025667525.1. Lineage (NCBI taxonomy): Eukaryota > Viridiplantae > Streptophyta > Magnoliopsida > Asterales > Asteraceae > Glebionis > Glebionis coronaria. Next base: position 166,355,951 of record CM046874.1, read on the forward strand.
TCTTTTTAAAGTCGTTGATAGTGACGACGGTGAAGAATCTTCTAAAAAAGCTCCGGCGGCGGCATTTTCTGACTAATTTAAAAGCACGGTGGAGGGTAGTGACAAGGTCGGAGAGGATGCGACGGAGGGGACGGTGGTAGGAAGTGGAGGTGACGGCGGCGCGTAGCATGTGAGAGAGAGTGTGGAGTTTGGTGGAGAGGGTGTGGCATTCGGTAGGAAAGAGAGGAGGTGGTGGCGCGTGGGATAAGGCGCGTGAGATTTTATCAGTGAGGAGGAGGGTTTTTTCGAAAGGTGGTGGTTGTTGAGGGGGTTGGGTGTCGTGGAGATGGTTTGATTGGATGATGAAACGATCCATTTGAGCGGTTAATGGAGATGAAGATGGGATTGAACTGAAATGATGATGGTGATGAGGATTGACATTATATATACAAGGGGGGCGGTTATTTGAGGGAGAATCTGGAGAGATTTTGATGGCGGTTAAGATGGAGGGAAGTTGGAATGGGAAGTGTTTGTTTTATCAGAAGACGTGCTTCAGTTAACTGGTTTTAGTTTTTCCTTTTTTCTTGAATTAAAAATATAAAAAGTGGGGGGTTGTTGAGTCACTGACTTGGTCAATATCATAAAACAAAATTAAATTAACAATGACTTTTTTTTTTCTTTGATAATAAAGTAGTTTTCTTTTTCTTTGGAAGAGGGCTTTTATAAAAGGAAAAAAATACATGATTTGGGCAAATGAGAAAAGTTCTATAAGGAACATGCATCCAAAAAAGAACAAAGGAATCAATCTCCACCATCCAATATTAATCTTTTTAAATTTAATTAAAAAAACACATTTTCATCCTATTTCTTAAAAATTAAATATCTCTCAAACCGTTAATCGTTATGAAAAAATAATTATACCTTCACGACGGGAATTAAATTATCTTTCCATAGATATGCACTTCTATATACTTTCGGCGAACTTTTTTTAAAAAATTTCGTAAAAAAATCACATGTAATTCTCGAAAAATTACATGTAATTCTCGAAAACTCATGTTTGATTAATTATTTTAAAAATCACATTTGAATTTGTAACGTCACATGCGATTTGTGAAATCACGTGTATTTTTTGACGAGAATTTCAACATTGTAAAATCGTTAAAAGTATATGAAAATAACCGTCTATTAAATGACAAAAATATTTTCGTTATTATTTTAAAACCACACGTGATTTATGTGAATTACATTAAAATGTTTGAATCACATGTAATTTTGTTAATATATTAAAATGTTTGTTGCCATTAATATAAAATATGTTCATTTTACCGGGGTGGAGTCCCCTTTACCCAAAAAAATATATGTAAAACAAATTGGCTTCTGAATTACATGTGATTCGGTGATAATTACATGTGATTTTGCTTGCATTACATATGATTCAAGCATACCGAAACCGTAACTTTTTCTAACAAACCCATATTAGATGAATCACATGTGATTTTTTTAATCACGTATTATGTTTTCATTTATGTAAAATATATAAAACAAATTGGCTTCTAAATTACATGTGATTTTGTTTGAATCACATGTAATTCTGCTTGAATTGCATGTGATTCGGTGATAATTATATATGATTTTCTTGCATTACATGTGATTCAAGCATTCCGAAACCTTAACTTTTTCTAACAAACCCACTTTAGATGAATCACATGTGATTTTTTAATCACATGTAATCTTGTTAATATATTAAATTGTCTGCTTGAATTACATGTAATTCGATGATAATTACATGTGATTTTGCTTGCATTGGATCACATGTAATTCGATGATAATTACATGTGAATTTGCTTGCATTACATGTGATTCAAACATTTTAAAACTTTAACTTCTTCTAACAAACCCACTTTAGATGAATCACATGTGCTTTTGTTTGAATCACATGTAATTTACCACGAATTACATGTAATGCAAGCAAATTCACATGTAATTATCATACATGGATCACAAGATAGCATACATGGATCACAAGACCACTTTAGATAGCATACATGGATCACAAGACCACTTCGGAAGGATGAATGATGTGAGGAATGGAGAGAAAATGTTATTTACCACGAACCACATGTGATTTACCACGAATTACATGTGATTTATCACGAATCGCATGTGATTTACTTGGTTTCTAGATTATTGGTATTAAAGTTGAAAATAAAAATCTATGAAAACATGTAACTTAAAAAAAAGACTAACGCGTCAAATGGGACGAAAGTTAGATGTAATGTTATGTGAGTCTACATGAATCACATGTGATTTAAAGCAAAATTACATGTAATTATTTATAAAATCACATGTGATTTAAAGCAAAATTACATGTAATTTTGTATAAAATCACATGTAATTTGAGCAAAATTACATGTAATTATTTACAAAATCACATGTGATTTGAGCAAAATTACATGTAATTCACACAAAATTACATGTAATTTTCATTCAACACTAACTAACCACTTTATTACAAAAATCACATGTAACTCACACATAATTACATGTGATTTGCATTTAATACTAATAAACTATTTTATTACAAAAATTACATGTAATTCACACATTATTACATGTAATTCACACAAAAGTTAAGGATTTACAGTGTTAAAAATTCTCGCCAAGAAAATTACACGTAATTTTCGAAAATTACATGTAATTTTTCGAGAATCACATGTAATTTTTTATGCGTAAATTTAAAAAAAAAAGTTTGCCGAAAGTGTATAGAAGTGCCTATCTATAGAAAGATAACTTAATTCCCGTCGCGATGGTATAATTAGTTTTTCGTAACGATTAACGGTTTGAGAGATATTTAATTTTTAAGAAATAAGATGAAAATGGGTTTTTAAATTAAATTTAAAAAGATTAATATAGACCATTAGATGGAACTTGAATGGATGGTTGAGATTGTTTCCTTCCTTCTTTTTTTGATGCATATTCTATAAGGATCTCACCTCTTGGGCAAATATGTACGCATGTTTTATTTAGGGGGGCGTTTGGTTAAACTGACAGAAATGGGAAAGGGTAAGGGAAAGGAATACAAAGGAATGTAATGAGCATTCTTTAGTATTACTATTACCATTATTGGTGCTTGGTTAATATAAGTTGGGATGATGATTGAAGATGATGGCTACAACGGGTAGGGTGACAGTCAGGGCCGTGACGATGACGATGTTGGTAAGGGAAGCAATTAATGGAAATTAGTGGCGGCTGGTGGTGTTTGAGGACAACAACCATTGCAACAGACGACTGCGAACTTGTGGTAGTCGGCAGAGGTGGCGATCGGAGGTGGAGGTGGTGGTGACGGCCATGATCGGTGGTTTTTTGGTGGTTCACGGTTGGTGGATGCGATAAGCGGTTGTGGTAGATGGTACAGGTAGCGACGAGATGGAGAGGTTGCGGTAGTGGTGATGATCGGCGGTGTGGTGGTGGTAGCGTGGCGCCATCGGTAGCCGTTAATGATGGTGGTAGAGTGTGGTGGTCGTTGATGGACATATACACACTTGAATGCATGGTGAGGTGGTAGCGGCCGATGACAGTGATGGTGGTGGTGGTAGCGACGACGACGGATAGTAGGGTGGTGGTAGCGACAATGCTGGCATTTAATGAAAATTAGTGGCGGCTAGTGGTGGTTAATGACGACAACCATTGAAACATAGATTGCGAGCTTGTAGTAGTCGGCAGAGGTGGCGATCTAAGGTGGAGGTGGTGGTAACGGCGATGATCAACGATTTTTGGGTGGTTATTGACGGTTGGTAGTTGTGATAAGCGGTTGTGGTAGATGGTATAGGTAGCGACAGGATTTAGAGGTTTTGGCGGTGGTGATGATCGGTGGTGTGGTGGTGGTAGCGGTGGGTCATCGGTAGCCATTAATGATGGTGGTAGAGTGTGGTGGCGGCATCGGTAGAGGTGGTGGTCGCTGGTGGACAAATACACACTTGAATCTATTGTAAGGTGGTAGCAGCATGTGGTGGTGGTGGCGGCGAAGAGTGGTGGTGATGGCGGAGAATGGTGGTGGCGACAATGGTGGTGGTTAGTGATGGTGGTGGTGGTCGGTGTAGACACACATATACATGAATCTATTACCTCAAATCCATTACCCCCAATTTAAAAGAGAATGGTTCATTACCCAGTAATGGGTAATGATTACTTATATTTCTTTTAACCAAACACTAGTAATCATTATCATTCTCATTTCTTACCCCTTAAAACCTCTAACCAAGCACACCTTTAGACTTTGATGATGATAGAGCACTAGGTGCACTTGAAGTTGTTGATCCCAAACTTAGATCGATTAGCTTTGTGTTAACGAGATTAAATCAAGTTTAACACGTAGAGAAACTTTGTTGTTATATGAACAATCCAAGTGTTATGCGGAATTAACACTTATAATAAAGAACGAGTAAAACAATTAAATCAAACTTTCAATTTTGATTGATAATCGAACTTGCTTACGATGAAAGTTGAATACTGAATAATGTATATAAACTACAAACCCTACGACCTCCTTTTATAACATAAGGAGTCATGTACAAAGGATAACCTATCAACTATTCTAGGTAAAGATAAATATAGAAAATACAATATTGAGTATATCTTTACTTCAAATAATAAATGTTGACTAAGTATTCCTATCAGTGGTTGGACTTCTTCTTGTCAGCGCTTGGATATCTCTTGTCAATGCTTGACCTGTCAGCGCTTCATTTCTTTTCTTGTTAGCGTCCAATTTACTATTGTCAGCATCTGAGTGACTTAGCTCATTTTATTCCCAACAATCCTCCCCTAAACTTGATATCTACTCTAATAATCAAGTTTTTGAATAAAAACTAAGTGCAAGGAGGATTCTTACAAATACAAATTACTTTTTAATTAGATAGTAAACAAATCTAATTAAATCTTTGTTAATTAGATAGTATAATCCATTTCTAAATGTGTAGACACCATCTTCTTTAAAACATCCTTGGACATAGGATATTGAGCATCTACAAGAAGATACTCTGAAAACTTTATAGTGCTTAGATGGTAAACACCATCTGCTGAGTGTAGACGCCATTGTAATCCATTAATATCATCCAGATCCAACCATATTGGATCTGCTTCATCTGGTTGAATCATCCTTTTGAAGGATGTCCAGATCTTTATTCTATTAACTGAAGTAGGTGCTTCAGCCTCATACTTGGTCTTCATCAAGTTCCAAAGATCTACCAAGTCTTCTATCTCCACCTGTTTACTACCAAAAGAACCACCTTCTTCTTCTTGTGAGCCCTTGTCACTCAAATTGAATGGCTCTGTTGGTGCATCCTCCTCCCCATTGTAAAAATCATCCCTTGATGAAAGGACTCTTGTCTGCCTTCTCCTAGCATTGGCAGCCTCCAAAACAACTAGCCTCTCCCTCAATTGCTTGAGTTTAAGGCCTTGACCTCTGACAACTTATATGTGATACCTAGAACCCGAGGTCCTTTATTTTACCCTAAATTACGAATATTTTTGAAATTTTTAAGAAATTTCGTTTATTATATATTTAACGGTTTAAGTTGAAACCAACGTCTAAGGTCGTAATCTTAACGATTGACGATTTAAGAAAGTTGACGACGACTACGATCCTGACGGATGCCCAATTTTTACGTTTTATTGTCGCTTTGTCGATATTAGAATTTTTCGATAATTTTATTTTTGGTTCGTGTTAAGTCGAGCCAGGTGCGTTTTATTATATCTCGGGTGCGTTTAAATTGCTTTAAAAGTATTTTCGAGTGTTCGGGGCGACCCCCGACTCCCGCAAATTTTCAAAATCAACTAGTAAGTAGTTTCCCGCTACTAAAAATTGCCGTTTAAAAAACGAGGCCAAAAGAAAACAAAGATGGCAAAAGAGACCCCTCAAAATTTTACAAAAGGGAAGGATGGAAAATACACAACCAAAAATCATTTCAAAATTTTTCTCTCCTTCCTCCTCTCTTTCTTTGGCCGTCGGCCTCCAAACCACCACCACCACAATTTTTTTTCCCTTTTGATTTTAAACAATCCAAGTTTAGACCACTTCTTAAATATCCTTTGTAAGTGTTTTGGTACAATCCATTTCAACATGCATTAACTTAAATTTTTCAAACCACTCAAGGGTGGTCTAGTGGCAAAAAGATTTGTGGCTATCACTCCAAAGTGTGTGAGGTCTCAAGTTCAATTCCCACTAGGTGCAAACAACCTTGAAGTGGCCACGCCAACCTCCTGAAAAGGGAGGGCTTTACCTGGTTTGAGTCTGTGTGGCGGTGGGGTCAAACCCCGTGGATTAGTCGGCCAATCAGTCGGAAATCACGGTTACCAAAAAAAAAAAATTCAAGAATCAAAGATTTTTCAAAAACATGTTTTGATGTAATTAGACCATTTGCATGTTTAATTGGAGTAATGGTAATGGTTAATCATCCACAAAACCAACCAAAATCAATTTGGTTTGGGTGTTTTGGACACCAACACCCCACGACCAAATGGGGGTGTTTGGTTGTTCATGGTGTTTGATGTTTTGTGATGTGGGTTTGTGTTGAGAATGATGTTTTTGATGTTTTTAGATAGGTTAAACTTATTGCATGTGTGATTTAGAAATTGGGTTTTTATGAAGATTTGATTTTCCTAGTTGTATAGAATGATTAGGGTGTTTGTGAATGTTTATAAGTGGTTAGTATAGGTCTAGATGATGTTAGAATGGAATAGAAACAAGTGTTGAGTTGATTTTGAGGAAGGAAAAATTAGGCAGATTGTTTAAGCATGGTTTCGTGGGTTTAATTTTGAAAACAGGTCATGAGGCTAGGATGTAGTTGTATAGCATTGTCTTAACTTCGATTTGGTATAATAATGAGCTTACGACTCCAAACGAGTCAAAAGTTATGCTACTTTGAAACTTCGTGTACCGGGAGATGAGAATCAACATAATCCGAAATTATGTTTGGTTTTAGGTCAAATCCCGGGGACCATAGATAGAGTTTTATAAAGAATTGAAAGTTGTTCTTTGGTGCTAAACCTGTGTTTTTAAACTATTTTTAGACTTAGGAGTCAAATTAGCTAATGGTACATTTTAAATGAGTCAAAGAAGTCTTATATTGTAAAAGTGCAAAATCTGTCCGAAAAATTTACGTCTAGTAATGTAATGAGTAATGGATCTTAAAAGTGAAAACTTTCTATGGGATTTAAAATGGAATTTCTACAGGTTGTAAGGGATTTTTACAAATTTTCTCGTAATTTATAGTGATGATTAAGTGTTAGAAAACAGCCCGTACTTTTGGTAAGTACCGGCAAAGTTATAAAATGGGAAACATTTTTTTAATTACATAGATAGATAGTACGAGTCTAGTAATAATCACATGTATGAGTTTTGGCGTGAGTTTTATAAGCATCAAGTGTTTTATATAAGCTTGTTTAGTACAATAATGTACACGGAGTATTGATTCGGTTTTCGTATTTTGATTTTTAGGTCACGTGTTAGATTTTCCGGGGCAACCACATCGTCGGTGATATTTTCGTTACGTCTTCACTAGAACCACTACTACTACTCAAGCTGAGTTTATAGCCTCGCTTTATAACACTTTTAAATGGTTTTACCTGCGAAGGGGATGCATGTTATTTTAAATAAAAACGAACATAAGTCATGAATGATTGTTGGACCGGAAAGTTGCCTAAATTGTGTTGAGTACCTAGTTGTAAAAGACCCTATATTCATGAAATATTAACTATTGTTTAATCCTCGTGTGGATTGGAAATAGCCGCTTATACAATTGATAGTACTATGGGGTTGACGACCCTATCCGAGACGAGAGCTAGTACGTTGAGTACCCTCTGCGGACTGATAACTTGTGATAAGAAATAAGGTATAATTGCAACTATTGCCTTTATAAGGGGCATTGGTTTCATCTTAATTGTAGAAACTAGAAGGGGGGGTTGAATAGTTTCTTATATTTACTTGTTAAAATGTGGTTTCCAAAAATCCTTTTTCCAAAACTTAGGCTTGAGAAAATATGTGAAATATTCTTATGCACAATATGAACAATGATAGTGTAACTAAACTAATACTAACAAAAATATATCCACAAAGAATAAAGAATGATAGTGTAACTAAGCTAATACTAACAAATGTATATGCATAAAGAATAAAGAATGTAAAGAGTTAAGGGTAAAGAAAGATCAAACCGAACACCAAGGATTTATAGTGGTTAAGCAACGAAGCTCACTCCTCGTTCCTACTCCACTCCTCGAGTACTCCTTACTCGAGAGTTCACTACACAACAAGCTCCTTATGGTGGAGAAAACCGTACACGTCGCTTAACCAATTTCCGACTCTAAGCTAAAAGTCGAGCCCTAATCGTAGCTAGGACCAATCTACACAACTATACTTAGTACATACACAACTTCCAAATAGACACAACTACTTGGATCTTCACAACTAAGACACAACTACAAATGTATAAAATTAGATCTTCAATGGATCTTTGGTGGTGGACTCAACACTTCACAAGGATAGTGTTCTTCTCTTTGCACTTGGAGAGGAAGGGATGGAAGAACAAGATTCACTTCTTAAACAAGTAATAATCAAACAAATGATCAAAGATTTGAGTGATTAAAGAAGGGGTTTGAATCTGGAAATAAATATGCAAAAGAGGTGAGTTGAAAAGCTGAGAATGGTCCACTATTTATAGGACAAAGGAGCCAACGGCTATTTCTGCCTGCGGTACCTTATCTTAGCCCGCGGTACCTTATCGATAAGGTACCGCCTAGGTGCTAAGGTACCGCCGGACTAGACTCCGCTCCTTTTTGTCCTTTAGTGGTGGAGGTCTTATCTGGATATAAAAAATATCCTGAAAGGATATTCTTAACCAAATAAGAATATGCCATTTTCAAATTTCAAATAATTAATTTAATAAAACATTTTCTTAAAAAAAAAGTTTAATAAAAACTTGTCACACTTAATAAAAAGTGATTTTTAAGAAAAGATTAAATCACTTGATTAAGGTTAGTACTTGTTTATCCATACCTTAAGTGAAAATGGGTAAAATGAAAAATACTTGAACTCAAGAATTCGTTTTTCGTTGTTTTCGTAAATGCTTGTTTTTACATATTGTCGTAATCAAAACAAAGCGAGACCGAAAAATGCAAGTAACGTTTTTAGGCATTTATTGCATTAACAATCTCCCCCTTTTTGATTCCGACAATACATAAACTCAATCACACATAAAACAAGATTTTCGAAGACGAGTTTATTCATTTCTCCCCCTTTGTCGAAGCAAAAAGGTTGCACAAGTCGGTGTTTGAAGAAACAGACTTCGCAAAGACTCCCCCTTGGTGCTTACTCCCCCTAGCTTGGGGCACCGAGGAATCGATATATGGTGACAAGCTACATAGAAGGGTTAGTTGAACAAAAGAAACAACCAACAATATATAGCAACAGGTCACATAAAAAATAAAAGAGAAGAAAACACAAGGACAAAGATCCAAGATAGGTTACTAAAAGAACATCATACAAAGAAGTATGGAAAAAGAAACAAGCCAAAAGCATAAATCTAATCCTAGTTATTCTAGAATTCTAAGATTTGCTTGAATTTGGTGTCTTGTGGATAAGCAATCAATGCTTATATGAAAGACAAGGTAATGGCGGAGGGTGGTGGTGGTGGCTTGTTGGAGATCTCATAATCAAAGTGAAGAGGAGGCTTGATTAAGAGACTCTTGATGTAGCTCAACTCCTCATAGATGTGTTCCATAGCAAGGTGTTGATATTGACAACATTGACAATATGTTTCATGAGGCATGACATTATCATGAGAAGGAGCAAGAACACTAAAGGGTGGTGGTGGAAGAAAAGATGTTCCACAATCAACATTCTTGATAGGAGACATGTGATTAAGAGTGTTCTTGGGTGAGTTGGGATTGAAAGCAATTGGAGAAAATGGAGGAGATTCAAGGCTTTCATTGGGAGAATAAGACATTTTGGATTTGAAGTAATGCAAAATGCTTATGGTTTAAATAAGGAAGTCTTAGGGTATTTTTGGGGTGGTCAAAGGGTTTGAAACAAAGATTCTCAAAAATGTTGGAGCAAATCTAGAGTTTTAGACAAAAACCCGAAAAAGGAAGGCACTGTAGGCGGTTCCTTATCTAGGGTGGCGGTACCTTATCAATAAGGTACCGCGGTTCACATATGGAACCGCCTGCAGAGGCAGGGTTTAGTGTTTGGAGGAAGATTTTTTAGCAAATCTTATTTTTCTAGTCTAACTTATCATAGCGATATGCTTAAAAGCAAATATAGACAAAGAAAACATATGCAAACTTACCAAATGGAGATTTGACCAAAATACATGGATTAAAAAATCGATGTAGGAGGTGTGTAAGACAAGACCTTAAGTCATGACACAATGATCCTCCATGATTCTATCTTGTTCTTGCTATGTTTGAGAGAATCATACATATGAATTATGTAAGCTCTAGATTAATAGCGAGAATCTATGAAAAATCGTTTTTAGATTGAATTAACAATGTCAAACGAATTTCTCAACCATTTTCGAAAGAGACTTTGAGAATTTTGAAAAGGAGAAGAGAGGTTTTTTTCTTAAAAATAGTTTGGAAGACTCAATGACTCAAAGTGGTAAAAGAAAACACGCAAGAAGAAAAGAATTTAAGGAAGATGTTCCATTAATCCTAGACCTAGACGCAAGTAATTAAAAGGTTCCCTCTTAAGTGGCTTAGTGAAGATATCGGCTAAGTTGTCCTCGGAGGGCACCTTTTCAATAGAAATGTTCCCCTTTTGAACATTATCCCTAAGGAAAGGTGTCTAATTTCTATGTGTTTGGTTCGCGAATGTTGCACGGGATTCTTGCTTAGGTCTATAGCGCCTTTATTATCGCACATGATGGGAACATCATCAAGAGAAATCCCGTAATCAACAAGCGCTTGCTTCATCCATAGAGCTTGTTGGCATACTTTTCCGGCACTCACATACTCGGCTTCCGTGGTGGATATTGCAAGAGCGGTTTGTTTCTTGGAGAACCAAGAAGTTAAACAACAACCCATGAAGGTACAAACTCCACTAGTGCTTTTCCGGTCCACATAGTCTCCCGCATGATCCGAGCCCGCGTAGACAATGGTTTCTACGCCGGTCCCTTTAGGATACCATAATCCTAAATGTATAGTGCCTTTAATGTATCGGAAGATACGCTTAACCGCTTCAAGGTGAGAGGTTTTGGGAGCCTCTTGGAAGCGAGCACTAAGGCAAACACTAAACATGATATCCGGTCGACTTGTCGTTAGGTACAACAAAGTACCAATCATACCTCTATATTTGGTGTTGTCTACCGACTCACAATCATCATCTACGGTGAGTATAGTATCCGAGGCCATAGGGGTCTTTATTGGTCTAGATTCTTCTAATCCAAATTTCTTTAGCATTTCTTTAGCGTACTTAGATTGACTAAAGAAAATACCATCGTCCATTTGTTTAATTTGGAGTCCTAAAAAGAAATTAAGTTCTCCCATCATACTCATTTCAAACTCATCATGCATGATTTTGGCAAAGTCATCACACAATTCTTGACAAGTTGAGTCAAATATAATGTCATCAACATATATTTGTACGATTATGAGGTGAGGACCTTTCTTCTTTGTAAAGAGTGTATTGTCTACCATTCCCATGGTATAGTCATGTTTAACAAGAAACGCTTTAAGTCTATCATACCAAGCTTTGGGTGCTTGTTTGAGTCCATAAAGTGCTTTCTTAAGCTTGTAAACATGGTCCGGTTTCTCAAAATCAATGAAGCCGGGAGGTTGAGCCACATATACCTCCTCATTGATCAAACCGTTAAGAAATGCACTCTTTACATCCATTTGTTGAAGCTTAAAATCTAAGGCACAAGCGTAGGCTAAAAGAATTCTAATTGATTCTAATCTAGCCACCGGTGCATATGTCTCGTCATAATCAATCCCTTCTTGTTGATTATAGCCTTGTGCTACAAGTCTAGCTTTGTTACGAGACACAACACCATTCTCATCTAACTTATTCCTATATACCCATTTGGTTCCTATAATGGTAGAACTTCTAGTTGGAGGAACAAGTTCCCAAACATCATTGGCAACGAATTGGTTCAATTCTTCTTGCATCGCAATGATCCAACTCTCGTCCAACAAAGCTTCTTTAACATTCTTTGGTTCAATCAAGGAGACGAAACAAAAGAAGTTGCTTTGGTTTTGAACTTGAGATCTTAGGGTCCTTTGATTTAAGTCACCAATGACATTATTGAGAGTAGGATCCCTAGACTCCTTAATGTTTACTTCCTTTTCAACACTAAGGTCTTCAACTCCTATTTTTCTAACCTCTTTGGCTTTAACTACTTCTAATTCATCCAAGTCATCATCAACCAATGGTGGTGTCTTGGGTGAAGGAGGGGTTTCATCAAAGGTTACGTTGAGTGATTCTTCAATAACCCCGAGGTTCTATTTAGGACTATGTAGACTTTACTAGTTTGGGAGTAACCTAAAAGGATACCTTCGTAAGACTTTGGGTCAAACTTGGTAAGGTAGTCTTTGGTGTTGAGGATAAAGCACTTGCTTCCAAACACCCTAAAGTATTCTAATGAGGGTTTCTTACCTTTAAGAATCTCATAGGGGGTCTTTCCTAGGAAAGGTCGAATAAGAATTCGGTTGAGGATTGATACTCTCTTTTTTGCATGGGTTCAAAATAATTCTCGGAATCCTCTCGAATTGATCTCGGTTTAAAGTGGAATGATTTGTTCTTGGTGACAAAAAGTGGGTTTGGTTTTCTAATCTACTAAACAGGGAAATGAATAAAATAATAATGATATAAACTTAAAACAATCAACAATTAAAAAGCAACACTTGAATTAAAACTGAAAAATATCCTACTCGGAAAAATAGCCTTATGCGGAAAAAGTTCCTTATGCGGAAAAAAGGTCTTATGCGGAAAAAGTGCCTTATGCGGAAAAATAGCCTTATGCGGAAAAAGTGCCTTATGCGGAAAAAGTGCCTTATGCGGAAAAATAGCCTTATGCGGAAAAATAGCCTTATGCGGAAAAAGTGGTCTATGCGGAAAAAAGGTCTTATGCGGAAAAAGTGCCTTATGCGGAAAATAGCCTTATGCGGAAAAAGTGCCTTATGCGGAAAAAGTGCCTTATGCGGAAAATTCAGAAGTGAAGAACAGTAACATTAAGGGAAGAACGATTTTTAATCAAATTGACCCAAATACTCAAAAAGGTTTTACCAAATTAAACACAAATCATTTAAATACCATAAGTAACAAATCCCACCAATAAAAACACTAAATCAACAACTTTTTAAGATCAAACTTGAATCAAATAAAAACTTAAGAACTTGTAATAGAGGATGATGAAGAACAAGATGAATGAAAAGATGGAATTGATAGATTAATGTAAAAGTAACAAGAGTAATGATTAAAACACTTACAAGATTGAAAGAAAATTAAAAATCACCAAACACCCTAATGGTGTTGGTGATGAACCGATCCTAAGGAAACTGGGAAAAAGAAAAAATGAACTACTAACTCCCTAAAATGTGAAGGAAAACCCTATATATAGTCCTAGTGGTTGGTTGGTGAGTGGGCTTTCTCCCTTTCTTCTTGTCTTCTCGTCTTTTCAGAAAAGTTGACGTTTTCGATTCTGATTCGGGATTTGTCTTCGATTAAATTCAACTCGTCTTTTAATTTCTTCGTTAAATAGACTTGAGTTTCTTCGACATATGTAAATCTTCCATCTTTGGTCCTTTTCTTCGATAAATCTTCAAATAGGCCCATTGACTTCAAATCTTTTGCATCTCTTGGACAATAGACTTCGTCTTTAGTCTTTTTCCTTGATAAAACCCGTGCAATCCCATGTTTTCTTTAATATTCATCCGGTTAGCTCTGAAAACACAATAAACACAAAAACCACGCATAATTCCAAACAAATGATATTAAATACGTGTTTTGGTCTTGTTTTAGCCAGAATTAAGTGGTAAAAGGATGGGTGTTTACACACCTATCAAATTCCCTACACTTAACCATTGCCATGCCCTCATGCAATGCTTAGTGATAAAGCAAATTTTACATTTTTCTCATAATTAATCAACCTTGGCCTTATTCAAATACTACTAAAAATTAAAATACTAAGAGAACTTAAAACTTTAAAATAAACAAAAGGATAGAAAACCATTTTCACTTGAAAGTAGCTACATGGAAATAACTTGCAAAGAGATCAATGACTTACATTAGGGCTTTGGTGCTGCGAAGATTTATCACCCCCAAGTTTCACGTTCCCCAAACTAAGCTTAAAAACGAGATCATTGTTATTATAAGTTTAGTAAATCAAACACTTACACACATGGCTTAATTAAATGCTTAAACTCCCTTATTCCTAGTTGTATCTCTTATATTTTATTTTTGTCTTAGAATGATCATGAAGATGCATTTCTGGACTTATTTCGATAGTTTAATTAGGCTGAAAGCAAAGTAGGACGATTTGATCAATAGTTAGCTAAAGGACAAAATCTCTTAAAACTGCTTCTCGGGATATCAAAAAGTTCATATCTTGGCATAACTCGGTTCACGATTTGAGACCTTTCTCGGGCCGATATTTGGCATGTACTTCATACTTCATATCTTCGAGAGACGTTCTTGAGATAATGGTCTTCTCATCATAATAGAGTTTCTTCACTTGGAGACTTTTGAGGGGTACTCCAACTTTGTTGACCACGACTTCATGATTATTTCTTCAATCTTTATTTGGGATTTTGAGATACAACGATCCGCCTCCTTTTCGGACTTGGATCTATTTATCCTCATACCTTGTTAGGGTCTTTTCGGATAGACTTCTCCATGATCTTTATGGGAGTTGATTGCTTTTCGTCGTGAGTCTTGATCCTTCATATTGACTTTAGGAATAATGCTTTTCACATCACTTTGGATCTTCAGCAATAAAATGGAATCCTCATGCCTTGTTAGGGCCTTTTCGGACTCGCCAATCTTCGCGCCCCGCTTCATAAGTTATGCCTTGGCTATGAACTCTTATCATTACCGAGCAACTTTTAAACGATCTTGGGCTAGAAGCTAAGTAACTTTTCAAATTGTACGACCTTACTTATTGCAGATAAATTATTAGCAAGTGATGGGAGAATAGGCAAATAAAAGTGAGCTTGCGCGAGAATACCGACTTATAATTGACTCTATCATTTCTCGTCCTCCACAATTTAAAATCTCAAGTAATGAGATTCGTGGACACTTAGCCTAATAAACCAATTAAGGTCTACATGGTTAAGGATACTAGCTAGAATAAACTTGGATAAGTCTATTCGGGTTGAGTCAAAATAAACGCAACGGGCCTAATATGTCAAAGATTTCTAAACTAGCTACACCACTTATTAATATTTTTGACTTTATTGCGGGATATATACATATGAAAGCAACGATAAAAATTTAAAAACTACAACTAAATGGCCAAAGTTAATAAAAAATTTGAAAAATGTTGAAAAATATGATTTTCTGGTTAAATGAAGGCATTTTCATGGAAAAGTCCACTTAAAACTTCGATAGAAGTCCCCCCTACACTTAAGATAAACATTGTCCTCAATGTTTAAGCATGTGGGAAAAGTCTCCCCTACACTTATGACATTGTGCACGTTGGTTAACTCAAGTTAAGGAAGAGACGACTAAAGTGATCAATTTCAAATGTGAGTATGAAGAAAATTGAATCACGATAGTTGAGAGATAAAACCGGATTTCGGATAACACGGGAGCACGGTTCTTTCAAAGATTCCAAGATTGCAGTTATCCCTGTAATCACATCACCACACAAACACAAACGACCAAAATAGGTCCTCCCCTACACTTAGGGGGTTAAAGGGATAGATACTCGGGCTGCCTCCCGAGGAGCGCTTGTTTTTTATAACCGAGTCACGAGCCTGACTTGACCCAAAATTAGTTCATGGGGAACGTGGTGAGGGACGGAATCACCTCCTGAGAGGTGTCCTCACCAAAGTACAACTTCACTCGTTGGCCATTCACCTTAAAATTAGGTCCATTAGGTTGAGCGAGCTCGAGAGTACCATATGGAAAAATTTGGGCAATGGTGAATGGGCCGGACCAACGAGATTTGAGCTTGCCCAAAAAGATTTTCAACCGAGAGTTAAAAAGTAAGACGTTGTCTCCAACATGGAACTCTCGGTTCTTAATCTCAGAGTCGTGAATGAGCTTAGTCCTTTCCTTATAGATTAAAGAGTTTTCATAAGCCTCATTACGGAGTTCATTCAGCTCATTGAGTTGGATCTTGCGTAGGTCACCGGCTTTGTTGATATCAAAATTAGCCCACTTCAAGGCCCAATAAGCGTTGTGCTCCAACTCAATGGGGAGGTGGCACGCTTTCCCGTACACAAGACGATAAGGCGTACAGCCGATCGGGGTCTTGTAAGCAGTACGGAAAGCCCACAGAGCATCATCTAACTTATCGGCCCACGCGGCACGATTCTCTCCCACAGTACGCTCCAAAATTCGCTTCAATCCACGGTTGGATATCTCGGCCTGTCCATTGGTTTGGGGATGATAGGCGGTGGAAAGACGGTGATTGACACCATACTTAGCCATGACTCTTGCAAATTGATCGTTGCAAAAATGAGTCCCGCGGTCACTAATAATGGCACGAGGCACACCGAATCTAGCGATAAGAGCTTTCAAAAAGTTACAAACCACCCTTGCGTCATTAGTAGGTAAAGCTTTGGCTTCAACCCACTTAGAAACGTAGTCAACAGCTACAAGGATGTATTTGTTTCCTTTAGAAGAAGGGAATGGCCCCATAAAGTCGATACCCCAAACATCAAAAATTTCACACTCTTGAATGAAATTCTGAGGCATCTCGTCTTTATGTGTGATCGTGCCTTGTTTTTGGCAAACATCACATCTTTTAACCATATCGTGAGCGTCACGATAAATGGAGGGCCAATAAAATCCCGAATCAAACACTTTTTTGGCGGTGTAGTTGGGACAAAAGTGACCACCGGTGGGTCCTTTGTGGCAAGCATCAAGGATTTCGGACGCTGCCGGTCCATCAACACATCGGCGGATAATCAGGTCGGCACATTGTTTGAATAGGTAAGGGTCGTCCCAAAAGTAAGTCTTAATGTCGGTGAAGAACTTCTTCTTTTGTTGGGACGTCAACCCTTCCTTGAGAATTCCACCCGCCAAGTAGTTTGCAAAGTCCGCAAACCACGGGGTTTCATTCGGCTTTGAGTTTATAGACATTAAGGTCTCCAAGGGAAAAGAATCATTGATTTCTTTGTTTGGATGATCCCCCTGGTAAGGATCCTCAAGTCTGCTGAGATGATCCGCGGCTAGGTTTTCTGCTCCTTTTTTATCGCGAATTTCGATTTTAAATTCCTGGAGCAGCAAAACCCAGCGAAGAAGTCTTGGTTTGGAATCTTGCTTTGTCAACAAGTACTTCAGCGCGGAATGATCGGTGTACACAATTGTTGTAGAAAGGACAAGATAGGGGCGGAATTTTTCAAAGGCATAGACAACAGCTAAAAGCTCTTTTTCTATTGTCGTATAATGCAATTGTGCCCCCGTCATTGTCTTGCTAGCGTAATGGATCGGTTGGAAGTGTTTGTTCACTCTTTGTCCTAGAACCGCGCCAATAGCAAAATCACTAGCATCGCACATCAACTCAAAAGGCAGCTCCCAATTAGGGGTAACCAAGACGGGTGCCTTAGTTAGCTTATCTTTAAGTGAGTTGAAGGCGTCAAGACACTCTTTGGAAAAGATAAAAGGAGTATCTTTTTCTAAGAGGTGGGTCATCGGGCGAGCGATTTGAGAAAAATCTTTGATGAATCGACGGTAGAAGCCCGCATGACCCAGAAAACTTCTCACACCCTTCACGGTTGAAGGTGGAGGCAACTTTGCGATAACATCGACTTTAGCACGATCTACTTCAAGACCGGCTTTGGAAATTTTATGTCCAAGCACGATGCCTTCTTTTACCATAAAATGGCATTTTTCCCAATTCAGAACAAGGCGAGTGTCTTCGCACCGCTTTAGCATACGTTCCAAATTGGCAAGGCAAGAAGAGAATGAATCCCCGAAGACCGAGAAATCATCCATGAAGACTTCCATGGTTTGTTCAACCATGTCATGGAAGATAGCTAACATGCAACTTTGGAAAGTCCCGGGGGCATTGCATAAGCCAAAAGGCATTCTTTTGTAAGCGAATGTGCCATAGGGACAAGTGAATGTAGTCTTCTCTTGATCTTGGGGATTGATGGGTATTTGGAAATAACCCGAGAAACCATCAAGAAAGCAGTAATATTCATTACCCGCTAAACGTTCAAGCATTTGGTCCATAAAAGGTAGAGGGAAATGATCCTTTCTTGTGGCATCATTGAGTTTGCGGTAGTCTATACAAACTCTCCACCCAGTAACGAGACGAGTGGGAATCAACTCGTTGTGTTCATTGGGAACAACGGTTATTCCGCCCTTCTTGGGCACACAATGGATTGGACTAACCCATGGTGAATCCGAAATAGGGTAAATCATACCTGCATCAAGAAGTTTGATAACCTCTGTTTTGATGACTTCATGGATTTTTGGATTCACCCTTCGTTGGCTTTGAATTGTGGGCTTAAAGTCGTCCTCCATGAGAATTTTGTGTGTGCAGAAGTGAGGATCAATTCCACGAATATCCGAGATTTTCCAAGCGATAGCCTTCTTATGATTCTTCAACACGGTGATAAGTCGGGCTTTTTCTTCTTCCTTTAGGTCCTTAGCAATGATGACTGGCGACTTTTTCTCTTCTTCAAGAAATACATACTCGAGATGGGGCGGCAACTCCTTAAGTTCTAAATCCGGAGGATTTTCGACGGGAGGCGTTTTCAAAGTCGGAGTATCGATAGCAATGACCGTGGGAGATGGAGGAGAAGGGTTGTCTTCGTTGAGAAGGCTTTCAAAGAAATGCATGTCTTCGTCCCCATCGGTAGGAGAATCATCAGTAGCTAAAGTCACATCTCCCATGGTATCTTCAAGATTGTTCCAAAATAAATCACTATCTCCAAATAGAGACAACGATGAATCAATGGAGGACACGGTCTCAACATTGGGAAGAGAGGTAGGAATACTTTTGCAAGCATCATTAAAGTGTTCTTCACAAGCCTCATCAAGAACGTCAATACAATTAACACTCTCATATGAATAAGGCTGTTTAGACAACTTTCCCATGTTGAAGACTACTTTATCGTCACCCACCCTCATAATAAGCTCACCGGCTTCAACATCAATGAGAGTGCGACCGGTCCTTAAGAATGGGCGACCAACAATTAGTGGCACACGAGGGTCCATCTCGTAGTCGACGACAACAAAATCAGCAGGGAAGGTGAATTTGTCGACTCCTACAATGACGTCTTCGGCTATCCCCACTGGATAAGCAACCGTACGGTTAGCTAATTCCAAAGTCATTTTGGTGGGGACTAGCTCTGGGAGAGATAAATGCTTCCAAACACTTAGAGGCATGAGATTAATACTGGCACCTAGATCGGCTAGGGCCATGCAATTCTCTACTCCCGGGAAATTGCAAGGAATTAAGAAACGACCCGGATCACCAAGCTTGGTTGGCAATTTCCTTAAGAGCACTGCAGAGCAATTCTCATTAAGTTGGGTGTTGGCAATATCGAGGAGCTTTTCCTTGTCGCTCAGAAGATCTTTAAACATTTTCGCGTATTTTGGCATGTGAGTGAGAGCCTCAGCGAAGGAGATATTGAAATTCAGTTGTTTGAACATTTTAAGGAAGTTCGAAACCTGAATATCATCCTTGCTCTTTTGCTTCTCTTTCCTCAACCTAGATGGATAAGGTATATTGGAGGAAGAGGAAGGCTTTGGGAAAATAGGATCACTCACAACCACGGGTGGAGGAGGGGTAGAAGGAAGAGGTGGAGAAATTGGGGAAGGAGAAGGATGAGGAATAGGAGCAGGTGACTTGTTCTCCTTAGTCACAATCACTGGTGGAGGTATAGGAAGCTCGGGTTCCTTGGTACCTTTACCACTTCGAGTAGTGATTGCTTTCATCTCCCCTCTTGGATTTGCAACAGTGTTACTCGGAAGAGTACCCGAAGAAGAGGGTTGATTACCTTGGAAGAAACTAGCCATCATGTTCCTTAGATCATTAGTTTGGCTATCCAACGTGTTTCTCATGTCGGCTCTCAAATCGTTCCCTTGTTTGACCAAGTCCGCTTTCAGGTTGAGCACTTCTTTCTGAAGATTTCCCACTATCACATCGTTAGTCCTCATATAAGTTTCCACTTCTTGGTGAAGAGCGGTGGGTTGGTTGGGAGGAGCATTGTATGCGGGTGGTTGATAAGCAGGTTGCTGGTAGACTTGGTTGTTTCGTTGAGGTGGTTGTTGCTGCTTGTGAGGTGGGATGTATGGTTGTCGAGGTTGTTGTTGTTGCTGAGGAGGGCGGTTTAGGTTTTGTTGTTGGTTTGAGTTGGTTGGGGGAAAACCAGGTGGGGAAAGATAATTGTTGCTACGGTAGCTAAGCAAACTACGGTCACCTTGAGGTCTAGCTTGATAAGCAGGTTGAGGATAGGTGCCATATGCCGCATTCACATTCTCAGCAGGGTAATCTTGGGTGGCGGTACAAGTGGTGTAAGAGTGAGGACCACCGCATATCTCACAAGGTTGGCTGACAACGTTCACTTGAGCGTGTTTGGCGTTGTTGCTGTTGTTATTGCTGACGGTGTGGGTGACAAGCGATTCAAGAAGCGTGGTGATTTTGTCCAATTGCTTGTCGCTGTCACTAGTGCTAGCACTAGCGACATTGGTCCTAACACTCTTGGTTTGCACACGAGATTTATTCTCAATGATGTCCCAAGCAGCATTGGAAGTCTTAGCCAATAGATTACCCCCCGAGGCACTGTTCAGTGAATCTTGGTCACTCATGCTTAAACCATTGTAAAAAGTATTAATTTGATGTACTTTGGTAAAACCATGTTGTGGGCATTTTCTTAAAAGATCTTTGAAACGATCCCAAGATTCACTGAACGACTCATCGTACTTTTGTTCAAAATTTATGATTTCATTCCGCAATGCGGTAGTACGAGAGGGTGGAAAAAAGTAATTGATAAACTTTGTTTCCAAATCCATCCACGAGAGAATACTTTGTGGCGGTTTCTTAGCAAGCCAATGCCGGGCTTGTCCCTCTAAAGAAAAGGGAAAAAGTTGTAACCTTATAACCTCTTGTGGAACACCATTGAACTTGACCGTGTTAGTGAGTTGCAAAAATATCTTGATGTGGTCGTGTGGATCATCAATGGTTCGTCCCAAGAATGGTTGAGCGGAGACCATCTGGATAAAGCCTGATTTTAGCTCGAAGTTGTTGGCGGCAATTGGAGGTATGACAATTGGATCCGTGTTGCCATCGACATGAGCTTGCAGTAGTTCAATCATCGGGCGATTATCCGGAAGGGGCTCATTGTTGTGGTTATTGTTCATGTTGTTGAAAGGTGGGTTGTTGTTGTTATTATTGTTTGGAGGTGGTACACCGGCCATGTCTAAGTGATCGAGAGGCTCGGGCTCTTGATATGACGTGGATCGAGTGCGCATACACCTGCAAAAGAACGAACAAAGAAAAACAAAGCAAAAATATTTTTGGTTTTTATGTTGTTTTATTTTTTTTGTATTTTTTGAAAATTTTTATATTTTTTAGGATTTTTGAAAGTTTTTATGAAAAAGTAACGTTCACGGGGAACGGATCCCAAAATCCAAGTTCTCACAAAAAACTTTTGATTTTAACGAGAAGAGCCGGCAGCGGCGCCATTTGATACTAGCTTTTTCTATGCGTTCAAAATAATTCTCGGAATCCTCTCGAATTGATCTCGGTTTAAAGTGGAATGATTTGTTCTTGGTGACAAAAAGTGGGTTTGGTTTTCTAATCTACTAAACAGGGAAATGAATAAAATAATAATGATATAAACTTAAAACAATCAACAATTAAAAAGCAACACTTGAATTAAAACTGAAAAATATCCTACTCGGAAAAATAGCCTTATGCGGAAAAAGTGCCTTATGCGGAAAAAGTGCCTTATGCGGAAAAAAGGTCTTATGCGGAAAAAGTGCCTTATGCGGAAAAATAGCCTTATGCGGAAAAAGTGCCTTATGCGGAAAAAGTGCCTTATGCGGAAAAATAGCCTTATGCGGAAAAATAGCCTTATGCGGAAAAAGTGGTCTATGCGGAAAAAGTGCCTTATGCGGAAAAAGTGCCTTATGCGGAAAATTCAGAACTGAAGAACAGTAACATTAAGGGAAGAACGATTTTTAATCAAATTGACCCAAATACTCAAAAAGGTTTTACCAAATTAAACACAAATCATTTAAATACCATAAGTAACAAATCCCACCAATAAAAACACTAAATCAACAACTTTTAAGATCAAACTTGAATCAAATAAAAACTTAAGAACTTGTAATAGAGGATGATGAAGAACAAGATGAATGAAAAGATGGAATTGATAGATTAATTAAA
This sequence comes from Glebionis coronaria, assembly GCA_025667525.1. Lineage (NCBI taxonomy): Eukaryota > Viridiplantae > Streptophyta > Magnoliopsida > Asterales > Asteraceae > Glebionis > Glebionis coronaria. Next base: position 166,378,492 of record CM046874.1, read on the forward strand.
GTAACAAGAGTAATGATTAAAACACTTACAAGATTGAAAGAAAATTAAAAATCACCAAACACCCTAATGGTGTTGGTGATGAACCGATCCTAAGGAAACTGGGAAAAAGAAAAAATGAACTACTAACTCCCTAAAATGTGAAGGAAAACCCTATATATAGTCCTAGTGGTTGGTTGGTGAGTGGGCTTTCTCCCTTTCTTCTTGTCTTCTCGTCTTTTCAGAAAAGTTGACGTTTTCGATTCTAATTCGGGATTTGTCTTCGATTAAATTCAACTCGTCTTTTAATTTCTTCGTTAAATAGACTTGAGTTTCTTCGACATATGTAAATCTTCCATCTTTGGTCCTTTTCTTCGATAAATCTTCAAATAGGCCCATTGACTTCAAATCTTTTGCATCTCTTGGACAATAGACTTCGTCTTTAGTCTTTTTCCTTGATAAAACCCGTGCAATCCCATGTTTTCTTTAATATTCATCCGGTTAGCTCTGAAAACACAATAAACACAAAAACCACGCATAATTCCAAACAAATGATATTAAATACGTGTTTTGGTCTTGTTTTAGCCAGAATTAAGTGGTAAAAGGATGGGTGTTTACACACCTATCAAGGATATAAGTCGATGTGTCCACGGCATTGCACCAAATTTTTTGAGGCAAAGATTGCTCGTTTAACATCGTCCTACTCATCTCTTGGAGAGTCCTATTCTTCCTTTCAACTACCCCATTTGATTGTGGAGTGCGAGGAGCCGAGAAGTTATGGGTAATACCATGAGCTTCACAAAAGGCACCAAATTGCACTTCATTATCAAATTCCCTACCATGATCCGTCCTAATAGAAACAATTGAACATCCTAGTTGTTTTTGAATTCTTCGACTAAAGATTTAGAAGTGATCGAAAGCTTCATTCTTAGATGCCAAAAATCTAGTCCAAGTGAATCTAGAATAGTCATCAACTATAACTAGGGTATAAAGGTTACCTCCATAACTCCGTATGGCGGAAGGTCCAAAAAGATCCATATGTAGGAGCTCTAAGCACCGAGAGGTCGAAACCAAATTCTTGGCTTTGTGACTAGAGTGAACTTGCTTTCCAACTTTGCAAGCATCACAAAAGTGACTATCAAACTTAATCTTGGGGAGGTGTCTTACCAACTCCTTAGAGACTAAAGATTGAATTAAACGCATATGAGCGTGACCTGATCTCCTATGCCAAAGAGTAGAACTATCATCTATAGTCGCAAGACATATGTTGTCTTTTGACTTCTTATTAACCTTCATGACATAAAGCCCATTCTTTCTAACACCTTTTCCAATGACTTTTCCATCTTTTACGATTTCACTGTCATGTTCCGAAAAGATGACCTTACACTTATTATCACAAATTTGACCTATACTTAAAAGGTTAAATCCTAAGTTATCTACGTGCTCAACATTTTCAATGGTCATGGAGTCAAGAGAAATCGTACCTTTGCCAATGATATTACCACGTAGACTACTAGCGAATGTGACGTTACCTCCATCATATGCTTTGTAATGCGAGAACAAACTTCGATTACCCGTCATGTGTTTAGAACATCCACTATCCTTAACCCACTCATCGGGCTCTAAATCAATTACCAAGCATATCTAGGTAACAACACACAAGATCAAACATTTGGTCCCCAATATCTCATGGGTCCAAAATTGTTAGTTCCAAACATCCCTTGCATTTGGTTGGGATGCATGAATGAATGAGGGTTCCCCATGGAGAACAAAATGGAGGAGGGTAGTAATTCATGTAACCATTTTGTTGTTCATTATTTCTCCTAGGTGTATTTGATCTAGGTTTAGAGTTATGATTATTCCTTCTAGGTGTTGGAGTTTTACTTCTAGATCGTGAATTGTTTTGATTATCTCTTCTAGGCGTTGTCGTTCTACTTCTAGGCTTAGACTCATTCCGTACTCTAGGTGGAGTAGAGGATAGTCTAGATAAACTTCTATTTCCCATGAGAGGTTTACTTAATGGCTTGTAGAACTTACCAATAGCATTGTCGTCAAGTATGGGTAATTTTACCTTATTAACAGTAAGATGCTTTAGTTTTTCATCTAACTTAGACTTTTCAGAAAGTTCAGGATTTTCACCAAAATCATCCTCTGCCCGCGGTACCTTATCTATGGCCGCGGTTCCATAGTGATAAGGAACCGCGCCATACAATATGGAACCGCGTACAGTGGGCGTTTTTTGTGAAAACCTGACTTGTTTTGGTTCACTAGTTGAGGCTTCATTTGAGTTAAAACCTAGACCAAGTCTTTCCTTAGAATGAACTTGTTTGTTTAACATATCATCAAGAGCACTAGTACCTTTCATGAACTTTTCCAATTTAATGGAGGTGCTCTTGAGATCTTCATTCTCTAATCTAAGTTTCTCACAACTTAAGCAACTTAAATCAACCTCTTTATTTTTCTCAAGTTTAGCCAATTTCTCCCTAAGTTCATTGATCTCATTTTCAAGCTTAGTTTTGGTTGACTTTAAGGTTTTATTCTTTACTATGAATTTAAGACTAAGTTTGTGTAAACTATCATATTTGCCTTCAAATTCAATATCATCAAAAGTGGAACTATCATTGCTATAATATTCGGTTTCGAAATGTACCTCTTTAGAAGTGTGAGCCATAAGACATTTCTCCTCTTTGGGGTTGTCATCGTCATCTTCACCGCTATCGCTCCAAGCCCCACTAACGAACGCCGTGTGGTTCTTATCATGAGCGGGCTTTGGACAATCACCAATGAAGTGATTTGGATCACCACAACTAAAGCAATTCCTATCACCTTTTTCGTTCTTGACAAACCGATTCTTTGACAATGGTTTCTTGTCATAGTTGGGTTGCCTAACATGTTGACCTCGTATCTTGAAGAACTTCTTGAAATCTCTCACCGCCAATGCATACTCCTCGTCATCGCTTTCCGAGGAACTATCATGGTCACTTTGTGCCTTCTTGGCTTTAAGTGCAAGAGATTTCCTTTCACTCTTGGTTTTCACTAATTCCGAGTCCTTCAAAATTATCATCTCATGAACCTTCAAGTTTCCTATGAGTTCATCGAGTGATAAAGTTGAGAGATCTTTCGACTCTTCAATCGCCGTGACTTTTGCTCTCCACTTTGGATGTAAAGCCCTTAGAAACTTCCTAACATTGTTCTTGCTAGAAAAACTTTCATCAAGTGCTTTTAGACTAGTAATAATGTTGTTAAACCTAGCAAATGCACTATCAATAGTTTCATCTTCTAAGATGACAAATTGTTCATATTGTTGGACAAGAAGATCGATTTTGCTTTCTTTGACTTGGCTATTACCTTGGTGGGTTACTAAAAGAGTGTTCCAAATATCTTTAGCGGTTTCACACATAAAAATTCTTTCATACTATTTCTTAGGCAAAGCATTATAAATCACTATTTTAACCTCATTATTTGTTGAAAGTTTCTTTTTAGTATCGTCATTAGCTTTGTCAAAAGTGACCAATTCTTTTGTTTTAGAAACTTCATTAAATTGAAAGGGTAAAAAATCACCATTGGTAATAACATGCCAAAGATCTAAATCTTTTGATTTCACATAAGTTTCAAATCTATTTTTCCAATAAATAAAACTATCGATTTCAAAAAGTGGTGGTCTTTGCATAAATTGCCCTTCTAGGTATTTGTTGGAATCCATAGATCGATTCAAGTTTTAAAATAAAATATACTTTAAAAATTCTTGAGCAACCCGCTCTGATACCAATTGTAGAAACTAGAAGGGGGGGGGGGGGTTGAATAGTTTCTTATATTTACTTGTTAAAATGTGGTTTCCAAAAATCCCTTTTCCAAAACTTAGGCTTGAGAAAATATGTGAAATCTTCTTATGCACAATATGAACAATGATAGTGTAACTAAACTAATACTAACAAAAATATATCCCCAAAGAATAAAGAATGATAGTGTAACTAAGCTATTACTAACAAATGTATATGCATAAAGAATAAAGAATGTAAAGAGTTAAGGGTAAAGAAAGATCAAACCGAACACCAAGGATTTATTGTGGTTCGGCAACAAAGCTCACTCCTCGTTCCTACTCCACTCCTCGAGTACTCCTTACTCGAGAGTTCACTACATAACAAGCTCCTTATGGTGGAGAAAATCGTACACGTCGCTTAACTAATTTCCGACTCTAAGCTAAAAGTCGAGCCCTAATCGTAGCTAGGACCAATCTACACAACTATACTTAGTACATACACAACTTTCAAATAGACACAACTACTTGGATCTTCACAACTAAGACACAACTACAAATGTATAAAATTAGATCTTCAATGGATCTTTGGTGGTGGACTCAACACTTCACAAGGATAGTGTTCTTCTCTTTGCACTTGGAGAGGAAGGGATGGAAGAACAAGATTCACTTCTTAAACAAGTAATAATCAAACAAATGATCAAAGATTTGAGTGATTAAAGAAGGGGTTTGAATCTGGAAATAAATGTGCAAAAGAGGTGAGTTGAAAAGTTGAGAATGGTCCACTATTTATAGGACAAAGGAGCCAACGACTATTTCTGCCCGCGGTACCTTATCTTAGCCCGCGGTACCTTATCGATAAGGTACCGCCGGACTAGACTCCGCTCCTTTTTGTCCTTTACTGGTGGAGGTCTTATCTGGATATAAAAAATATCCTGAAAGGATATTCTTAACCAAATAAGAATATGCCATTTTCAAATTTGAAATAATTAATTTAATAAAACATTTTCTTAAAAAGAAAGTTTAATAAAAACTTGTCACACTTAATAAAAAGTGAGTTTTAAGAAAAGATTAAATCACTTGATCACTTGATTAAGGTTAGTACTTGTTTATCCATACCTTAAGTGAAAATGGGTAAAATGAAAAATACTTGAACTCAAAAATTCGTTTTTCGTTGTTTTCGTAAATGCTTGTTTTTACATATTGTCGTAATCAAAACAAAGCGAGACCGAAAAATACAAGTAACGTTTTTAGGCATTTATTGCATTAACATTAATCATGCCGGTAAATGTACGCGGGTGATTGAGTTAACGGATTAGTGTCATGAGCTTAAACACAATTATTAGCTATTGCTAACGATAATAACCTTGAATGATGACAATTCTATAAATGATCGTGATTGATTTTATATACTTATGTTCAAAAATGAGATTGTAAAACCTATAAATTTCGCTCAACATTATTTGTTGACCCCTTTAAGCATGTGTTTCAGGTAATCGATGATATGGTAGAAAGGAGCATGCGCGGATGGAAGTTGTTGTGGCTTGGCGGTCTACTTTGTCTTTCCTCCCTTTTATAACTTAAAGATTTTATATTATGTCATGTGAAACAAGTAATGTATTTTTGGGTTGAGATTCAGTGGGGACCTAAACGCAACTCTGTTTTGTATTTTCTATGGGGTTTGGGAAGCAGTAGACAATGATGTGTTAACAATGTTTAATTAATGTTTAAATTTCTACGTCTCTTTGAGTCGTTCGAAATAGCTAGTGTGTAACGATAACTGCCTAGCACCCAAATGTTGTAGTTCCGCTGCGCATACGGTTTGGGGGTGTTAGAGATTGGTAATCAGAACCATGAGTTATAGAGAACTAGGTCATTTTGAAAAACCCTAAACTATAACTTTTGGTGTCGTAAGAAATTGTCCAAGCACACAACTATCCTGCATGGCTCCGGTAAGGTTTACTTTTAGCATTGATGTATCCTTATTAAATTGAAATGAATGTATGAGTATTTATTACGTAACTACTGAACTACTATATGTAAGTGTTGAAATTGTACGCGGAGTACTCGATACCGTAATACCTTATTGTATTGCATATGCATGAACATCATATTATCGCGTTTTGGGCATGTGTACCACCTTTGCATTGCATTTTGCATGCATATAATTATAAATATTGAATAATGACCTTACGTACCCTCCAAAATTTCATGTGATTGCAGAGATGGCCGAGGTACCACCTAACGGTAATGGAGACAAATTTGTTGTGGGATACGAAGGGGGACCGTTTCCTAAAAACCCGCCAAATGACCACAATGGATGGATAGACCAAGAAGAGGAAATAGAGACGGAAAACGATAATGATGAAAGTGATGTAGATAACTTCAGTGTTAGTGACGATGGCTCATGCACTGATGGATGTTAAGTTGCAAGACAAGAAAGACTATATTGCTGAGGGAAACAAAAGGAAATGGGAAGCTGCCCAGGTGAGTCAACCACAAGGACAGAATCGTGGGGGTCCTCGTAACAACAATCAAGGACCGAATCGTAACCAGCAGTTTAACCAAAGGAGGAATGATGGGATGAGAGCCGCTACTGCCCCTAGAGGAATCAAGGTTAATCCTTAGTGTGGCTGTTGTAATTTGTAACACATTGGGAATTGTCCTCCTGCTTGTGGCAAGTGTGGGAAGGCTGGCCATAGAGTTGCAGAATGTCGATCTATAGGTGTGGCTACAGGGGCGAATGCCACTAGAGTAATGGTTTTTTTTTGGTTATGGAGAAAAGGGGCACAAGCAAGGAAACTGTCCGAAGGCTGGGAATAGGCAGGGAGGAAATGTTGCTGCTCCCGTATACCGAGTGGGTACCGCTGACAAACCTCAAGGCCCGAATGTGGTGACCGGTACATTTCTACATGATGCTCGTTATGCTAGTGTATTATTTGATTCTGGATCCGACAAAAGCTTTGTAGACGTAAAATTTAGTCGCCTTATCAATAGAGAACCGGTGATGCTAACGACTAACTATAATGTAGAATTAGCCGATGGAAAGATTGTTAGTACTAATTCTATACTAAGAGGGTGTTCCTTGAAGTTAGGGAATTATGCCTTCAATATTGACTTGATACCTATAGAGCTAGGATCTTTCGACGTGATTATTGGGATGGATTGGTTAATGACGCATAGTGCGGTGATTGTTTGTGGAGAAAGGTTGGTCCAAATCCCGTTGAGTAATAGGGTATTGACTGTGAAGGGTAATGAATGCACTTCTCGTCTGAGAGTAATATCTTGCTTGAAGATGATGAGGTATATGGAAGAAGGATGCGATGTATTTCTGGCGTAGATTTCTAGTAATGGTGATGTAGAGACAAAGTTGGAAGAGGTGCTTGTGATTCGAGAGTATCCGGAAGTTTTTCCTGATGAGTTGCCGGGTTTACCGCCCTCTCGTGAAGTGGAATTTCGGATCCATTTGAGTCCAGGATCTGCACCAGTTGCTCGTGCACCTTATCGATTGGCACCGTCAGAACTGAATGAGTTATCTGATCAATTGAAAGATGGATAAGGGGTTTATTAGACCGAGTTCATCGCCATAGGGAGCGCCTGTGTTATTTGTAAAGATGAAGGACGGGTCGTTTAGAATGTGTATCGACTATCGAGAGCTTAACAAATTGACGATTAAGAATCGGTATCCATTACCGAGGATTGACGATTTATTTGATCAGTTGCAAGGATCCTGTGTGTACTCGAAGATCGACTTGAGATCAGGGTATCATCAACTGCGAGTTAGAGAGGAGGATATTCCTAAAACTGCTTTTCGTACGCGATATGAACATTTTGAATTCCAAGTGATGCCTTTTGGATTAACGAATGCGCCTGCAATATTCATGGATCTTATGAATCGGGTGTGCAAGTCGTATTTGGATAAGTTTGTCATTGTATTCATTGATTGTAACACCCCATTTTGGAAATGGAAATATCACAGTAATTATGGCGTGTCATCAAAGCATACAAGGTAAAATGTCTAAACATTACTTGACCATATAAAGGAAAAAACCGGAATCAAACATCGGTAGTCCAAAAGTAAAGCTCCTCACACACAAACATAGTATAGTAAAGGAAAAGGACGAAACAATGTCCAAAGCATAAGTATCATAAAGAAAGGAAATGCATAATGTAAAGAAGGCTAGACAGCTTCCAGTCCATATGCACGTACTCTTAGTGTCTACGAGCGTCCCTGAGTACCTGCCGTTTTGGGAACATAGAAAAGGAAAACGGCTGAGCAATACGCTCAGTGCACGGATGTACAATAAAGCATGAATAGGATAAGCATATAACATAATAACAGCGGAAGAAACTAAGTACCGAGTAACCTGGTTAAGTCTTAATAAAACTGGTTTTATAGTTTGAAAGTCTTATGTTTATCTTATAAAAACTGTTTGTCATATTTTACCATTTAGCCAATATAGGTCATGAATATCCACCGTGCATGAATAATTGGAGGGGTGACCTCATCATGCAAATTAGAGGGGCTGCCTCCAATTTAATATACTGGTTTTATGGGTAGGACGGATCAGCTCCTTGTGAAGGATGCAAGGCACACACCACATTCACCATGTAATCCTGAATAAAACGTGTAACTAGGATGCACCCATACGCCCCACATGATAATTATAATTAAATGGCCAAAAGCTGAAGGGACGCCACGAGCAATCACTCCGCCGTGGTGAAGTCATAACATCAGTGCCTCTAATGTTATGGTTATGGTACCTCCATAACTAGGTGAAACTGGTCATGCATGTATATGGCTATAGGTAATCATATTTAAACATAAGCAATCAAACTCATACTTATACTATGGGAAAACAGTTGGCTGCATACGGGGAAATCCTAATAAGGAAAGAATGTCCATACTGAAAGGACGGGAATCCGTACCTTATGTCCAGTGAACGAGAACGATGAACTGCGAGAATCCTACTTCCGAAACACTAGTGCTACATAAATACGTACATGAAATAAGTATCTGCTTACTACATACATAGCTGGTTTTATATCATGTCTTAGCTTATTTTAAGTGTTCTTACTATTTACACTGTTTAAAGCCTTAAACTGTGTTAAATCTTATATTCTGATCAATCTGATTAAGTATTTCTGATATTTCATGTGTTATTATACTTACTGTGTAATAACAAATAACTTTCCAAAAATAGCAGGTTTCCTGAAATAGAAAGTTTCCAAAAATAGAAAGTTACCAAAAATAGAAAGTTTCCAAAAATAGAAAGTTTCCAAAAATAGAAAGTTTCCAAGAATAGAAAGTTTCCAAAAATAGAAAGTTTCCAAAAATAGAAAGTTTCCAAAAATAGATTTACTGCTTAAAATAGATAAGTTTCTAAAAATAGAAAGTTTCCATAAATAGATTAGCTGCCTTAATTAAATAAGTTTCCATAAATAGATTAGCTGCCTTAAATAATTAAGTTTCTAAAAATAGTTGGTTTCCATAAATAAAATAGCTGCCTTATTTAATTAAGTTTCTAAAAATAGAAAGTTTCCATAATTAGAAATAAGCTGGTTAAATAAGCTAAGTAAATAAGCCTAAGTGTTTTCATGATTATTTCCTAAGTCATATGATATATTATATAGTTTAATAATTATTTCATGTAATTTAATTAAACTATAGGTTATAATATTTAATTAAAGTATGACATGTTTTAATTAAATATATTAAATACTTAGGTTAAAATATGTATTATTAAATACTAATAATATAACCTAAGTCATGTTTAATTAATTAATTATATCCATGGGTTTTAAAATAATTAATTAATTATAAGTCTTAATAATATAAATACTTAGGTTAAAATAATTCATGTTTATTAATAATTAGTTAACCTAAGTCATGTTATTAAATTAATTACATCTTATTAATTTAATTCTTAACATAAGTTTAAACAACTAACAAAATCATGATCCGGATCTAAGCTTAAAAACATGCACCGGATATGAAACAACACCGTACCCCGAACCAAATCGGGGTACCCCTCTTGCTGCTGTGGGACCCACACGCACCAACCAAGACCAAAAAGGTCTTGGTGGTGGTCGGCTAAAACAAACCGAACCCCCTTGGGGTCGGTTGTTCCTTGCGGCCCAAAACAAACACCCCTTAGATCAACCCTTTTGATTAATTAATGACCAAAACATGTTAGATCTAGGTTTAATTAATGTGTTTATATAAAAACATCACGTGTTCTTAATTAATAAAATATTAAAAAAGAAAAACAAGTTAAAAAGGTTTTACCGTATTCGTGGATCAAGAGGGTGAAGAACAAACACGAACAAACACTAATTTAACAAGATCTAAGATCAAAGAAATCACCTTGATGGTGATTGTAGGTGGCGGCACACAAGGAGAAGGAAAAGGGATTTTTAGGTTTTCTTGAAATTCTTCTGTAAAAGTAATTTTGAGTAGTAAAATTACTTAACCCTTCCTTTTAGTAAAATTGACAATGGGCTTGGCCCATTGTTCTTATTTTGGCCGCGGGTAGGGGACTCCCTTGGGGGTTCCCGTACCTCGTTTCGTGTCTTGTAATTTCGTACACATTTATGTTTAATTATGTTCGTGTTTTAAATGTTCTCGTTACGTAAATATCCTACACTTATATATTTAATTACGCTCGTATTAAGTATATATACGTAATTAATAATATCTCGTGTTTTAATTACGCTCGTGATCTCGTGATCGTATGTTCGTGATTAATTATTGCTAAATAATTATTACGTGATCGTTCGTATAAAATACTTATCGTGTTCTAACACGTACGTAATACATAAACTCCTAATACGTAATCGTAATCATGCTATATTAGGAAAGTTTTTAACTAGTACGTACGAACTTAAGGTACTATGCATGGTAAAAGCATGCGGATTTTACAACTCTTCCCCCCTAAAAAGAATAATTCGTCCCCGAATTATAGATAAAGTAAACTGGAAAAGAAGAACATACCCGAATTCAAAATATGAAATGAGGGTAAGAAGTCCGGATAGACTCCTCTGTTTCCCAAGTGGCTTCCCGCTCGGTATGATCCCTCCATAGAATTTTGACGAATGGAATCGTCTTCTTTCTCATGACTCGTTCTTGCCTGTCAAGAACTCGTTCGGGTTCTTCTATAAAAGGGAGATCTTCACGAATCTGTTCCAGTGGATACTGAACCATGTGAAGGGGATGATATTGATACCCTCTGAGTAAGGACACATGAAACACATTGTGCACATGCGAAAGTTGCGGAGGTAACGCCAATCGGTAAGATACTTCACCGACTCGTTCAATGATATCAAACGGTCTGATGAAACGAGGATTGAGCTTCCCTTTAATCCCGAAGCGTCTAACACCACGTGCCGGCGAAACCTTAAGGAAGACGTGATCTCCTACGTTAAAGTGTAAATCCCTACGATGCTTGTCGGCGTAACTCTTTTGACGTGACCGTGCCTCTTGAATCTTCTGTCTAGCTACTGTGATCTTCTCGTTTGTCATCTCTATGATTTCTGGTCCTTCGAGTGTTCGCTCGCCAACCTGATCCCAGCAGATTGGGGCGCGACACTTTCTGCCATACAACATCTCAAATGGAGCACACTTGATGCTCGCGTGCCAGCTGTTGTTGTACGCAAACTCCACCAAACAGATGTATACGTCCCAATCACCCGTCCATTCCAACACACATGACCTCAACATATCCTCCAATGTCTGAATGGTTCGCTCCGACTGTCCGTCCGTTTGAGGATGAAAAGCCGTGCTAAGCTTAAGTTGTGTACCCCAAGCTTTCTGCAGACTTTTCCAAAAGCGCGAAGTGAATCGAGGATCTCTGTCTGAGACGATGCTGGATGGTGCACCGTGTAGTCTCATGATCTCTCGTCTGTACGTATCTGCGAGTTTACTTACCGGATCTTCCTTGCGGATCGGTAAGAAATGAGCTGATTTGGTAAGTCGATCAACGATAACCCAAATTGCATCGTGCTTCCTTTTGGTAGGCGGAAGACCGGTAACAAAATCCATGGTGATTTTATCCCACTTCCACTCTAGAATATCTAACGGTTGAAGGAGACCGCCAGATCGCTGATGCTCGATCTTAACCTACTGGCAGGTAAGACATTTGGAGACGTAAGTGGCCACATCCTGCTTCATACCACTCCACCAAAAGTACTGCTTGATGTCATGGTACATTTTAGTTGAACCAGGATGTATCGAGAATGGGGAGCTATGAGCTTCTGCTAGTAAAGCTTCCCGGAGTTCTTGGTCATCAGGAACACAAAGTCTAGTGCCCTGCCATACGATACCATCTGCATCTACTCTGAATTCTGTCTGCTTCTCCAAATTCTGTATTATCGCCCATATTTCTCCGTCATCTTTCTGAGCTTCCTTGATCTTAGATAGTAACTCGGGTTCTACTCTAAGATTAGCCCAGTAATCGTGCTGTCCACGTACCATGATCTCGATGTCTAGTCGCTCCAAGTCTCTTATGATTTCCTCTTCGATTCTAATGCTGTTGATCATTCCGGACTTCCTGCTAAGAGCATCTGCTACTACATTTGCCTTTCCGGGATGATACTGAAGATTAATGTCATAATCCTTCAACAGCTCTAACCATCTCCTCTGCCTCATGTTCAATTCACGTTGAGTGAAGATATACTTCAAGCTCTTGTGGTCCGTGAAAATGTCACATGATTCTCCATATAAGTAGTGTCTCCATATCTTCAATGCAAACACGACTGCAGCAAGTTCCAGATCGTGCGTGGGGTAATTCTCTTCATAAGGCTTAAGCTGCCGTGAAGCGTACGCGATCACTTTCCCATGTTGCATGAGAACACAGCCAAGTCCCTTCCCCGATGCATCGCTGTAGATTTGAAATCCACCCGTACCAGATGGTAGAGTAAGAATAGGTGCAGATACTAGCTTCTGCTTCAGGTCTTCAAAGCTCTTCTCTCGATCTTTAGTCCAGACGAATTTCTCCCCTTTCCGCATCAGTTTGGTCAATGGTAGTGCTAAGCGGGAAAAGTTCTCCACGAACCTACGGTAATAGCCAGCTAAGCCTAAGAAACTGCGGACTTCCGTCACTGATGTCGGCCTCGGCCACTTAGTGATGGCCTCAACCTTTGCTGGATCCATAGTGATTCCTTCTGCTGATACAATGTGACCTAAGAATGCCACCTTGTCTAACCAGAACTCACACTTGGAGAATTTAGCATACAGCTGCTTCTGGCGAAGAATCTGTAGTACTGTACGAAGATGGTCTTCGTGTTCCTCCTTGGACTTAGAGACTGTGACAACCGTGGTTTTGAGGTTCGTCACTTGGTCTTACTTTTAGGTTATTTTATGTGTGACTACTTGATTTTTGTGCTTACGTGTTTATTTTGTGTGAACGAGGTTGGTGTGATTATCGTTTATGAGTATAGAATACTCATAAGTAAATCGAGGAACGGTTAATTCATGTTCATGAGATCACAATTAGTGACTATGAAATGAAATGGTGATATTTTGGTGGTTACGTATACGTATAAGTATTATAGTAATAGTGTATTTTTTTAGGATTTACGGTTTAGCATTTAGAGGTCTCGGATAAGGTAATTAGTCAAATGAATATTTTTCGGGATGGTTTTAGGTCATTTAGGACTTAATTATAAAGTTTATTTCAAAATTTGAGATTTTTTATAAAAGTGTATATTTTACGTCTTTACGGTAAAACGCGTAAATTTGACTAGTTTTACGGTTTTGAGGTTTTGGGAGTTTTAGGAGCTGAAAAAAAAGGAAAAAAAAGGAAAGTGGGCTTTGGGTTGGACTAGGGTTCACCCATACCCTATATAATGTATATACTAAACCAAATTCATTATTTTTCTCCTGGAGATGAAGGAAATTCGTGAGTCTTATAAAAAAATTAGGGTTCTTCATAAAATTTGGGGGTTTTCATAAATCCAAGGTAAATCTTCAAATCCCTTTTTAATTAAATTGTTTTTATGTTTTCTTTAATAAACTTATGATGGATTTAGGTTAGGGTTTAATATAAAAACAGTAAATTAATGTTGTATTAATCATAATATGATGATTACATAAATTAGGGCTTGTAATTAGAGGGATTAGGGTTAATTAATGAGGTTGATTTTGTTAAACCCGTTTTTAAAAACTGGGCAGATTTTTGAGTCAATTGTTTTGATCATATCGGGAGTTCTATAAACTCTTATTTTACGATACAAGTACCCCTGGAAAGATATTTGAAGTAGCTTTTCAATGCAAGAAACGAGAACTAAATTGGAGGTCGGAAAGTGGGTCAAAAACAGGTTACAACAGTCGGAGGTCAAAACAGTTTTGAATTCAGCCTGTTTTCTTTTTAAGTTTTGGGTTGTTTGGGGCACTTAGGGATGCATTGGGATCTTCTCACGAACGTGAGAGATGGTTTATATATTGTAGTTAATATCTGCACTTGGGCTAAGGTGGTGGTTTAGGGTAAGACCCCTTAATGGTAACAAACTTTTAGTACGTTTAAAATCAGGAAATCTGGAATGACGAAAGTAGATATATATATATCTGGGCCTTAACAGTAGCTTTAAGGTTAGGGCAAGTGGGAGGTGTTAGCCAACATATGTAAGGGTGTGAATATTCTTTTTACAGAAACCATGGGTAGGTTTAAGTGGGCTTTTGACCTAAAGTTTTGAGACCTAAAAACTGGGACTGTTTTGGGTAAAATACGAACGGGTTAGTTGTTAAACTTAACCAAGTTAAGGACTTGTTAAGGAAGGGTAATGGGGTAATTAGAGCTTATTAATGAGGTAAATATGTGAGAATGGGTTAGATGTCCATCATAGGTTAATGAGCCATCTTAGTGATTGGTTCGTTTATTGATTTCGTGTTTTTGGTTTGTTAGCTTGTTGCTAGTGCAAGGACGTGTGAAGGAGCTATCAGGTGAGTTTCATAGTCCCATGTTTAATATTGATTTTGACTTCCAGATGGGATGGAAGAGACACTGTGTTTAGTTATTTTCTAAATTGATGCTGTGAATGTGTTTGTGATTTGAGATGGACTTGTGTGTACATTATGTGATTAACTGCTATGTGATTCTTGATTGTGTATGATTTGGATCGGGGGACACGTGCCGTCTCAGTTATTGTGGTTTGACAAGGTAGTGGCCTTGTGGTTTGACAAGGTAGTGGTCTTGGGATAGGTACATAGTGTGATCATCTATGGTACCATGATGTTGTTTGGCAAGGTAGGAGCCTTGGATTGGTTTGGTATGATTAATCTTGATTAATAGTTGTTAATTCATATTTGTAACACAATGTCCATATGTTCTTTTGTTGATGATTGTTATTCACAGCTTGTAACTGATTTAGCGTTGGAGTCTAAACCTATGACTCTCACCAACTTTATGTTGACGTGTTTTAGTGTCTCTTTCAGGTGAGAATGTGGTTATGCTTAAGGATAGAAGTGGCTAGACTTGGATGCCTTAGGATTGCATATAGAAGGAGATCCCCGTTCCTTCTTATTTTACCTATATGTTTGTTTGGTTTATGTTTATTGTTTGTCTTGGGTAAGTGGTAGGACTGTTACCTACTTACCTAGACTCCTGCATTGTTGAGATATTGTCATGACATTTGTGTCGCCATTTATGACATTATATTTGCATTTTAGTCTTCTCTATAGAGACACCATTTGTTGTGATGATATCCATACGCCGCGCCCTATATTCCGCCATTGGTGGGGTGTGACAGAATGGTATCAGAGCCAATGGTTATAGAGAATTAGGTTGCCTAGTCGCGTAGCCTAGTCTATAGCTTAAGGGTCCCTGCATATAGGCGTCATAGGAGTATGTGTGCATTTTATTATAATTGATGTGTTTGAATGTTATTTATTGTGATGTTTTGACTGGTATAAATTGAACCATAGTAAGTTCATACTTAGCCACATGTTACTTTCTTTTCGAGTTGTGAGTAGTGCGGGTTTAACCATAATCGCCCACGCTAGTCATTGTCGTATTTTACTTATAATGTACATTATAGTACATAATTTGGTACATAGTAGTTTCTATCTTTTGTTGGGTTATTTTATGTACCTGAGGGGTATTATTTTCTTTTGATGTTTAAGTCATGTTCCCTAAGAATCATGTGGTGGTTCGAGTTATTAGGAGTAGGTGAATATGAAGGACCTTATGCTATTTCCACTCTTATGGGCGACATGACTTATAACGGATTATGTTTTCGTTTTGGATTTAGTTTAGGCTGTTTTAGCTAGACTATGGAATTCTGTATTCCAAGAGTTTTATTATGTTATTTTATAGATGGAGTTTTGGACCTTATTAATTATGTGGTTATGAGCTTATGTGAGTAGATAGATTTATGTGTTATATGTTGTATTGATTCTTATAAGTGTCATCATAGGAGGGAGTGCATTGGGAAAAGGGTAATTGTATAAGTATGGTGGCCAACATAGTTATACAAGTACCACAACTTCAATGGGTTCTCAAGTATGATTGCATGAAAGAGGATTAGTACATGCTTGTATATGGTGAGATGTAGATATTGGGTATACGTATAATATATGGGTTTATGTAACGGCTGCCTACGATATGGCTATTTTTATTAGTGTGTTATATGTTTTGGGTTATAGTTGTGTTGTGTGATTTTGGGGTCACACGACATGGTTTGGTTTTGGAGGTGGGTTTTATGCTTTGTTGTGGCACGGTGAGATGGTGATTACTCGTGTGGAAAAACGAGTGTATGACGTGATTAGTTGATCCGACATGTATGGTAACGAGTATGTTTTGGGTGATTTAATAGGTATATATATGCGGATGTATATATACTACTATGTGTTAAGTTATGGTATATGGTCGTTCACTAGTTATTATAACTTGAACGTACCTTGTGTTTGTTCGTGTTTTATGGTGCTGGAGTTGATGGAGTTTCAACAACGTTTCGAATTTTTTGAACTGTGTCTTGTAGCGTATTCTTTGAGTTCATATTTCACGTGTACGTTTTAAAATGTTGTTCTGGGTTTTAAGTCCGTTGAAATAAATGGAGATTTCTTTTGGGATAATGAAATCTTTTGGGTTGAGTCTTACATTTCTTTTGGTTGGTATATGGAAAAAGGGGGGACTTGGAAATCTACTATAGAGTTAGATAGTTGGTTGTATTCGGTAAAATAAGGGTAAGGTGTTGGAGTCATGTTTGAAACAAGATGTAACGTAAGTTTTTTTTATCAACACTTATTTATTTCAAATTCTAAAAGACTTTCTTTAAAATAAAGCGAAGTAAAATTTCTTTCTACTTACATAGTTTATATAATTAGATTTAACTGATTCATCATTTATAGTTATTAATACAAGGTTAAAAGGAGTTTATGAATATTTCACATACAATTATATCTTTCATTGAAAAGGATTGCATTGATCACTAAGTCTATTCTTTAGTTTTTAAAACAACTAGCATAAAATTGTTTTGGTCATAACTTGTTCGTTTTTAAAGCTTTTTGGGTGATTTAAAAGCCTAAAATTATGTACTCAGAACGTACTTTTCAAATATTCAGAATGTATAGTCATGGGAGGTCAGTGGACTGGTCGGAATTGTTGTACAAGTGTTGGGTTCAAGGTTGAGTTTGAATAGTAGTTTTATTTTTATGATTTGGGATGCACGGGATACCTAGTCTTTGAGTTGAGTTTTGAGAACATCTAGAAGGTTGTTTGTAGATGGTTTGAGTCACATAGATGTGGGGAGGTAAAAAAAAATTTAAATATATATATATATATATATATATATATATATATATATATATATATATATATATATATATATATATATATTCTTTTGGAAAGTCGATCTTTTACACGGTTTAAATAATATGTCGCGGGGCGTAATATGTTTTGGTTGCCATTGGGTGTTTCTTGGATTATTTTTCGTTGTCATGGGTCATATGGAATTGATACATGTTTTGGGTTTGAGTTTTCTTTGGAGTCTCGTGGTTTTTGATTTGTTTTAATTGGTGCACGTGAAATGTCGTTAGTTATCCGTGGGTTTAATTCGTCGATCGTATCTGGTGTATTCAGGATGTAGTTTTGGTTTTGTATGGTTTAGGAGCGTTGAGGTAGAACCATGAATAGAGCAAGTAGGAGAAGTGAGAGGAGTTGTAGTTAGTGTCTTCCAAGGCAAATCGTTGATGGAGTGAATTAAGAACAAGAGCTGTTAGAAATTGCAAGGAATTTATTTGTATTGCCGCTAAGAGAGGGTGTGAGGAGGACATAATTGAAATTGCTATGGATGTTGTATGAACGCTTTGGGTTTACGGTTATGCATTTGGCTTCGCCAAAGCACTAGCGGTTTCATGGAGTCAATGAACCGAGTGTGCATGAACGTATATAAACGAGTTGTCATCGGGAGCATCGACGACATCTTGATCTACTCAAATCATAGAAGGAGGATGAGGCGAATTATGTGTTGGTTTTGGAGTTGTTAGTAAAGGGAATGAAACGTGAGATTTTCAAGTGTGAGTTTTAGGATTTGGTTGGCCAGGACTAGTAGTCAGAGATGATGGCATATCGTGGAACCAGCAAGGGGCGAAGTGAAAAAGGACGAGGAAGCATTGGAGGCTGAAGAGGTGGATTGGATGATGAGCAGATCTTGGCATTATCGGAAGGACTTGATGAATTCGCGAAGCATGACGATACGTGGAGCCGGGATTTGGACGCGTACGAGGACGACAAAGAAAGGCGATCGCTTATACGTTGCAGGAACTGAAGATTTGGAAGAACTGGATAGACTTAGTTAGTGGAGCTGGACTGTTATATCTGCCTATAATGCTAGAGGCATTTGGTGTACGAGACGTGGAGAATGATCTATACGGATCATGAACGTATCCAACACATATTCAATCATCTTGATTGAACATTTGGCAAAGGTGATGGGTGGAGTTAATTGATGAAAGAAAATTGCAAGGCCAAGTACCATCTGGGAAAGGCAAGCATGGTCGATGAGACATGGAATAAGAAGGATGAGGTGAAGCTGAGACGAACTTGAACTATAGGGATGATGTATTAGAGTGGTTTGGATGAAGGATGTGGGTTGCACGAGTTGAGTTGTCTAAAGCAGTGAACGCGTCAACATTTATGTTGCGTGGCTTGGACAATCGTAAGGAGGAAAGGGACGTAGACTATACTTCCTACATGGATAGGAGTAGTTTAGAAAGGGCGATGTAAGGACGAAGTTGGTGGAAGGGATACATAATGCGGTGGGGGATTAAGTACGATGAGAGTTGGGTGATAGTCGATAGACTGACTAATTTATCACCTATTTCAAGAGGAATGAGAAGTCACGTAGTTGGGAAGTTGGAAGAATTAATGGATATGTGAAAGACCGTCATAGGTCACTTTGTAAGGAAATTGGAATTTAAAGTAGTTTGGGATACGGACTGAAGGGAGTTGATGAACGTAATTGGACATGGGTGATTGATTTAGAGGTAGTTCGGAAACTCGTTAGCGATGGCTGAGTTTTCATATAATGATAGTTATCGTACTAGAAGTCGATAAATGCCATTTGAGGCACGATATGAAAGGATAGGGTGAGTTGTCCTCATTGTGGACTAGAATTGGTAAAAGAGGCTACTAATGTGGTAATGGTGTTTGTGGACAGAATGAGAGCAACAAGGGATGATATGTAGAAAAGGAGGAAACCACTAGATTTAGTGACAAAGTTATGTATGGAGTTTCACCTATAGTAACGGGTGGTATGTTTTGGTAAAATAGAAGAGTTGATGTAGAGTTTTGTAGGTCCATTTATGATCTTTGGGAAGATCAGACCATTAGATTATGAGCATAGAATTACCTGGGGGAAATGAGTTGTATACATGATACATTTCATGTATTGGGATTGGTAAATGTTGTTTGAGGATGCATATTTGCATGTCCGGTTATTCGGGTTTTGTGCTAATAAGAGTCTTTGTTTTATCGAAGAGTCATTTGCGAGATTTATTGACTGTGAGGTCAAGAGTTTGGCAATGGGTTTAATTATTTTTGGTTTGTACATGTGGTATCTTGAAACTTGAACTGAAGTTCACGTGGAAATGAGAGGAGTTCATTTAGAACAAGTATCCTCGTGTGATTTGTTGTCTGTTTGTTGATCCTAAGGAGTAAATCTCGAGACGAGATTTCTATTAGGAGGGAGTGATGTGACAACCGTGGTTTTGAGGTTCGTCACTTGGTCTTACTTTTAGGTTATTTTATGTGTGACTACTTGATTTTTGTGCTTACGTGTTTATTTTGTGTGAACGAGGTTGGTGTGATTATCGTTTATGAGTATAGAATACTCATAAGTAAATCGAGGAACGGTTAATTCATGTTCATGAGATCACAATTAGTGACTATGAAATGAAATGGTGATATTTTGGTGGTTACGTATACGTATAAGTATTATAGTAATAGTGTATTTTTTTAGGATTTACGGTTTAGCATTTAGAGGTCTCGGATAAGGTAATTAGTCAAATGAATATTTTTCGGGGTGGTTTTAGGTCATTTAGGACTTAATTATAAAGTTTATTTCAAAATTTGAGATTTTTTATAAAAGTGTATATTTTACGTCTTTTACGGTAAAACGCGTAAATTTGACTAGTTTTACGGTTTTGAGGTTTTGGGAGTTTTAGGAGCTGAAAAAAAAGGAAAAAAAAGGAAAAAAAAAAGGAAAGTGGGCTTTGGGTTGGACTAGGATTCACCCATACCCTATATAATGTATATACTAAACCAAATTCATTATTTTTCTCCTGGAGATGAAGGAAATTCGTGAGTCTTATAAAAAAATTAGGGTTCTTCATAAAATTTGGGGGTTTTCATAAATCCAAGGTAAATCTTCAAATCCCTTTTTAATTAAATTGTTTTTATGTTTTCTTTAATAAACTTATGATGGATTTAGGTTAGGGTTTAATATAAAAACAGTAAATTAATGTTGTATTAATCATAATATGATGATTACATAAATTAGGGCTTGTAATTAGAGGGATTAGGGTTAATTAATGAGGTTGATTTTGTTAAACCCGTTTTTAAAAACTGGGCAGATTTTTGAGTCAATTGTTTTTTATCATATCGGGAGTTCTATAAACTCTTATTTTACGATACAAGTACCCCTGGAAAGATATTTGAAGTGGCTTTTCAATGCAAGAAACGAGAACTAAATTGGAGGTCGGGAAGTGGGTCAAAAACAGGTTACAACAGTCGGAGGTCAAAACAGTTTTGAGTTCAGCCTGTTTTCTTTTTAAGTTTTGGGTTGTTTGGGGCACTTAGGGATGCATTGGGATCTTCTCACGAACGTGAGAGATGGTTTATATATTGTAGTTAATATCTGCACTTGGGCTAAGGTGGTGGTTTAGGGTAAGACCCCTTAATGGTAACAAACTTTTAGTACGTTTAAAATCAGGAAATCTGGAATGACGAAAGTAGATATATATATATCGGGGCCTTAACAGTAGCTTTAAGGTTAGGGCAAGTGGGAGGTGTTAGCCAACATATGTAAGGGTGTGAATATTCCTTTTACAGAAACCATGGATAGGTTTAAGTGGGAGTTTGACCTAACGTTTTGAGACCTAAAAACTGGGACTGTTTTGGGTAAAATACGAACGGGTTAGTTGTTAAACTTAACCAAGTTAAGGACTTGTTAAGGAAGGGTAATGGGGTAATTAGAGCTTATTAATGAGGTAAATATGTGAGAATGGGTTAGATGTCCATCATAGGTTAATGAGCCATCTTAGTGATTGGTTCATTTATTGATTTCGTGTTTTTGGTTTGTTAGCTTGTTGCTAGTGCAAGGACGTGTGAAGGAGCTATCAGGTGAGTTTCATAGTCCCATGTTTAATATTGATTTTGACTTCCAGATGGGATGGAAGAGACACTGTGTTTAGTTATTTTCTAAATTGATGCTGTGAATGTGTTTGTGATTTGAGATGGACTTGTGTGTACATTATGTGATTAACTGCTATGTGATTCTTGATTGTGTATGATTTGGATCGGGGGACACGTGCCGTCTCAGTTATTGTGGTTTGACAAGGTAGTGGCCTTGTGGTTTGACAAGGTAGTGGCCTTGGGATAGGTACATAGTGTGATCATCTATGGTACCATGATGTTGTTTGGCAAGGTAGGAGCCTTGGATTGGTTTGGTATGATTAATCTTGATTAATAGTTGTTAATTCATATTTGTAACACATTGTCCATATGTTCTTTTGTTGATGATTGTTATTCACAGCTTGTAACTGATTTAGCGTTGGAGTCTAAACCTATGACTCTCACCAACTTTATGTTGACGTGTTTTAGTGTCTCTTTCAGGTGAGAATGTGGTTAAGCTTAAGGATAGAAGTGGCTAGACTTGGATGCCTTAGGATTGCATATAGAAGGAGATCCCCGTTCCTTCTTAGTTTACCTATATGTTTGTTTGGTTTATGTTTATTGTTTGTCTTGGGTAAGTGGTAGGACTGTTACCTACTTACCTAGACTCCTGCATTGTTGAGATATTGTCATGACATTTGTGTCGCCATTTATGACATTATATTTGCATTTTAGTCTTCTCTATAGAGACACCATTTGTTGTGATGATATCCATACGTCGCGCCCCATATTCCGCCATTGGTGGGGTGTGACAGAGACAATCAGGATGTCATCGATGAAAACAATGACGAATTTGTCCAGAAATTCATGGAAGATTCTGTTCATCAGATCCATGAACACTGCTGGAGCATTTGTCAGGCCAAATGGCATAACTACAAACTCGTAGTGGCCATAACGAGTACGAAAGGCAGTCTTAGCAATATCCTGCTCCTTGACTCGTAACTGATGATAGCGTGACCTAAGATCGATCTTGGAGAAGTGTTTGGCCCCTTGGAGTTGGTCAAACAGATCGTCAATGCGTGGCAGTGGATATCTATTCCGAATGGTAATCTTGTTGAGCTCGCGATAGTCTATGCAAAGACGCATACTGCCGTCCTTCTTCTTAACAAACAAAACCGGTGTGCCCCATGGAGATGCGCTCGGTCGAATAAAACCTCGTTCAAGAAGTTCTTGCAGTTGATCCTTCAGCTCTATGGGAGCCATGCGATAAGGAGCCTTAGAGATTGGTTCAGCTCCTGGAACCAGCTCTATACCGAATTCCACTTCTCGTGCAGGTGGTATGCCCGGAAGTTCTGCTGGAAACACGTCTTGGAATTCCGACACTATTGGTTGATCCTGAATCGATGGAGATTCAGCATCCATGTCGTGAACCATAGCTAGATAACCCTCGCATCCATGTGACAGTAGTGCACGCGCTTGCAGGGTGGATATGATTTGTACAGACCGTCCGGGTATGAACCCGTTATGAATGTACTCTGGTGCATTGACATCACCGAAGATAACTCGATATGAATGGCAGTCTATAGTAGCATGAT
Organism: Glebionis coronaria; assembly: GCA_025667525.1. NCBI lineage: Eukaryota > Viridiplantae > Streptophyta > Magnoliopsida > Asterales > Asteraceae > Glebionis > Glebionis coronaria. Next base: position 166,401,648 of record CM046874.1, read on the forward strand.
ATTTGGATAGCCAATCCATGCCCAAAATCATGTCGAAGTCATTCATGTCCAGCGGAAGTGCGACGACAGGTCGAACCTTATCATCAAATTATAGGGGAAGACTCTTGTATACATGGGTGATTAATACAGAGTCCCTCAAAGGCGTGGAAATAGTAAGCCTATTTTCTAGTGGCAAGGGAGGCATCCTAATGTTCTTAGCATAAGCAGTAGAAATAACCGAGTGAGTAGCACCCGTATCGAAAAGAACACATGCATCGCGACCATACATATACAAGATTCCAGTGATGGTACCTGTAGACTTGTTGGCCTGGTCTCGAGATGTCATGTAGACACGCCCGGCAGTAGGAGGCGGCTTGGTATCAGCATGTCCCAATGTACCCTCCATCTCGCCCTTACGGCAATCCTTCATAATATGGCCAGGAAGACCACACTTGAAGCACGCATCAGTATTACGGCGACATGGTCCTGGGTGCCTACGGTGGCAAGTAGAGCAAAGAGGATGAGTGTATCCTCTAGCAGGTGCTCTGGCTGGCTGAGGACCAGTGATAGCTGGACGGCTAGGCTGCGAACCTCTCTGGTTCTGGTCCCTACTGTTTCCATGGTTCCTGCTGTTGCTGGATTGCCCGGCGTTGTTACGGTAGTTGTCATTACCGCCACGCCTATCCGTAGCAGATCGGTAGTCTGACCGTTTCCCTTGGGCTGATGAGGCTGTTGTTGAGTAGCCGGCTGAGACCGGTCCCCAGTTTTCTGCCTGGAAGATACATTTAAAGAGATGAATAATTGACATATGGAAGATATACGGATTGATCACCGCTTGAATACGAAGGTTTACCTCTTGTCAGGTCTTTCAGCTTCCCCGAACTCATCCCTCTCCTGCAGCATCTCCAGTTTCCGTGCTGCATCGGCCACTTGTGCTACAGTATTGAACGTAGCACACACCAGATTGTTTGCGACCGATGTGCAAAGAGCCCATCTGAAGTGATGTGCCTGCTCTTCAGGAGTACTTGCTGCCGCACCAAGGAAACCGGCCAAGCGAAGAAAGCGCTGCATAAACTCATTGCTATTCTACCCAGCCCTCTGACGGATCCCATGGTACTCTCTCTTGAGTTTGTCCTGCTCAGCCTTGGGAAAGAACTGCTCCATCACCCTGTCCTTGAACTGAGCCCAAGTCAAACCAGCAACCCACTCATCACCATCTTCAGATTGCATCAAAGCTAACCACCAGTTGAGTACATCGCCTTCGAACCAATAGCATGCCAACCTCGCCTTGTATGCGGGGTCACAGGCCATAGCGTTGAAGATCTTCTCGATGTGAGCCAACCACCTTTCAGCATCGCTGGGGCTATCTGTCTTCTCAAAAGCTCGAGGGCGGAGCTTGTTGAATCTCTCCAGCCATACTGCTAATGTCACTGGAGGAGGAGGAGGAGGTGGCTGATTGTGCTGCTGCTGATTGTTGGCAGCTTGAACTTCAGCCCGGATGTCATTCCTCAGTTGAGGAAGCAAGGCTTGCATGGCAGCCTGAATTGCAGCATTGAGCTACTCTTGCTCGCGTGTGAGAACCATCTAACAGTATAACATAAAACATATGATGAACAGTTCAAAACATAAAGTATAAAATATATACATGAAAAAAATTTATACTAAAAAAAAATTTCACGAGAAAAAATTTATGCAAGAAAATTTTTGTATGAATGTATGATGCAGTTTTATGAAAACTTTGTATGCTCGAGAGTGAACGCCTCAGGTCAGTTCACCCAAAACAAAAGACATAGCAAGGGGACGCATATGGGTCGGTCCCAAATCTAAAAGTTTCGATAAAACACATGCGACTAAATAGGGCCAGTCCTGTACCAACCATTACTTAGTCAAAAACCCTGTAACAATGACATATATATGTATGCTTAAAAATGATGAATGCATGAAAACAACTGTCAGTTCTAGGAAGACCGTAGTGACTACCCACTAATCACAGGTCATATTTGAGAGCCTACAGGTCGAAGCCTTGGCTCTGATACCATAATTGTAACACCCCATTTTGGAAATGGAAATATCACAGTAATTATGGCGTGTCATCAAAGCATACAAGGTAAAATGTCTAAACATTACTTGACCATATAAAGGAAAATACCGAAATCAAACATCGGTAGTCCAAAAGTAAAGCTCATCACACACAAACATAGTATAGTAAAGGAAAAGGACGAAACAATGTCCAAAGCATAAGTATCATAAAGAAAGGAAATGCATAATGTAAAGAAGGCTAGACAGCTTCCAGTCCATATGCACGTACTCTTAGTGTCTACGAGCGTCCCTGAGTACCTGCCGTTTTGGGAACATAGAAAAGGAAAACGGCTGAGCAATACGCTCAGTGCACGGATGTACAATAAAGCATGAATAGGATAAGCATATAACATAATAACAGCGGAAGAAACTAAGTCCCGAGTAACCTGGTTAAGTCTTAATAAAACTGGTTTTATAGTTTGAAAATCTTATGTTTATCTTATAAAAACTGTTTGTCATATTTTACCATTTAGCCAATATAGGTCATGAATATCCACCGTGCATGAATAATTGGAGGGGTGACCTCATCATGCAAATTAGAGGGGCCGCCTCTAATTTAATATACTGGTTTTATGGGTAGGAGGGATCAACTCCTTGTGAAGGATGCAAGGCACACACCACATTCACCATGTAATCCTGAATAAAACGTGTAACTAGGATGCACCCATACGCCCCACATGATAATTATAATTAAATGGCCAAAAGCTGAAGGGACGCCACGAGCAATCACTCCGCCGTGGTGAAGTCATAACATCAGTGTCTCTAATGTTATGGTTATGGTACCTCCATAACTAGGTGAAACTGGTCATGCATGTATATGGCTATAGGTAATCATATTTAAACATAAGCAATCAAACTCATACTTATACTACGGGAAAATGGTTGGCTGCATACGGGGAAATCCTAATAAGGAAAGAATGTCCATACTGAAAGGACGGGAATCCGTACCTTATGTCCAGTGAACGAGAACGATGAACTGCGAGAATCCTACTTCCGAAACACTAGTGCTACATAAATACGTACATGAAATAAGTATCTGCTTACTACATACATAGCTGGTTAGCTTATTTTAAGTGTTCTTACTATTTACACTGTTTAAAGCCTTAAACTGTGTTAAATCTTATATTCTGATCAATCTGATTAAGTATTTCTGATATTTCATGTGTTATTATACTTACTGTGTAATAATAAGTAACTTTCCAAAAATAGCAGGTTTCCTAAAATAGAAAGTTTCCAAAAATAGAAAGTTACCAAAAATGGAAAGTTTCCAAAAATAGAAAGTTTCCAAAAATAGAAAGTTTCCAAAAATAGAAAGTTTCCAAAAATAGAAAGTTTCCAAAAATAGATTTACTGCTTAAAATAGATAAGTTTCTAAAAACAGAAAGTTTCCATAAATAGATTAGCTGCCTTAATTAAATAAGTTTCCATAAATAGATTAGCTACCTTAAATAATTAAGTTTCTAAAAATAGCTGGTTTCCATAAATAAGATAGCTGCCTTATTTAATTAAGTTTCTAAAAATAGAAAGTTTCCATAATTAGAAATAAGCTGGTTAAATAAGCTAAGTAAATAAGCCTAAGTGTTTTCATGATTATTTCCTAAGTCATATGATATATTATATAGTTTAATAATTATTTCATGTAATTTAATTAAACTATAGGTTATAATATTTAATTAAAGTATGACATGTTTTAATTAAATATATTAAATACTTAGGTTAAAATATGTATTATTAAATACTAATAATATAACCTAAGTCATGTTTAATTAATTAATTATATCTATGGTTTTTAAAATAATTAATTAATTATAAGTCTTAATAATATAAATACTTAGGTTAAAATAATTCATGTTTATTAATAATTAGTTAACCTAAGTCATGTTATTAAATTAATTATATCTTATTAATTTAATTCTTAACATAAGTTTATAACATAAACAACTAACAAAATCATGATCCGGATCTAAGCTTAAAAACATGCACCGAATATGAAACAACACCGTACCCCGAACCAAATCGGGGTACCCCTCTTGCTGCCGTGGGATCCACACGCACCAACCAAGACCAAAAAGGTCTTGGTGGTGGTCGGCTAAAACAAACCGAACCCCCTTGGGGTCGGTTGTTCCTTGCGGCCCAAAACAAACACCCCTTAGATCAACCCTTTTGATTAATTAATGACCAAAACATGTTAGATCTAGGTTTAATTAATGTGTTTATATAAAAACATCACGTGTTCTTAATTAATAAAAGATTAAAAAAGAAAAACAAGTTAAAAAGGTTTTACCGTATTCGTGGATCAAGAGGGTGAAGAACAAACACGAACAAACACTAATTTAACAAGATCTAAGATCAAAGAAATCACCTTGATGGTGATTGTAGGTGGCGGCACACAAGGAGAAGGAAAAGGGATTTTTAGGTTTTCTTGAAATTCTTCTGTAAAAGTAATTTTGAGTAGTAAAATTACTTAACCCTTCCTTTTAGTAAAATTGACAATGGGCTTGGCCCATTGTTCTTATTTTGGCCGCGGGTAGGGGACTCCCTTGGGGGTTCCCGTACCTCGTTTCGTGTATTGTAATTTCGTACACATTTATGTTTAATTATGTTCGTGTTTTAAATGTTCTCGTTACGTAAATATCCTACACTTATATATTTAATTACGCTCGTATTAAGTATATATACGTAATTAATAATATCTCGTGTTTTAATTACGCTCGTGATCTCGTGATCGTATGTTCGTGATTAATTATTGCTAAATAATTATTACGTGATCGTTCATATAAAATACTTATCGTGTTCTAACACGTACGTAATACATAAACTCCTAATACGTAATCGTAATCATGCCATATTAGGAAAGTTTTTAACTAGTACGTACGAACTTAAGGTACTATGCATGGTAAAAGCATGCGGGTTTTACATTGATGATATTCTTATTTACTCCAAGAGCAAAGAAGAACATGAGAAGCACTTGAGGACGATATTGGAGCTGTTGAAGAAAGAGAAGCTGTACGCAAAGTTCTCCAAGTGTGAATTTTGGTTGGAATCTGTACAATTACTTGGGCATGTGATTGACAACAAAGGAGTTCGTGTAGATCCTGCTAAGGTGGAGGCAATTAAAGAATGGTCGGCACCGACAACGCCGACTGAAGTTCGACAATTTCTTGGTTTAGCTGGTTTTTATCGGAGATTCATCGAAGGGTTTTCGTTGATTGCAAAGCTGTTGACCAAGCTTACTGAGAAATATCGGGTGTTTGAATGGGGAAATGATGAAGAAATCGCTTTTAAAACACTTAAGGACAAACTTTGTTCTGCTCTGATTTTGTCATTGCCGGAAGGAATCGAAGACTTCATGGTTTATTATGACGCGTCTCATAAAGGTTATGGAGCTGTTTTGATGCAACGTGAGAAGGTGATCGCTTACGCGTCGAGGCAATTGAGGAAGCATGAGGAAAACTACACAACGCACGATTTGGAATTGGGAGCTGTAGTTTTTGCGCTAAAGTTGTGGAGACACTAATTGTATGGGACTAAGTGTGTTGTATTCACTGACCACAAGAGTTTGCAGCACATATTAGACCATAAGGAGTTGAATATGAGACAAAGGCGATGGGTGGAGCTACTGAGTGACTATGACTGCGAGATTCGCTACCATCCTGGCAAGGCGAACGTTGTAGCGGATGCACTTAATAGGAAGGATAGAGAAAAACCTTTGAGAGTCAGTGCATTAGTGATGACTGAGGGTGTTGATTTGACCAGAACGATATTGAAAGCACAAGAGAAGGGATTGATGAAAGAAAATATTGGCGCCGAGAATCTAGGAAGACTGAAGAAACCTCTTTTTGTGGTAAAGTCAGATGGGTTGAGATATTTTGAAAATCGGATTTGGTTACCGCTATGTCCACCTGAGGAAGGAACGCCTAGAGTGAGAGATTTGGTTATGAATGAGTCTCATAAGTCGAAGTATTCGATACATCCTGGAGCGGATAAGATGTATCACGATATGAAGAAAGTCTACTGGTGGCCGAATATTGGCAGAAATTGCTTGTTACGTTAGTAAGTGTTTAACTTGCGCGAAGGTTAAAGCTGAACATAAGAGACCGTCTGGGTTGTTGGTACAACCTGAGATTCCAGATTGGAAATGGGAAAAGATCGCTATGGATTTCGTGATGGGTTTACCTAGGACTCCTAGTGGTTGTGATATGATTTGGGTGATTGTGGATAGATTGACGAAATCTGCTCACCTTTTACCTGTGAAAAAGACGGATAGCATGGAGAAACTTGCCAGTGTGTACGTGAAGGAAATTGGTTGTCGACATGGAGTACCTTTATCGATCATCTCGGCTCGCGACAACAGATTTACTTCGGAATTTTGGAAATCTCTTCAACGTGCGATGGGAACCGAATTAAGTTTGAGCACGGCCTATCATCCTGAAACTGATTGACAAAAAGAACGAACTATTCAGACGTCGGAGGACATGCTTCGAGCATGCGTGATAGATTTCGGAGGAAGCTGGGAACACCATTTGCCTTTAGTGAAACCAACGTTTAAGGTCGTAATCTTAATGATTGACGATTTAAGAAAGCCGACGACGACTACGATCCCAACGGATGCCCAATTTTTACGTTTTATTGTCGCTTTGTCGATATTAGAATTTTTCAAGAATTTTATTTTTGGTTCGTGTTAAGTCGAGCCGGGTGCGTTTTATTATATCCCGGGTGCGTTTAAATTGCTTTAAAAGCATTTTCAAGTGTTCGGGGCGACCCCCGACTCCCACAAATTTTGAAAATCAACTAGTAAGTAGTTTCCCGCTACTAAAAATTTTCGTTTAAAAATGAGGCCAAAAGAAAACAAAGATGGCAAAAGAGACCCCTCAAAATTTTACAAAAGGGAAGGATGGAAAACACACAACCAAAAATCATTTCAAAATTTTTCTCTCCTTCCTCCTCTATCTCTTTGACCGTCGGCCTCCAAACCACCACCACCATAATTTTTTTTCCCTTTTGATTTTAAACAATTCAAGTTTAGACCACTTCTTAAATATCCTTTGTAAGTGTTTTGGTACAATCCATTTCAACATGCATTAACTTAAATTTTTCAAGAATCAAAATTTTTTCAAAAACATGTTTTGATGTAAATAGACCATTTGCATGTTTAATTGGTGTAATGGTAATGGTTAATCATCCACAAAACCAACCTAAATCAATTTGGTTTGGGTGTTTTGGACACCAACACCCCACGGCCAAATGGGTGTGTTTGGTTGTTCATGGTGTTTGATGTTTTGTGATGTGGGTTTGTGTTGAGAATGATGTTTTTGATGTTTTTAGATAGGTTAAACATATTGTATGTGTGATTTAGGAATTGAGTTTTTATGAAGATTTGATTTTCCTACTAGTATAGGATGATTAGGGTATTTGTGAATGTTTATAAGTGGTTAGTATAGGTCTAGATGATGTTAGAATAGAATGGAAACAAGTGTTGAGTTGATTTTAAGGAAGGAAAAATTAGGCAGATTTTTTAAGCATGTTTTCGTGGCTTTAATTTTGAAAACAGGTCATGAGGCTAGGATGTAGTTGTAGAGCATTGTCTTAGCTTCGATTTGGTATATGAATGAGCTTACGACTCCAAACGAGTCAAAAGTTATGCTACTTTGAAACTTCGTGTACCGGGAGATGAGAATCAACATAATCCGAAATTATGTTTGGTTTTAGGTCAAATCCCGGGGACCATAGATAGAGTTTTATAAAGAATTGAAAGTTTTTCTTTGGTGCTAAACCTGTGTTTTTTAGTCTATTTTTAGACTTAGGAGTCAAATTAGCTAATGGTACAATTTAAATGAGTCAAAGAAGTCTTACATTGTAAAAGTGCAAAATCTGTACGAAAAGTTTACGTCTAGTAATGTAATGAGTAATGGGTCTTAAAAGTGAAAACTTTCTATGGGATTTCTACTGGTTGTAAGGGATTTTTACAAATTTTCTCGTAATTTTAGTGATGCTTAAGTGTTAGAAAACAATCCGTACTTTTGGTAAGTACCGGCAAAGTTATAAAATGGGAAACATTTTTTAATTACATAGATAGATAGTACGAGTCTAGTAATAATCACATGTATGAGTTTTGGCGTGAGTTTTTATAAGCATTAAGTGTTTTTATATACGCGTGTTTAGTACAATAATGTACACGGAGTATTGATTCGGTTTTCGTATTTTGATTTTTAGGTCACGTGTTAGATTTTCCGGGGCAACCACATCGTCGGTGATATTTTCGTTACGTCTTCACTAGAACCACTACTACTACTCAAGGTGAGTTTATATCCTCGCTTTATAACACTTTTAAATGGTTTTACCCGTGAGGGTGATGCATGCTATTTTAAATAAAAACGAACATAAGTTATGTATGATTGTTGGACCCGAAAGTTGCCTGAATTGTGTTGAGTACCTAGTTGCAAAAGACCCTATATTCATGAACTATTAACTATTGTTTAATCCTCGTGTGGATTGGAAATAGCCACTTATACAATTGATAGTACTATGGCTTTGACGACCCTATCCGAGACGAGAGCTAGTACGTTGAGTATCCTCTGCGGACGGATAACTTGTGATAAGAAATAAGGTATAATTGCAACTATTGCCTTTAGAAGGGGCACTGGTTTCATCTTAATCATGCCGGTAAATGTACGCGGGTGATTGAGTTAACGGATTAGTGTCATGAGTTTAAACACAATTATTAGCTATTGCTAACGATAATAACCTTGAATGATAGATTGTTTGATCGACAATTCTATAAATGATCGTGATTGATTTTATATACTTATGTTCAAAAATGAGATTGTAAAACCTAAAAAATTTCGCTCAACATTATTTGTTGACCCCTTTAAGCATGTGTTTCAGGTAATCGATGATATGGTAGAAAGGAGCATGCGCGGATGGAAGTTGTTGTGGCTTGGCAGTCTACTTTGTCTTTCCTCCCTTTTATAAGTTAAAGCTTTTTATATTATGTCATGTGAAACAAGTAATGTATTTTTGGGTTGAGATTCAGTGGGGACCTAAACGCAACTCTGTTTTGTATTTTCTATGGGGTTTGGGAAGCAGTAGACAATGATGTTTTAACAATGTTTAATTAATGTTTAAATTTCTACGTCTCTTTGAGTCGTTCGAAATAGCTTGTGTGTAATGATAACTGCCTAGCACCCAAATGTTGTAGTTTCGCTACGCATACGATTTGGGGGTGTTAGATTATACAAGGTCTGCATTTTGCTTTTGCAAGCTAATGCAAACCGCCGTCAATTCTAAAAGGGTATAAGGTTCCAATCTGCCCCCCTCTATGATGGGAATTTGACCTCCCAAAAGAGATTCATCGGGCATGGATGGGGTCTTAATAATGTTGGGACTGTCTTGATCTGCATCTAAGCTAGAGTCAATAGTCCCAGCCCCACCCATGTCACCAACCACACTTGTGGTGGTGGTTCTCTCTGTTACATGGCTAGGACCACATATATTATTTTACAGCCCGATAGACACAGATATATGCAAAAGTTGCAACACAGTATATGCAAAAACCTTAATTTCTTTTAACAATTTGTAATATAAATTAAAAGCCATAGTAGGCATTAGGCATTAGGCAACATAGAACAAGTGACATATACCACAGTAGACATCAGGCAATATAGATTAAAAGCCATCTTAAGCATTCTAAATCTTAAAACACACTTTAAATCTAATGTAGAGTCCTTACACACATGACTACACATTAGCAAGTAGTGGCAAGTTAAAAACCATGTTATACTTGTGAAGTTTAACACATATGCAAAGAAACGTCAACACTTTTTTAAGCATTTGATCAAAGTGAAACACAAGACTTGGAATGAAATACAAGTGAACACATGTTTCTTTTTGACACACTGAACTGCATACAATGTCACATGAACACCTAAGATAGATAAATATGTGATCCATAGTAGTCAAGGAACCCTAACTATATACTACTAATATAGAACAAGGTTATTAGATTACGTTTGAAAGAAAAAAAAGTTGAACTATGTATCATTGCTAAAACCTAACATTCTCTCAATCAATAGGCATCTCTTATAAACTACAGTAACAATTCATTAACATGCACTTAAGAAGTGTCTGTGTCAGCTTATATAGGGGGCTTATGAGGTTATGTAAATTTGGAAATGCTTATAACTTATTAGCCCACATTTTTCAGCTAATGAGATTTCCAATTCACGTAAGCTCATAATCCCGCTATATAAGCTACCACTAACACCCCCCTAAACAACAATATCACAAACACGTAAATATAACCTAACACCGCAACATTACTACCTTCTGTTTTGTAACATGCACTACAAGTCCCTCCCTCCTATTAACTAAAATTTTATAAAGATGCACTAAACATCGCAAACAAATAACAACATTCTGTTTTGTAACTTGTACTCGTTCACTACAAGTCCCTCATATTAACTAAAAAATTATGAAAATGCACTAAACAACATCGCAAACAAATAACCTACCAATGTAAGTATGTAACAATAAGTAACATAACAACCTTCTGTTTGGTAACCTGCCCTTGTTCACAAATCGAGCACTGGACTGTTCAATTGATATGAACATAGTACTTTAACGAGCAAAACATATGGAATTTTCAAAAAAGCATCACAAAACCTAACGTGATTTTAGTCGGCGTATGCCTCTACTAAACTAACTAACATGTCATTAATTAATACGAGCTAAACAACTCCCTTCTGTTTGGTAACCTGCATTCATCCATAAACAGGCAAAAACGCAAATAAAAAGGGCATCAGATGATCGCTAAGCTAACACCATTCCAATCGATAGACCTCTCCTATAAACTAACCAACAATTCACTAACACGCGTTAAACAACAACATCACAAACACGTAAATAACATTAGCATTACTACCTTCTGTTTAGTAACCTGCATTCGTATAACCAACCAATATAACCTAACACCAAAACATTACTACCTTTTGTTTTGTAACCTGCATTCTTTCACTACAAGTCCCTGATCATATTAACTACAATTTATATAAAAATGCATTAAACAACATTGTAGATAAATAACAATATTCAGTTTGGTAACCTGCACTAATCGTTCACCAGACACTTCAACTAAACATCACAAAACCAAAACCTATGAGCGTGTGCGATGATCAAAACATATAAACAATCTCGCACTATATGCTGAATAACTAAATCCCATTTCTCTGTATAATCGCTTTATCTAATCAGATTGTGGACATCTATTTACTTGTGTCTAAAATCACATAATCAACTGACTAAAATAACCGATTAATCGCGGACTAAAATCAACTCCATTAATCGCTGACTAAAATCACAAATCCATTCATCGCAACTAAAATCACATAATCAACTAAAATCACATAAGAATCAGAAAATAATTTACCAGTGAGCGTGTGCGATGATCAAAACAACCGAAACTGCCGTAAAACAACCGCAACAGCCGTCAAATAACCGCACCTAGCTACCGTAAAATAACCTCCTCAACAACCGCACCTAACTACCCACATCTACCACCACCACCACCACCACCACCACCACCACAACCGCACCTAACTACCCACACCTACCGCCAAACAACCGCACCTACAGATCGAATTGGATTTGATGTGTTTATAGGTCGATTTATGACTGTGAATTTATGGATAGAGATGGATTTGTTTCATATCTGATTTTTGGATTTGTTATGGGTGGGTACCGGTTATAAAGTATGGGTGGGTACCAGTTATCATAATTTTATTATGGATTTGTTTCATATCCGAATAAATGGGTGGGTACCGGTTATAAAGTATGGGTGGGTACCGGTTATCATCTTTTAAAGATATATAAAGTATGTGTGGATAAAAAGATGTGTTTCTTTTTTTAAGTAACATCAATATAGTAAATAAATCAGACATTTTTTCAAAATTAGATCGTTTTTAAACCGGTTCGATTTAAGTCAATCAGTTAATTAATCAAATCAATTTGAAATTCTTTTAACCCGTTTTTAAACAGATCCAACTATGTTATTAAACAAGTTATGAACCGCTGAATCAAATTGAGAAAAATCAGTTTTAAAAAGACGGCTTTTTTAAAACCGATTTCGGTTTTTTTTATCTCAAATCGATCATAAACCGATTTTTTTGCCCACGTCTAAGTAACACTAATTTTTACATTTTAAACTATGACTTTTTTTCACATTATAAAGTGTGAAGTTTATTTTATTTTTCACATTAAAAAATGTGAAGATAAAAAAATTTGTATACTTCACACTTAAATGTGAGCTTTTATTTTCACAATAAAAAGTGTGAAGTTTTTTGTAGCACTTAATGTTTATCACAGTTATTTGTGTGAACATTATTTGCACACTTATAAGTGTGAACATTTAAAAAAAAAACATTCACAATTTATAAAGTGCGAAGAAAAAAACGTGATGCAGTGTATCTAGTCTTGTTTTATAAAAGTCTGCTCAAAATATTTTATAAATATTGTACTAATAAACAAGCATTTGTAAGTATGATTTTATAAAATAGAGGAAATAAAAAATGGGTTTTCGCTAGATTATATGTTAGGGTTATATTTCTCGTTCATTTGTTTTTTTAGCAATTCTAGTTCATTTGTTAGTTCGTACTCTTTTCAAAGAGTGTTTCTTGACTTGTTTGGTAACTACTGTACATAGATTTAAATTGTCAACGCCCAAACCATAATCATTAATGTTTTAGAAGAAAAATATGTCTCAAATTACGTCACAGCAAGAAGTATTTAAATAGTACATTGCTAGTAACATGAATAAACATATTACCATTAGATAGAAAACACAAGATGCTTAAAAACAAACCAAGACATTAATCAGACTATATGGCAATGCTAGAATGCTAGATAGCCTAAAGTTTGTGCAAAACTAAGTGAGCACCAAACTGAGGTTGTAGAGTAAGTATAGAGTGCGGAGCATGTGTGTATGATGGAGAGACCTCAAAAGAGAAACGTTGCAGAATCATTGCAAGCGCCATTTTTGCTTCAAGCATAGCAAAATTCTGGCCAATGCATATACGAGGGCCACCACCAAATGGTAGATATGTGGCTTGTCCCTTGGTCGCCTTTGACACTCCCTCTGAAAATCTTTCAGGCTTAAACTCGTGGACATCTTCACCCCATGTATCTTTGTCGTGGTGTGAAAGCAATATGTTTAACTGAACAAGTGTTCCTGCAGGTAAGGTTAAGTTACCTATTTTTGTTTCTTCATGTATCATCCGTCTTAGTAATTGTGCCGGTGGATATAGTCTAAGAACCTCATGGAAAATTATGTTTATCTACAAAGCGGGACGAACAAGATACAAAATAAATAAGACTTCAACAATGATATGAGAATATATACTTTCATTATATATAAGTGCGAAAAAACTTACTACTTTTAGGTGACTCAACCCATCAATATCTGGCTTTTTGTCCCCGAAGACATGCAATACTTCGTCTCTAGCACGTTTTTGCCAATCCGTGTGGTGACCAAGTAAAATCATAGTCCAAACAAGCATAGTTCCAGTGGTCTCCTGTCCTGCAAAGTAGAAAAGCTTGCATTCTTCGATCACATCCTCAATGCTCAATCCGTATTTACTACCATGTTGTTTGATCTCTTTGTAATTGGAATCCAAAAGAATGCCTAGCAGGTCATCATTGCTAGTTTCTCCCGCTTTCATAGCAACCACTCGTTTATCAATAATGTTCTTTATAGAAGCCTTTATTTCCCTATCAATCTCTTTCATCCTCTTGTTGCTCTTTGTCGGCAAAAATCTGGCAAACTTTCTTGATTAGCACAAAATTCCCAAAAAGAGTACAAGTTTTAGTACGGAAGTATCATACAAGAAGTATTAGAAATTGATTTTTTGTTGTAATCTGTTCATTTTATTGCAATTCCTTTGAAGTGAGTTTAATATATTGTTGAGAACAAAACTCACCTCAGGCCTGGAATGTAAACTGATTGTGCAGCCTTAATAACTAAAACAACTTGTTCGCGTTGAAGTTCAAAAATCTTTCTTCCTTCCTCGTAACTACTACCAAAAGCGGTACGCGAAATTACATCAGCTGAAAACGTTGAAAGATAAGTCCACACATCTACTTCACCCGAGCTTTTGTTGGTTAAAGTTTCTCCCCATTTGTCCAACATCTCACTACAGCTCACATAAAATGCAGGTCCCATATGCTGCAGAAGGTGTAAAACGACGTCATTATTATAGCTTTATAAGCATAATGTTACATGTTGATATGAAACTAGAGAAATAGCAAGAAATAGAAACCTTGAGCTTCTCTAAATGGAAAGCGGGATTAATAATTTTTCTATGTTTAACCCATTGATCTGCTTCGACGTCAGCCACACCTTTAGCTAACAACTTTGTCAATGGATTACCTCCCCTTGGCTTTTGATATTGAATATAATTACTAAGAACCTCCCGTATCATAGTTGGTTCTGATAAGTGTACCACGGGTTTTGTCCCGAGCCATGTAAAACAGGTCTTACCTAAGAACAAAAACCAACAAACAAAATGTACGGTAAACAAGTATTAACACGCTAGTTCTTGAAGGAAATATGAGATAATCCAATTATTAGTCTCAACAAACATGTAAGGACACGTATAATATACAATTATATGCAGTGTTTTCTTCATGGAGATGGATTCTACTCTATTCGACAATAAACTTGATTTGTTAGTGGGTCTTGTAATCTGGTATGTAAAAATGGGTATTGAACCCACAAGCTAGACATACTCAAAACTCCCCAAACAGAGAAGGACTCATGAATTTAGAGGGTGTTGCAGAATCTTTTTTTCTTAGAATTATGAAAAGGTCAGTCTTCGTGACCTAAAATCGGGTGTGGCCTAAGTCATCGCCACACCCAACTCCCATGGAGGTCCGCTCCTGTCCCCAAGGATGATTGGTATACAAACCCGACCATTCTCATTTCCATAACCGATAATAGTTCCTCATTACTAACCAAACGCCCCTTAGGTGTTGATAAATCAATAATTAAGATGTATATTAAAGTACTCCTTTTGTAAGGGCTAATTCTTGAAATAGTCAAAGATGATATGTCTTTTGTTTTTTTGCACATATTAAATCAAAATTTTGTTTAAACATCTCATGCGACTTATGCAACTTATTGAAATTTTTTAAATATATATTTTTTAATTTGTACTAAGTTGCATACGTCGCATACTCTCACATTGGTTATTTAGAGAAATTTTGATTTGATATGTGAAAAAAACAAATAACGAGTGATCTTGAATAATTTCAAAAATTAACCCTTATCTAAACTTAGGCTGACAATATTTATGTTCAGATTTATCCCAAAATTATTGTTTATATCATATTTAGCCATTCAAATTGTTTTTCCAAAAGTCAAGATGACATTCGACAAGTACATAATCTTGCTGTCTCATGTTTTAAACTGTGCCTCATACATGTAATTCGGAGTGATGAAGTAGTCACAAAACTCTTTGGTACAGAAAATATTTTTTTTGCATCTTGATTTTTTTACTACATATTACTAGAGTATCATTTTTTACCTTCTGTTTGCTTTTACTCTAATAAAATAACTATGGATATTAACTTAAATTTAAAAAAAAACATAACAAAATAGTAGTACTAATTTTTATAAGTTGTTAAAAAACATAAATGACCAAAGTTATAAATATCACGAAATACTATAAGGGGCCGTTTGGTTGGGGATATTGGAGGATATTAAAAATATTTGCATTTTAATTTCCCCCAAATATTGTGTTTGGTAGGGCTAATAAAGGAATTTCAATTTCCCCAAATTCCCAAAATGGAGGATATTATAATTACTCCAAAAAGTGAGGAATTTTAATTTACTTCAAAATTATCTTTTATAGACATTTTTCTAGTCGTTTTTATTCGGGTTTTTATATTTATATGAAAAATTATAAAATTTAAAAAATTGGTATAAAATTTATATAAATTCTATAAAAAATTATTGAATTTTTTAATAAAATTTATAGAAATTCTATAAAAAAAATTATTGAAATTTTTTATTATTATAAACTTTTTTTAAAAAAAAATTATATAAAATTTTTATAAAAATTATTGAACTTTTATAAAATTTATATAACTTTTTATAAAGATTATACAACTTTTTTATAAAATTTATATAAAAATTTTATAAAAACTTTTATAAAATTTTTATAATTTTTTTTTATATATAGTTAAAATTTGATTTTTACTCCTTTTTTAAAAAAAATTATAAAAAATATTTATTCGTTAATTGGTTCAACAGAAATCAAGATTTCAAAATATTATACATTGTTGTCAACCAAACATGCTTAGGCATTTGAAATTCTAGAATTTAGAATTCTTAGGAATTTTAATTTAATAGAATTTAAAATTCTAGAATTTCAATATGTTGAACCAAACGACACCTAAGATATGATTAATAATATTTTTGCACAAGTGATAATCAATATTTCGTCATATTCACAACATGTATTTATTCACAACATAAACGAACCCAACTTTTTACTAAGATATTAATTTCTCTCTCTTCCACTTATAGAAACTATATATCTCTACTACTTATAAAGGAAAAACCCCAAAACCTTGAATGTTGAAAATGACTTAATTATGGAATTGTTGAAAAATTAAATACATAAAAGTTGGATATTAATTATAGAATTGTTGAAAATTTAAATGCACATAAGTTGGATAAAGTAGGAAATGTTGAAAAATCAAACCATAAACAATTGCATAAGTTACCGGGTTATGGTGATGTTGAAAAATCAAACCATAAACAATTGCATAAGTTACCGGGTTACGGGTTTCACCACCGGATTAATTCGGTCGAGTAACTTGGTCACGGGTTCCACCAACGGGTCAACTCGGTCGAGTCATCGGGTCACAGATCGACCATCGGACCAACCCGATTGAGTCACCGGGTAACGGGTACGGCCATCGGGTCAATCTTTTCGAGTCACGGATTCGACCATCGTGTTAACCCGATCGAGTCACCGGGTCACGGGTTCGACAACCGGGTCAATCCTGTCGAGCCACCGGGTCACTGGTTTCGACCACCGGGTCAATCCTATCGAGTCACCGGGTCACGGGTTCAACAACCGGGACACGGGTTCGACCACTGAGTCAACCCGATCGAGTTAATGGGAACGGGCTCGCCTGCCGGTTCAACCCGGACGAGTCACCGGGTTACCGGTTCGACCATCGGGTCAATTAATAAATCTTTAACTATTGATCGCTAGACAATTATTGGGTCACGAGTTCGACCATCAAATCAATTAGCATATCATTAATTATCTGTCTTTAGGTAATTCCACTGCTATGCGCGGGTAATCTTCTAGTACAATTAATTTCAACATTTTTACCATCATTTATTAACAACTCAACCTAACATATGATATTATTTAATTATATTTAATTTAATTACTTAAAACTTTATATAAATTATAAATTTAATGAAATATTTACTGTAATTATTTATTTAAATTGCCAATTGCTTTAAAAATAATTCCATAAAAAAAGTACTATCAATAATAAAAAGTATGAACATTCATACACCACTATTTTTTAAAATTGAATAGACACGTATTTATTTGCAAATAAAGAAGATAAAATATTACCAAATACACTAAAATATACGTAGTAAAAAGTAACGATGTGCTAGTCTTGGGTTCATAATATCTTGTATGTATTCTTTAATCTACTTTCTATGGATAGAAAATTTTATGAAAATCACAAACAAACTTTTACAAAAAGTTTTACTAAATGATTTAGCATGTGATTAGTAGATATACATGTAAGAGAGAGATTCATTTTATGACTTTAAAAATACTACTGTATTAATCACATGACAAATTATTTTGTAAATTTTTTTATGAATTTTTTTTTGTGTTTCTAGCATAGCTCAAACGTCATATCTATTATTAATCATTGTCTTCTTCACTTCGCCAACCACCAAAACACCATAGATACAGCCACCGGAATATTATTGCTTATATTGTTTAAAACGTATAATAATGTTCAAGTAAGATGGTATACTACGGTAATTAATGGATGCACAATTTATTAAACGTTTGCATAGTCATCACAAATGAATGGTAAAAACTTATCCGTTACTTAACCAACATACATGTATAACAGTAATAAATTTCTTAATAAAAAAGCCTAATAAAAACATATAAAAAGTTAAAAAAAAAAAACGAGTATATAACATACCATGAGTAGAAAGAGCGTGATAATAGAAGGCCAAAACACGATAAGCAATATCATGATTTAGACTCATGGGTTTTGACTTAGCTTGTGTCGACATCTGAACAAGCTCTTTCAAGTCTCCAAACATGAACTTGTAGCTTGTACCGTTAAGGCCTTGCTTTCTTAGAAGCTTTTCGATTTTTTTTGGTTTGAACCATAGCCAGTTTGCTATTCGGTATATCAAGTATATGAAGGTTGATGCTACTCCAAGTACAAAAAAAGATGTATTTGTTGACTCCATTGTTTGTATGTATAAAAATGCTTGTGATGAGTGATCACATTTATAGTAGTACTAGCATTTAACTACATTTATGGCTTTAGTATTTGATGGTTATGGCCCATGTGGTCTTTGAGAAGGTTATAGAAGACCCTTCGGTTTAGCCATTTGTACTCTTTATCTTTTTTGTAGTTTTTGATTTTTATATTTTTGTAATTTTGTTTTGTTATAAAATTGTGAAACTACAATTGCGAAATGAAAAACAATAAAATTCTATAAATTAAAACTAATAAACTAAAAAAAATATGGAACGGATACTGATATAAAGTGTGTTATACTGAAAACCAATGACAAGAGAAATAAAAAATACGAAATATTGATAACTTTTGAAAGTAACGATAGTGCCGCCCTTTGAGTTTTTGTGACAACTCCTAATATCGTGCGAAATTACCTTAATCTAAGTTCTTTTTCAAATAACATAAACAAAAAAAACTTCATCTTTTTTACATTGTGATTTGAATAATAAAATCGAAAGTGAAAATTATAATGGTCATGTAATTTAGAAACTCATTTCATATCTTAAAAAAACAATACTGAACATGAAAATTTTTAATGCTTGTGTTGTGGTTTGAGTTAAAAAAATTACTACGAAAAGTAGGACTTACTTTATCTTTACATAAAAAATATTCTTTAAGCCAATTGAATTCAAAATTTTGCTTTTGTGATATTTACATAAATGTGATCATTAGAATAATTAACTAGTGATTATCAAGGTTTTACTAACTAGTTTTTTTAGAAATGTTGTTTTTTTGGAAAAGTTGTTTTTCTGAAAATCTTGAGTTTAAAACTTGCTAAAGATTTTTTAATACTCAGTCATAACATATAAAAATTTTAACATAACTAGGTGAAAGTTCAAGAAAACATATTATCTGTTTAAATGTCACTGCACGACTCAACCCACTAATCATTAACATTTCGTTCTAAAAAAAAATGATCATTACAATGAGTATGAGTTTATTATGTTTGATTATGACATTGAATCTTTTGCTAATAAAGTTTGAAGGTGTAAATGAGAAAAACAAAAATGAAGGGGGTGTTTAAGTTAATTATGTCGTCATTGAAGGTAGATTATGGAAATAGACTATCTTACATATGACCATACGTCACATATTCACATGTCGATACTCCATACGTTGATAAATACATGCAACTTTCTTACTCGAGATATTCATTCCGTTCTAAATTTATAATTTACTAACTGTGTATTTGCGCGTTATAGTTGCGAGTATCCTGTAAAATAAGTTTCGATTAATAATATTTTAATTTTATGTTTTTTACAACGACAGCTCGAAAAATAACAATTGAAAATTTAAATAACTTTATCTAATTGTTTAGCTCAACCGATGGTGACCCTGGTTGAAACCATTAGTCTCATTATGTATTCAAAACTATATACGCTATTATTTCGTAAACGGCATGTGTACACATACTTTTGTTGATATATTAAATTGTTGTATATTGTGAATATAAAATTATATATTTAAGTGATAAGGTGTATTAATTATATATTAATTGATGTTAATTAATTTTGTAAACAATAAGATAAAGTGACATTTATACAATAATTATTTTATTTGTATATTGTGATAATGGGATGTTTTAATTATAATAGAATAATATTTAATTATAGTATTAAATGTAATGTGTTGTATTAAATGTAATGTGTTGTATATTACAATGCTATTATTTCTATTTTATTTTGAAGCTATGTTGATTTGTAAATGAAATATTAAAAAGAGTATGTTACAAATTTTTATAAATAAAATGAGTTTTCTTTTAATATATAATAGATATTTTTTTTATAAAATAGTTTTATTTAATTTGAAATGAGTTATTTTGCATATTTATTTTTTACAACATACAAATCTTCATTTTCCATTTATTTGATCTAGTTGTGAAAATTAACTTATTTAAAAAAAAGAACTATCTTAACAAAATGTCCAAAAGTTATAAAAAAATTGTCAGAGAGACTAAATTTATAAATATGACGAAGTAATGATTTATTACTAGCGATATTTTACTAGCGAAAGCGATAAAATATCATTATTAATAAAGCAATGAAATATCACTATAATATTACACACTGACTATGTTTATGAAAATATTATTAGTGATATTTTATTGCTTTATTACTACTGATATAATGATAATCATTTTTCTTTATATTATAATTATAGTCTCTCCGTTGATTTTTATCACTTTTGGACATTTTGATAAAAAGACAAAAGTTCCCTAAGGAACAAGCATCCAAAAAAGAAAAAAAGAAGTAATCTCCACCATCCATTTAAATCACGTATATATTAATTTTTAAATTTAATTAAAAACCAATCTTTCATCCTATTTCTTAAAAATTAAATATCTCTCAAACTATTAATCGTTATGAAAAAATATTTATACCGTCACGGCGGGAATTAAATTATCTTTCTATAGATATGCACTTATATACTTTCGGCGAACTTTTTTTAAAAATTTTTGTAAAAAAAATCACATGTGATTCTCGAAAAATTACACGTGATTCTCGAAAACTCATGTTTGATTTATTATTTTAAAAATCACATTTGAATTTGTAATGTCACATGCGATTTGTGAAAATCACGTGTATTTTTTTTACGAGAATTTCAACATTGTAAAATTGTTAAAAGTATATGAAAATAACCGTCTATTAAATGACAAAAATATTTTCGTTATTATTTTAAAATCACATGTGATTTATGTGATAATTACATTAGAAATGTTTGAATCACATGTAATTCTGTCAATATATTAAAATGTTTGTTACATTAATATAAAATATGTTCATTTTACCGGGGTGGAGTCCCCTTTACCAAAAAAAATATGTAAAACAAACTGGCTTCTGAATTACATGTGATTCGGTGATAATTACATGTGATTTTGCTTGCATTACATGTGATTCAAGCATTCTGAAATCGTAACTTTTTCTAACAAACCCACATTAGATGAATCACATGTGATTTTTTTAATTATGTATTATCTGTTTTCATTTATGTAAAATATATAAAATAAATTGGCTTCTAAATTACATGTGATTTTGTTTGAATCACATGTAAATCTGCTTGAATTGCATGTGATTCGGTGATAATTACATATGATTTTGCTTGCATTACATGTGATTCAACATTCCGAAACCTTAACTTTTTCTAACAAACCCACTTTATATGAATCACATGTGATTTTTTTAATTATGTATTATCTGTTTTCATTTATGTAAAATATATAAAACAAATTGACTTCTAAATTACATGTGATTTTGTTTGAAGCACATGTAATTTTGCTTGAATTGCATGTGATTTTGTGATAATTACATATGATTTTGCTTGCATTACATGTGATTCAAGCATTCTGAAACATTAACTTCTTCTAATAAACCCACTTTAGATGAATCACATGAGGTTTTTTAATCACATGTAATCTTGTTAATATGTTAAATTGTCTGGTTAAATTACATGTAATTCGATGATATTTATATGTGATTTCGCTCGCATTGAATCACATGTAATTCGATGATAGTTACATGTGATTTTACTTGCATTACATGTGTTTTAAACATTTCGAAACCTTAACTTCTTCTAACAAACCCACTTTAGATTAATCACATGTGATTTTGTTTGAATCACATGTAATTCTGTCAATATATAAAAATGTTTTGTTGTCATTCATATAAAATATAGAAAGTAAACTGGTTTCTGAATTACATGTGATTTTGTTTTGATCACATGTAATTTTACTTGAATTACATGTGATTCTCTATGTGTTTTTACATGTGATTCATGTAAAATATATAAAGCAAATTTGCTTTTAAATTAGTTATGAGTTTATTTTAATCACATGTAATTCTGCTTAAATTACATGTGATTTAATGATAATTACATGTGATTGACCCGAATAACAATTTACTTATATTAAATCCAAAATCATAATTTTCGCCAAACTGTAAGTAATTTTTTCAAACACTTGTGATTTGTGTCAAATGACATGATTTTTACCAAATCATATGTGATTTGTGATAAATTTTCTTTTTAATGATACGTACTTCTATATACTTTCGACGATTTTTTTTAATTTCCGCACTCACGGATCACATGTGATTTATTACTTTATAAAGCACACGTGAATTTGTAAAATCATTTACAATTTAAGGATTTATGAAATCACACGTGATTTATTAATTTAATATCACATGTAAATTTATGAAATCACATGCGATATATGTCATTTTAGAAATACAAATCATAATTGATTTTACAAATTACTAGTGATTTTACAAATTATGTGTAATTTTTTTGACGAAAATTTCAACAAAAAATCATCGAAACTAAATGAAAAAGCTAGTGGCGTAACTTGTTACGTTTTTACATTCGACTATGTAATTATTTACACTAATAAATATTAATAAAAGGTATTTATTTATTCTGTAAAAAAATTATTTTTTTTATAAAAAATCACAAGTACTTTTTCCGAATCACATGTTATTTTGATAGTCGAAAATCACAATAATAAAAAATCGTCAAAAATATATCAAAGTGCCTATCTACTGAAAGATAGGAATTTTTTGGTCGCAATGGTGTATTTTTTGTAATCTGACGATTTATTGTTTGAAAGATACGGTATTTTTAAGAAAAAAGTGAAAGATTAGTTTTTATTTTTTGATAGAAAAAATGAAAGGTTGAGATTGATTCTTTTATTCTTTTATCGGTTTATTTTCTATGTAGAACTCACCTCTTGATAAAAATTGTCTTTTTGTTTTTTAATCTTAGGTAATGGATGACTAATATTTGTCTTTTGGGATATAGCAAAAAACAAAGATCCAAAAAAAAATATTTAATTTAATTATCTACTACTAAAATTAAAAATAAAATTGAATCAAGTTTGTCATATTATATTTGATTGAATTTGTTACTACAAAATTTGAATTTTTTAATTAATTAGTTAAATATAAGATTGTAATTATGCTAAAAATTAAAAGAGATAAAGTTATAATAATTTGTTTAAAATGTGTAGTTTTTATGAAAGATAATAATTTTGGAACTAAGGAGCATCTAACAAAATAAATGATACTATTACAGTAGTACTACTGGTACCCATTTGGCCAAAATGAATATTAAAAAAATATTTAAGATTTCTTTTGTCTTTTTGTTTTATAGCCTAAAATATATATTTTTTTATCAGTTTATGTTTCATGTTTTTTTTAATTTAACAGTTTTAACTTGTAAAATTTTATTTTTTGATTTTGTATTTTTCTTTCACAATTTATAACAAAACTAAAAGTTATAAATCTAGATTGTTATTTATAACCTAAAAAGTATACAATTTAAAAACATTACATTTTTTTCATACTTTTTGTATAAAATAGCATTTTTATCTTAACTATTTTTTTTTAATATTTGTAATACTAACTTAAGTGAGATCGATATGATAAAATAAAATAAAATTCTTTTTTATTTTTGAAAATAAACTATTATTTAGGACAACTTAAATGAAATAATAGAAAAAAAATTAAAAAGGATGTAATAGTACTATTTATGCACCCTCAACTAAAAGTTTTGTGTTAAATGCACTTGACTTTTGTAATTTTTCAAAATGCCTAGAGGCGACTCAAACAAACTTACACCATATTTTAACACTTGTCCAACATAAATACAAAGGCGTTTCGGTTGTCTCGATCAAATTGACTAGGTTGTCCCAATCGTCTCGAAATACAGATCAAGCTATGATGCAAAGTTATATTGTTCATCCCGGTTAACCCGAATGCCGTAAAACATTTTGAGAAATAAGAAAGAGTAGATGCACTTACATTTCTTTATGAGATGTAAAAATAGAAATTTCCCAATAATCTATGTTACAGATGGTTTAGTGTTGGCATGTGGAGAAACTTTAAGCTCTAAGCCAAAAGACATTCTAGAAGAAAGGTTTTCTTCTTGTCCAAAACGTGTGGTCCTTTGTGTAATTTGTGTTGCATTTGGTTTCCTCTTAGGGCACCCATATGAATACCTATTGATTGATGAATAGATGTTGACTCATCAATCAATGCACTACTCCTACATTTGCTAGTTCGTTAGTAAATGTTAGTGTGTCTCTGATCATATGATAAAAACACATACAAAATCAAGCCTCATTTGAAAAACATGTACTAGTATTTTTTTAAACAAAAATAAGAAATCAATCCCACCATCTTGTGATAATTCCAAAAACAAGTACACTAACATAGTGGCGGACGCAGGAAATCCTACTATGAGGGCAAATTTTTTTTTAACAATAGCAAGACGAAAAACTTAAAATTCGAATAAAAAATCGAGTATTTTAACTTGAAAATGGAAGATTTTTAGGTTTTAGAGTGTCAAATATTGGATTTTAATATGTAAATGGGAGGCAATTTGAGTTTCGAGTGGATGGCACTTTAAAAAACGCTCAAAATTAACGAAAAAATACACTATAGTTTCGCATTTTTGATCTAGCTATGGGGGGCGCCGCCACAACATACCCAAAGGGTGCGTCCGCCCCTGCTCACAGTGCTATTATAAAAAAATAAGAAAATTTCCCACCATCTTGGGTCATCTGGTGGTTAACTTAAAAATGATAAGTTTAATGATGTAGTAATGTATAAGATTGTGTTATGTTCAATGCATTGTGAAAGCTTTGTATAAAATTTGGTATGTATGTATAGCGATGACGTGAAAGTATATTAAACTCTTTATCGAATTATGCATTGGAGATGCTCTTACATTAAAAAAAGTTTTTATATATCAGTTTTGTAGTCACTAAAGTGTTGAAAGTTATGAGTTGTTTTTGTTTACAGTCATGGACGGACCGACATAGGAGTCAGGTGTGTAATGGGTTACACCCTATTTTAAGTCACGAATTGTAAGTTTTATAAAAAAAATATAGGTTTTCTCGACACGTGTAACACCCAGTTTTATGTAACGTGTGTCAACTTTAGTACTAACAATCTTAAAAAAATTGTGCAACACCATATTAAAAATCCTAGTACGCATCTGTTTACAGTAAGACTTTTTTTAACAAGTTTACAATAGACTAATTATTTGGTGAACATCATTCCTACGGTTTAGATGTTAACTGTTATTTGTTTTAAACGATGCTGGATATTTGCGCTTCGTTGCGGGACGGAGTCGAGTAAGATTATTCGTGATATTTTTATAAATTTCTTGGTATTTTTCTTTGTTAGAAGTATAGTAGTAAATTTTTCGTAAATAGTTTTTAGGTTAGTGTTTTGTTGCAAAGTTAGTCATTCTTTAGATTAGGTTTTCTTGCAAAGTAGGTTATTAAAGACTAACTTTGTAAAAGACGCGTGGCATAAATGATGTAGTTAAGAAATCTAAGGATTCAATGGAACATCTGCCAATAGTGATTCTCGCAATAGCAATTTTGATTTATTTTTAATTTATGTTAAAGAGAATTTTTGAAATCAGCAAAACCAATTCTGACAATAAAGAAAATAAATTAATGTAGCATCTGGTAATAACAATTTTGATGATAGTAATTTGAAAATATTTTTAATGCATGTGAGAAGAGGAGTTTGACATTAGCAAAATCAAACCTGCCTTGGTAGGTCCGAAAAATCTATTTCATAGTCTATATCTATACTTCTTATTAAGCATTTTAGACATTCTCTCATATTAAATGCACAAAAAAATAAGAGATACCACTAAATCAACATGTTGTACCTCTTTTTAATACATAAACTAAAACATGGTTTAAGTAATACAACTTTACAAGTCAAATGTACAACATTATCGAATTAAATATGAATGTTTAATAATAATGCTCAAAGGGTCAATTACAAACTTTTTAATACATAATTAGTACTCTTAATAAAACACTCAATTACATAAGGGTTTTTAGATGTTTAGGTTACTCAACTTTCAATTTTGATTCATCTAAGTTACCCAACTAATTTTTTGAGACTTTAGGTTACTAAACTATAGAAATCGGGTAACTTTTGTACTGAAGTTTAGGTAACCGTTTGTTAGTGTATTTATCCGGTTGCAAAGCAGTTTCACTGTTCGACTATTTGCTTTTCATTTACATCGTTAGTCCATTATGTGTAGTGGGCGACGACCATTTACACCGTTAATCTTTTATGGTAACTACATTTTATAAATAATGAAATTTTTTTCAAAAATATATTTTTTATAAAAAATAGTTTTTTTTGGGAAAAATTTTAAATTAATTTATATACGCTTTTTTCGAAAACTTAAAATTTTTTTTTTTTCGAAAAGTATTTCTTTAAGAAAAATATTAGTTTTTTAAAAAATATATTTTTTTAAGAAAAACATTATTTTTTTCGAAAAATTATTTAAGAAAAAATTTATTTTTTTAAGAAAACATTTGTTTTAGAAAAAAAAATATTTTTTAAGAAAACATTTGTTTTAGAAAAAAAATTATTTTTTAAGAAAACATTTGTTTTAGAAAAAAATATATTAAAAAAAATATTTTTTTCTAAAAACTAAAATTTTCTTTTTTGAAAATAATTTTTTCCTAAAAAATATATTTATCGAAAACAATGGCTTAACTAAATTATTTTCTCAAAAGAATTTTTTTTTCCAAAAAAACTAATTTTTTTCTTAAACAAATAATGTTTTTTTGAAAAAAAAAATAAGATTTTATATTTTAAAATGTCATAAAAATTATTTTCATATTATTTCAAGTTAGAGATAGGCTTGTTTAAGTTTATATAAAAAAACCTAAATGTAACTCTGATGTGAAAAAAGGGGCCTACTAAATATTTGAAGTGGACAAACATAACTTACATAACCGGTAACCAATGGTTGAGGTAATCCAAAAACTCAAAAATTCTATGATTGGTAACCTCGAAAACAAAACATAAGAGTTTAGTAACCTAAAGTCTCAGAAAAATAGTTGGGTAACTTAGATGAATAAAAGTTGAAAGTTGGGTAACCTAAACATCTAAAAACCCATTACATAAATATGCAATAGTATATGCACATTGTATAAACATTAAAAAACATCTATATTATATTAATGCAAACTATGATATACATATATTTCTCAAAGAAATTATAACATTACAAAAACTTTCATCCATGCATTAAATGACAAGTCTAATTGAAAAATAGCTTATTGCATTTAGTTTTTTTTTTTTCTCTTTGATCATTTACATAATTTTACTTGAACTTATATATATATATATATATATATATATATATATATATATATATATATATATATATATATATATATATATATATATATATATATATATATATATATATATATATATATATATATATATATATATACATATATATATATATATATATATATATATATATATATATATATATATATATATATATATATATATATATATATATATATATATATATATATATATATATAGAGTAGATATCCGGTAAGAAGAAAAATTAAATTGAGAAGAATAAGAAGAAATACTGACCACAAATTCCACAAAGGAAGGAGAATTTTAAGAGGAGATACATATGACTTTGTAGGTGCATCTGAAATGTATGGCTGTGGTTTCTTCTTATTCTTCTCATTTTACTTAATCTTCTTGTTTGATCCTAACTATATATATATATATATATATATATATATATATATATATATATATATATATATATATATATATATATATATATATATATATATATATATATATATATATATATATATATATATTACATATAATAGAATAAATAAAATAGAACGAATAGATGTGGGAGTGACATGTGTCACAACATTATCACATATCACTTTTCCATATCATCTCCTTAATAAAAATATTTCAAAAATAATTTTTTTTTCGAAAATATTTTTTTTCAAAAATATATTTTTTTTCGAAAATATATTTTTTCAAAAATTTTTTTTTTTTCGAAAATATTTTTTTTCAAAATATATTTTTTTTTCAAAAAATATTTTTTTTTGGAAAATATTTTTTTTCAAAATTTTTTTTTTCGAAATTTAAAAAAAATTTTTTTTTTCATAAATTTATTTTCGAAATTTTTTTTACCAAAATTTATTTTTCGAAATATTTTTTTTTTTGAAAATTTTTTCGAAATTAAAAAAAAAAATTCGAATTTTTTTTTACAAATTTTTTTTTCAATTTTTTTTTAAACCATTATGGAAAAAAATATAGAGCATCACGGTTAGATAATTTAGTGCATCACGAATAAGACACTAATTTATTACCTTTATGCCTTTATGCAAGATACTCTCTTCGTGAGATGATTCGAACTCGGGTCGAGAGACTTGGTGCCTTGGTGGCACGCAAGATACTCCGCTGCACCAAACTGCCGTTCAAAAAAAAATTTATTACCTTTATGCACCATATTTATACTTTTGATGCACTGAAATTTGGAGTGTGATGCGCTACAACAATTCAATAAAATTCAACACATCACAGTTATACGTTTTAGAGCATCATGTTTATAAGTTAATGCATCACGGTTTTAAGTTATTGTATCATAATTCCTTCACAAAACTTATAACTATGGTGTAATTCTCATATATATGATACAACACATTTAAAACTACGATGTGTCAAATTATAACTATCATGCACAAAAAATACATGCGATTACTAATATTATAACATTGATTTTCTATATGCATAACTATGATGCTATTTGTACAAGCAAAACAAGCATACATAGTAAAAGTAAAAAACTTCAAACATGTAATTATACTATTAAAATAACATATTACTTTAAATTTTATAATTAAAACACCCTCTCACCTTATTTTACAACTAAAACAACACATATTACAAGTATTAAAACATAAATAGAAATCAATTGAAACATAAAAACATAATTTAATACTCATATTAAAACTAATTCGTACATATTAATTAATACACACTTAAAAATAAAATAATGAATACTAATTAATATATAATTAATACACTCTGTTACTTAAAAATACAATTTTATATATACATTGTATT
This sequence comes from Glebionis coronaria, assembly GCA_025667525.1. Taxonomy (NCBI): domain Eukaryota; kingdom Viridiplantae; phylum Streptophyta; class Magnoliopsida; order Asterales; family Asteraceae; genus Glebionis; species Glebionis coronaria. The sequence continues at coordinate 166,431,230 of CM046874.1, forward strand.
ACCAATTAAAAGAATATATCTACAAATCATAGATATATTATGTACCTAAAATAATGGTGTACATAATTTTGAAAACCGAACACGACCAACGGGTTCAACTGAAAACCGGAGTCACAATCTGTTCGGCTAGCCAAAAATTCGTCAAAATAAGAACGCAGAGGCCCCCATCAAAATCGATAAAAACAATAAATATAATTATGTACTATTTTTTTAATGGCAAATAAATATGTACTACTTATGGAAAAAAGATCATATTCTCTGTCCAAAATTTAAAATAATACACCTTTACAAGTGTAACGACCCACTTTGACAAGGTAGCCGTTATATCATAATTATGGCGTTTCATCAAAGTATAATAAGGTAATATGTCTTAAAACATAAATGACCAAAAGGAAAGCTGGAATCAAACATTACCCCCAAACATAAGCTCGAACATGCATAATGTGACAATCCGTCAATTTCAGGTCGTTATTTTAATCTCGACTATTACGCATTACGTGTTTACTTTAATGAGAATTTAAAATATATCGACTAACCGAGAAGGTTACGACTTGAAACTAGCGTAAGAATGTCGATTAGATGAAAACCGACAAGGAATATGTTAGGTATCGATATTATAATCTCAAATAATCATAAAAATGATTTTATTATATTTAATCTTTATTTCTCGTGTTTTACGTTTTAACGAATGACGAGAACTATTAGTGATCGCGATACCGACGGATGCCCAAAACTTTACGTTTTATTATCGATTGTCTCGTTATTTTATATTTTCGACGTTTTTGATTTAATTGCGTTTTAAGTCGTGTCGAAGCCTTGTTATTATATTTTCAAGCGTTTTAACTTTCGAAAAGTATTTTTACGAAACCCGAGCCCCGTAAATATTTTCAAAATTTACTTCTTGACATTTCCCGCTACTTAAGTGAATATTTACATTTTAAACCCAAAAGAATGCATTTTTGACAAAAATTACCCAAACCTTGGACTATTTAAATATTTCCCAGTAACTAGCACCTAATAAACAATTCATTTTTACAATTAAAAAAAATCAAATCTCTCTCTTTCGCCTTCATTTGGCCGTCCACCCCCCAACACCCAAAACCCTTGATTTTTGATTTTCTACTTTGAATCATTCAAATCTAAAAGAAGACCCATCTTGGAAATTCAACAAGCTTCAATTTGGTATAAATTTTTCCAACATGCATCCACTAAATTTTTCTTTTCAATTTTTGATGAAGAACATGTTGTTTGATCCATTTTTATGGTGAAACACGTGTTAATATTATTATATTCATAGTGGGATGTTGTTGCATGTTATTTATTTTGAGTGGGTTAATTTTTGGATGATCATTCTAGGGTGTTAGGAGTTAGATGGATGTGTTAGGATGATATTAGGATGATATTAGGAGTATAGAAATTGTTGGAATGGGTTGAAATATTGATTTGGTATGAGTTTTAACTAGTCATTTTAGACCAGTAGGTAAAACGGTATTTTTGAAAGTCTTAGGTCTGATTATGAAATGGGATGATGTGATATTGTTGTAGTAATCTTCAAGACGCTCGTTTTTTCCGCTTTAATGAGCTTCTAAATCATTACGAGCGAAAAGTTATGCTAGTTTTAGTATTCGTGTACCGGGAGACGAGTATCGACACAATCCGAAAATTGTTGTCGATATTTAGATCGAATCTCGGGGACTATAAAATGAGTTTTAAAAATGTTCAAGGACTGTTGTAAGTTGCTAAACCTCAGGTCATGAGTCTATTTTCAAACCTGAGTGTCGGTTTTGCAAACGGAATTGTTTAGATAAGTCAAAATGGTTTTACAAGTCAAAGGCGTAAGACTGTCCGGTTTTTATAACACGAAGGTGTGTCGGGCAGAAGGTCTTAGAAGTAATATTTTTGAATGAAACTTAAACTGAGTCTTATTCATATTATGTGTGAGTTTGTCACCAAGTTTCGTCGAAATCAGACAAGTCTAGATAGATTAAATTGGTGTGTACATTTGGAGTGTACATGCTGATTGGTATTTTGGACACGTAGTTCAATACTTGTATGGCGTGAGTTGAGTATTCACTATTGGACATGGTGACTTACTCAAGTGTTAAGTCATTATATAAATGACTTAGTTACTGGTCCGAGGGAAGTAAAATGATGGTTTGACTTGCGTTGACTTGGCGTCTTATGACGGGTCAATGTCGAGAGTGCAAGTGTTTAAAAGAATAGTGTTGAATAAAAGGGTATAGAAGTACACTTGTATTATTAAATTTTCGGGATTTTCACGGTTATATGAAATTGAGTTTCGTATTAGTTAAGTATTATTTATACTTGAGTCGTTTATTAACGAACGCGCCTTATTTGGTAGGTTGCGGTCTTCGTGTTTAACGGGCATCACAAATCGTCGGCGATCGTCACATTACTACTATCGTACCAAGGTGAGTCTATAGCCTCGCTTTAACATGTTTACTTGTTTTATAAAACCCGCGAGGGGGATAACATGCTCGTTTTATTAAAATAAAAGGGGTACAACGAGAAGTTGTGGAAACCCTTATTATTGGAAAAGCATTTATTATAAATGAAGGGTACAACGAGAAGTTGTGGTAAACCCTCTTTCTTTTAAAATTAAACACAAAGGACCCGATTGTATGCTTAGATGAAAGTTGTTATAAAAGTTTGCTCTAGACTTAAAAGACCCTTGAATCGTGAATTGTTAATCGAAAGGAACGCTAATACTATGGATAGATCTATCGGGGTGACACCCAGTCCGGTCGCGACTAGCTATCGCGTGGTGTTGTGATGCACCAGTAATGAAACATCGGATGCAATTGTATAAGAGAAATATACACACTTGGCTAGGTGTGTTGGGCTAAAATAATATATGTTAACGTTCAATTTCACGAGACTTATGAAATAACAACGATAATTATGTCTGATCCACATGATTGTCAACCACGGAAGGTTTATTCAGAATACTTGTGTTCGTTTATTTATTTAAACTCTATAGATTCACTCAGCATTTTTGTTGACTTTATAGCATGTTTTATCTCAGGTCCATGAAGAAGGCACTCAAGGAAGGCGGTTTCATGCAGCTTGCTAAATTAAAATGTTTTGGCCCGCTTTTCTAAACTATGTCCATTCAAAGAAACTTTTATCGTTTGGTTGGTTGTGTAAACTTTAAAACTATTTGAGACCGTGTGTGAACTGTTTTATCTTTAAACAAATGAATGGATGTATGTTTTATTAAAACGACTCATTTTGAGGCGTTTTCTATGATAATGAGGTTGAACCATGACAGTAACACCCAATGACCCTTCCGCTGCTATGACCCGAAATTGGGGGTGTTACAGATTGGCATCAGAGCTCAAGTTATAGAGAACGAAAAGATTTTCCAAAAATAAAATTTTGAAATCATTTGACTATAACATCTGCAAGCGAAACCTCCGAGTTGCCAATAGACGAGAACAAGAAAAGTATATATGTTATACATAATTAATAATTATTTATGCTTAAAGCATAATTAATTACATTTTTTTTCTATTTATAAATGATTATTATTTGATTATTATAATACTAATACGTAATTTACAAACGACGCTGATTGTCACAATAGAAATCCCTGTCTTTTGACTCATTTCTCGTGAATCTTCGTTCCTTGTCTAAATTCTATTCTTTATTCTATCATCCATTCTTGTTTCTTTTCATCTATCTATTCTTATTTTGTTTTGTTCATGTTTTGTTATCACAAGCGTAGAATGAATACTCATTTTGATGTGAATTGTGTAACAGGATCATGCCGCCAAAACAATTGACTGAGACTCAGTTACGTGCTATAGTAGCCGATCAATTTCAGGTATCTATGAATGCGTTTATGGAAAATATGAATAATGGAGCCGGTGGATCTGGTGGAGCTGGTGGATCTGGTGGAGCTGGTGGATCCGGTGGAGCTGGTGGATCTGGTGGAGCTGGCGATACTGGAGCTGGAAATACTGGAGCTGGCAATACTGGAGCTGGCAATACTGGAGCTGGTACTACTGGAGCTGGTACTACTGGAGCTGGTAATACTGGAGCTGACAATGCTGGTGCTGGAACTGGTGATGCTGATAGACCAGTGATTCCTGAAAACAAGAAGTGTAATTATACCTCGTTCATGAAATGCAAACCTCCAACTTTTAAGGGTACTGAAGGTGCTGTTGGGTTAATGCAATGGTTTAAAAAATTGGAATCCGTGTTTTGATTTAGTGGAAGTGAGGAAGGAGACAAGGTGATGTTTGCCTCTGCTACTCTTCAAGGGCGAGCATTAACTTGGTGGAATGGAAGAATGGCATCAATGGGTATGGATGCTGCTTATGCTACACCTTGGGTTGAAGTAAGAAGGTGGATGACTGAGGAATTCTGTCCAAGGAGTGTTATTCAGAGGTTAGAAAAGGAACTATATCAGCTGAGACTGAAGGGTACTGACATCGATGGATACACAAACAGATTCCATGAACTTGCTCTACTTTGTCCAAACAAAGTTAACCCAGAATACTTGAAGGTAGAGCAGTAGATTCGAGGCTTACCTACCAACATCCGTGGTGATGTGACCTCATCTAAACCTGCCAATATTGATGAAGCTGTTCGTATGGCCTACCAACTAATGGGTCAAATCATCCAAGACAATGCTGATGGTGTTTCTGAAGGTAACAAAAGAAGAGCTAAAAATGATAGTGATGATCGTGGTGATAACCGTCAATCTCACAGTAGGAATCAAAACCGAAGGAGGGGTAATGCTAATGCGATGACTGAAACTGCATCTGCTGATAAGGGAACCAGATATCAACGCTGCAAGAAGTCTCATACTGGTGAATGTGCTAAGTGTGGGAAGTGCAACAAGTTAGGTCACAAGACTGAAGACTGTTGGGGACCAGGAAAGAAGGGAGTGACGTTTTTTAACTGCCAAGGTAAATGACACATGAGGAACCAATGCCCTCAACCTCCGAAGAATGCACGTGGTGGAGATAACCAGGGAAAAGCTTATCAGTTGGGTGAAGCCGAAGCGAAGCAAAACCCAAAAGTTGTCACTGGTACGTTTTTACTGAACAACCGTTATGCTACGGCTTTATTTGATTCTGGTGCGGACAAAAGCTTTGTGTCTACAAGTTTTAGTACCTTAATTGATATCAAACCGGTCGAATTAGACGCGAGTTATGAGGTAGAACTAGCTGATGGTAAATTAGTGAGTACCAATCGTGCGCTCCTAGGATGTTCTCTTAATCTCTTGAACCGTATTTTCAAATAGACTTGTTGATTGTCGAATTGGGAAGTTTTGATATTATTATCGGAATGGATTGGCTATCCAAGTATAACGCGTCTATCTTGTGTGGAGAAAAGAAAGTTAGGATTCCCTTAGATGACAAGACCATGGTTATCGAAGGTGGTCAACGTAATTCACGACTAAAAATCGTTTCGTGCATTAAGGCTCGTAAGTATATCGAAAGAGGTTGTGAGTTATTCCTAGCTAAAGTATTGGAGAAGGAATCGAAGGAGAAACGTGCCGTAGATGTACCTGTCATCCGTGACTTTCCTGAAGTGTTTCCGGAAGATTTACCTGGACTTCCGCCTCCAAGACAAGTAGAATTCCAAATTGATCTAATTCCTGGTGCTGCACCCGTGGCTCGTGCGCCATATCGTTTAGCCCCATCCGAGCTTAAGGAGTTATCTGTGCAATTGCAAGAGTTATCTGATAAGGGTTTTATACGACCGAGTTCGTCACCTTGGGGAGCTCCTGTCTTATTCGTTAAGAAGAAAGATGGTTCGTTTCGTATGTGTATTGATTACCGAGAGCTGAATAAGCTAACGATCAAGAATCGTTATCCGCTTCCAAGAATTGATGATTTATTTGATCAACTTCAAGGTTCTCGTGTTTTCTCCAAGATTGATCTTCGTTCTGGTTACCATCAACTTCGCATACGTGAGGAAGATATTACTATTACGGCGTTTAGAACTCGTTATGGTCATTATGAGTTTCTGGTTATGCCATTTGGTTTGACTAATGCACCTGCTGTATTCATGGACTTAATGAATCGCATTTGTAAGCCGTATCTTGATAAATTCGTGATCGTTTTCATAGATGATATTCTAATCTACTCCAAGAGAAATGAAGAGCATGTCGAACACTTAAGGATTATCTTGAACTTGTTGAAGAACGAAAAGTTGTACGCTAAATTCTCAAAGTGTGATTTTTGGCTTAATTCTGTACAATTTCTCGGACATGTGATTGATAAAAGTGGAGTACATGTTGATCCTGCAAAGATCGAAGCCATTAAGAATTGAAGTGCTCCGACTACTCCAACTGAAGTGCGACAATTTCTAGGCTTGGCTGGTTATTACCGAAGGTTTATTGAAGGATTCTCTTTGATATCGAAATCATTAACTAAGCTGACTCAGAAGAATAAACCGTATGTGTGGGGGCGATGATGAAGAAGAAGCTTTCCAAACCCTGAAGATGAAACTCTGTAGTGCGCCGATTTTATCGTTACCTGAAGGAAGTGAAGACTTTGTTGTTTATTGTGATGCATCTCTTCGAGGATACGGTGCTGTTCTTATGCAACGTGAAAAGGTGATCGCATATGCCTCTAGACAATTAAGGGAGAATGAGGAGAACTACACAACCCATGACTTAGAATTGGGTGCTGTGGTTTTTGCTCTGCGACTTTGGAGACATTATCTGTATGGCACGAAGTGTACAGTTTTCACTGATCATAAAAGCCTACAATACATATTGGATCAAAAGGAGCTGAATATGAGGCAACGTCGATGGGTTGAACTCTTGAGTGATTACGACTACGAAATTCGTTATCATCCAGGAAAGGCGAACGTGGTAGCTGACGCGTTAAGTCGAAAGGAAAGGGAGAAACCGATTCGAGTGCGTGCTTTGGTAGTGACAGTTCATAATGACTCACCTGAGCAGATTCGAAACGCACAAATCGAAGTGTGCAAGAAGGAAAATATTGCAGCCGAAAGATTTAGAGGAGACGGTGAAACGTTTGAGACGCGAGCCAATGGTATCAAATGTTTGAGAGGTCGAATCTGGTTACCGTTATATGGTGGACTGAGAGACTTGATTATGTTAGAATCTCATAAGTCCAAGTATTCCATTCATCCTGGATCGGACAAAATGTACCAAGACTTGAAAAAGTTATACTGGTGGCCGAATATGAAAGCTGATATTGCAACATACGTCGCGAAATGCTTAACATGTGCAAAAGTGAAAGCTGATTATCAGAAGCCGTCAGGATTACTTGTCCAACCTGAAATTCCAATCTGGAAATGGGAGCGAATTACGATGGACTTCATCACAAAACTCCCAAGGACACCGTCTGGGTTCGATGCAATTTGGGTTATTGTCGATCGTTTAACTAAATTCGCTCATTTTATTCCAATCAACGAGAGGTTCGGTTTGGAGAAACTCGCTGATATTTATCTGAAGGAAATCGTGTGCAAGCATGGTGTTCCTATTTCAATCATTTCCGATAGAGATAGTCGTTTTGCTTCTGGATTTTGGAGATCACTTCAAAAGTCATTAGGAACCAATTTGGATATGAGCACAACCTATCATCCACAAACTGATGGGCAAAGCGAAAGAACAATCCAAACTTTGGAGGATATGCTACGTGCTTATGTGATAGACTTTGGAAGTAGATGGGATAAGCACTTACATTTGGCCGAATTCTCGTACAATAACAGTTATCACGCGAGTATTAAAGCTGCACCTTTTGAAGCACTTTATGGGAGGAGATGTAGATCACCCGTTAGCTGGAGTGAGGTTGGAGATGCCCAACTCACTGGACCAGATTTGATTAGAGAGACGACGGATATGATTGTGCAAATCAAGAATAGGTTGTTGTCTGCTCGAAGCCGACAGAAGAGTTATGCGGATGTGAGAAGAAAACCATTGGAGTTTAACGTGGGAGATAAGGTTATGCTAAAGGTATCACCATGGAAAGGTGTTGTACGATTTGGAAAACGTGGGAAGTTGAGTCCTCGTTATATCGGACCATTCAAGGTTACATCTAGAATAGGACCCGTGGCATACACCCTTGAACTACCACAAGAACTGTATGAGATTCATAACACTTTTCATGTGTCGAATCTAAAGAAGTGTTTATCCGATGAAGAACTCATTATACCGTTAGACGAGGTTAAGGTTGATAAAAAGTTGCACTTTATCGAAGAACCGGTTGAGATCATGGATCGCGAGGTCAAGCAACTGAAGCAAAGCCGAATACCTATTGTCAAAGTTCGATGGAACTCTCGGAAAGGACCGGAGTATATAATACACGGCTTTTGACATCCCGTATAGAAATTATAATTAAAGCTCGTGTTCTCGGTATCTTAACGAATTGATCTAGGTTCTCTATGTGACTCTATTGTTTTTGGTGAAACAAATATTTTTGGTTGTTTTTAAATAAAAGTGCGAAACTTTAAAGTAAAAGTGCAATTAAAGTAAATCTAAGTCTAATTAAAATAAAGGGCAAGTATTTAAAACGTGACTGAAATTAAAAGGGCACTAAAAGTAAATGACGCAAACTTAAATTTAACTAAGGCAATCTTAAAACACAACTAAAACTTAAACTAAAGCAAGGCTAAAATAAAACTAGGGCAAATAATCTTAAAGTGCAATTAAATAAAAAGCGGGAAAAATAAAGCTTGAAAATAAAAGAAAGAAATTTAAAACGAAAGACTAAAAAGAACCTGACAGGAAACCTTGATTCGGAAGTTCAAAACTTCCGAATGAACTGGCTTAACCCGGAACTTTTTGAGTTCCGAATGAGACAATCTTGAGTCGGAACTTCTTGACTCGGAAGACTTCCGAATGAAGCGCCCCTGATCCAGAACTTTTTGAGTTCCGAATGAAGTCTGTTGATCCGGAACTTTTCCGGATGAAGCTTGACTCGGAAGTTTTGGTGTTGATCCGGAACTTTTTCCTTCCCTTGATCCGGAACTTTCGTTCGGAAGACTTGATCCGGAACTTTTAAGACTTCCGAATGAACCCTCTCTGATTCGGAACTTTTTGAGTTCCGAATGAATTGCTTGATCCGGAACTTTTAAAGTTCCGAATGAAACCTTTCTGATCCTGAACTTTTTAAGTTCCGAATGAGATTGTTGACTCGGTAGTTTTTGCTGATCCGGAACTCTTCCGGATGAAGCCCTTGATCCTGAACTTTGAAGTTCCGAATGAAAGAACTCCTTCCCTTGAGTCGGAAGTTTTCCTGGAAAGATCAGACACAGAAACAAACTCCCCCGAAGAACAAGGGATCAAAATAACAAGAATCTAACCACAAATTAACCAAAATCAAAAACACGATTAAACTAAACTAATAACAAAACATTCAATAATCATAAACTAACAATTTAAATCAACAAAACAAACAAATTTAACCACAATAATCAAAAACCCATTTGATCAAAACAAGAACATGAACATAAACATAAACTTAAAAATCAAAGATTAAGAAAGGTAGATGAGAGATTAACAAGATAAAGTAAAGATTGACAAGAATTAAATGAAAACTTACTTGAAATTAAAGGAATTTAATGTGCAAGACAAGGTAATTAAATTGACAAGTATTTAAATGACATGAATTAAAAGTGCTAGGTAAATAAAATGGAAGAGCTAATTTGTCAAGTTAGCCAACAAGAAAAATAATTATCATCCTAATCTATATATAGGGGAGGATTAGGAAGCTTCCTCCCCTCCTTCATTTCTTCTTAATTGCGAGATTAAGTCCCTCCTTCTTTTAATCTTCATTAATTGCATCATTAGTCCTTTATTCTTCTAATCTTCTTTAAACTTGGACTTTAAGGGCTTTTGGCTTGGGATTTCTTTGAACTCGTCTTTAATTTCTTCAATAAATTAGACTTGAGTTTCTCGGCTTTAAGTAAACTTCCGTCTTTTGACTTTTTCTTCGATAAATATTCAGAATTGGTCTTGGACTTCCGTTCTTTATGCACTCTTGACTTCTTGACCTCGTCTTTCATCTTTTTCTTCAATAAAAGTCCGTAAATGCCCGTGATTTCTCGTGTTTTCTCCACTTTTCACCTTTTCGTCCTAAATCACAACAAAAACACAAACCACGCATAATTCTGACATAAAAGACATAAAATACACGTTTTGGATCGGTTATTATTGTAATTAAGTGGTAGAAAAGATGGGTGTTTACACACCTATCAAATCCCCTACACTTGACCATTGCAATGTCCTCATGCAATGCATTAGTTACAAAGCACGTTTACACTTTTCATCATAATCAATCCATAGTTGCCTTTATTAAAGAGATAGAAAATTAAAAACATACAAAGATAAAGAAATCAAAAGCATACCTTGGGTTTTGGATATTTCATGAATAATCATCATCCTCAAGTTTTCACTTTCTCCAAACCAAGCTTAAAAACGAGATCATTGTTATTATAAGTTAGTAAACTAACACGAACTCATGTGGGCCAATTATTCACTTAGACTCCCTTATTCCTAGGTGTATCTCTTATATTTTATTGTGGTCTTGAATGATCACGATGATGCATTTTTGACTTATTTCGATAGTTATTAAGTCTGAAAATAAAGTGAACGATTTAATCAATAGTTAGCTAAAGGAGAAAATCTTTTAAAACTGCTTCTCGGGACCTCATAAAGTTCATATCTTGGCATAACTCGCTTCGCGATTTGAGACCTTTCTCGGACCGATATTTGGCAGCGACTTCATACTTCAAACCTTGAGAGACGTTCATGAAATAATGGTCTTCTCTTCATAATAGGAATTTCTTCACTTGAAGTTTTGAGAGATTCATACTTGGACCACGACTTCTTCATTTTTCTCCAATCTTTATTTTGGACTTTGATATACAACGATCCGCCTCCTTTTATGACTTGGATCTATTTATCCTCATACCTTGTTAGGGTCTTTTCGGATACACTTCTCCATGACTTTTGGGGAGTATTTGCTTTTCGTCGTGTGTCTCGATCCTTCATATTGATTTTTGATAAATGATTCTTCACATCACTTTGGATCTTTAGCAACAAAATATAGCCCTCATGCCTTGTTAGGGCCTTTTCAGACTCGCCAATCTTCGCATCCCGCTTCAATAAGTTATGCCTTAGCTATGAACTCTAATCTATACCGAGCAACTTTTAAACGATCTGGGGCTAGAAGCTAAGTAACTTTTCAAATCGTACAACTTTATTTATTAGCAGATAAATTTATTAGCAAGCGATGGGAGAATAAGCTTATAATTAACTCACATAAATTCACGAAAGAATACTGAACTTATAATTGGCTCTATCATCTCTCGTTCTCCACAATTTAAAATCTCAAGTAATGAGACTCGTGGATACTTAGCCTATTAAGTCAAAGTTTTGGGTTTTCGAGTCGCCTATAGGATCTTGCAAATTCTTAGACTTTTTTAAGTTTAGAAATCGCATTTTAAAGTTCCCTTGATAAATGACTCTCTAGGATCAATTATAGGAACTTGCGAAAAGTTCTTGTTCTTAACCCGTGAGAGTTAAGACCTTCGCGTTTTATAGCTCCCTATATAAAAGCCTAGCAAAACTTGACTTAAACACGTTAAGGATACTAGCTAGAGTAAACTTAGATAAGTAAACTCGGGTTGAGTCAAAAGATTCACAACGTTTGAAAATTAAAACCACTTTATTAAACATTTATTCTAGCAAAGAAAGAAAATAACTATACAAAGGGAAAAACTAATAGGCCAAAATAGATCAAAATTTTTGAAAAATGTCGACAAATTGATTTTCCGGTTAAAATGATGACAAATACAAGGAAAATACCACTTAACTTCGATAGAAGTCCCCCCCACACTTAAGATAAACATTGTCCTCAATGTTTAAGCATGTGGGAGTAAACTCCCCTACACTTAGGACATTGTGCACGTTGTTTAAATCTTGTTAAGGAAAGGACAACTAAAGAGATTCCTATTTTAATATTGGAAAATATAAAATAGTGAATCGAAAAGAGTTTAGGATAGAACCGGGATAATGGAACACGGAATTACGGGTCGTCAAGAATCATCAAGAGTGGATCATTGAAGCTCGAATCCCTGATTAAGATAGGAGAGGAGAGGAAAGCAAACCAACGTGTCTCCCCTACACTTATGATAAAGAAAGCTAAAAGATAGATGCATGGGTTGCCTCCCAAGAAGCGCTTGATTTTTGTTAACCGAGTTGTGAGCCTGACTCGACCTTGATTATCATAGGAAGAAGCATGAAACATATCCACCAGGATCAAAGACATAGTTTTCGTCCATCAAATAGCACAAGCTTAAGGCGAACAAGGCAAGCCAAAGAAGAAGTGGCAAGGTTCCCTTAAGCAGTGATGGAGCACGGTGGAAGCAAGGTTGAAGTGGTGCAAGCAGATTTCCATAAGTTCCAAAGATATTTCCTTTTATTTCATCAGGTGGATACTGAGATGGCTGCAGAATGTTAATACCAGGATCGAACACCTTTTCCTTTAGGGGAAAATAGCACTCAGGCTTAGCAGAGTGTGAAGAAGATCCGCGAAGAAGCACAACCTCGTCCTCAGAAGGGGGACAAAGAGGTGTCAAATCATATGTGCAACGGATATTGGTGTCAACCGGTTTCTTCTCCTTTGACAGAATGTGCTTCAAATCCAAAGTAGGATCAAGACGATAATCAACAAAGTCCAAAGGAGGAGCATCACTCTCATGAGGGAAGTAAGTGTTGAGAAATTCAGAGAAGTCTTCCTCAAATGAGTAATCGTCCAAAGTAGGATCGAGTGATGTAGGTGGAGGATCTTCATCATGTGAAGAATCGCTCGAAAGAGTATCAGCCTCATCGAATTCATCATATGTGGGCAGCTCGGGATACTCAGAAGTACAATCAAAATCATCCTAATCTGAGCTGAATCATCATCATAAGCATCAAAGACCGGTGGAGAATCATAAATGGGAGAAGCGTCCAAATTGGAGCGAGAATCATCCACATCATCATGAAAAAGTGGATTATCAATGCAAGAGTCGAATAGAGGATTGTTGTAGACGACGAAATCATCGAGCACATTAATCATATTCACTGATTCTCGTCCATAGTATTTGCTTGTAAGCTTCCCCATTTTGAAAATTTGTGAGTCATTCCCGACTCTTAAGATTAACTCACCTTCGGCAACATCCACTAAAGCACATCTGGTTCTCAAGAATGGCCGACCAAGTATTAAAGGAATACGAGGGTCCATTTCATAATCAACGACGACAAAATCGACCGGGAAAGTAAATGCGCCAACTTTAATGAACACGTCTTCGGCTATACCAACAGGGTAAGCGAGAGTGCGATTTGCAAGTTCGAGAGTCATCTTAGTGGGAGTGAGGTCGGGCAATGATAGTGTTTTCCAAACACTCAATGGCATCAAATTAATACTGGCCCCAAGATCAGCAAGGGCAGTAAATTCTTCAGTTTTGTTGAACACGCAAGGCAACATAAAACGACCGGGATCTCCAAGCTTTTCCGGAAGTTCTCTAAGAAGAACTGCAGAGCAATTTTCATTTAAGCGTGTGTTGGCGAGTTCAATCAGCTTCTCCTTCTTGTTAAGCAATTCCTTAAATGCTTTAACAAATTTGGGCATGTGGACAAGTGCTTCAAGAAAACTAATGCTGAAGTTCATTTGAGAAATCATCTTGATATAGTTTGTCACTTGAGAGTCCTCCTTTGTTAGATCGTTGGTCTTGCCTAAGCGAGAAGGGTATGGGATATTGGGTTTGGGTGGTGAAGGTGCAGGTGTAGGTAAAGGTTGGGATGTTGAAGGGTCCTTCCGGGAAACTTCATCACGTCGAGGCGGAGACGGTAATGGTGCACTAATACTAGGTGTAGGAGGAGTAGGGATACATGGTGGTGGAGGAGGTGTAGATGATGGGGGCGGGATTGGTGGTCCTACGATGGTGACTCCACTACGAGTAGTAATAGCACTCACATTGGCTCGCGGATTGGTGACGGTGTTTGAAGGTAGAGAACTTGAAGTAGAAGGTTGAGTGGAGGGCAAGAAACTAGCCAACATATTCTTTAATTCATTTGTTTGAGTGCTGAAGGAGGATTGAATATTATCGCGAACCTCGGATCTAATCTCATTTCCTTGCTTCGTGATATCTCCTTTCAAATTGATTATTTGGCTCTGTAGATTCTTGATTTGCTCACCTTGAGTTCTCATGATGGCTTCAACATCGGGGTTAATGGGTGGGGTTTGTTGAGCGGGTGGGTGATAAGGATTAGAAGCTCTTGGTGGGATTTGGTTGCTTCTATTGTAGTTGTTGGCGGGGTTTTGGTTTTGAGGAGAAAAACCGGGTGAAAGGTAATTGTTGGATCGGTAACTCAACAGATTTCTATCCCTTTGTCGAGCTTGGTAATTTTCCGGTGAATAATTACCATAAGCTGCATACACATTTTCCGGATTTCCTTGAGTCGAAGGACAATCGGTGTATGAGTGTGGACCGCCACATGTTTCACAAGGATTAGCAACCGCTTTAACTTGTTGTTGTTGTTGGTTTGAAGCGAGAAGCGTAATACTTTTGATCATTTCGGTCATCATGCGGGTGAGTTCGGTCATATCAGGGTTTGATGAGGTGGAAGAAACATTGACTCTCGGGTTGTTCCTAGAAGAAGCAGAGGAATCCCAGTTCTTGTGGTGAGTAGTCATGTTCTCAATTAGCTCTCTACACTCCTCGGGTCTCCTTTTCATGAATGTGCCACCGGCGGCTGCATTAATCGTATCACGATCTCGAAAAGTCAAACCGTTGTAGAAAGTGTCAATCAATGTGACGGGAAGCATGTTGTGGTTTGGACATCTATCAATCAAGACATTATATCTCTCCCAAGCATCAAAAAGAGATTCATCAGGGTCTTGCATGAAACCGCTGATTTGATTGCGAAGGCTCGTGACCATGGATGGTGGAAAGTAGCGCGATAAAAAGCGTTGAGTCATGTCATCCCAAGTATGAATAGAATTCTTAGGGAGACGATCAAACCATTTCTCGGCATGATGTAGTAAAGTATGTGGAAATAGTTGTAGGCGAAGTTCATCCATTGTAGCACCAGCCAACTTCATGCTTTGGGTGATTGTAATGAACTTGTCGAGGTGTTTGTTGGCATCATCATCAGGCAATCCACGGAATGGGTTAGTTTGCACTTGCTGAATCATGTGGTGCTTCAACGAAAACTCAGGAGCGTTGATTTGCATCGGCGCAATCGGTCCTCCTCGTCCAAACATGGTAGGTTGACAAAGTTCCTCCATTGTCCGAAGATCGGGCTGTGGAAGAGCATTGTTGTTATTATTAGGGTGCGGTGGATTATTGTTGTTTACACCTGACATAGCTAAATATTCTTGAGTCTCGGGCTCTTGATAATTAGAAGATCTAGTACGCATACACCTGAAAATGCAAAAGAAAAAGAAACCAAACACAAAGACAATATATATACACAATAAAGATAAAATCTTTTTGGATTTTTGAAATTTTTAATTTTTATGGATTTTTATCAATTTTTAATTTTTATGAGTTTTTAATTTTTTATGCAAGAAAAATAACGCTCACAAGTGAACGGATCCCAAAAAGCAACGCGTCTCTCACAGAAAACCGTTAATCTTTACGAAAAGAGCCGGCAGCGGCGCCATTTAATACACGGCTTTTGACACCCCGTATAAAAATTATAATTAAAGTTCGTGTTCTCGGTATCTTAACGAATTGATCTAGGTTCTCTATGTGACTCTATTGTTTTTGGTGAAACAAATATTTTTGGTTGTTTTTAAATAAAAGTGCGAAACTTTAAAGTAAAAGTGCAATTAAAGTAAATCTAAGTCTAATTAAAATAAAGGGCAAGTATTTAAAACGTGACTGAAATTAAAAGGGCACTAAAAGTAAATGACGCAAACTTAAATCTAACTAAGGCAATCTTAAAACACAACTAAAACTTAAACTAAAGCAAGGCTAAAATAAAACTAGGGCAAATAATCTTAAAGTGCAATTAAATAAAAAGCGGGAAAAATAAAGCTTGAAAATAAAAGAAAGAAATTTAAAAAGAAAGACTAAAAAGAACCTGACAGGAAACCTTGATTCGGAAGTTCAAAACTTCCGAATGAACTGGCTTGACCCGGAACTTTTTGAGTTCCGAATGAGACAATCTTGAGTCGGAACTTCTTGACTCGGAAGACTTCCGAATGAAGCGCCCTTGATCCGGAACTTTTTGAGTTCCGAATGAAGTCTGTTGATCCGGAACTTTTTCCGGATGAAGCTTGACTCGGAAGTTTTGGTGTTGATCCGGAACTTTTTCCTTCCCTTGATCCGGAACTTTCGTTCGGAAGACTTGATCCAGAACTTTTAAGACTTCCGAATGAACCCTCTCTGATCCGGAACTTTTTGAGTTCCGAATGAATTGCTTGATCCAGAACTTTTAAAGTTCCGAATGAAACCTTTCTGATCCTGAACTTTTTAAGTTCCGAATGAGATTGCTGACTCGGTAGTTTTTGCTGATCCGGAACTCTTCCGGATGAAGCCCTTGATCCTGAACTTTGAAGTTCCGAATGAAAGAACTCCTTCCCTTGAGTCGGAAGTTTTCCTGGAAAGATCAGACACAGAAACAAACTCCCCAGAAGAACAAGGGATCAAAATAACAAGAATCTAACCACAAATTAACCAAATCAAAAACACGATTAAACTAAACTAATAACAAAACATTCAATAATCATAAACTAACAATTTAAATCAACAAAACAAACAAATTTAACCACAATAATCAAAAACCCATTTGATCAAAACAAGAACATGAACATAAACATAAACTTAAAAATCAAAGATTAAGAAAGGTAGATGAGAGATTAACAAGATAAAGTAAAGACTGACAAGAATTAAATGAAAACTTACTTGAAATTAAAGGAATTTAATGTGCAAGACAAGGTAATTAAATTGACAAGTATTTAAATGACATGAATTAAAGGTGCTAGGTAAATAAAATGGAAGAGCTAATTTGTCAAGTTAGCCAACAAGAAAAATAATTATCATCCTAATCTATATATAGGGGAGGTTTAGGAAGCTTCCTCCCCTCCTTCATTTCTTCTTAATTGCGAGATTAAGTCCCTCCTTCTTTTAATCTTCATTAATTGCATCATTAGTCCTTTATTCTTCTAATCTTCTTTAAACTTGGACTTTAAGGACTTTTGGCTTGGGATTTCTTTGAACTCGTCTTTAATTTCTTCAATAAATTAGACTTGAGTTTCTCGACTTTAAGTAAACTTCCGTCTTTTGACTTTTTCTTCGATAAATCTTCAGAATTGGTCTTGGACTTCCGTTCTTTATGCACTCTTGACTTCTTGACCTCGTCTTTCATCTTTTTCTTCAATAAAAGTCCGTAAATTCCCGTGATTTCTCGTGTTTTCTCCACTTTTCACCTTTTCGTCCTAAATCACAACAAAAACACAAACCACGCATAATTCTGACATAAAAGACATAAAATACACGTTTTGGCTCGGTTATTATTGTAATTAAGTGGTAGAAAAGATGGGTGTTTACACACCTATCAGTATACTTGGGAACGAGAAGACCAAATGTGGAAGAATTACCCTCATCTCTTTGATTTCAACAAGCGATCGGGCAAGAACGCAAGTTGATCTTCGAGGGAGAAGATCCTAATTTGGTGGGGATGATGTGACAATCCGTCAATTTCAGGTCGTTATTTTAATCTCGACTATTACGTATTACGTGTTTACTTTAATGAGAATTTAAAATATATCGACTAACCGAGAAGGTTATGACTTGAAACTAGCGTAAGAATATCGATTAGATGAAAACCGACAAGGAATATGTTAGGTATCGATATTATAATCTCAAATAATCATAAAAATGATTTTTATTATATTTAATCTTTATTTCTCGTGTTTTATGTTTTAACGAATGACGAGAACTATTAGTGATCGCGATACCGACGGATGCCCAAAACTTTACGTTTTATTATCGATTGTCTCGATATTTTATATTTTTGACGTTTTCGATTTAATTGCGTTTTAAGTCGTGTCGAAGCCTTGTTATTATATTTTCAAGCGTTTTAACTTTCGAAAAGTATTTTTACGAAACCCGAGCCCCGTAAATATTTTCAAAATTTACTTCTTGACATTTCCCGCTACTTAAGTGAATATTTACATTTTAAACCCAAAAGAATGCATTTTTGACAAAAATTACCCAAACCTTGGACTATTTAAATATTTCCCACTAACTAGCACCTAATAAACAATTCATATTTACAAAAAAAAAATAATCAAATCTCTCTCTTTCTCCTTCATTTGGCCGTTCACCCCCAACACCCCAAACCCTTGATTTTTGATTTTCTACTTTGAATCATTCAAATCTAAAAGAAGACCCATCTTGGAAATTCAACAAGCTTCAATTTGGTATAAATTTTTTCAACATGCATCCACTAAATTTTTCTTTTCAAATTTTGATGAAGAACATGTTGTTTGAACCATTTTTATGGTGAAACACGTGTTAATATTATTATATTCATAGTGGGATGTTGTTGCATGTTATTTATTTTGAGTGGGTTAATTTTTGGATGATCATTCTAGGGTGTTAGGAGTTAGATGGATGTGTTAGGATGATATTAGGATGAGATTAGGAGTATAGAAATTGTTGGAATGGGTTGAAATATTGATTTGGTATGAGTTTTAACTAGTCATTTTAGACCAGTAGGTAAAAGGGTATTTTTGAAAGTCTTAGGTCTGATTATGAAATTGGATGATGTGATATTGTTGTAGTAATCTTCAAGACGCTCGTTTTGCCGCTTGAATGAGCTTCTAACTCATTACGAGCGAAAAGTTATGCTAGTTTTAGTATTCGTGTACGGGGAGACGAGTATCGGCACAATCCGAAAATTGTTATCGATATTTGGATCAAATCTCGGGGACTATAAAATGAGTTTTAAAAATGTTAAAGGACTTTTGTAAGTTGCTAAACCTCAGGTCATGAGTCTATTTTCAAACCCGAGTGTCGGTTTTGCAAACGGAATTGTTTAGATAAGTCAAAATGGTTTTACAAGTTAAAGGCGTAAAACTGTCCGTTTTTATAACACGAAGGTGTGTCGGGCAGAAGGTCTTAGAAGTAATATTTTTTAATTAAACTTAAACCGAGTCTTATTCATATTATGTGTGAGTTTGTCACCAAGTTTCGTCGAAATCGGACAAGTCTAGATAGGTTAGATTGGTGTGTACATTTGGAGTGTACATGCTGATTGATATTTTGGACACGTAGTTCAATACTTGTAT
This sequence comes from Glebionis coronaria, assembly GCA_025667525.1. Classification (NCBI taxonomy): domain Eukaryota; kingdom Viridiplantae; phylum Streptophyta; class Magnoliopsida; order Asterales; family Asteraceae; genus Glebionis; species Glebionis coronaria. The sequence continues at coordinate 166,450,531 of CM046874.1, forward strand.
GGCGTGAGTTGAGTATTCACTATTGGACATGGTGACTTACTCAAGTGTTAAGTCATTATATAAATGACTTAGTTACTGGTCCGAGGGAAGTAAAATGATGGTTTGACTTGCGTTGACTTGGCGTCTTATGACGGGTCAATGTCGAGAGTGCAAGTGTTTAAAAGAATAGTGTTGAATAGAAGGGTATAGAAGTACACTTGTATTGTTAATTTTTCGGGATTTTCACGGTTATATGAAATTGAGTTTCGTATTAGTTAAGTATTATTTACACTTGAGTCGTTTATTAACGAACGCGCCTTATTTGGTAGGTTGCGGTCTTCGTGTTTAACGGGCATCACAAATCGTCGACGATCGTCACATTACTACTATCGTACCAAGGTGAGTCTATAGCCTCGCTTTAACATGTTTACTTGTTTTATAAAACCCGCGAGGGGGATAACATGCTCATTTTAGTAAAATAAAAGGGGTACAACGAGAAGTTGTGGAAACCCTTATTATTGGAAAAGCATTTATTATAAATGAAGGGTACAACGAGAAGTTGTGGTAAACCCTCTTTCTTTTAAAATTGAACACAAAGGACCCGATTGTATGCTTAGATGAAAGTTGTTATAAAAGTTTGCTCTAACCTTAAAAGACCCTTGAATCGTGAATTGTTAATCGAAAGGAACGCTAATACTATGGATAGATCTATCGGGGTGACACTCAGTCCGGTCGCGACTAGCTATCACGTGGTGTTGTGATGCACCAGTAATGAAACATCGGATGCAATTGTATAAGAGAAATATACGCACTTGGCTAGGTGTGTTGGGCTGAAATAATATATGTTAACGTTCAATTTCACGAGACTTATGAAATAACAACGATAATTATGTCTGATCCACATGATTGTCAACCACAGAAGGTTTATTCAGAATACTTATGTTCGTTTATTTATTTAAACTCTATAGATTCACTCAACATTTTTGTTGACTTTATAGCATGTTTTATCTCAGGTCCATGAAGAAGGCACTCAAGGAAGGCGGTTTCATGCAGCTTGCTAAATTAAAATGTTTTGGCCCGCTTTTCTAAACTATGTCCATTCAAAGAAACTTTTATCGTTTGGTTGGTTGTGTAAACTTTAAAACTATTTGGGACCGTGTGTGAACTGTTTTATCTTTAAACAAATGAATGGATGTATGTTTTATTAAAACGACTCATTTTGAGGTGTTTTCTATGATAATGAGGTTGAACCATGACAGTAACACCCAATGACCCTTCCGCTGCTATGACCCGAAATTGGGGGTGTTACACATAAAGTAAAGAATGTAGAAAAGGACTAAACATTGTCCAACCAAGCATGAGTATGTAAAATGCAAAAGGAAAAGAAGTCTAAGGTAACCTCCATCCTATGCACGTACTCTCAAATGCTCAAGTTTATCCTTAGGTACCTACCGTATGACATGATAAGAAGAACTGAAATATAAGTAAAATATATGAAATGCAACGAAATATATGTATGTCCTGGAAAACCTAGAAGATGTTTTAAAAACAGATTTATAACTTAAAAGTATTATGTTTTATGCATGTAATATAATTTAAATGCCAATGAGCTCATATAGGTCATAACATATATCAACGTGCATGAATACATAGAGGGTTAACCTCATCATGCTATTAGAGGGGTGGCCTCTAATAAATAATAGTCTGGGTGGAGGGATCAACTCCAATATGATGGATGTAGAGCACACACTAATAATCACCTTGTACCTGCAAACATGTAACTAGGATGCATCCATACGCCCCAAAATAATCATAAATATGGCCCATGTAAACTAAAGGAATGCCGCGAGAAATCACTCTCGTCGCGAAAGAGTCATGACACTGGTGCCTCAAGTGTCATGGTTATGGTACCTCCATAACTAGGTGGTTATGATCATGCATGTATATAGCTCAGGCAATTTAAAATGATAGCATGGAAAACAATGAAAAGTTTTATGATATGAAAACTGCGGTAAACAGATGGCAGCAAACGGGGAATCCTAAGCATGCATAGAAAAAAGATGTCCTTACTGAAGGACGGAATATCCGTACCTTATGTCCAGTAAACGATGAAAGATGAAAGGCGGAAAGTACTACTCCGACTTCACGAATGCTACATAATAAAGGATGTGTATAAGTTGTTTGTTCATGTATAAATTACTGGTTCTTAGTTTAATTTACTTGTTCTTGACTTGTTTTACTTATTCATGTTTTATCGTGTCTTTCTTAGTATTATACGTTCATGTGTTCTTGAGTAATGTATTACATGTTTCTTGTGTTAAAATACTTGTTGTTTTCATAATTAGTAACTTTCTAAAAATAGCAGATTTCTATATATAGTAACTTTCCAAAAATAGTAGGTTTCCATATATAGTAACTTTCCAAAAATAGTAAGTTTCCATAAATAGTAAGTTTCCAAAAATAGTAAGTTTCCATAAATAGTAAGTTTCCAAAATTAGAAAGTTTCTAAAAGTAGAAAGTTTCAATAAATAGTAATAAGCTTGTTTAATAAGCACATAATATAAGTCAAATCTTAATGAATAAGTTCTTATAAGTCAAGATTTATTAAATGATATAATAATAAAATATATTTTAATAAATTAATCTTAACATGTCATAATTTTATTAATAAATTATTAATTAATAAGGTGTCATGATTTTAATTGTTTATTAATTAATAATAAGTCATGAATATATTTTAATAATACTTTACCATAAACTTGATAAGTTAGATAATTAAATTGAATTAATGATTTAATTTATTAAGCCATGACTAAAATATAATTAATTTAATAAGCTAAGTTTTTAATTAAGCTAAATTAATTAGGCCTTGTTTAATTTACCAATAATTAATTAAGCTAAGTATTTTTCATAAACCCAAAATAATTAAGCTAAAATAATAACCCAAACACCCCTTGTGTGTTTCGGTTTAGCCGAGCCCCAAAACAAGCCCACCGAGACCACGAGATCTCGGTTGCACGAACCAAACCGCACCACCGCTGCAGCCCTTGCTGCCACGGGTTGCCACTGACCAACCAAATCAGCCACCGCAGCCCCATGGGTTGCGGCTGCTTGGTTTCTGCTCCCACCGCCTACAGTGGTTACCCACCGGGGCCACCTTGGTCTAGTTGCCACTGTTGTACCCTGAACTGCCACTGCACCCCATTTGGGGTTGCGGCTGGTGAGGGAAAACAGCCATCGAGACCATAAGGTCTCGGCTGGCCGGCCGAATAAGCCACCGAGAGCACCCGCTCTCAGTTTCCGTGAACAAAATCGACCAACAAACCCGATTTAACTTCTTGATTAATTTATATTAATACATGTTCATACTTTTATTAAATAAAATCATGATTCTTAAAAGGAAAAGAAAGATTTAGGATTACCGAATGCGTAATGATTTAGGAAAACAAACACGAACACACCCTTATGAGTAATCAAAGATCAAAATGTTTTCTCCTTCCCCTTTTCTCTTGTTCTTGTCGGTGGCTACACCACACCAAGGTAGGGTTTTTCTAATTTTTTTGTAAACTTGATAAATGAATCTACTGGAGAGAGTTTTAGCTAATTAAATGGTTAACGGGCCGGGTTTTGGGCCCCTTTGTTTTTTTCTTTTAAAACCGGACAAAACACCCCTTATTGTATATGTTTCATGTTTATTTAATTTTTCGTGTATCGGATATTCGTACCCAAATTTGTGTTAAGTCTTGTCATGTATTATTAATATACGTAAATACTTGTCGTTATACGATTAATATACGTAATACTTGTCGTGCATTAATTAACATAAAGTTTTAATTAATTTGTATTTTCATGTATTTATATTTTCATGTATTTTATGCGAGTTTTACAACTCTTCCCCTCTAAAAAGTATAATTCGTCCTCAAATTAGAAGTACGAAAGCTGAAAAGGACATACCCGAATTATGGGAGAAAGTGAGGATAAGAAGTCCGGAGAGACTCCTCCGTTTCCCAAGTGGCTTCCCGCTTGGGATGGTTCTTCCAAAGGATCTTGACAAATGGAATAGTCTGTCTCCTCATGACCCGATCTTGATGATCTAGAATAGCTTCGGGTTCCTCAACGTAATATAGAACCTCAGGAATCTGATCGAGTGGATACGTGACAACGTGCAGATGATGATAGTTGTAGCCTTGGAGTAAAGACACGTGAAACACGTTGTGAACATGTGATAATTGAGGAGGTAACGCCAAACGATACGATACCTCACCGACACGATCGAGGATTTCGAACGGTCCGATGAAACGAGGACTAAGCTTTCCCTTAATACCAAAACGCTTGACTCCACGTGCGGGTGATACTTTCAAGAAAACATGCTCACCAGGATGGAATTCTAATGATTTGCGATGTTTGTCAGCATAACTCTTCTAACGAGCACGAGCTTCCCGTGGCTTCTCCTTGGCAATGGTAACCTTCTCGTTGGTCACCTCAATCATCTCTGGACCCTCAATGATTCGTTCACCAACCTGATCCCAGCAGATCGGAGCACGACACTTCCTGCCATACAACATCTCGAAGGGAGCACACTTGATGCTTGCATGCCAACTATTGTTGTAAGCATTCTTAACCAAACATATGTAGTCATCCCAATTTATGGTCCACTCTAACGCACAAGCACGCAACATGTCTTTCCAGAGTCTGAATCGTACGCTTGGACTGACCGTCGGTCTGAGGATGGAAAGTTGTGCTAAGCTTGAGTCTTGTGACCCAAGTTTTCTACAAACCTCTCCAGAAATGAGACGTAAATCGCGGATCTCTATCTGGTATGATGTCTGATGGAGTAACATGTAATTGCACGATCTCCTGCTGTAATATTTCAGCCAATCTGCTAACTGAGTAATCCTTGCGGATAGGAAGGAAATGAGCAGACTTGGTCAAACGATCGACAACAACCCAAATAGCATCATGCTTCCTCTAAGTCTGCGGTAATCCAGTAACAAAATCCATGGAGACCATGTCCCACTTCCATTCAAAAATTTCTAATGGTTGTAGTAACCCACTAGCACGCTGATGTTCTATCTTAACCCGCTGGCAGGTAAGACATTTAGAAACGAAAGTAGCCACCTCTTGTTTCATACCGTTCCACCAAAAATGATGTCTGAGATCATGATACATTTTGGTAGAACCTGGATGAGTGAAGAATGGAGAACTGTGAGCCTCAGTCAACAAGGATTCTCTTAGAGTAAGATCTTCTGGAACATATGACTTATTACCCTGCCATATAATGCCATCATCATCTATACGGATTTCAGTCTGCTGATCAATGTTCTGAACAATCGCCCATATCTCACCGTCATCCTTCTGAGCTTCCTTAATTCGAGAAATCTAATCCGGCTCAACTCTCAAATTAGCCCAGTAATCATTCTGCCCGCGTACAAAAAGCTCAATATCTAACGCTCAAGATCACGAATAATTTCTTCCTCTACCTTGATGCCAACAATCATGCCTGATTTTCTGCTTAAAGCATCAGCCACCACATTAGCTTTACCCGGATGGTACCGACAGTTGGTGTCATAATCCTTCAACAATTCCAACCACCATCTCTATCTTAAGTTTAATTCTGCTGAGTGAAGATGTATTTGAGGCTCTTATGGTCAGTGAAGATGTCACATGATTCACCATAAACATAATGCCTCCAGATCTTGAGTGCGAATACAACTACTGCTAACTCCAGATCATGAGTGGGATAATTTTCTTCGTAAGGCTTAAGCTGCCGTGATGCATAGGCAATCACCTTCCCATGTTGCATGAGTACACAACCAAGTCCTTTTCCCGAAGCATCGCTATAGATCTGAAATCCACCTGTTCCAAATGGGAGAGTAAGAATAGATGCAGAAACCAAACGCTTCTTAAGTTCTTCAAAGATATTCTCTCTCTCATCATTCTAGACAAATTTCTCACCCTTACGCATCAGCTTAGTGAAAGGCAAGGCTAACCGTGAGAGGTTTTCCACAAACCTGCGCTTATAACCAGCTAATCCCAGAAAACTACGAACTTCACTTACAAACATCGGTTTTGGACATTTTGTGATATCCTCAACTCACACTTGGAAACGATGTGGTAATCCCTTCTGCTGAAACGATGTGGCCCAGAAATGTCACCTTACTTAACCAGAAATCACACTTGGAAAACTTAGCATACAGTTGCTTCTGGCGAAGAATCTTTAGTAATGTGAGAAGATGATCCTCATGTTCTTCCTTAGACTTCGAGAAAATCATAATGTCATCAATGAATACAATGACGAATTTGTCCAAGAATTAATGGAAAACTCGATTCATCAAGTCCATGAATACAGTTGGAGCATTCGTGAGACTAAAAGGCATAATTAAACACTCATAGTGACCATAACGTGTGCGAAAAGCAGTCTTATATATATCCTACTCCTTCACTCGTAACTGATGGTAGCCTGATCATAGATCAATCTTAGAAAAGTGCTTAGCACCCTGCAGTTGATCAAACAAATCATCGATACGTGGGACGGGATAACGGTTTTGGATCGTGATCTTATTCGGCTCGCGGTAGTCAATATACAACCTCATGCTACCATCCTTCTTCTTAACGAACAGAACCAGTGCACCCTATGGTGATACACTCGAGTGAATAAAACTGTGTTCCAGTAACTCTTGCAGCTGATCCTTTAACTCCTTGAGCTTAATGGGAGCCATACGATAAGGAGCCTTGGAGATAGGTTCAGCTCCCGGAACAAGATCGATGCCAAACTCCACTTCGCGGATAGGTGGTATACCCAGAAGCACTTCTGGAAATACGTCAACAAGCTCAGAAACAATTGACTGATCATGGATGGAAGGAACCTCAGCAGTCATGGCATGAATGGTAGCTAGGAAACCATCGCAGCCGTTAGATAACAACATACGTGTTTGTAAGGCAGAAATAATTTGCACAGATTTTCCTGGTATAATACCATTATGAATGTATTCAGGAGCCTGAGTATCGCCGAATATGATCTGATATGAATGGCAATCAATTGTAGCGCGATGTGCAGCTAACCAATCCATACCCAGATTCAAATCGAACTCACACATGTCCAATGGAAGTGTGTCAACAGGACGGATTTTGTCATCAAACTCTAAGGGAATTTCTATATACACATGGGTAATGCGAACAGAGTCTCTCATAGGCGTGGATATACTTAACATGTTATCAATTAGTGTAGGTGTCTTATTAATACGAGCAACAAATGTGGTAGATATTACTGAATGGGTCGCCCCGCATCAAACAGAATGCAAGCAGCATGTCCATACATAAATAAGATTCCAGTGATGGTACCTGAAGCCTTGTTGGCCTGGTCCTGAGTAGTGATGAAAACACGGATGGATGCAGCTGGCTTCTGAGGGGCATGTCCTGATGTACCAACGATCTCCCCCTTCTTGCAGTCCTTCATAAGATGACCAGCCTGTCCACACTTGAAGTAGACACTGGTAGCACGACGACACGGTCCAGGGTGCCTTCGTCCACAAGTGGTACAGATGGGATGGGTATACCTTCTAGAGGGTACCCTCGATAGCTAAGAGCCTGATTTAGAAGATATGCGTGTGACATGATTATTGAGACATAAACATGACTACACTGAAATTTTAGGTTATATTACCAGATTGAGCTGATCGGTTGGGCTGTTGACCCTTGTGGTCCTGGTCACGTCCGTTACCAGAGTTCTTGTTATAATGCTGTAATGTTAGAACTTGTATCACACGACAACTTAATATTGAAGAATATAATTAAAGGACCTGTTGTTGTTTTTGGAGTGGTTGGCATTGCTATGGTAGTTGTCACTACCGCCACGCCTGTCGGATCCATTACGGTCGTTAGTCTGACCGTGGTTCCTGTAGTTATTCTGCTGAGTGGCCGGCTGGTACCGGTCTCCACCCTTCTGCCTGAAAGATAAAGTTGAATAGAGCGTGATATATAATTGAAAAGTAAAGATATGAGTGAGGCGGTAACTCTTGATGAATGAAGTATACCTATTTTCTAGTCGTTCGAACTCCTCGAACTCGTCCCTGTCCTGAAGTATCTCCAAGCTGCGAGCTGCGTCGGCAACTTGGGCAACATCAGTAAATTTTTCACAGAAGACGGTCGAGATTTGACTTTCGAAGGCCCCATCAAAAGTTCTCGGCTTGTTTCTCAGCAGTCCTAGCAACTGCTCCAAGAAACCAGCCAACCACAGAAAGCGTTGCATAAACTCAGTACTGGTCTTACCTATCCTCTAGCGTGCGGAGTGATAATCCCTATTGAGGTGTTCTTGCTCAGCTCGAGGAAAGAAATGAGTGTAGAACAGCTCCTTGAACTAAGTCCATGTCACCGTGAAAATCCATGTCCCACCTCCATTGGCTTGCCTGTAAGCCTTCCTCCAGGCTAAAGCATCACCCTCATACTTGTAGACTGCCAACCTCGCCTTGTAGATCTCATCGCAACCCATAGCATCGAATATCTTCTCCATATGAGATATCCAGTTCTCAGCATCTAACAGAATATCCGCCTTCTCGAATATACGAGGCTTCTATTTGTTGAAGCGTTCCAGCCATGTGTGAAGTGTGACTTGTGAAGAAGGAGGGGTATTTGCATGCCTTGGTCCAGCTTGAAACTTTGCCCGAATCTCATTGCAGATTTGTGGAAGCATAGTCTGCAAAGCTGCTTGGACAGCTCATCAAGTTCAGCATATGTGTGTGTGTTAACCATCTGATAATTTCAAAGGAAGATAATGATTAATCGGTTAGAAACATAAGGTATTAATGAGAGAACATGAATGAAGTATGACACTATTTACAACAAAGTCTGATAATAACTGGTGTGGACGACTATGATTCACCACAATATTCGAAAGAAAGACATGTGACTAAGTATGGATGACTATGATTCAATTCATACTAGTCAAAACTCGAAAGAAAACATGTGACTAAGTATGAACGACTATGGTTTAATTCATATTAGTCAAAACTCAACAGAAAACAGCAATACATGAAATAAAATTAAACGTCAGTCTCAAAAGATCATGGTGACTACCCACTAGTCACAAGTCAAGGTTTTAGAGCCTACAGGTCGAAACCTTGGCTCTGATACCATAATTGTAACACCCAGTTTGACAAGGTGGTCGTTATATCATAATTATGGCGTGTCATCAAAGCATAACAAGGTAATATGTCTTAAAACATAAATGACCAAAATGAAAGCCGGAATCAAACATCGGCCCCCAAACATAAGCTCGAACATGCATGTTGGGAATTATATTCTTTGAGTTGATATGACAAAATAGATAGGACCTTAATGTAATTTATATATATTGTAACCTTAGTTTCTCTAGCATATAAAGAGAGGTAGGGGTCCTGGTTTATTAACTCATTCCAATACAATGTAAACCAGAGGTGTGCGTGTGTCATCTAGGTGTCAGGTCTTGTAAGACGCCTAGGATAGTAGTTAGCTTATTAGTATTTTATGAGTAAGAAAGCCTTGTTCATAACTTTGATTGTGTTTGTTATTATGTTCCGTTGTGCATTACAATCATTGTTATATATATCCCATATGAGTCTAGATCCTAAGACTCAACAAGTGGTATCAGAGCTTGTTGTCTCTCGATCTGGTTGATCTACAAGGTTTTCATTGTATTTTATTTTATTTGAATGGTGTTACTCCTGATCTAGGGTTTTCCCAACAAACCCTAGATGATTCGAATTTGTTGTTGCTGTTACTATCATGTTGCTGATGGTTATTCGATGGTGTTGTGTTCGTGGTTGTGATGGTGGTCATACTAGTTTTGGTGAGTTGATTCTTGAATCAACGATGAACCCCATATGATCTAAGGTGACCGATGTGTATGGCTGCTTTGATTCTCGTTTTAGGGTTGCGAAACCCTAGGATTGATTGTTGTTACTGCTCAAAACAGATTCATGGTGGCAAAGCATAAGGTTTGGGCAACGGTAAGAATGGCAGGATCAAGATTTGGATGTAGGGTGGTTAAACCCTAGATTCGTGTGGAGTGCTTGCTGTGCTCATCTTTGTTTGAGGTTTTCTGGTCCGTGATCTTCAAAACATGATATGGCAGATCGTTAGGGTTTTATAAACCCTAGAATGCATATTGTTAACCATAAGATTCAAAGCTATTTAGGGGTGATCCGGAGGTCGGGGAGGATAAAACAAGTGTTTAGACATTTTAGAGAGAGAAATATTACAAGGTGAAAGGAGTGTGTGTATTTAGAGAGAGAAAGTGAAACACACAAAATGGGAATCCTCACCCCTCCATGGAAGTATGGAGGGGTATATAGGCTAAAAATGAGTAACTTTGACAACTTGTCAATAGTAGTCCCTCCACGTTTTGCCTATCCGAATTTAATGTAATTCCGTAAATGACGCTCACATTTTAAGGCTAACAATCTTCCCCCAATGTGGAGACATACGAAATTACTTACAATGTTCCTAACAAGTATAAATACAACAAAATAAAGTCTTCCAAGGCGCTTCCAATGCTGAGGATGTCTTTTAATTCTTCTGGTCTTCATAACTTGTACCTCAGCTTGAATCCTCTTTGTCTTTGCTTGTTGTGGAACAATTGTAATATGCATGATTTGGATTAACTTCCCCCCAATTCATGCAGCATGTATTTAAAAAACTTTCTTCATAGACTTCTTTTTGACGAAGTTTCTGAATCAGCTTCCCCCCCAAACCAATATATGTATCTTAAGCAGATTCTGATACTTTGATGTAGTTTGAACAATCTTCTAGCTCATCGGTTTAAGTGCACATCGGAAATTTGTATAAGAACCACACCAAATAACACTGCTTCTATATTGTTTCATGTCGTTTAGGTTTTGGTGATAATCTGTTTGGGGTAACATGCAGGAAATCAGCAACAATTCTTCTCACGCCTGCAAAATACTTCATAAAAATCATATAAAGTGAAGTAGATACCATTCTATGTACACTAATTCCCCCTGGAAGTTGATATGATTACTTCAAAGTACACGATCTTCCCCCATGATGATTTTGAACTCTCAGAAGCATCATTATCGTGGACATCCATATACTCGAGAAGTTCATAGTCTTAAGCAAATGTCTTGAAAGTTTTGGAAGTCATTGAGAAACTTTGAAATATTTTTTTTAGACTATGAAGTACCATTGTCGTTATGAGGCTCATAAATATCCCGTGAGAATTGATTGCTGATTACATCTCTCTTTGTCTAACTTACCAACCTCGAATTCATTCAGCTATTTTTTGTGACCACATGTGAAGTAAACCCGATATTCCAAACTTGAAATTGAAGTACAATCCCCCAAATTTGTTACTTAAGCTTGCACTTATGTCGATTGAAGAATGGTGTAGAAACAAGTCTCTTATACCTCTTGAAGTTATCCACACGAGCAACTGCGTGTGACACTGAGAACTGTAACAAAGCTCCCAAGAATGATAGTAATCCATGTCGTCGACCATCCACCCCTTGATAGTGGAAACTAGATAATTCAAGTCTTAATCATAAATTTTATCGCCCAAGCAAGTCATCAATCGATAGACTGGGTTTGAAGAAAAGGGGTAGAAAACTAGAAGGAAGGATCGATGATGAAATAAGTAGATGCCTTCATGAAATCCCACTTCAATTTCAAATAAAGAATACCAAATTCATTTCGTGATTACTTGTCTTTGTAGAATCAAAACTTGCCGTTGTCGTTTAAGTGAATCTTATATCGGATCGTCTTAGCGTTAAGTGTTTTGTTTTCTTTGATGTTGTGTGTTGTGAATGTCGTTAACTAAAACAAATTATGAATGAAATGTCATTAAGAGACAAAATTTGTCTAGATAACTTGTCGTTAAAGCCCAACGGCAGTCATATGCCCAACTGATGCCGTCGAATTTTTTTCGAAAATATTAGGTTTAAAACCTATAATTTTCTTTGTCTTTGGAGCACTTTCAATTGAAACATAGCGAATACCCGACTTCAAAAAATAATATCATCGTAGCCCAAAACTTCAAAAATTAGCCTAACTCTCGTGTCAGCCTATCAATTTAACTCATAGAAGCCCGACTGCACATTTGTTACTCAGCCCAAATTATTATATCATCACATTGGAACAGTCATGAATATCATCCATCATAAACAAAATTCGGAACCAACTTGCAACCTTTTAAACATTTTGTCCAGGGCCCAAATCAACTAGTGAAATACCCGGTCCATTTTATATACCTAAAAACTAGGTATAAGAAAACGAGTTTAACCCTAGTTTTTCTCATAACAAAAAAATGCAGCCACCAACCTCACTCTTGTTCACTCCGCCTCATCTCATCATCTACCTGATCTCAGCCACCACCTCTTCATACCCACGAACTAACTTAAAAAAAACCACATATCTCTCTTTAGTCATCATCACCACACGAATCACACCAACCTTAAGTGAATGATTATGAAATCGATTCAACAAACACTTATACCCCTTTAGTTAACTCAATCCCATGAAGGAATCAAGTAATTTCAGATCTAAGATCATGAATTTGGTCTCGGGTAGGTTATGATATGATTGATTTGTATTGCATGTCGAGTTTCCGTGATTAACTGAACGAAACAAGGCTAGAGGATAACATAGTAGTTATAACTCTTATCTTATTTTCGGATATAAACGAAAAGACTTTGTCTTTTATAGATCTATGATGAACTCTGTATTTTGTGAATCTTGATCTTAAAAGGTCATAGCTTCTTTAGTTTATAACACGAAATCATTAATCTGAGATCTCTTAAATGATTTGTTTTTCGAGTCTGATGATGATGTGACATGGGTTTGAATAAGATTTGGATTTGTTGAGTATTGGATATGAGGAAGGAATTAGATAAGAGTCGGTTTTGAAAAAGTCTTGGTTTTGCAATGTTTTTATAAGACTTTCGGAATGTTTTTCTCATCATCTGTCGCAATTTTTATGGACCATCAACACCCCATCGCAATCATTTCAGACTGAGTATCCATCACAATAAGTTTCATTCCCCATCGCAATGGTTCCCATCGCAATGGTTCCCATCGCAATGTTCCCCATCGCAATGGTTCCCATCGTAATGGTTCCCATCGCAATGGTTCCCATCGCAATGTGACCATCAGAAGACAATTGTAATATTCGATCGCAAGTAGAAACCCTAAGGTTTTTACGATCGCAATACACGATCGAAATGAGACCCATCGGAAGATAGCCATTGGAATAAGCCATCTGAAGAGGGTTTTGACCATATCTATGTTAACCTCAAAAAAACTGGATCTGATAAGTTTCTTGTCCTTTTATCAACAAAATAATAAAGAAACAACATTCGAGATTACAAAATGACAAGGAACACAAAAAAAATTGATACTAAAGGACTTTATTTTGGACAGTGACATGGACACATGATATCAAATGGACTAAACAAACACCAAAACGTACTGATGACAACCAAAACATACTGGTGACGTGTCTCGGACTGATAAACACTAAACAAATATATCATGACCAATCAACTTAAACAAATAAGCTGTTATAAGCCACAAACACAAAGAAATAAGCAAACACAAACACAAACACAAAACACCCCCGGTTAGCTCTGATACCAATTGTTAACCAAAAGATTCAAAGCTATTTAGGGGTGATCCGAAGGTCGGGGAGGATAAAACAAGTGTTTAGACATTCTATAGAGAGAAAGTAGAGAGAAGTGTGTGAAACTATGAGAAGATTAGATTAAGAGAAAATGAATCAACCAACACCCTTCCTAACATGCTAGGAAGGGTATTTATAGCCTAGCCTACATGTGGCATAATGGGCTATATGTTTGATTGGACCGGGGTTGAGTAAAATGCTTAGTACCTTGAAAGAGGCCTTTTAAGCTAGCCATCAAGCCCGTAATGTCACGACTATTTTAACTAACTATTACAACGTTCTAATAAATGTTACAATATAAACCTATGACCGAAAATTCTTGTTTGACTCAATATTTTGAGGCTAAAAATCTCCCCCAATGTGAGGCCATTCCTCTTTGATATTTGGAGATCAATGGAGATTACGAATTTCGTCACAAATGAGTCTTGAACGTGTAATAGTAGTCTTGTTCCTTCATGCTGTGATCTTTGAGCCTTTGTCGTTGTCTTTCGACTTTGTCTTTAAACTTGAGATCTTCAAATCATTCTTGACTTGTCTTTGCCATCTTGCGATCTTGTGTCTTCATCCACATGCTCATACTTTTCACTATCTTGAAAGCTTACTAACAGTCTCCTTTGAATAAAGGTCATTCCTCTACATTAATTGTTAAGGAAGATTTTGATCATCAGAGTTGCGGAAGTATTTAGCTTTCTTGATTGTTGAATGTCTTTGGACATGAGTATGTGGTTTTGAATCTTTGACTTTGCTGAGTACACCTTAACGCCACCTTCTTGAGACAAAACATAGACACGGACTGAATGGCTTTAACATTCGTCATAAATCGGTAGCGTTTTACCTCCGGTCGGTGAAGACCGTTACACGATATTAAATATCGTACCTATGATTAGGTAGATTCAATTAAGAATCTCCTTGACAGGGTTTTGCGGCAGTACTAACTGTTCTCTTTACTCGACCGTCTCAAAGCAAGAATGCGATCATAAAGAGTGAATCAATTGGATAAATATCCGCTTGATTAAAGTCGTCAATTCAAATTCCTAGAACAAGTTTGATTCATTAAGAATCTTACCATTGTTACTTTCTAGTTGACACAAGCTTGATTCATAAGAATCTCGTAAGTTACCTACAGTAGCGCTGTTTGATGTTGACGCTAGAAGGATTTCCATTCATCAATGTGAATATTAATGAATATCACTTTGAATGTTCTGGCAAGACCATAGAGATATTGCGTAGAAACCTGAAACGAGTTTGAATCAATTTAGAATCAAACCACTGTTGCTTTTCAGTTTACACATGTTCAATTCTAAAAGAATCTTACACATGACCTACCGCAGTGCTGTTTGATGTTAACACTGGAAGGATTTCCACTCATCATTGTGAATACTAAGTAGTATCACTCTGAGTGTTCTAGCAATATCACAAGGATATAGCGTATGACTCTCTTGATCGTCATCCGTGTGTCCTAACGAGATTTGATTGATATTTTGGCTCTAGACTCGATTTGTGTACTTTTGGTGGTCGGAGGCTGGAGCAGATGCCACCTATTTAATATCAACTATCTCGGAGTGAGAAAGTCAATAGAAGTCGTGTTAATCTCCGTGATAATAAAACAAAATTCTTTTGAGAGAAGCCTGAGTCATCTGGGAGGGGTTGTGCATTACATCACTGGGTGCATGATGCGTTGTCTTAATGATGTGTTGACCCGGTTTCTGCCTAAGTTGTATGGAGGGCTAATTTCTTTATACCCTTTATCCCTACATTTCTTTTTCATTCTTCAACCCCTTCAATGCTTACCAAGACATCATTAATAACACCTTGTTGTGATTGTTCCAGTGCTATCATCAGTACTTAGTCGGCATTCAGCTACGTTCACATTCTACTCCATCTTTTCTAAGGACTTCTAATAATCTATTGGATTGTCCCTGGGAAGATCCCCCCGGTTCTGGTTGGATCATAGGACTTAAACCTAACCACCCTTTTGACACCAATAACGTCGTGAATTAAAGATGTTGTGGGTATTTGATCGTAACCATAAACCACTTTAAATTCTAACAAAGTGTTTGAAAAACATTTAACACCTTGCTAGTTTTGTCGTTTCAGAAAAGCCCCCTACACATGTGCATTGAAATGCGAAAGAATTTAAGTAGACATTTTGCACATGTGGGTAAAAGTTAAAGTGATTGAGTCTATAGATCACATTTTAATCACATTCTCTCCCTATCTCTAATATATAAAATCTTTTGATATTAGAGATACCAAATTTGATTAAAATATATTTTGAAAATAGTCTTGAAACTTTTCGGAAAAAAAAAATGTGTCAAACTTAGCATGAATTTGGAACGCTCCCCCCTAAAAAATTGATCCAATTGAATTGTCATTGTGAGGATGTGATCCATATTTAACTTTTTGAGGATAGGAGTTGTTGAACACACAATTTTTGAAAGATTTTGAATAATCATTGAGAAATTCTTGAAAAAATTGTGTTCAACGCTTTTTGAAAAACTCTATTTCTTTTTGGCGAAAAGGTTTTTCTAAAGCATAAACTGGAATTCATTGACTTTGAATGTCTTGACAAATCGACTCAAGTGTAAGAAGATTTAACTTCTTTTGCTGAGGGTAAGCGCACTAAATCGTACACTCCCCCGTGAATATAGATCCGGGTTGCAATCTGAAAGTGATTACCAACCATTGTGTTGAGCTCAAAACGTTGAATGTTTTGTGACAAGCTCAACCCAGGATAGATTGTTCTACCCATTGTTTGAAAAATTGCCCAAAATAGACATTTTCGTTTATTAAAAGTAGAAATGACATGTTTTGAAAAATATTTACAACTTTCATTCGAGCTTTGTGTACACACCCGTGTCGTTATTGAACGACATTTCTAGGTACGTGCATATTATCGATACTGAAAGACTTGTCGAGAAGAATCTTTTTGGATTTTGAAAGACTTTTAAGTTCGTATTTTGCTTTTATGTGTTTTATATTTTTGTATTTTGCTTTTTCAAAGATATTTACAAGTAGATGTTTGATAGGTGAATCAAGCAGGCTTCTTTGCTAGAATCTCCAGTTCTGCTGGAGTCAAACATCTCATACCAATTTGCCTAACGAGATACGCGAACCTCTATTTCGAAAGAGCTTTTGTAAACAAGTCAGCTAATTAGTAATCAGTTCCAACAAAGTATAGTTCAACAATACCTCTTTCAACTTGTTCCTTAATGAAGTGATATCTGACATCAATGTGCTTCGTGCGGGAATCCTGTACCAGATTGCAGGAGATGGCTATGGCCGACTTTGAGTCACAATACATAGGTACTTTACCAAAGTGGAAGCCATAATCCGCGAGTTGTGTTCTCATCCATAGAACTTGAGCACAACACGCATATAGAGACACATACTCCGCTTCGGCTGATGACAATGATGTGCAATCCTGCTTCTTGGAAGACCATCCCACAAGCTTATCTTGACCTAGAAATTGTGCACCACCAGAAGTACTTTTTCGTGTATCAAGACACCTTGCATGATCATAATCTGAATATGCCGTTAGAAAGAAACTGGTTTTCCTCGGATACCAGAGTCCCAAATGAATGGTATTCTTTAGGTACCGAAAGATCCGTTTAACCTCCTTGAGATACTTTTCAGTAGGTCGTGCTTGATATCGTGCACAATAACACGTAGCATGTGATATATCTGGTCTGCTTGCTGTTAAGTACATGAGGGAGCCGATCATTGAACGATATTTCGTTTTGATCTATGGCATCTCCCTCCAAATCAGCATCTAGGGATGTGGTTGATAATGGTGTCCCAACGGGGTCACATGAGGTCATACCATACTTTTTGATTATCTCTTGACAATACTTATCTTGGTTGATAAAGATACCACTTGGGGATTGGTGAACTTGAATTCCTAGAAAGAATTTTAGTTCGCCCATCATAGACATTTCAAATTTTCTGTGCATTACTTTTTCAAACCATTTTGAAAGTTTTGGGTTTGTAATCCCAAAAATAATGTCATCAACATAAATCTACACAAGCAAAATGTCATCCCCGTATTTATAAGTGAACAAAGTTAGATCAATGGAACCTTTTGAGAAACCATTGGATACCAGAAATTTTGAGAGCTCGTCATACCACGCCCTTGGAGCTTGCTTGAGTCCATAAAGTGCTTTGTGGAGACGGTACACATTCTCAGGATAATGAGGATTGACGAATCCTTCCGGCTGCGTGACATAAACTTCTTCCTTCAAAGGACCATTAAGAAACGCCGTCTTTACGTACATTTGATAGACAATAAATCCTTTATGTGCAATATAAGCAAGGAAAATCCTGACTGCTTCCAAATGAGCTACTGGTGCAAATGATTCTTCAAAATTAATACTCTATTTCTGACCATACCCTTTAGCCATGAGCCTAGCTTTGTTCTTGATAATCGTGTTTTCTTCGTCCATCTTGTTTTTCCAGACCCATCGAATATTTAAAGGAATTACATAGTATGGTCTATCAACAATTTCCCAGGCTTTAAGTCTTTCAAATTGGAGAAGTTCATCTTGCATCGATTCAATCCAAGCATGATCAGCCAAGGCTTCTTTGATATTTGTTGGTTCAGCTTTACTCACGGCGAGTGCGAACATACAAACATCACTATCGGTTTCAAGTTGTCGTCTTGTACGAACGAGCTGTGAAGGGTTTCCAATTACTTGAACCAAAGGATGATCTCAGGTCCAATGATGTGTTGAAGGATGTCGTTGGTAAAACGTATGCATATTTGACGGATCAACATGGCGAGTAGAAGACTCCAGTTTCGTGTGTCGATGTACCGAATGGGTTGATAAAGTCGTCTTCGTCATTTAATGCATAGTCTGCTTGATTTCTGTTCTCTGGAGCAATGACAGTAGTTGTGGATGTTGTAGGAGCGGTTGTTGATGTGATATTCCGAGGAGGGAAATCTACAGCAACCCGTGTTGAAGTAGATAAAGTTGTATCTTTTTGTTGACGATGGTCGGTATCATTAGTCTTATCATGAGTGACAGCGGAAGCCTTCGATACAACTTGTTTCTCCCCCGTGAAATATTCATCATACATTGGTCCATATAACATTTCCAACTCTTCAATTGTCGTGTTGACTGTCATATCTGCTCTTGGAACATTTCCTTGAACCAGCTTTGAACTTGACGGTTCATTGCTGTGGTCTTAAGTTCCGAGTTCCGTGCGGTTGTGAACAGAAGTCGTTTGTTGTTGTGGATCAGGACTTAAATTGTTTTGTTCAAGTGCCATTTCTTTTAATTCATCAAATCGGATGTGAATAGTCTCGACTATCAATTTTGTTCTCTTGTTGTACACTCTATATCCCTTAGACTAAGTTGCATATCCTATAGAATACATGCATCACCTTTCTCTTTCATCTTATCCAAATTTTCACCATCTCGTATAATGTAACAAGTACATCAAAAAATGTGAAGGTGTTTGAGTGAAGGTTTTCGATCACAAATTATGTGATATGGTGTCTTTTCATGTCTTGGGATAATTAAGAATCGGTTTTGTGTGTAGCATGCGTTTGACACGACTTCGGCCCAAAGGAATAGTGGTAATTTTGAAGCGGATAATAATGTTTGAGCAGCCTCAACTAACATACGGTTTCGTCTTTCAACAACACCGTTTTGTTCGGGTGTTCGAGCAATAGATGTTTCATGTTTGAGTTGAATTCAAAAATTCTGTGCCTCTGTCAGTACGAACCACTTTTACTTGAGCTTGAAGACCACGTTGTATCAGTTTAAGGAAGGTAATGAGAACTTCAGGTGTTTCATCCTTGGACCTCAAGAAGTGAGTCCATGTGTACCGTGGGTAATCATCGACAATTACCATAACATATTTCTTCCCATTGATACTTTGAACACGCATGGGACCACACAAATCTATATGAAGAAGATCTAATCGTCCTTTAGATCTTGGTGTAGTCTTTGTCCTAAAGGTACTTCGTTTAGCTTTACAAATCTCACAAGAAGAACAAAGATGATCTTTGACGAATTTCAAGCTTGGAAGACCTCTCATAATATCTTTCTTGGAAAGCAAGTTGATGGTATCAAAGTTGAGATGAGAAAGACGTTGATGCCATAACCATGCCTGAGTCGTTGAAGCTTTAGCCATGAAGCAAATTGGAGTTGTAGAAGTTGTGTATTGTAGTGAAATTGTGTAAAGATCCGTACTCCGTGAACCGGTGAGTTAATCATTGCCATCATAATCACGAACAAAACATGTTTTCTTTCTGAAAGCAACTTCCAAATCTGCATCATAGAATTGACCAACCGAGAAAAGATTGTGATTGAGCCCTTCAACGTAGTATACCCTTTTTATAGTGATATTCCCCTGAACCAAATCTCCATATCCTAGGATCGGTGCAAATTGATCATTTCCGAATCGGACCGTACCCAGGAACTTCTCCACGAAGTTAATTAGAAGCTTGAGATTCCCCGTCATGTGCTTCGTGCATCCGGAGTCCAGTATGAAGATAATTATTTGTATCACCTGCAGAAGAGTTAGAACACGATAGAGCATTTGCTAAATTGGATACCATAGTAGTTGTGATTGTAGAATCATTAGTGTCCTTAGCAACATTTAAAGGCATACTAACACTTGTCGTCACATTTTCTGTCCTAACTTTAGGCATCCATTTATATCCCGGAGGACTGATGTTTGAGTTTTTGTATACCCTTTAGGAAAAGAGTACCAAAATAGGGTAAGCACGACGATTTAGGAAAACCGTGTGTAAATGACCCTAAAGTGAGTTCGTTCTCGAGGAGGCTAGTGCTTTGTGTAATGAAATGATTATCTTTGTGATTTTATTGTTATGAGAAAAGGAAATAGAAAGGGGACGAGAAGAGAATGGCGGTTACGATGACGGATTACACTAAGACGAAAAGGTCGTTCACGTAAAACCGTAAAAAGCACCAAATTAAAAATTAAACCTAAAAATTAATTAAAAGTTAAAACTAAGTCTAAAATAATATAAATAAGAATAAAAATTCAACAAAAATATTTTAAAACCTTTAATTAATTAAATATTAAATTTTAAATGCTAATTAAAGCCCTAAAATCAAATATGATTAACAAAATGTCCAAAATATTATTTTATTGAACTAATAAGTTACTTATATTATTTATAGACTAAAAAGTATTTTTCCTAAATTTTAAAAACTATTTTTCTATTTTTAAAACACTAAAAACTATTTTTAAACTAAAATAATCATAAAAAATAATAAAATAATGCTAAAAATATTTGACAATTTTAAAAATCCTAATTTATACTAAAGAACAGTAGAAAAATGAAAAAGTTTGAAAAATATAAAGTTTTACACTAAAAGACAAAACAATTTGAAATTAAACCTTAATTAAACTAAATTAATTCTAAAAATTAAATAAAAAGTGAATAGTAAAAACTTTTTAAACTAAAAATCTTAAAATCTTTTTCTAAGTCTATGAAAATTTTTGAAACTGAAAAATTATAATGTTTGTCACTAAAAGACAAAAACAAAAATTAAAAAGCAATTAAAAATAGCTATTTAATCTAAAAAATATCAAATGAACAGTAACATAGAAATAAATTAAACTGAGAAATCCAAAATAAAATAAGAAAAATAATGAAAAAAGTTTGAAAGCCTAATTCCTATTTTGAGGCACTAAAGACAAAAAATGTTAAAACTGATAGTGACATTTGAACTTGTTTTGTCCAGTAGCAAAGCAGTGGTAACCAATGTGCTAGCAGGGGGAACTTAGTTCCCACTGTTCGTGCAATTTGTAGGTCTGTGGACCTTTAAGCTTAGGAAAGCTTATTTGAGAGCTTATATTTGGGAAATAAGGCACCCCCACACTCATAGAAGTGTGGGGAGTCAGATTATAGCAAAAAATAACCAGATCCAACACATAAAAATCACACAAATGGCACAAATAGTTTACTGATAAAGGGTAATATTTCTGATGAACAGTAACTTTGAACTAAAATGCACAAATACGAATTTCAAGAGCCAAATACTTGCATACAAGCTAACCAAATGACTTATAACTGATTAGCAACCCTAAACAGACCTATGATCTAACAGTCAACAAGATTGAAGGCACAAATTTCACAAAACAGGCATGCAATGGGGCTTACTGTTTTTGAGCTATATGAACCAATATTTGATCATGCAAACTTGTTTTAAAACCTACCAATCTGAAACCTTATGACTAAATAAGACCCTAGCTAACAAGTAAAGTGAACCTAGACTGATTTTAACACCAAATGCTGTCACAATTTTTAGTTAAAACCCACATCCAAACACTCCTTTATTTTTCAGAAACTCAATTTATCAAACTAATTGCTAACAAATCCTACCCAAACTGTTTATAACTTAATCTAACATGCATATAAACCCTAAATCAGCAATATCAAACAACAAAATCAAAAATTTGGACAAGAACTCACAAAATCACATAAATCTCAATAAAATCTAAAAAAATGGAAAAAGGGGTTCAAGCCATACCAAGCTGCTGACTTCCTAAATCAGTTTACTTTGGAGCTTATGGAGAGCTTATGAGAACTTGTAGAGAGTGGCTGTTGATGGAATCCACAATGGACCCAAGCCAAAAAATATCTTCAAATATTATAATGAAAATGCAATGATGAATGAATAGAGGTACTTGCTTCTTGCAACCTGCACACAACACAACCAACCAGGAAATAAACACAAGTAGCAAAGGCTACAAGCTTTTGGCTTGTAGCTTTTGCTACAGTAAACTGTTAAAAAGAATAAGGACACGATTTTTATGAAAAATCTTGGAGAAAACTTGAAATCCAACTTTCTGAAACCTTTGATAACCACTTAAACAAAACCTTGGAATAACCTTTTTGATTCCACTTTCACTTCCTCAAAAAGACTTATCCAAGTTTATAAAATAATTTCTCAAAAACCTTTAAAACTGAAATTCTGAAAACCTTGGAATTTCAAGAACAAAGTGGATAACTGGAACTCAGATTCTAGACAACCTTAACACCAACTTTTATAAATCATAAAAGAAATTATATTTCAGTATTTCATAAAAATACCAACTTTATATTTAATAAAAAGGAATTACAAGAAAATTGCTAGAAACTGGAACAAGCTCATTCACATGTTGAATGATGCTTATATACTAAGCTATAGAAAATTCTAGATACTAAAACCCTAGCTAACTGAATTTCCAAGAAAGCCCTTGGTCAATGGTCTTCAAAATCGTCAAAATGGAGTCATGTGACTGAAAGTGATATGCAAGCTGTCTTGTTTGATCTTGGACGTCCATTTGGAGTAGGGAACAAGTAAAATCATTTGGGGCATTGATCATGTCCCCTTGTTGGGTTTTGTGTGAAAGAGACGGGGCAGGGGAATCTTGGGGGTGTCATATGGGTTGGTTGGGATCAATTTTGTGGGTGGGTTTAGGATGAGAAAAAGGTTAATTAAGGATCTGGAGAAGCTAAACCAAAACCCCTTTGTTTTTGTCGTAATTGAAACTGGGTTTAATTAGGGTTTATGGGAGGGTGTTTAATCTATTTTGGGAAAAGATTAGTTTAAATAGGTGTTTAAGAGGGAAACTTATAACTGATTTAAATATCAGTTATTAAGTTTTGGTGGAAGGTGACGTGGGAGGGAGGGGTGATCTGATTGGTTGAGGGGGAGTGGAGGGTGACGTGTCGAGTGGTGAGTGGGTGATGGTGGTTTTGCTTTCTGGGCAAAAACAGCCCCCAAAGTCCCTTTGTCTTGTCACTTTGTAATAAATAGCCAAAAACCCAATTTCCTTTGTTATATAAGTTTGGGCAGCTTGTCAAATTTGGCCCAATCACTTTGCAAACTTGTTTCAAGGACTTCTTTTGTAATTTCTTCATTATCCAAGGACTAAATTTGTACATACTTGATATTTTAGGGACCCACAAGTAATTTTGAGGATTTACAGGGGTATAAAATGACAAGTCTTCAAACATTGAGAGACCAATCTTGTATTTCTTCAATTCTTCAAGGGTTGTTTTGGAAATTCTTGATTCGGGTCCGGTTCATTATGCGGCTTCGTTTCCCGTGTTCGTTATTGACTGATTCTTGTGATCTTTTTGTCTTTTCCTCAATATCCGTACCTAAAATACACAAGCAACAAACACGAGCATATATTTGGCATTTTTAATAATATTTAATGCATTTTAAGCCCATTTTGGACGATGAGACTATGTATAAAAGCAGTCTCATCACTCCCCCATACTAAACCATTGCCGTGCCCTCACGCAATGCTAGAATAAAGTATCGTAGCACCTCGAAATTTCATTTTTATTCACTTTATTGAATGATAAACTAGCTACACTACTACTATTACTACTACTTGTGTTTTAGACATAATGTATGATTTTCATCGCAAAATGGGACGTTTAGGTTCATAGAATAAGAACACGTGAATGCTTCGTTAGAAATAATTTCATTGTCCTCGATTTTCACCCTAATTCCATGCCAAGCGTGCAACAAGATCATTGTCATTATAAGTTAGTAATGCTAACACTACTCATATGCCCTAATCACGTATTTATCCTCCCATTATTCCTAGGTTGTATCTCTTATATTTTATTTTGTCTTGAATGTTTCACGAGGATACATTGTTCGACTTATGCGATAATAGAGATTTAGGTCTAAAAATAGAGTCCTAACGGTGTAACCAAGACCATCAAATCAATAACCCCTCCCAATAGACAACGATGTCAAAAAATTAAGTTGACAAGAAGAATCGATAACACGGTTTTATAACGGTTTTGAACATGAGACTTATTACCAAGACTTTTATACGCCCCCTAACGGAAGGGCCTTATTATCTTTAGTTTACCTCCATCTTTTATTCAACTTCGCCATGAAGCTTTTATTATGACTTCGGTCTTGCCTTGCCTTTTATTATCCGCCTCATCGGTGGTTTTATTAGCCAAAGACGTATATCCTCACGCTAAGGCGAATTTTGGATCTTTAAAGCTTCGAAGATTAAGGCTTGATTCACTTTCAATTTTGCATAGATTTTTCGGCCTTGTGGGGCTTCAAATTGTTTGCTTGATTTAGGTGAGCACTTGAAATCTTATTATTGGGTGAAGCTTTTGATTATTTGGGTGCCAATACTTCAAAACCGTGACGCTGGCGATACCTTAATGTCTTCCCAATTTAATTACACGGAAGCTACTAGAAAAGACTAGAAACCCAACAATCCTAACTAAACCGCTAAGTCAATATTTATTAAGCAAAAAATATTTACATGCGAAGGGAGAATAAGCAAACAACGAGAACACATAAGTTTTTTAAAGAATACGAGTACTCTACGTTTAGCATAGTAACTTATAATTAACCCTATCATTTCTCGTCCTCATTTAAGAGACTTAGCCTAATGAGAAGTTAAGGAATCAAAGCTAAGTGCTCAACACGCACGGTCGAGTAAAAAATTACTCTTATTCTCGCCATCGGAAAACCTACATTCGTGTCTTCAAACACTTATAAAACATGAGAAAAATTTTAAAATTTGGCCATTTTTAGCCTTATTTTGCAACAAAAACGATAAACAAAAAGATAAACTTTGGAAAGCGTGAAGGTTTGGCAAGGCAAGTATCTATTCACCCCCCATACTAAAGTTAAACATTGTCCTCAATGTTTCGAGTCTAGGGGTGCAAACACCCCCATACTAGAGACGTAGTCGAATGCCTAATCTAGCATGGAAAGGGGTGTAACCGTTAAATTAATAGCCGTTTATGAAGTGTGCTAAAAACCTAAGGTTAGAACATCAAAGGATATATCATTTGGATATTGAGAAAGTCTTCAAAGCAAACGATCGAGTGCTCCCATAAAACGAACACGAGAGGCTCCAATCGTGAAGATCATGATCTAAAAACCACAATTCACAAACAACCACGGAACAAAGGTTGGAAGGGCACAAATCCCCTCACATTAAACTAATTAGAAAGAAATAATATGTACATGGATAAGCATGGGTTTCCCCCACGAGGCACCTTGTTTTTGATAACCAAGTCAAAAGCTTGACTCGAATCCCCATAAATGTGATCATTTAGGGATTATCTTGGTATGGTCAATTTTTAGTGGGGCTTACATGATAAACAAGGCCCAAAAACAACCGGTATTAAGGACTAAGTCCTTTGATGGTGCAAAATACCGGGATCTAAGATGGCGTTCTCGTTTTCATTGGAAAAACAAATCAACGCCACTTCATCCTGTGTCAACACAAACCCAAAGGGTTTCAAGAAAATAGATGAGAAGAAATAGAAGGGTGGGACAATGGGTAAGTCATAAAAACCATGAGCTACTCGAGGTAGACTCACACCAATCAAATAGAAAGATTTTCCATTTATTGCATCGGTGGAAGACCGAGATTTCCCTTTATAAGCAATTCCGGGATCAAATATCTCGTCCTCGGTGGAGAAAGGGAGGGAACATAAGGGGCTTTCCCCACACTAGGTCCACACAAAGCATCGTCAAAAGGAGAAGACGAGCTTGTAGCACTCAAAACACGAGGTGATGATGGAGTTAGTATTGTAGAAAAATGTTTTAAATCCAATTTAAAATCTTTCCCTTTTTCATCGTTTAAACTCTCCTTATGAAAACCCGACTTAATTATGTCAAAAATATTTGGTGTTTCTAAAACAATGTTAGTCACACTAAAAATTCTCACATTTGAAAACCGTTTTGGTTTAGGTGGTGGTAAGTTCTCAAAACGTTTGTCAACAAAGAAAACTTCCCCATCGGGATCAACATATTCATCATCCGAAGAATCATTCATGATTGGAATCGTAGGCTTAACACTCTTAACCTCCACCGGCGGAGGGGACGGAAAATCGTTTTTATCATCAACTCCTAAAACTCTTTTTGAAATCCTTTTGCAGATGTTTTTGATGGGACTAACATTGTTCAAAGACGTGATAGAGTACACATGAGAAAGTGTGGAGTTTTGAGTTGCATTTATGACGAGTTCCTCCTCATTGAAACGAAGAGTGATTTTCCTAGCATTCACATCGATAAGTGCTCTCGAGGTATCCAAAAATGTTCGACCTAAAATTAGAGGAACTTTAGGATCGATGGGGATGTCAACAACGATAAAGTCTACAGGATAGTAGAACTTTCCAACTTTCACGAAGACGTCCTCGGCTACTCCATAAGCTAGAATCGTAGAATGATCGGCCATCTCGATTGACATTCTTAAAGGAGTGAGATTGGGAAGATTGAGCGACTTAAAAATATCAAGAGGCATCAAATTAATACTAGCACCAAGATCGGCCAAGGCGTAGCATTCTTCCATATCTTGTATAGCACATGGGATTAAAAACTTGCCGGGATCACCGACTTTTTGAGGTATGAGGCTAAGAGAAACCGAAGAACAACTAGACTACTTTTGCAATTTCTCTTTGTTATTCAGCATACTTTTAAAGTTTGCGGTTGTAACACCCCATTTTGGAAATGGAAATATCATAGTAATTATGGCGTGTCATCAAAGCATACAAGGTAAAATGTCTAAACATTACTTGACCATATAAAGGAAAATACCGGAATCAAACATCGGTAGTCCAAAAGTAAGCTCATCACACACAAACATAGTATAGTAAAGGAAAGGACTAAACAATGTCCAAAGCATAAGTATCAAAAGAAAGGAAATGCATAATGTAAAGAAGGCTAGACAGCTTCCAGTCCATATGCACGTACTCTTAGTGTCTACGAGCGTCCCTGAGTACCTGCCGTTTTGGGAACATAGAAAAGGAAAACGGCTGAGCAATACGCTCAGTGCACGGATGTACAATAAAGCATGAATAGGATAAGCATATAACATAATAACAGCGGAAGAAAACTAAGTCCCGAGTAACCTGGTTAAGTCTTAATAAAACTGGTTTTATAGTTTGAAAGTCATATGTTTATCTTATAAAAATTGTTTGTCATATTTTACCATTAGCCAATATAGGTCATGAAAATCCACCGTGCATGAATAATTGGAGGGGTGACCTCATCATGCAAATTAGAGGGGCTGCCTCTAATTTAATATACTGGTTTATGGGTAGGAGGGATCAGCTTCTTGTGAAGGATGCAAGGCACACACCACATTCACCATGTAATCCTGAATAAAAACATGTAACTAGGATGCACCCATACGCCCCACATGATAAATATAAATAAATGGCCAAAAGCTGAAGGGACGCCACGAGCAATCACTCCGCCGTGGTGAAGTCATAACATTAGTGCCTCTAATGTTATGGTTATGGTACCTCCATAACTAGGTGAAACTGGTCATGCATGTATATGGCTATAGGTAATCATAATTAAACATAAGCAATCAAACTCATAACTTATACTACGGGAAAATAGTTGGCTGCATACGGGGAATCCTAATAAGGAAAGAATGTCCATACTGAAAGGACGGGAATCCGTACCTTATGTCCAGTGAACGAGAAAGACGAACTGCGAGAATCCTACTTCCGAATCACTAGTGCTACATAAATACGTACATGAAATAAGTATCTGCTTACTAAATACATAGCTGGTTTTATGTCATGTCTTAGCTTATTTTATGTGTTCTTACTATGTTTTACTGTTTAAAGCCTTAAACTGTATTAAATCTTATATTCTGTTTAATCTGATTAAGTATTTCTGGTATTTCATGTGTTATTATACTTACTGTGTAATAATAAGTAACTTTCCAAAAATAGCAGGTTTCCTAATATTGAAAGTTTCCAAAAATAGAAAGTTTCCAAAAATAGAAAGTTACCAAAAATAGAAAGTTTCCAAAAATAGAAAGTTTCCAAAAATAGAAAGTTTCCAAAAATAGATTTACTGCTTAAAATAGATAAGTTTCTAAAAATAGAAAGTTTCCATAAATAGATTAGCTGCCTTAATTAAATAAGTTTCCATAAACAGATTAGCTGCCTTAAATAAATAAGTTTCTAAAAATAGCTGGTTTCCATAAATAAATTAGCTGCCTTATTTAATTAAGTTTCTAAAAATAGAAAGTTTTCATAATTAGAAATAAGCTGGTTAAATAAGCTAAATATATAAGCCTAAGTGTTTTCATGATTATTTTCTAAGTCATTTGATATATTGTATAGTTTAATAATTATTTCATGTAATTTAATTAAACTATAGGTTATAATATTTAATTAAAGTATAACATGTTTTTAATTAAATATATCAAATACTTAGGTTAAAATATATATTATTAAATATTAATAATATAACCTAAGTCATGTTAATTAATTAATTATATCCATAGTTTTTAAAATAATTAATTAATTATAAGTCTTAAATATTAATACTTAGGTTAAAATAATTTCATGATCATTTAATATTAAATAACCTAAGTCATGTTATTAAATTAATTACATCATTTATTAATTTAATTTTTTTAACATAACTTCATAAGCATAAAAAAAAACTAGCATACACCATGAACCGGATCTAAGCTTATAAACATGAACCGAACATGAATCGACACCGTACCCCGAACCAACTCGGGGTACCCCTTGCTGCCGTGGGACCCACACGCACCAACCAAGACCATAAGGTCTTGGTGGTGGTCGGCTTGGCAAACCGAAACCCCCCCCGGGGTCGGTTGTAGCCTGCGGCCAAAACAAAACACCCCTTAAAACGACCCTTTAATTTAATTAATCATCAAAACATGTTAGATCTATGATTAATTAATATGTTTTTATAAAAACATCACATGTTCATAATTAATTAAAAGATTTAATTAAAAGAAAAGGTTTAAAAAGGTTTTACCGTATTCGTGGATCAAGAGAACGAAGAACAAACACGAACAATCAACAAATCTTCTAGATCAAAGATCAAAGAATCACCTTGTATGGTGATGTATGGGTGGCGGCACAAAGAACAAGGGAGGAAAGGGTTTTAGGTTTTTCTTGAAATATTCTGTAAAGTGTTTTTGAGTAGTAAAAATTAATTAACCCCCCTTTAGTAAAAGTTGACAATGGGCTTGGCCCATTGTCCTTGTTTGGCCGCGGGTAGGAACCCCCCACATGGGGTTCCCGTACCTTGTTCCGTGTCTCGTTATTTAGTTACTCATTTGTGTTTATTTAAGTTCGTGTTTTAAATATTCTCGTTACGTAAATACCGTGATCTAATATATTTAATTACGCTCGTAATAAATATATATACGTAATTAATAATAGTTCGTGTTTTAATTACGTTCATGATTTCATGATCGCATGTTCGTGATTAATTATTGTTAAATAATTATTTCGTGATCGTGCATATAAAATACTTATCGTGTTCTAACACGTACGTAATACGTAAACTCCTAACACGTAATCGTAATCATGCTATATTAGGAAAGTTTAAACTAGTACGTACGATCCTAAGGGTATTATGCATGGTAAAAGCATGCGGGTTTTACAACTCTTCCCCCCTAAAAAGAATAATTCGTCCCCGAATTATAGATAAAGTAACTAGAAAAGAAGAACATACCCGAATTCAAAATATGAAATGAGGATAAGAAGCCCGGATAGACTCCTCCGTTTCCCAAGTGGCTTCCCGCTCGGTATGATCCCTCCATAGAATTTTGACGAATGGAATCGTCTTCTTTCTCATGACTCGTTCTTGTCTGTCAAGAACTCGTTCGGGTTCATCTATAAAAGTTAGATCTTCACGAATATGTTCCAGTGGATACTGAACCATGTGAAGGGGATGATACTGGTACCCTCTGAGTAAGGACACATGAAACACATTGTGCACATGCGAAAGCTGCGGAGGTAACGCCAATCGGTAAGATACTTCACCGACTCGTTCAATGATATCAAACGGTCCGATGAAACGAGGACTGAGCTTCCCTTTAATCCCGAAGCGTCTAACACCACGTGCCGGCGAAACCTTAAGGAAGACGTGATCTCGTACGTTAAAGTGTAAATCCCTACGATGCTTATCGGCGTAACTCTTCTGACGTGACCGTGCCTCCTGAATTTTCTGCTTAGCTACTGCGATCTTCTCATTCGTCATCTCTATGATTTCTGGTCCTTCGAGTGTTCGCTCGCCAACCTGATCCCAGCAGATTGGGGCGCGACACTTTCTGCCATACAACATCTCAAATGGAGCACATTTGATGCTTGCGTGCCAGCTGTTGTTGTATGCAAACTCCACCAAACAGATGTATTCGTCCCAATTACCCGTCCATTCCAACGCACATGACCTCAACATATCTTCCAATGTCTGAATGGTTCGCTCCGACTGTCCGTCCTTTTGAGGATGAAAAGCCGTGCTAAGCTTAAGTTGTGTACCCCAAGCTTTCTGTAGACTTTTCCAAAAGCGCGAAGTGAATCGAGGATCTCTGTCTGAGACGATGCTGGATGGTGCACCGTGAAGTCTCATGATCTCTCGTCTATACGTATCTGCGAGTTTACTTACCGGATCTTCCTTGCGGATCGGTAAGAAATGAGCTGATTTGGTAAGTCGATCAACGATAACCCAAATTGCATCGTGCTTCCTTTTGGTAGGCGGAAGACCGGTAACAAAATCCATGGTGATTTTGTTCCACTTTCACTCTGGAATATCTAACGGTTGAATGAGACCGCCAGATCGTTGATGCTCGATCTTAACCTGCTGGCAGGTAAGACATTTGGAGACGTAAGTGGCCACATCCTGTTTCATACCACTCCACCAAAAGTACTGCTTGATGTCATGGTACATTTTAGTCGAACCAGGATGTATCGAGAATGGGGAGCTATGAGCCTCAACTAACAAAGCTTCCCGAAGTTCTTGGTCATCAGGAACACAAAGTCTAGTGCCCTGCCATACGATACCATCTGCATCTACTCTGAACTCTGTCTGCTTCTCCAAATTCTGTACTATCGCCCAGATTTCTCCGTCATCCTTCTTAGCTTCCTTGATCTTAGATAGTAACTCGGGTTCTACTCTAAGATTAGCCCAGTAACCATGCTGTCCACGTACCATGATCTTGATGTCTAGTCGCTCCAAGTCTCTGATGACTTCCTCTTTGATTTTAATGCCGTTGATCATTCCGGACTTCCTGCTAAGAGCATCTGCTACTACATTTGCCTTTCCGGGATGATACTGTAGATTAATGTCATAATCCTTCAACAGCTCTAACCATCTCCTCTGCCTCATGTTCAATTCACGCTAAGTGAAGATATACTTCAAGCTCTTGTGGTCCGTGAAAATGTCACATGATTCTCCATATAAGTAGTGTCTCCATATCTTCAATGCAAACACGACTGCAGCAAGTTCCAGATCGTGCGTGGGGTAATTTTCTTCATAAGGCTTAAGCTGCCGTGAAGCGTAAGCGATCACTTTCCCATGTTGCATGAGAACACAGCCAAGTCCCTTCCCCGATGCATCGCTGTAGATTTGAAATCCACCCGTACCAGATGGTAGAGTAAGAATAGGTGCAGATACTAGCTTCTGCTTCAGGTCTTCAAAGCTCTTCTCTCGATCTTCAGTCCAGACGAATTTCTCCCCTTTCCGCATCAGTTTGGTCAATGGTAGTGCTAGGCGGGAAAAGTTCTCCACGAACCTACGGTAATAGCCAGCTAAGCCTAAGAAACTGCGGACTTCCGTCGCTGATGTCGGCCTTGGCCACTTAGTGATGGCCTCAACCTTCGCTGGATCCATTATGATTCCTTCTGCTGATACAATGTGACCTAAGAATGCCACCTTGTCTAACCAGAACTCACACTTGGAGAATTTAAAATACAGCTGCTTCTGGCGAAGAATCTGTAGTACTGTACGAAGATGGTCTTCGTGTTCCTCCTTGAACTTTGAGAAAATCAGGATGTCATCGATGAAAACAATGACGAATTTGTCAAGAAATTCATGGAAGATTCTGTTCATCAAATCCATGAACACTGCTGGAGCATTTGTCAGGCCAAATGGCATAACTACAAACTCGTAGTGGCCATAATGAGTACGAAAGGCAGTCTTAGCGATATCCTGCTCCTTGACCCGTAGCTGACGATAGCCTGACCTAAGATCGATCTTGGAGAAGTGTTTGGCCCCTTGGAGTTGGTCAAACAGATCGTCAATGCGTGGCAGTGGATACCTATTCCGAATGGTGATCTTGTTGAGTTCGCGATAGTCTATGCAAAGACGCATACTGTCGTCCTTCTTCTTAACAAACAAAACCGGTGCGCCCCATCGCGATGCGCTCGGTCGAATGAAACCTCGTTCAAGAAGTTCTTGTAGTTGATCCTTCAAATCCTTCAGCTCTATGGGAGCCATGCGATAAGGAGCCTTGGAGATTGGTTCAGCTCCTGGAACCAGTTCGATACTGAATTCCACTTCTCGTGCAGGTGGTATGCCCGGAAGTTCTGCTGGAAACACATCTTGGAATTCTGACACTATTGGTTGATCCTGAATCGATGGAGACCCAGCATCCATGTCGTGAACCGTAGCTAGATAACACTCGCAGCCATGTGACAGTAGTGCACACGCTTGCAGGGTGGATATGACTTGTACAGACCGTCCGGGTATGAACCCATTATGAATGTACTCTGGTGCATTGACATCACCGAAGATAACTCGATATGAATGGCAGTCTATGGTAGCATGATACTTGGATAGCCAATCCATGCCCAAAATCATGTCGAAGTCATTCATGTCCAGCGGAAGTGCGTCGACAGGTCGAACCTTATCATCAAATTCTAAGGGAAGACTCTTGTATACATGGGTGATTAATACAGAGTCCCTCAAAGGCGTGGAAATAGTAAGCCTATTTTCTAGTGGCAAGGGAGGCATCCTAATGTTCTTAGCATAAGCAGTAGAAATAACCGAGTGAGTAGCACCCGTATAAAAAAGAACACATGCAGCGCGACCATACATATACAAGATTCCAGTGATGGTACCTGTAGACTTGTTGGCCTGGTCTCGAGATGTCGTGTAGACATGCCCGGCAGTAGGAGGCGGCTTGGTATCAGCATGTCCCGATGTACCCTCCATCTCGCCCTTACGGCAATCCTTCATAATATGGCCAGGAAGACCACACTTGAAGCACGCATCGGTATTACGGCGACATGGTCCTGGATGCCTACGGTGGCAAGTAGAGCAAAGAGGATGAGTGTATCCTCCAGCAGGTGCTCTGGCTGGCTGAGGACCTGATAAAACATTTTCATAAGATATGGTAATTGGGTACAAAGGTCAACGCGGATAATCGTAAGATTGAATACCAGTGATAGCTGGACGGCTAGGCTGCGAACCTCTCTGGTTCTGGTCCCTACCGTTTCCATGGTTCCTGGTAGAAGTTTGCTAAAGTGTCAGAATATGAGTTATAACATAAAACATAAGGAATTTCGTAAGTATTAGGACCTGCTGTTGTTGGAGTGCCCGGCGTTGTTACGGTAATTGTCATTACCGCCACGCCTATCCGTAGCAGAACGGTCGTTAGTCTGACCGTTTCCCTTGGGCTGATGAGGCTGCTGTTGAGTAGCCGGCTGAGACCGGTCCCCAGTTTTCTGCCTGGAAGATACATTTAAAGAGATGAATAATTGACATATGGAAAGTATACGGATTTGTCACCGCTTGAATACGAATGTTTTACCTCTTGTCGGGTCTTTCAGCTTCCCCGAACTCATCCCTCTCCTGCAGCATCTCCAGTTTTCGTGCTGCATCGGCCACTTGTGCTACAGTGTTGAACGTAGCACACACCAGATTGTTTGCGACCGATGTGCGAAGAGCCCATCTGAAATGATGTGCCTGCTCTTCAGGAGTACCTGCTGCCGCACCAAGGAAACCAGCCAAGCGAAGAAAGCGCTGCATAAACTCGTTGCTATTCTCCCCAGCTCTCTGTCGGATCCCATGGTACTCTCTCTTGAGCTTGTCCTGCTCAGCCTTGGGAAAGAACTGCTCCATCACCCTGTCCTTGAACTGAGCCCAAGTCAAACCAGCAACCCACTCATCACCACCTTCAGATTGCATCAAAGCTAACTACCAATTGAGTACATCGCCTTCGAACCGATTGCATGCCAACCTCGCCTTGTATGCGGGGTCACAGCCCATAGCGTTGAAAATATTCTCGATGTGAGCCAACCAGCTTTCAACATCGTTGGGGCTATCTGTCTTCTCAAAAGCTCGAGGGCGGAGCTTGTTGAATCTCTCCAGCCATACTGCTAATGTCACTGGAGGAGGAGGAGGAGGTGGCTGATTGTGCTGCTGATTGTTGGCAGCTTGAACTTCAGCCCGGATGTCATTCCTCAGTTGAGGAAGCAAGGCTTGCATGGCAGCCTGAATTGCAGCATTGAGCTGCTCCTGTTCGCGTGTGAGAACCATCTGACAGTATAACATAAAACATATGATTAAACAGTTCAAAACATAAAAATATAAATATATACATAAAAAAATTTATACTAAATTTTCACGAGAAAAATTTTATGCAAGAAAATTTTGTGTATGAATGCATGATGCAGTTTTATGAAAACTTTTGTATGCTCGAGAGTGAACGCCTCTGGTCAGTTCACCCAAAACAAAAGACATAGCGAGGGGACGCCTATGGGTCGGTCCCAAATCTAAAAGTTTCGATAAAACACATGCGACTAAATAGGGCCAGTCCTGTACCAACCATTACTTAGTCAAAAACCCTGCAACAATGACATGTATATGTATGCTTAAAAATGATGAATGCATGAAAACAACTGTCAGTTCTAGGAAGACCGTAGTGACTACCCACTAATCACAGGTCATATTTGAGAGCCTACAGGTCGAAGCCTTGGCTCTGATACCATAATTGTAACACCTCATTTTGGAAATGGAAATATCACAGTAATTATGGCGTGTCATCAAAGCATACAAGGTAAAATGTCTAAACATTACTTGACCATATAAAGGAAAATACCGGAATCAAACATCGGTAGTCCAAAAGTAAGCTCATCACACACAAACATAGTATAGTAAAGGAAAGGACTAAACAATGTCCAAAGGATAAGTATCAAAAGAAAAGAAATGCATAATGTAAAGAAGGCTAGACAGCTTCCAGTCCATATGAACGTACTTTTAGTGTCTACGAGCGTCCCTGAGTACCTGCCGTTTTGGGAACATAGAAAAGGAAAACGGTTGAGCAATACGCTCAGTGCACGGATGTACAATAAAGCATGAATAGGATAAGCATATAACATAATAACAGCGGAAGAAAACTAAGTCCCGAGTAACCTGGTTAAGTCTTAATAAAACTGGTTTTATAGTTTGAAAGTCTTATGTTTATCTTATAAAAACTGTTTGTCATATTTTACCATTAGCCAATATAGGTCATGAAAATCCACCGTGCATGAATACTTGGAGGGGTGACCTCATCATGCAAATTAGAGGGGCTGCCTCTAATTTAATATACTGGTTTATGGGTAGGAGGGATCAGCTCCTTGTGAAGGATGCAAGGCACACACCACATTCACCATGTAATCCTGAATAAAAACATGTAACTAGGATGCACCCATACGCCCCACATGATAAATATAAATAAATGGACAAAAGCTGAAGGGACGCCACGAGCAATCACTCCACCATGGTGAAGTCATAACATCAGTGCCTCTAATGTTATGGTTATGGTACCTCCATAACTAGGTGAAACTGGTCATGCATGTATATGGCTATAGGTAATCATAATTAAACATAAGTAATCAAACTCATAACTTATACTACGGGAAAACAGTTGGCTGCATACGGGGAATCCTAATAAGGAAAGAATGTCCATACTGAAAGGACGGGAATCCGTACCTTATGTCCAGTGAACGAGAAAGACGAACTGCGAGAATCCTACTTCCGAATCACTAGTGCTACATAAATACGTACATGAAATAAGTATCTGCTTACTAAATACATAGCTGGTTTTATGTCATGTCTTAGCTTATTTTATGTGTTCTTACTATGTTTTACTGTTTAAAGCCTTAAACTGTATTAAATCTTATATTCTGTTTAATCTGATCAAGTATTTCTGGTATTTCATGTGTTATTATACTTACTGTGTAATAATAAGTAACTTTCCAAAAATAGCAGGTTTCCTAAAATAGAAAGTTTCCAAAAATAGAAAGTTTCCAAAAATAGAAAGTTTCCAAAAATAGAAAGTTTCCAAAAATAGAAAGTTACCAAAAAATAGAAAGTTTCCAAAAATAGAAAGTTTCCAAAAATAGAAAGTTTCCAAAAATAGAAAGTATCCAAATATAGATTTACTGCTTAAAATAGATAAGTTTCTAAAAATATAAAGTTTCCATAAATAGATTAGCTGCCTTAATTAAATAAGTTTCCATAAACAGATTAGCTGCCTTAAATAAATAAGTTTCTAAAAATAGCCGGTTTCTATAAATAAATTAGCTGCCTTTTCTAAAAATAGAAAGTTTCTATAATTAGAAATAAGCTGGTTAAATAAGCTAAGTATATAAGCCTAAGTGTTTTCATGATTATTTTCTAAGTCATATGATATATTGTATAGTTTAATAATTATTTCATGTAATTTAATTAAACTATAGGTTATAATATTTAATTAAAGCATAACATGTTTTTAATTAAATATATCAAATACTTAGGTTAAAATATGTATTATTAAATATTAATA
This sequence comes from Glebionis coronaria, assembly GCA_025667525.1. Classification (NCBI taxonomy): domain Eukaryota; kingdom Viridiplantae; phylum Streptophyta; class Magnoliopsida; order Asterales; family Asteraceae; genus Glebionis; species Glebionis coronaria. The sequence goes on from CM046874.1 coordinate 166,487,741, forward strand.
ATATAACCTAAGTCATGTTAATTAATTAATTATATCCATAGTTTTTAAAATAATTAATTAATTATAAGTCTTAAATATTAATACTTAGGTTAAAATAATTTCATGATCATTTAATATTAAATAACCTAAGTCATGTTATTAAATTAATTACATCATTTATTAATTTAATTTTTTTAACATAAGTTCATAAGCATAAAAAAAAACTAGCATACACCATGAACCGGATCTAGGCTTAAAAACATGAACCGGACATGAATCGACACCGTACCCCGAATCAACTCGGGGTACCCCTTGCTGCCGTGGGACCCACACGCACCAACCAAGACCATAAGGTGTTGGTGGTGGTCGGCTTGGCAAACCGAAACCCCCCCTTGGGGTCGGTTGCAGCCTGCGGCCAAAACAAAACACCCCTTAAAACGACCCTTTGATTTAATTAATCATCAAAACATGTTAGATCTATGATTAATTAATATGTTTTTATAAAAACATCACATGTTCATAATTAATTAAAAGATTTAATTAAAAGAAAAGGTTTAAAAAGGTTTTACCGTATTCGTGGATCAAGAGAACGAAGAACAAACACGAACAATCAACAAATCTTCAAGATCAAATATAACACCCCCAACAAATGCTATGCGCAGCGGAACTACAACATTTGGGTGCTACGTAGTTATCATCACACATAAGCTATATTAAACGACTCAAGAGACGTAAAATTTCAAACATAAATTTAAACATTATTAAAATCATACAAGTCTACAGTTTTCCAAATCCCAAGATAATACTAAACAGAGTTTGCGTTAGGTCCCCACTGAATCTCAACCCAAAAGTACATTTTTGCTCACATGACAGAATAATAAAAGAGTTTTAAGTTAAATAAGGGTGGAAAACAAGTAGACCGCCAAGCCACAACAACTTTCATCCTCGCATGCTCCGCTGCTATCAATCTTGGTTACCTGAAACACATGCTTAAAACTGTCAACACAAAGGTTGAGCGAATCTATAGGTTTATCAAATCATAAGTTGAACATAAGTACTAAAAACCAATCATGATCATTCAATAGCATTGTCGCGCAAACAATCTATTATTCAAGGATATGACAATTGTGTTTAAGCTCATGACACTAATCCGTTAACTCAATCACCCGCGTAATAATTACCGGCGTGATTCAGATGAAACCAGTGCCCATACTAAAGGCATTAGTTGCAATTATACCTTATCTCTTATCACAAATTATCCGTCCGCAGGGGGTATCAACGTACTAGCCCTCGTCTCGGATAGGGTAGTCAACCCCATAGTTCTATCACTTTGTATAAGCGGCTATTTCCCCCTTCGCAAGGGCAAGACAATAGTTAATAGTTCATGAAATTAGGGCCTTTTGCAACTAGGTACTCAACACAATTTCAAGGCAACATTCGGGTCCAATAATCATTCATGACTTATGTTCATTTTCATTTAAATAGCATGTATCCCCCTCGCGAATAAAAACATTTGAAATAAGTAAAGAGCGAGGCTATAGACTCACCTTGAGATATAGGAGCATAAGTACTAGTAGCAAAGACGTAGACGAAGACGATCACCAACGATGAGGATGCCCCGGGAAATCAAATACAACACCTAGCGAATAAACACGTAATGAATCAACACACTCAAGTACCTTCAAGTACTGTATGTACATAATTGAGAACACTCAAGGTTCATATAAACTCACGCCAAAAATCCATACAAGTGATACTCACTAGACACGAACCATTTTTTTTATACTCTATTAAAACTATTGCGCAATTTTACAATTCTGCTGGTACATACCGAATGTACGGGCTGTTTTACCCCACTCAAACCACTCCTAAAAATCTGAGAAAATTTGTAAAAATCACTTATAATCTGTAGAAACCCCACACCAAATTTCATAAAAAGTTTTCACTTCTAAGACCCACTGCTCAACACATCTCTATACCTTAAAATTTTGGACAGATTTGCACCTTCCAAGTGCAACTCGACTTTGACTTATTTAGTCAACTCAACTTGAAACACCAACTCCTAAACTTGAAAATATACTCTTTTGTACAGGTTTAGGACCAAAGAACAACTTCCAAACATTTTTAGAACTCTAGTTACAATCCTAGACATTCGACCTATATTTTGACAAAAACCCGTACCTTGTGATTTTCATCACCCGGTACGCCCCAAACTTTAAAATATCATAACTTTTGACTCGTTTTGAGTTAGAAGATCTACCTTATACCGAAACGAGCATCTCGACGACCACTACAACTATATCCTACCATCTCAACCTGGACTTAGACTTAAAACCACGAAAACACCCTCTAAACCTGCTGTCCTAAAAACACCCCTTTCAAAACCTTAACAATCATCATTCCAACACTTCTCATCACTTCCTAATCCTATACCAACATCATTAAATCAATCTAATACAACCTAACTACCCTTAATCACTTGTATGAACATCTTAATCAAAAACCCATTTGATGAAAACAACATGCAATTAAATTAACCCATTTAAAAACATCTAAAACCATGAATTAAACATAAACCCACAAGCAAAACATCAAAATCACCAAGCCACCACCAAACCCCATTTTGGCCGTGGGTTCGGTGTAGCCAAAACACCCAAGAAAAACAGCCCCCAACTCGTTTTATTGATGATTCATCCTTATAAACACATGAATTAAACATGTATATGGTTTAATTAGATCAAAACCCATTTTTCAAAAATCATAATTTTTATGAAAAGATTAAGTGAATGCATGTGTGTTTTTAATTGATTAGAAGACTTACAAAGGTGGAATGAGGAATGGTCTTTGATTAGATTTTAGCAAAACCCCAAAAAAAAATGGTGGTGGAGGTGGCGGCTTATGGTGGCCGGCGGCCATAGAGAGAAAAAGGGAGAAACCCTAATTTTTGAAATGAGAAAAATGAGTGTGTGTGTTTGTTTTTGCATTTTATATAGTGGGGTGGGGTAGATTTTGTAATATTGGTTTTCTTTTGGCCTCACTAGTAAAACTAGTTATAAAGAGCGGGATTTAGACTAGTAGTCGGTTTTAAAAATTTACAGGAGTCGGGGGTCGCCCCGAACACTCGAAAATACTTTTAAATGGTTCAAACGCACACAAAACGTATATACACATGATTCTGACCCGACTTAACACGTAATAAAAATAAAATCTCGAAAAACTCAAATATCGATCTATCGATAATAAAATGTAAGTTTTGGGCATCCGTCGGTATCGTAGTCGTTATCGGTTCTTCTTAAATCGTCAAACGTTAAATTACGACCGCAAACGTTGGTTTCAACTTAACCCGTCAAATAAATCCACGATAAAAATTCTTAAAAATTTCAAAAATATCCGTAAAATAGGATTAAATAAATAACATTGGGCTCGGGATATCACATCCACAAGTGAGTCGCAACTTAAGAGAGATGCTCATACTAAATAACTCTTGAGACAATAACTTAGCATCTTACAGCACATTCACGGGTCTTACATCAAAGATCAAAGAATCACCTTGTATGGTGATGTATGGGTGGCGGCACAAAGAACAAGGGAGGAAAGGGTTTTAGGTTTTTCTTGAAATCTTCTGTAAAGTGTTTTTGAGTAGTAAAATTAATTAACCCCCCTTTAGTAAAAGTTGACAATGGGCTTGGCCAATTGTCCTTGTTTGGCCGCGGGTAGAAACCCCCCACATGGGGTTCCCGTACCTTGTTCCGTGTCTCGTTATTTAGTTACTCGTTTGTGTTTATTTAAGTTCGTGTTTTAAATATTCTCCTTACGTAAATACTGTGATCTCATATATTTAATTACGCTCGTAATAAATATATATACGTAATTAATAATAGATCGTGTTTTAATTACGTTCATGATTTCATGATAGCATGTTCGTGATTAATTATTGTTAAATAATTATTTCGTGATCGTGCATATAAAATACTTATCGTGTTCTAACATGTACGTAATACGTATACTCCTAACACGTAATCGTAATCATGCTATATTAGGAAAGTTTAAACTAGTACGTACGATCCTAAGGGTATTATGCATGGCAAAAGCATGCGGGTTTTACAGCGGCAAATCGAGGCATCATGACCAAGGCGTCGACAAAACTTATATTAAAATGCAAGTCACGAAATTTTTTCATAAAAAGTTCAAATTGATAATTATTTCGTTCTTGTGCCTTTTCCTTGTTTCGTATTGAAGGGTAAGGTAAGGGTGGTGTGGGTTGGGGCATAGGCAAAGGCCTTGGAATCTCGGGTTCCACTATTGGTATTGGTTCAACCGTAGGTGTGGTTTGAGCGGTACTTCGTGGGCTTGGAATTTGCTCCTTTTCAACCACCACCTCGGGTTCTTTCTCTTTTTCCTTCTCTATAGAAGTACTTGGACGAGAAATGGGTTCTTTGAAAGTTTTACCACTACGAGTAGTAATAACCTTCAACTCTCCTTTCGGGTTTACGATGGTATCACTAGAAAGACCACCTGAATAAGAAGGTTTACACATGATAACTTCAAACATTTTTCACATTCGGTCTTCAAACTTAGATTGCCTAGCATCCGCTTTTAACAATTCTTGCTTAATCTCATGTTGACCTTGCTCCATTTTTTGTTGATTTTGTTGGAGACGTTGAACATTTCCTTCCATTTTATTAGCATGAGTCTTAAGTTAATTAGCAAGTTCGTTTTTAAGCTCGTTTTTCAACTCGGATCTTAAGCTAACCATTTCACGTTGCATATTATCAAACTTAGCATCGTTTGCTTTAGCATAATTCAAAAATTCTCCTTGAAGATTTTTGGTGTGATCATTTTGAAAACCTTGAGTGGTAGTTGGAAAATCACGGTTTTGGTTTTGGTTTGAAATTTGCCCATTTCCACTTTAATAATTACCCTTGTTGTAGTTACGTTGATTTCCTTGATAAGCACCACTTTGATTGTTGTTTCGATAGTTATTAGCATTTTGATTTTGTGGAGCTTGATTTTGGCGGGAACCTTGACCGTTTTGGTTATAAGTTCCCGTGGCTACATAAGCATTCGAAGTGTTACCATCCGCGGTAATGCACTCGGAAAAATCATGAACTCCACCACACGAAATACAACTCTTGGCAACCGCCTTAACCGATGCGGAATTCAAAGCATCTTGTGCTTTCCAATGAGTCATAAGAGTCGAAAACCTATCGAAAAACCGATTCTCCTCATTTGCTTCATCTTGCAAGGAATTAATGCTACGAGATGATGACGAACCCAAATTGGCAACACTCGGTGTGTTACGAGGGCTATAAACCTTAGACCTATTCTCAATGATTTTCAAAGCCTCTTCGGTCGTTTTGCAAAAAAAATAACACCCGCGGCGGCATTTAAGTAATCTCGTTCATGATCATTAAGCCCATTATAAAAAGTGTCAATTTGATGCAATTCGAAAAAATCATGGTGTGGACATTCATGTAACATTTCTTTAAACCTTTCCCAAGCCATTGAAAAACTTTCATTAGATCTTTGTGTAAATCGTGAAATCTCGTTTTTCAAATGTGTTGTTTTAGATGTTGGAAAAAATTGATTCACAAATTTCGAAACGAGATCACCCCACGTCAAAATCGAATTTGGGGGTTCTTTCTCGAGCCATATCTTGGCGGGTCCATCTAACGAGTATGGAAACAACATCATCTTAATGGCATCGTGTGGTACATCCTTAAACTTGCTTGTCGCGGTGAGACGATTAAATTGCCTAATGTGATAATGTGGGTTGTCTTTCTCGTGTCCGCGAAACTTGTTGGCTTGAAGCATAGACATTAAACCCGTCTTGATCTCGAAGTTCTCCGCAAGGATGGCGGGAATCACAATGGCCTCTCCAAAACCCTCGGTGGGTGCTTGAAGCAACTCCATCGTAGTACGATTAGCCATGATAGCTTCTTGTTCTACAATAGGTTCCTCACTTGGAGTCTCTTCACTAGAAAGATTAGGAGTAGGTGTTGCCTCCTTTTTGTTTCTTTGTTTACGTGCACGTCTTGCTTAATTGAGAGTAAGCATAAACATCACGTACAACGTGGAGATAAGCAAAGAAGATTCTTTTTGGTGTTTTTAACTTTTTCAATTTTTTTGGATTTTTGATTGTTTTTAATTTTTTTGGATTTTGGAATTGTATTAAGTAGACAAAAATCTACAAATCTCCTCCTTAATCAAATCTTTTGATTAAAGAAGCCTCAAGGAATGAAAACGATCACGTGAAGTGAACGCCTTCGATGACTTTATAACGTTGGTGGAACACCAAAACGTTCAGGAGGGTTTAATCAAATAAAACCAAGAAAATATATATGATACTTAATAATACTTTGGGCGGCAAAACCCTCGTTAGCTCTCAAAATCAAATACTCACAAGCAAGCGGGGAAACGAGGCGGCGCGAAGCACTTAAGAGCCTTTTTCCTTAGGATATATTTTATAATATCCGCCTTATACCCACCTTATAGTTTGTATTTTCAAAATCGAGCTTCTCGAAAGTATTTATCTATTTTTGCCTTTTTTCTTTGGTTTGAGATTCGAATACAATGATTGGGTAATGACCTCCCAAGTCAAGGTTGTGATTTCTCACGTATTTGGAGTACTTGTGAATTTTGTTGTTCTACGTATACAATATAGTAATAGTATTCACAAAAAAACGAAAAACCGATAATACGTATTAGTAGAGTGCTACTAATAGAAATACTTATTATGGCTATATAAAAACAACAATTGTTCAAATCAAATCACAACACGCCTCCCCGGCAGCGGCGCCAAAAATGATGTTTGAGTTTTTGTATACCCTTTAGGAAAAGAGTACCAAAATAGGGTAAGCACGACGATTTAGGAAAACCATGTGTAAATGACCCTAAAGTGAGTTCGTTCTCGAGAAGGCTAGTGCGTTGTGTAATGAAATGATTATCTTTGTGATTTTATTGTTATGAGAAAAGGAAATAGAAAGGGGACGAGAAGAGAATGGCGGTTACGATGACGGATTACACTAAGACGAAAAGGTCGTTCACGTAAAACCGTAAAAAGCACCAAATTAAAAATTAAACCTAAAAATTAATTAAAAGTTAAAACTAAGTCTAAAATAATATAAATAAGAATAAAAATTCAACAAAAATATTTTAAAACCTTTAATTAATTAAATATTCAATTTTAAATGCTAATTAAAGCCCTAAAATGAAATATGATTAACAAAATGTCCAAAATATTATTTTATTGAACTAATAAGTTACTTATATTATTTAAAGACTAAAAAGTATTTTTCCTAAATTTTAAAAACTATTTTTCTATTTTTAAAACACTAAAAACTATTTTTAAACTAAAATAATCATAAAAAATAATAAAATAATGCTAAAAATAATTTGACAATTTTAAAAACCCTAATTTATACTAAAGAACAGTAGAAAGATGAAAAAGTTTGAAAAATATAAAGTTTTACACTAAAAGACAAAACAGTTTAAAATTAAACCCTAATTAAACAAAATTAATTCTAAAAATTAAATAAAAAGTGAACAGTAAAAACTTTTTAAACTAAAAATCTTAAAATCTTTTTCTAAGTCTATGAAAATTTTTGAAACTGAAAAATAATAATTTTTGTCACTAAAAGACAAAAATAGAAATTAACAAGTAATTAAAAATAGCTATTTAATCTAAAAAATATCAAATGAACAGTAACATAGAAATAAATTAAAATGAGAAATCTAAAATAAAATAAGAAAAATAATGAAAAAAGTTTGAAAGCATAATTCCTATTTTGAGGCACTAAAGACAAAAAATGTTAAAACTGATAGTGACATTTGAACTTGTTTTGTCCAGTAGCAAAGCAGTGGTAACCAATGTTCTAGCAGGGGGAACTTAGTTCCCACTGTTAGTGCAATTTGTAGGTCTGTGGACCTTTAAGCTTAGGAAAGCTTATTTGAGAGCTTATCTTTGGGCAATAAGGCACCCTCACACTCATGGAAGTGTGGGGAGTCAGATTATAGCAAAAGATAACCAGATCCAACACATAAAAATCACACAAATGGCACAAATAGTTTACTGATGAAGGGTAATGTTTCTGATGAACAGTAACTTTGAACTAAAATGCACAAATACGAATTTCAAGAGCCAAATACTTGCATACAAGCTAACCAAATGACTTATAACTGATTAGCAACCCTAAACAGACCTATGATCTAACAGTCAACAAGATTGAAGGCACAAATTTCACAAAAACAGGCATGAAATGGGGCTTATTGTTTTTGAGCTATATCAACCAATATTTGATCATGCAAACTTGTTTTAAAACCTACCAATCTGAAACCTTATGACTAAATAAGACCCTAGCTAACAAGTAAAGTGAACCTAGACTGATTTTAACACCAAATGCTGTCACAATTTTTAGTTAAAACCCACATCCAAACACTCCCTTATTTTTCAGAAACTCAATTTATCAAACTAATTGCTAACAAATCCTACCCAAACTGTTTATAACTTAATCTAACATACATATAAACCCTAAATCAGCAATATCAAACAACAAAATCAAAAATTTGGACAAGAACTCACAAAATCACATAAATCTCAATAAAACTCTAAAAAAATGGAAAAAGGGGTTCAAGCCATACCAAGCTGCTGACTTCCTAAATCAGTTTACTTTGGAGCTTATGGAGAGCTTATGAGAACTTGTAGAGAGTGGCTGTTGATGGAATCCACAATGGACCCAAGCCAAAAAATATCTTCAAATATTATAATGAAAATGAAATGATGAATGAATGGAGGTACTTGCTTCTTGCAACCTGCACACAACACAACCAACCAGGAAATAAACACAAGTAGCAAAGGCTACAAGCTTTTGGCTTGTAGCTTTTGCTACAGTAAACTGTTAAAAAGAATAAGGACACGATTTTTATGAAAAATCTTGGAGAAAACTTGAAATCCAACTTTCTGAAACCTTTGATAACCACTTAAACAAAACCTTGGAATAACCTTTTTGATTCCACTTTCACTTCCTCAAAAAGACTTATCCAAGTTTATAAAATAATTTCTCAAAAACCTTTAAAACTGAAATTCTGAAAACCTTGGAATTTCAAGAACAAAGTGGATAACTGGAACTCAGATTCTAGACAACCTTAACACCAACTTTTATAAATCATAAAAGAAATTATATTTCAATATTTCATAAAAATACCAACTTTATATTTAATAAAAAGGAATTACAAGAAAATTGCTAGAAACTGGAACAAGCTCATTCACATGTTGAATGATGCTTATATACTAAGCTATAGAAAATTCTAGATACTAAAACCCTAGCTAACTGAATTTCCAAGAAAGCCCTTGGTCAATGGTCTTCAAAATCATCAAAATGGAGTCATGTGACTGAAAGTGATATGCAAGCTGTCTTGTTTGATCTTGGACGTCCATTTGGAGTAGGGAACAAGTAAAATCATTTGGGGCGTTGATCATGTCCCCTTGTTGGGTTTTGTGTGAAAGAGACGGGGCAGGGGAATCTTGGGGGTGTCACATGGGTTGGTTGGGATCAATTTTGTGGGTGGGTTTAGGATGAGAAAAAGGTTAAATAAGGATCTGGAGAAGCTAAACCAAAACCCCTTTGTTTTTGTCGTAATTGAAACTGGGTTTAATTAGGGTTTATGGGAGGGTGTTTAATCTATTTTGGGAAAAGATTAGTTTAAATAGGTGTTTAAGAGGGAAAATTATAACTGATTTAAAAATCAGTTATTAAGTTTTGGTGGAAGGTGACGTGGGAGGGAGGGGTGGTCTGATTGGTTGAGGGGGAGTGGAGGGTGACGTGTCGAGTGGTGAGTGGGTGATGGTGGTTTTGCTGTCTGGGCAAAAACAGCCCCCAAAGTCCCTTTGTCTTGTCACTTTGTAATAAATAGCCCAAAACCCAATTTCCTTTGTTATATAAGTTTGGGCAGCTTGTCAAATTTGGCCCAATCACTTTGCAAACTTGTTTCAAGGACTTCTTTTGTAATTTCTTCATTATCCAAGGACTAAACTTGTACATACTTGATATTTTAGGGACCCACAAGTAATTTTGAGGATTTACAGGGGTATAAAATGACAAGTCTTCAAACATTGAGGGACCAATCTTGTATTTCTTCAATTCTTCAAGGGTTGTTTTGGAAATTCTTGATTCGGGTCCGGTTCATTGTGCGGCTGAGTTTCCCGTGTTCGTTATTGACTGATTCTTGTGATATTTTTGTCTTTTACTCAATATCCGCACCTAAAATACACAAGCAACAAACACGAGCATATATTTGGCATTTTTAATGATATTTAATGCATTTTAAGCCCATTTTGGACGGTGAGACTATGTATAAAAGCAGTCTCATCAAGGACATTGATTAGCAAACCACCATTTCCAAGACTTGCTAGCAGACTCATATAATTCCATAATTCTGCTTCTAGGGTTCTTATTGGTGGAGTCTGATGCATTACTTTTCTTAGTGGGGTTGCACCAGAATGGTTCACTTTGCGTTTGGGTTTACTAGCACTAATAAGCATCACAACTTGCTTCTTAGTTCTAGTATCTACGCCTTTGACATTATTCATAGCACACATAGAATGATTAGCATTAGCAAATTTTCCACATTTGACACAAACAAATTTGACATTCAAAGCATTCAAATCATTCAAGGAATTCAAATCGTAATTACACGCGATTACAGAATTTTTATTCTTAAAAACATTCAAATTCCTAGGGTGTTCTTCTACATCCTTCATCTTTCCTTTACTCTTGTGTTTCTAAACCTTATCATTCACTTGAGTGCTCTTAAGCTAAGGCCGGCTAACACTAGCAGTGGAGACTACTCCTGTAGTAGAAGACACACAAATATTAGTGTTTCTAGAAGTCTGAGGCGAGTGGCTAACTTTGTTTGTGGGTTTAGTGGTCATTCTATACATTCCTGGTTTAATCATATTATTATGCTTGATACACATATTTTTCTAGTTGAAAAGTTCGTTTCTCGGAATCTCTTCGAATTGTTCACGGTTCAATGTGTGACTCAGTTGTTCTTGGTGAATCAAATGAAAGGATTGTCGTTGTTTACACTAATGAAAGATAAAGACTTGAAAAGATAAAATAAAGACGGTAAAGAGAAATACTAAAAGATAAAAACTTGACGGGAAATAAATGACGAGAAATTAAAAGCAATAAAGGTAAAACACAAACTAAAACTTAAACTAAAAGGAAAGCAAATAAAAATGCAAATAAATAAAAACGCGGGAAAAATAAAGCTTAAAACTAAAAACTAAAAAACTCATTCGGAATAAAACCTTCATCCGGAATAAACGTGTTCATCCGGAATAATTGCTTATCCGGAATAAACAGCTCATCCGGAATAAGGGTTGATCCGGAATAAAAAGGAAAAATGGTTGATGCGGAATAAATACCTTGATCCGGAATATTATTCCGGATGAAAGGCTTGATGCGGAATAATAAAACATTCCGAATGAAGTGATTGATCCGGAATAACAAACACTCCGAATAAAGAGATTGATCCGGAATAATAGATAATCCGGATGAACAACTTTGATCCGGAATATTTGAGATATTCCGAATAAACAACTTTGATCCGGAATAAATTAATATTCCGAATAAACAACTTTGATCCGGAATAAATTAATATTCCGAATAAACAACTTTGATCCGGAATATAAAATATTCCGGATGAACAACTTTGATGCGGAATAAAAATGGAGGGAATCTCTTCGATTTCTTCATCATAGATAGGCGCGTCAAACCAAGGTTTGTCGTTCCCATCATTGAGGATTTCAGAAACTCGCTCGAAAAGATCACGATCAAGTACGAAACCATCATTCATTTGTGGGGATTGTTGATAAGTTAAATCCGCACGAATGTGGTAAACGTAATTCTCAGTTGAGGAGTGTTGATTAGGTAACTCCTCGAGAATTGGATGATTGGTCAAGTGAGTTGGTTCGTCATTATTATGGAAAATAAGACGTTCCAACTCATCAAGTTCGGCATCGATGTTGGAAAAATCGACCTCGCTTGTAGGAGGAAGCGGAGGTAAAAGAGCTAGCTCTCGTTCGATAATTTCCGCAATCTCGGGCTCGAATTGGAATTCATTATTAAAGGAGACCTCATCCTTAAGCTCCGCAAAAGTCGGTATATCACAAACCTCATCAAAGAATTTTTCAAGACCAAAATCACTAATCTCACTTGAAGTATCACTATCCTTAGACGCATTAGGGATATCAAGAATATGAGTAGTAATCTTAGAAGATGGGTTTAGATTATAGATATCATCCTCCTCATCATCATAATAGTATGGATACAACGGAGGAGGAGTATAAGTCTCGATATTCGATATTTGCTCAGGCCGTTGATTCCCTTGATATTTTTCGATGATCTTGTTGCAAGCTTCTTGAAGTTGTTGACCTTGCTTAACAAGAGTGGCCCATTGTTCGTGGGAGCTCAAATGTTCGAAGGAGGGTTGATGATCGATGATGTGTTGTGGGGGCTCAAAATGTTGAAAACCTGAATTATAGCATGGGTGTGGCTCATAGTAGTTCATCGGTTGAGAAGAATTAGAACACGGGTTTGGTTCATAATAATCCATTTGTGAAGAAAACTGAGGACACGGATTTTGCTCATAATAATTCATTGGTTGACAATAAGAAGTATCGTGAGGACCCCCACAGTTGTTGCAAAACGGGTGAGGAGAAAGACTGGGTGCGTCTTGTGGATAGCTACTATCATTGTCATAATTGTACCCCGGTTCTTGCCCGTGATCATACGGGTATCAAACCGGGCACGAAACATTCCAATAAGAATCTCTTCCACAATAGATGCACGGGGGAACAGGAGGTGGGTTCAAAAAGGACGAATTAGTCGAGTTGCACAAAGGACAAAATCCGAATTAGAATTGTGTATTGTCGATATCGTTTCCACACCGCTCACATGTACACCATTGACAAGAGTCGTTCCCGTATAATCGTCACCCACACCCGACGCAATGGACATAAGAATCCATAAAGAAAAATAGATAAGCAAGAAGAATATTTTTGGTGCAAAACTTTGAAAAAGAAATGTTTTTTATGATTTTTTTAAATGTTTTTGGATTTTTGAAAATTTTTGATACAAAAATAACGTTCACAAGTGAACGGATCCCAAAAGCCAACGCGTCTCTCACAAAAAGCCGTTAATCCTCACGAAAAGAGCCGGCAGCGGCGCCATTTGATAGACATATTTTGCTAGTTGAAAAGTTCGTTTCTCGGAATCTCTTTGAATTGATCACGGTTCAATGTGCGACTCAGTTGTCTTGGTGAATCAAACGGAAGGATTGTCGTTGTTTACACTAATGAAAGATAAAGACTTGAAAAGATAAAATAAAGACGGTAAAGAGAAATACTGAAAGATAAAAACTTGACGGGAAATAAATGACGAGAAATTAAAAGCAATAAAGGTAAAAAACAAACTAAAAGTTAAACTAAAAGGAAAGCGAATAAAAATGCAAATAAAGAAAAACGCGGAAAAAATAAAGCTTAAAACTAAAAACTGAAAAACTCATTCGGAATAAAACCTTCATCCGGAATAAACATGTTCATCCGGAATAATTGCTTATCCGGAATAAACAGCTCATCCGGAATAAGGCTTGATCCGGAATAAAAAGGAAAAATGGTTGATGCGGAATAAATAGCTTGATCCGGAATATTATTCCGGATGAAAGGCTTGATGCGGAATAATAAAACATTCCGAATGAAGTGATTGATCCGGAATAACAAACATTCCGAATAAAGAGATTGATCTTGAATAATAGATATTCCGGATGAACAACTTTGATCCGGAATATTTGAGATATTCCGAATAAACAACTTTGATCCGGAATAAATTAATATTCCGAATAAACAACTTTGATCCGGAATAAATTAATATTCCGAATAAACAACTTTGATCCGAAATATAAAATATTCTGGATGAACAACTTTGATGCGGAATAAAAATGGAGGGTACTTGATTCGGAATAATCTGGGCACATAAACAGTAAGCATGAACAGAAAAACAGGGGATGAAGAACAAAGCACGAATTTGATCAAATCTAAACAAAACAAACCAAAAGGTTAAACCAAAACAACCACAAAGCATCAACTAACAATAATCAATCAAAACAAATCAACAAAACTAACAAACATAACCAAATCAATCAAAACCCACTTGATTAAAACCATAAAACTCAAGAACATAAACACAAAGATTAAGAACAAACCAAAAAAGAAAGGTAGATGAGAGATTGAACAAGAAAAGTAAAGATTCAATAAAACTTACTTGAATTAAAGGGTGCAATACATGAAAAATTAAAGTGCAAGAAATTAAATAACAAGGTATGAAAATGGTGGAAGAATGGGTTGTCAAGCCACCAACAACTTAAAATGAAAACTATCTAGTCTATTTATAGGGAGATTAGGGAGGAGCTTAGGAAGCTTCCTCCCTCTTTCTTCTTTCTCTTAATTGCATGCTTTAGTCCTTGATCTTCTTAATCCTTTGTTAATCTTCTTAATACTTGGACTTTGTCTTGAGATTTCTTTAAACTCGTTTTGAATTTTCTTCATAAATAAGACTCGAGTTCTTCGGCTTTAGTAAACTTCCGTCTTTTGAATTTTTCTTCGATAAATCTTCAGAATTGGTCTTGGACTTCCGTTCTTTTTGCACTTTTGATCTTTCGACTTCGTCTTTTCTCTTTTTTCTTTGATAAAAGCCCGTGAAAGCCGTGTTTTCTCCACTTTTCACCTTTTCGTCCTAAATCACAACAAAAACACAAACCACGCATAATTCCGACATAAATGACATAAAATACACGTTTTGGCTCGGTTATTATTGTAATTAAGTGGTAAAAAGGATGGGTGTTTACACACCTATCAAATCCCCTACACTTAACCATTGCCATGCCCTCATGCAATGCTTAGTGATAAAGCAATTTTACACTTTTCTCATAATCAATCAACCTTGGCCTTATTAACCTACTACCAAAACAAAAATTAGAGTACTAAGAGAAATTAAAACTTTAAAGTAAACAAAAGGATAGAAACCCATTTTCACTAGAAAATAGCTATATGGAAATAACTCGCACAGAGATCTAAGACTTACATTAGGGCTTCGGTGCTGCGAAGATTTATCACCCTCAAGTTTCACGTTCCCCAAACTAAGATTGTAGTATAGTGGTAAGTATTCTTGCCTGTCACGCAGGTGACCCGGGTTCGTTCCCCCGCAGCGGCGCCATTTGATACACATATTTTGCTAGTTGAAAAGTTCGTTTCTCGGAATCTCTTCGAATTGATCACGGTTCAATGTGCGACTCTGTTGTTCTTGGTGAATCAAATGAAAGGATTGTCGTTGTTTACACTAATGAAAGATAAAGACTTGAAAAGATAAAATAAAGACGGTAAAGAGAAATACTGAAAGATAAAAACTTGACGGGAAATAAATGACGAGAAATTAAAAGCAATAAAGGTAAAACACAAACTAAAACTTAAACTAAAAGGAAAGCGAATAAAAATGCAAATAAAGAAAAACGCGGGAAAAATAAAGCTTAAAACTAAAAACTGAAAAACTCATTCGGAATAAAACCTTCATCCGGAATAAACGTGTTCATCCGGAATAATTGCTTATCCGGAATAAACAGCTCATCCGGAATAAGGCTTGATCCGGAATAAAAAGGAAAAATGGTTGATGCGGAATAAATAGCTTGATCCGGAATATTATTCCGGAAGAAAGGCTTGATGCGGAATAATAAAACATTCCGAATGAAGTGATTGATCCGGAATAACAAACATTCCGAATAAAGAGATTGATCCGGAATAATAGATATTCCGGATGAACAACTTTGATTCGGACTATTTGAGATATTACGAATAAACAACTTTGATCCGGAATAAATTAATATTCCGAATAAAGAACTTTGATCCGGAATAAATTAATATTCCGAATAAACAACTTTGATCCGGAATAAAATATTCCGGATGAACAATTTTGATGCGGAATAAAAATGGAGGGAACTTGATTCGGAATAATCTGGGCACATAAACAGTAAGCATGAACAGAAAAACAGGGGATGAAGAACAAAGCACGAATTTGATCAAATCTAACCAAAACAAACCAAAAGATTAAACCAAAACAACCACAAAGCATCAACTAACAATAATCAATCAAAACAAATCAACAAAACTAACAAACATAACCAAATCAATCAAAACCCACTTGATTAAAATTAAGAAAACTCAAGAACATAAACACAAAGATTAAGAACAAACCAAACAAGAAAGGTAGATGAGAGATTGAACAAGAAAAGTAAAGATTCAATAAAACTTACTTGAATTAAAGGGTGCAATACATGAAAAATTAAAGTGCAAGAAATTAAATAACAAGGTATGAAAATGGTGGAAGAATGGGTTGTCAAGCCACCAACAACTTGAAATGAAAACTATCTAGTCTATTTATAGGGAGATTAGGGAGGAGCTTAGGAAGCTTCCTCCCTCTTTCTTCTTTCTCTTAATTGTATGCTTTAGTCCTTGATCTTCTTAATCCTTTGTTAATCTTCTTAATACTTGGACTTTGTCTTAGGATTTCTTTAGTAAACTTCCGTCTTTTGACTTTTTCTTTGATAAATCTTCAGAATTGGTCTTGGACTTCCGTTCTTTTTGCACTTTTGATCTTTCGACTTCGTCTTTTGTCTTTTTTCTTCGATAAAAGCCCGTGAAAGCCGTGTTTTCTCCACTTTTCACCTTTTCGTCCTAAATCACAACAAAAACACAAACCACGTATAATTCTGACATAAATGACATAAAATACAATTTTTGGCTCGGTTATTATTGTAATTAAGTGGTAAAAAGGATGGGTGTTTACAAACCTATCAGTGCTTAACGCTTGGTGCTACAATATTCCTTATGGGTTGAGTATGTGGTAACCTTTCCTTTCTATCCATCTTGGGGGCAAACACAGGTTTTGCAAACGAAGAATTTGAGAAAGCAGATGGTTTTCCCAAGATAGAGGATCTATTCATTTTGGAGGCATTGGGTTGTCTAACAACAGGTTTCTTAACGCCAGGTTCCACAACTTTCCCACCCATTTGAGCAACGAGTTTCTTCAACTCTGCGATTGCTATGTCTTTTTCTTGTAACTGAGCTTTCAAATCCGAAATATCAAGACTTTTTTCGTTTAGTAATCGACATGACTCAGATAATTTTACTTCCAAAGATGTATCATTTGAAAAGTGTTAACTTTCTTTTGCCAAGCAAGTTCAAGTGAATGACAATGTTTTTGAAGATAATCATATCTATGTTGAAGCAACAAAAATTCTTTTTGGTCAACTTTATTCGAAAGCTCAGTTTCAAGACGTTCACACTCTTTGACTTGATCAAGATATTTGTATGCAACATCAGAATATTCATCAATATCAGCACAAGATGTAACATAAACACACATAATATCTTTTGAGAGACATTCGTGTAAGAGTAGATCATATGCTGTAGAAAACTCGTCTCTTTTAGGTTGATGGTCGTTCACTTCTTGTTCAAGGGATTCCATATATTTCAAATCATCAAACATTTCTTGCTTAATTAATGTTTCAAATTCCAAAGTATGTTTTTGCGTTCTTTCCGCAAGCGGAATCAAAATACTTTTCACAAGCACAGTTATATCGTGAGGAATTTCTTTGTTTCCTTTAGAAAGTTCACGTTTTTTCCAGTCATCATCAACAACTTTTTAGAAATTTTCAATGTTACTCTTGAGAATACTAAGTGCTTGCTTACTCTTGCTTACAGAAGCTTTATATGGCAAGTGCTCAATAAATTTTGAAACATTAGTTTTCTTAGTGGCAAAACCTTGTCTCCATTTAATTCTTATTTGTTCACATTCGAAAAATATTTGCTCACGAGTCTTTTGTGTTTGCGGTTTGAAAAGACCATAAAGACTATTTTCATAAGCATAATTATATGGTTTAACAAATTCTTTATTAACTTTTGGTCCACTCTCTTCTTCGAAATCGTTTGTCTCTTCACTATCGGGCCTAACAACAAGGCAATCAAGATCGGTTCATTGGGACTTATCAAGATATATAAGTGTTGATTCTCAGATTGAGCTTGCTCAAGGTACTTAGGATTAGCAAAACTAGGTTGATCCTTATAAAACGAACGAGGTGCCAACATTCTCATGGTTTGAACTGATTGATTAGTTTTGTAAACAATTTTCTTGTAAAAATCAATTTGAGTTTCAAGTTCCACCATTTTGTCGATATCTTTCGCTTGTTTAGTTTTGAAATCCTTTTCCAACTTTTCAACCACTGCTTTCTTTTCATTAACAAGTTTAGTTTTATCCTCTTGAAGAAAACCATTTACTTGAGTTAGCTCATTGACTTTCATGGTAGCAAGATACGTTTTGTGACGTTCAGTACTCAAAGAGGTGTTATAATTACGTTTCTCTTGTTCTAGAAGTTTAAGAGTTTCGTTATATTTCTGTTGAAAATCGTCCTTTTTGACGTTAATTAAACACCCTTTGTACCCCTCAATCTCATTGGTGTTTTGAAGAAGCTGAGCTCTATAGCTATAAATGGTCTCACTAGATTTGATTAGAGCAGCTTTGCATTCTTCAAAATTTTGAGTGAGCGTAGCGTTTGCCTTCTTTATTTGCTTTTGACTCTTTCTAGTTTCTTTGACATCTTTTTATAAAGAAGAAATTAAGTTAGCAAGCGCAATATGCTCCTCATCATCATCATACTCGTTTGCATGTTGATCATCCTCAGACTCATTATTGCACATGTCTGATGAATCGGGTGTGGTATTGCTATCAACCGTTTCCATCATACATGTGTCATTAATGGCTTTGGGTAGCTCACAATGCTCATGAGTATTACCAAACACATTATATGCCTCTTTAGTGTGTACCTTATCGATTGGCTCAGTATCAAAGATAGGACCATTGTCATCTTCAGTAACGTTGAGAACTTCTTCAACCTTTTCCATGTACGAGTAATGTGCTTCAAGTCCTTGATCGAAAGCTTCATCATCAGTGTCATCAAGCATGGCTCCTTCATTAGCCGACAATTTAACCCCAGCTTCCATCTTCTTGCAAAGAAGCATCTTTTCCTTATGATAACTAGAGTCCCTAACCCGTTTCGGCTTTCTACATTCCTTTGCCATATGCCCATAGCCTTGACAATTAAAGCACTGAATCCCACTTTGCTGAACCACTGAAGTACAAACAGTTTCCCTATTCCCAACAGCAGTAGCAATCCTCTGAGTATCATACTTAGCATTTTGTCGATCATACCTTGCAGAACCCTCAACATATGTTGGATTACGTCGATCATACCTAGGGGGACTTTCATCATGTTGACGTGTGTCATACCTTTGAGGACTCTCAACATATTGGTTCCTTATATTTGATGATGTTCGAAGATTGTTGTTGGTGGGTTTGAAGATTTTCTTGTAGGTTTTCATAATGAAAGCAATTTGTTGTTTATCTCCCTATCCTTCTCAGCTAGTTCTTCATCACTGTCCTCTTCAGATGTTGGCTCAGGTGATGGTGATGGTGCTCTTAGTTCTTTGTCTCGAGATCTTGTTGGAGCTGAATACTTAGATGAAGTGGAGTATCTTGGTGAAGAGGATTTAGTGTAGTATCTTGGTGAGGAGGATGTCGTGGAGTATGACTTTGGAGCCCGAGAGCGATGATCTTTGACTTATTCAGTGGTAGACACCAAAGCAAGTGGATTAGCAGTCTTTGCTATCCTTTCAACTCGAAGTTAATTGGCCTCATTTTGAAATTGTTTCAAAATGTCAAAGAGCGTGTGATAGTTGACCTCGTCTAACTTACTTTGTTGTTTTACCAAAGTTACGAACCGTGTCCACTCTGGTTGAAGTTGTTGTAGAAATTTCACATTGCTTACATGGTGGAGACTTGTAAATTGTTTCTTGTCATGTCACTCATCATCTTGTAGAACCTTGAGTAGTAAGAATCAAATTATTCCCATCCAATGAAGTAAACTTGCCAAAGTTCCAGAATAAGTTAGTTTTGACATCTTGCTTGTTAAGTGATTCTCCTTGTTGCAAGCATTCAATGGCAAACCACATTTCTTTTGTAGTAGAGCATGCATCAACCGTTGAGTAAATATCATCCCCAATCCCACTGAGAATTAAATAGATTGCTTCTTTCTCTGCATCAATACAAGCACGTTTCTCTTTCAAAGTGTTCTCATATGTTTCCTCAATTGTTTGCTCATCGGAACCGGTCATCGAGTCGGTTGCTGGAATTGCAGGAATGGTTATTGTAGAGAGAGTATAGGTTCCTTCTTTGATGAAACGTCGAAGAACATCACCATTGGTTTTAGTGTCAAGATATCGAAGGAATCGTGATTGCCATTGTGCATATCTACCAGTCACAAGCATTGGTGGTCTCTCTTTATTGCCCGCCACCATGATGTTTTTGTTTGTTACACGATACTCAGTAGTAGAATCCATCTTGATAAGCTTTGATTTAGAAATGAATATGGATCTTAAGTGGTTGTTATAGTGATTGTTGTTGAGGAGAAAAAGTGTTGAAATCCCTTAACACTATGTTCTCGAAAAACCAAAAAAAATTCTCAAAAAACCAAAAAACACATGTTCGAAATTTTTTAAGTGTATTTTTATAATTTTTCAAGAAATCCTTCAATAGTCGCTATGTCCAAACCTATCGCAATGCGTGATCGAAAGTCTGATCGCAATATCTGGATCTCAAGTCTGGATCGCAAGTCTGGATCGTAAGTCTGATCGCAAGTCTAGATCGCAAGTCTAGATCTCAAGTCTAGATCGTAAGTCTGATCGTAAGTCTAGATCGCAAGTCTGATCACAAGTCTAGATCGCAAGTCTGATCGCAAGTCTAGATCGCAAGTCTGATCTTAATCCACGATCGCAAGTCTGATCTCAATCCACGATCGCAATGTAGAAACCCCGAGGGTTTTTGCGATCGGAATACAAGATCGTAATGTGTAAACCCCAAAGAGTTACGATGGATAAGCAAGTACGAACCTTTAAGAAAGCAAGTTAAGATTTTCACAATGATTCCGTGTATGAATCCAAACCAATGTAACCAAAATCTTACCACAAGTATGTAGATGATATATAGTACGATTTAGAACACGAAAAACATAAGAAACACTTGAATTCGAGATGATTTTAGAAGAAAATTACATGAACCAAATAGTATAGCAACAACGAATCACAAAAACTACCCTATGGCGATTGATACCAATTGTTGTCCCAATAAAATATGATGATTCTACACGAAAAGAGAGGAAAGGTAGATAAAAGATGGAAGGTTTCTAGAGAGATAAAGTAGTGAGAGAAAGTAGAGAGAAGTGTGTGAAACTATGGGAAGATTAGATTAAGAGAAAATGAATCAACCAACACCCTTCCTAACATGCTAGGAAGGGTATTTATAGCCTAGCCTACATGTGGCATAATGGGCTATATGTTTGATTGTGCCGGACTTGAATAAAATGCTTAGTACCTTGAAAGAGGCCTTTTGAGCTAGCCATCAAGCCCGTAATGTCACGACTATTTTAACTAACTATTACACCGTTCTAATAAATGTACAATATAAACCTATGACCGAACATTCTTGTTTGAATCAATATTTTGAGGCTAACACATATGATTACAGCCTGCCAAGATGAAATCAACATGAATATATGGTCACAGAAGAATGTTTGATTGCACATCACATGAGTTTGTGGTCCAAACATGATTGAAACATGTTGCTGCTCCCATATGGTTACAAACGCAGGTACAAAATTTCGTTGATAAAACAAGATTTTATTCAGACGTGATTTGTAAAGAATATTTGCCCAAAACGTATGCTAGTAGTTATGTTTTCCAATGTCAAACGTAAATATGGTATGTGTTATATTCTGCTTATATTCCTACATGATTATTGGCAAACACGTTTTTCCTTCCCTGATTCTTAGGGAGTTATTTAATGTGGCAATGAGTAAGTCGTGTTTTGGGAGAGAAGTACGGGGTCAATCACTAATTCTTAGGGATGCATTTTTATGAACTAGTATATATCCTTAGTTTTGAATCCGAAAATCACTTCACTATTTATGGGAATAATATGCAACAGCTGGACGTGTGATATGTGGTCAAACGTGTGATATAAACAAACAGCTATAAGCTAAAGATTTGGAAGGAGATTTGTGATTAATTGTACATCTCGTATTTTATGGGATTGCACATATCTTTTATATTTTTGGGTGTCATATTTGGTTAATGAAAACGTGTGATGGTTATTGGGTTGCTAAAATATTGGAATTATATTCTATCCTATCTTCCTGCTTTATTGGCAACAATATGAGAATGATCTTTAGTCACATCTTGCGTGATTTAAGGAGAAATATAGGATGCGAGATTTTTGGCAGGTTCATAAGTTTGGTATCTCTTGATTGCTCATTAATGTACATAGATACACATCGTGTGTATTTGTACTACTTACCTTCTACACGGTTTGATATGGGATGTTTTGATATGGGTTGGATACACATGTCTACATGGATTTCTCATGGGCTGGTCATATTTGGGTGTAAAAAAAGTACCGTAAATAAAAACCCTTATGTACCATGCTCTACTTCGAACAACAACAAATCAGCAACAGAATAGTGACAGCTGGAGTGTCGCAAATGTTATTGGAGGAAAACCATTTTGTTTTAGCAGGAGTCAGCGTAACACCCTACTTGGATAAGTGGACCGTTACGTGTATTTATGGCGTGTCATCAAAGCATAAGGTAAATGTCCTAAAACATTAACTGACCATAAAGGAAATACCGGAATCAAACATCGGTTAATCCAAACATAAGCTCAAAACATGAAAAGTAAATACTATAGGAAAGGACTAAACAATGTCCAAATAAGCAAAGTAATGTAAGAAGTGCATAAAGTAAGAAGTCTGGATAGCTTCCATCCAAATGCACATGCTCTCAAAATCCTAAGAGCGTCCTGGTGTACCTACCGTTAGAACATGATAGGAACTACGGCTGACATAACGCCCATTGAACGGATATAAAGCATGATAAGAAATACTGAAATGAAGCAGATGATAAAATACTGAAGCTGTAAGACTGATAAGTAAATTGCAGCGGAAATATGTGTATAATCTGAGAAGTCTGATTTATAATAGTAAAGCTAAACTATAACTATTAAATCTGAAAACATGCTTTTTACTGTATTTTAATTGCTAAGAGCTTATATAGGTCATGTGTTGTAACAACTGATGCATGAATAAATAGAGGGGTGACCTCGTCATGCTGTAGAGGAGTGACCTCTAAATAATATGTTGGGTGGAGGGATCAACTCCAATGTGAAGGATGTAGAGCACACACCACTGATAATACTGATAAAATGGCCAAGCTGAAATAAATGGGACGCTGCGAGAATCACTCCCCCGCAGAGGAGTCATGACACCGGTGCCTCTAGTCTCATGGTTACGGTACCTCCGTAACTAGTACATAACTAGTCATGCTTGTATATAAAGCTCAGGAATCTATCTTAGTTATTAAAATGATTACTGACAAGATTTAGAACATATATAGGGTAAAACACTTGGCTGCAGATGAGAAAATCCTAATCATGCCTAGAAGGAAGTCCTTACTGAAGGACGGGAAATCCGTACCCCGTGTCCAGTAATGAAATAAGAATGAAAGCTGAAAGATCTACTCCGACTTCACGGATACTACATAAATAAAGGACGCTGAGATGAGTTGTCTGATTACTGTTTATTGTTTAATGTTTATTTGTTCTTAATTCATTTTGTACGATCTTGTATTATTTTACTAGTTACGTATAAACTGATTAATCTGATTATCTGGCGTACTTCTGATAAATCCGACTTTTCTTTAAATATTTACTTCATAACATATATCCTGTATTTCTAATTACTATATATTATACTGTATTATGATATGGCATTATAATATTACTATAATTAGTAACCTGTTATAAATAGAAAGTTTCTAAATTTAGAAAGATTTCCAAATTAGTTTCAAAATGGATTAAATCATTTTATAATATTATACCTTTTAATTTATAAAAACTAGTATAACCTTATTAATTTAATTTACTAATTAAATGATTAAAAACATTTACCTACAAAATGATTAAATATGGTATAATTAAAACCTTCGCTTTTAACTTTTAAACATAAACCTGAGCCTACGAGATACCCCTCTCGGTCGCACTAAAACAAATCAATAATATACAATAAATTCATAGCGTGATTAGCGACAGAATTTTTTGTCGCTAAACCGTTGCTAACCGTGACAAAAACTTTTTACAAAGTTGCCTGTATAAACTGTGATAGGAATTCTGTCGTTAAAATATCGCTAACCTAGATTTAATCTCACCCATTTCTGTTTTAATATGTACCCATTGCTAGCTACTTCGTTCCCACTATCCTATTATGGTTTCCTACTGTTTTATATCTAAGACCCACTATTTACAAACCCAAACGCCCCCCCCCCCCCCCCCTTGCAAGTTAATCCCAAACACCCCTGTTAGCTATTTGTTTGCTACTATTTTCATAATCAAACGCACCCTGAATTGAACAAACACCTCCCCCGTCTGACCTTGTTATCCTACCATTTTTTAATACCAAACGCCCCTCTTGTGGTCTTTTGTGGCTGCTGTCCTAAAAAAAACCACCCCGCACCCTTACTGGGTCGCGACTGGCTCACAAACAACCACTCCGAGACCTGCTGGTCTTGGTCTTCGTGAATACAAAAACAAACCGACACCCCTTGTGATTATTATATCATGATTACGATTTATGAAGGCATGTTTTTAGATCTTGAATCACTACTCGCGATTTAAAAGGAAAAAATAAAAGGGCGATTACCTTACGTAATTAGGGACGGAATGACTACTACACAAACGGTCAAATCAGAAAAACAAACCTTACGTAATTAGGGACGGAATGACTACTACACAGTCTCACAAACAAAACCCTCGTTTTTTTCTAAATTTTCTCCAAAAGGATATGTAACACCTGGTTGTTAATTTTGTTAAATGGATTGGGTCTAAAGCCCAAGGCTCCTTTTCTTGTTTTTTTAACAGCCAGCCCAAAATAACACATGCATACATTTCTACTTTCGTGTTTTTAATTCTTTACGAATGGCTCGTGTTTACATTTCCGTGTTCACTCATGACGTAAAATATTTATTTTCTGAATAAATATTTATTTCTTAATACTTGAAAAGTATTATTATTTATTATTCTGAAATAACTTAAATAATTAATTATGTAATCATTAATTTAATCTGAGACTGCGTGAAATTACTGTTTATGGATCTAAAACATTGCGTACGTGTTCGTATATTAATCTTCGTGATATATTCTGACATGGATTATTTATTTCCTGAATAAATAAAATTTTGCGTGATACTTGAATTAATACTGTTATTTATTATCCGAGTAAATAGTTACGCAACGTTTAATTTAAAGTTGTGATTGTACGTAATTAATATTCGTGGACTTTTAAAGCGGGTTTAAAATTCTTCCCCTTTACAAAATAATTCGTTCTCGAATTAGAGACAGGGTAATGCTGTGGTTTTACAATTCTTCCCCTCTAAAAAGGAAAATTCATCTTTGAATTATAGGTAATAAGCTGGTGAAGTTATAAAAACTAAAATAACACATATACTAAAAGAGCATGAAGGCTGAAAAGGCATATAAGCTGAAGGATCATTCGTCCTTGATTTAGAACATAATGCTGCTGAAAGGGTATAAACATGACATGACTGAAGTGAACATGGAACGTGACTTGGCTGAAAAGAACGTAGAACGTAACATGACTGAAAGAACTTAACTGAATTTATTGAAGGAAAAGGGATGAGAGGTCCAGATAGATTCCTCCGTTTCGAGTGACTTCCCACTCGAAATGATTCCTTCAATGTCTAAACACAATAAAATCTTGGTCCTAATGACCCTGTCCTGACGATGCTGAATAGTTTCTGGTTCCATACTTGAGATGGAATTTCTGAATATGTTGAATGAATAACATATAACACGTAGGATACATGAAACAATACGTACAAATGACATGAAACACTGAGTTTTATATCTCTGAGCAAAGCTGCTGAAAACATATTGAGATGAACTATGTGAACAATTGTGAATGTTCTACGTGAGCAATTATGAACGTGGTTCGCAATTATATGAGGAACGCTATGTATGAAGTGTATCTTGAATGTGATACGTGAAACATACTGTGAACGTGATACTAGACCATATCATGAACGTCTGTTGACTGAGGAGGGAATGCCAAACGATACGACATGAGACGTGAAACGTCTTCCTGGGTATGGAAAATTTTATGCTAAACTTGAGTCTAGTTTCTCAAGGTTTCTATAACCATATATAGTAAAAAGCAGTGAAACGTGTATCGTGAGATGGAATACGAACCTGAACGTGAACAATGTCATGAATGCAGAAGTGAACTTAAATCATCAGATAACACAAAGTATGGACTAAAACAACATCATAATGTGAACATAAGTTGTAAACACGAAGGTGAACGTAAACGTGAACATGAACGTGAGCATGATTCGCGAACGTGAATTTCCATCTGACGTGATTGTCGACGGGATACCGTGAAATTGTACGGTTTCAATGCTGAATTTACTACAGATTTGTTACTGCGAAATCCTTCCTGATGAAAGAATGTGTAGGCTGGTTAAATGGTCGACAATGACTTAGATAGTATCATACTTTTTCCGAGTCTGCGACAGCCTGATAACAGCCTCATGGAATCTTATCTCATTTCTGCTCAGAAATTTCTAAGGGTTGTATTAACTTACTAGCATGACGGCGTTCTATCTTGAACCTGCACTATGTCAGGCGTCTAGATCTGAATATAGCTGCATCAACGTGTTATACTGCTTCTATTAAAATTCTGTCTGGGATTGTGGAACGTTCTGGCAGAATCTGGTTGAGTAGTCATGAAAGAATTATGAGTCTTGGTACATTAGATCCCTCCTATCGTGGGATCTTATGGAGTACAAAATTTTAGTGTAGGTCCTCTCCTTTCTTCGTAAGCTTAGCCATGGAAAGCTAATCGTGAGAACTGTCAGCAATTTCTGCGGTAGCAGTCACTGAGTTCTAGGAAAATTTTGTACCTTAGTCAAAGGCGTCGGTCTTGACCATCTGGTGATGGCTTTCACCTTCGTAGGATTCCTGAAATTTCTTTCTGCTAAAATAGGGTGGCTCAAAAATGCCACTTTGTTCATCTTGAACTCACGTCTGGAAAGATGTGTATATAATTTCCTCCTATTAGAGAATCAGTACAACTATGAGAAGATGATTCTCGTGTTCTTCTCTAGAATTTAGCAGATCAGAATGTTATCAATGAATATAGTAACGATTTTGTCTGAGAATTTATGGAAAAATTTTATTCATCAATTTCATACTATAGTTGGAGCATTTGGGAGCTCAGAAGTATGAAACAAAGTCTTTTGAGGGACATAACATGTGGAAGGGGAGTCCTAGAAACATCATGTTTTTTCTCTCGCCACTGATGTTAGTATGATCGTGAATTATTCTGAAAAGACGTTTAAGACTTTATAACAGCTCAGATAAAGAATGGTGATCTTGTCCAATTTTTGGTGGCCGATACATGATCTCATACTACCGCCTTCTTCCTGATAGACAGAAGATGGTGCATCTTCTGGTGATGTGCTATGGCGATATAATTCTCGTTCCGGTAACTCTTACAGCTAATGCTGCAATTATTTTAACTCAGCTGAAACCCTGCGATAAAGAGTTCTGAAAACAGGTTATGTCCTTGAGACAAGCTCAATGTTAAACTCTGTCTCGTGGTTAGGAAGGATTTTATGGAAAACTTTCTAAAATTACATCCGGGAATTCTGGAATAATCTGCTGATCATAAATTTAAGAAACTTTAGAAGTGGATTTATATCTGATATCTATAAAGGTCTTCGTAGCTTTGAAATGATAAGTCACTTGCGGTAAAGCATAACAACTTGTACTGATTTCCCGGCAGGAACTAAAATGACTATATTGGGAGTTAGTAAGACGGATCTTCTCTTCAGCTGGAAGGAAAAACCTTATAAATATGGGTGATACTGAGGAGTCTTTTCTGGCTGGGAGGTAGGTAACTATCTGATTTAAGATAAAGCTGACATAGGAATACGTGAAGTAAACATGGCGACTTTCACAGAATGTGTTCGTCTGAAATCTCACAGAATGAACACTGCGTGTCTAACCCGAGTAATACTCCAGTGGTGGTGACTGAGTCTCAAATGGTTTGATTTATGCATGGCATGACAAAACGGGTATACCCCCTTGGAGGGTACCCTAAATTTCTGAGAGCTAGGTTCAGAAGACATACTGTAGTAATGAGTCTTGGCTCGTACCTTGAAAAGATATTCGTATGACATGTATCATGACTGGTATCCTGACATGTGTCTTCCGAAATGATACTTGAGACTTGTGTCTTAACTGATGTTTTAATATGTGTTTTGGTAGGTGGATACGAATAAGGTTGAAAATTTTGGTAACCGCTAGGTTTGGCGGGCCGGTTAGACTGCTGACCTCTGTATCTCTGGTCACGTCCCTTCAGGACTTCCGATGGCTATTGACTGATTAATATAAGCATGGTGGTTGTCATTACCGCTTTGTCTGTCAGTTTCATGACGGTCATTATTACGACCGTGATTCCTGTAGCTATTTTGCTGAGTGGCCGGCTGGGTTCCGGTCCCCATTCTTCTGAATGAAAGGTTAGCTGAGTGAAGTGTGACATCTAGCTGAGAAGGTAAAAGCATGGAATAGGGTGGTAGCGTCTGATGGTTGAAGTTTATTCTTGTCAGAAATTTCAAATTTATAGTTTTCGTCCTTGTTCTGAAGAGTCTTCATAGTATAAACAGTAGGGGTGAGCATGGTTAGGTTTGGTGCGGTTTTTGACTAAAACCGAACCGCAACCGCACTTGCGATTTTTATAGAAATAGAAACCACACCGAACCAAAAACCACGGTTTCGGTTTTGCGGTTTTTTTGCGGTTTCTGTGGTTTTACGGTTTTTAACTGCACCGAACCATACCTTGTGACTTATATAATATTTGTGGCTTTTGCGGTTTTTTGTTTAAAATGTTGATTTTTTCCGGTTATAACAATGCATAAATTGAATCTAACAAACACTTTACTAATAACTTATATGAATATCAATGATACTATGCACTAGAAGTCTTATAACTCGCATAAAATAGTCGATGTGACGTTTTTCAGTATAAAATAAATATTCTGTGGTGCGGTTCGGTTTTGAGGTTCGGTTTTATGGGCGAAAACCGCAACCGAACCGAATTTGTGGTTTTTCCTTTTTCTTAAAACCAAACCGTCGGTTTTTGTCGTGGTGCGGTTTTTGCGGTTCGGTTTTTGCGGTTTTGCGGTTCGCGGTTCGGTTTCTGCTCACCCCTAATAAACAACATCAACATCTTGGGGACTCTCCAAAGTACCAGCAGCATCCGCATTCGTGAGGTCTTCAAAGTGTAGCAGCATCAGTATTTGGTAAATCTTCAACTCACATGCAGCATCAATATCTGGTAGAATATCGACAAGTGGAAATGCCTGAGATGATTAAGGACCGATTAACAGTACACATGGAGTAAGGTCATGGAGTACACCTGGAATACTATATATGTAGTACATATGCAAGTTTGCTGATATGATCGATACTGGCGTCAATCATCTGGCATGATCAACGAAATATAAATTGACTTAAACGGTTAGCAACCTGAACTGAAACGAGTAACCTGATAGGCTGACAGTTCCTGCGCAAATTTAATGCTGATTGTATAGAGGCTCAAAAGTATGATTAAACGGGGTTTCATCAATGTTCTGTATAAAGACATGATTGATGATGACCAAACATGATTTATCATGAAACCAAGATTTTACTTTAACCCTTCCATATCTTAGCATGAAAACATCATCACCTTGCTGAAAACATAATCCTCGTAAGGAGACATGAAACTTAATCAGCATGAAAACGACATCCATGTGAGAGTTTGAAACTAGATTGTTACAAAGAACATAAAGGTATAGTTAGCTGAGGTTTAATATCAACTGGTGTGAATGGCGATGGTTCAACCCACAAAATTCAAAGGAGAAAATATGTGATTAAGTATGGGCGCTTATAGTTCGATCCATACTTGTAAAAAGTTTTGTGAGGACTGTCATGTGTAGAAATTTACAATCTGGAACTAAATATGGTTAGTTGTAGTCAAATCCATACTTGTCAAATTTTTTTATGAAATGTCATGATATGAGCAGAGGTGAACGTCTATGGTTCGGTTCACAAAACAATATTCGACTGAAGGCATTTAAATCTGACCCGAGAAATAGTGAACGCATATGGGCCATTTCACCTAATAACATTCGACCGAAAACATGAATCTGACATGAGTAAGGATAAACGCCTATGGGTCGGTTCATCAATACAATATCTGAACGGGCAAGGGTGAACGCCTATGGGTCGGTTCACTAAAACAAAATTCAAAGAAAAGCACATGCGACTAAATATGGCCAGTCCTGTACCAACCTTTTACTTAGTCAAAATTTTAAGAAGAATGACTGACAATTGAAGAAAACTGACTGATAAATGCATGAGAAACATGAAAGATAACAACGCCAACATCTAGGAAGTTTCTGGTGACTACCAACGAGTCATAGGTCAAGTTTTAGAGCATACAGGTCGAACTTATAGCTCTGATACCATAATTGTAAAAGCTCACTTGGATAAGTGGACCGTTAGGTGTATTTATGGCGTGTCATCAAAGCATTAGGTAAATGTCCTAACACATTAACTGACCATAAAGGAAATACCAGAATCAAACATCGGTAATCCAAACATAAGCTCAAAACATGAAAAGTAAATACTGAAGGAAAGGACAAAACAATGTCCAAATAAGCAAAGTAATGTAAGAAGTGCATAAAGTAAGAAGTCTGGATAGCTTCCATCGAAATGCACACGCTCTCAGAATCCTAAGAGCGTCCCGGTGTACCTGTCGTGAGAACATGAAAGGAACTACGGGTGAGCATAACGCCCAATGAACGGATATAAAGCATGATAAGAAATACTGAAATGAAGTAGATGATAAAATACTGAAGCTGTAAGACTGATAAGTAAATTGTAGCAGAAATTTGTGTATAATCTTAAAAGTCTGATTTATAAATAGTAAAGCTGAACTATAACTATCAACTCTGAAAACATGCTTTTCACCGTGTTTTAATTGCCAAGAGCTTATATAGGTCATGTGTTGTAACAACTATTGCATGAATAAATAGAGGGGTGACCTCGTCATGCTCTAGAGGGGTGACCTCTAAATAATATGCTGGGTGGAGGGATCAACTCCAATGTGAAGGATGTAGAGCACACACCACATTCACTTGATAAGCTATAACTAGTTACCTAGGATGCATCATATGCCCCGCTGATAATACTGATAAAATGGCCAAGCTGAAATAAATAGGACGCTGTGAGAAATCACTCCCCCGCAGAGGAGTCATGACACCGGTGCCTCTAGTGTCATGGTTACGGTACCTCCGTAACTAGTACATAATTGGTTATGCTTGTATATAAAGCTCATGCAATCTATCTTAGTTATTAAAATGATTACTGACAAGATTTAGAACATATAATGGGGAAAACATTTGGCTACAGACGGGAAAATCCTAATCATGCATAGAAGGAAGTCCTTACTGAAGGACGGGAAATCCGTACCTCGGGTTCAGTAATGAAATAAGAATGAAAGTTGTCTGATTACTGATTACTGTTTACTGTTTATTTGTTCTTAATTCATTTTATGCGATCTCGTATTATTTTACTGGTTGCGTATAAACTGATTAATCTGGTTGTCTGACGTACTTCTGATAAATCTGACTGTTCTTTAAATATTTACTGCGTAATATATATCCTGTATTTCTGATTACTGTATATTATACTCTATTCTGATATGGCATTATAATATTACTATAATTAGTAACCTGCTATAAATAGAAAGTTTCTAAATTTAGAAAGATTTCCAAATTAGTTGAAAATTGATTAAATCTTTTTATAATATAAAACTAGTATAACCTTATTAATTTAATTTACTAATTGAATTATTAAAAACATTTACTTACAAAATGATTAAATATGGTATAATTAAAACCTTCTCTTTTAACTTTTAAACATAAACCCGAGCCTACCGAGATACCCTATCGGTCTCACTAAAACAAATCAACAATATACAATAAATTCAGAGCCGGATTAGCGAAAGAATTTTCTGTCGCTAAACCGTCGCTAACTGTGACCAAAACTGTTTACAAAGTTGCCTGTATAAAATGCGAAAGAAATTCTGTCGTTAAACTCTCGCTAACCTGGATTTAATCTCATTCATTTCTGTTTTAATATGTACCCACTGCTAGCTACTTCGTTCCCACTGTCCTGTTATGGTTTCCTACTGTTTTATATCTAAAACCCACAGTTTACAAACCCAAACGCGCCCCCCTGCTTTGCAAGTTAATCCCAAACACCCCAGTTAGCTATTTGTTTGCTACTGTTTTCACAATCAAACGCACCCTGAATTGAACAAACACCTCCCCCGTCTGACCTTGTTATCCTACCATTTTTTAATACCAAACGCCCCCTTGTGATCTTCTGTGGCTGCTGTGCTAATCCAAAACCACCCCGCACCCTTAGTGGGTCACGACTGGCTCACAAACAACCACACCGAGACCTGCTGGTCTCGGTCTTCGTGAATACAAAAACAAACCGACACCCCTTGTGATTATTATATCATGATTATGATTTATGAAGGCAGTTTTTAGATCTTGAATCACTACTCGCGATTTAAAAGGAAAAAAAGTAAAGGGCGATTACCTTATGTTGTCTATAATATTATGTGATGATTAAACAAGTAAGAAAGGTAGAAATAGATGAATTCTAGAGAGAGAAACTAGAGAGAGAAAAAGGAGAGAAGTGTGTGAGAATTTGTGAAATATTAGATTGAGAAAATAGAAATTACCATCCAACCTCCCCTTACATGCAAGGAGAGGTTTATATAGCCTTGCCTACATGTGGCATGATGGGCTATATGATAATGGGTCGGGCTTTCCTTTTGGGCTTTGGTTACTTATGAATGAACCTTAGCCTAAAGTTAAGTCTGTAATACACGACTAACCTACTACCTATTACAACGTTCTAATATACGATACATAATAAACATATGACCGAGCATTCTTGTTTGACTCAATATTTTGAGGCTAACAATCTCCCCCAATGAGAGGTCATTACCCTTTATGAGAGGTCATTACCCTTTGTCATTTGGAAACTTATAGAGATTACTAATCTCGCCATAAATGAGTCTTGAACGAGTAATAGTAGTCTTTTTCCATCATGCTGTGATCTTTGAGCCTTTGTCGTTGTCTTTCGACTTTGTCTTTTGATCTTGAGATCTTCAAATTATCCTTGACTTGTCTTTGCCATCTTGCGATCTTGTGTCTTCATCCACATGCTCACGCTATTAATTGTTGAATATTTCTTTTGGCATGAGTATGTGGTTTTGAATCTTTGACTTTGCTGAGTACACTATGACGCCACCTTCTTGAGACAAACATAGACACGGACTGAATGGCTTTGACATTCGTCCTAAATCGGTAGCGTTTTACCTCCGGTCGGTGAAGACCGTTATACGATATTAAATACCGTACTTGTGATAGGTAGATTCAGTTAAGAATCTCCTTGACAGGGTTTCGCGGCTGTACTAGCCGTTCTCTTTACTCGACAGTCTCAAAGCAAGACTGCGAACATAAAGAGTGAATCAATTGGATAAATATCCTCTTGATTAAAGTCGTCAATTCAAATTCCTGGAACAAGTGTGATTCGTAAAGAATCTTACCATTGTTGCTTTTCAGTTGACACAAGCTTGATTCATAAGAATCTCACAAGTCACCTACTGTAGCGTTGTTTGATGTTGACGCTAGAAGGATTTCCATTCGTCACTGTGAATATTAATGAATATCACTCTGAATGTTCTGGCAAGACCATAAAGATATTGCGTAGAAACCTGAAACGAGTTTGAATCAATTCAAAATCAAACCACTGTTGCTTTTCAGTTCTACATATGTTTAATTAATAAAGAATCTTACATATGACCTACCGCAGTGCTGTTTGATGTTAACACTGGAAGGATTTCCACTCATCATTGTGAATACTAAGTAGTATCACTCTGAGTGTTCTAGCAATATCACAAGGATATGGCGTAGGACTCTCTTGTTCGTCATCCGTGTGTCCTAACGAGATTTGATTGATCTCTTGGCTCTAGACTCGATTTGTGCACTTTTAGTGGTCGGAGGCTGGAGCAGATGCCACCTATTCAATATCAACTATCTCGGAGTGAGAAAGTCAATAGAAGTCATGTTGTTCTCCGTGACAATAAAACAAACTTCTTTTGAGAGAAGCCTGAGTAGCTTGGAAAGGGTTGTGCACTTCATCACTGGGTCCATGATGAGTTTGTCTTCATGATGTGTTGACCCGGTTTCTGCCTAAGTTGTATGGAGGGCTTCTTTCTTTACACCCTTTATCCTTACATTTCTTTTTCATTCTTCAACCCCTTCAATGCTTACCAAGACATCATTACTAGCACCTTGTTGTAATTGTTCTAGTGCTAGCATCAGTACTTAGTCGGCATTCAGCTACGTTCACATTCTACTCCATCTTTCCTAAGGACTTCTAATAATCTATTGGATTGTCCCTGGGAAGATCCCTCCGGTTCTGGTTGGATCATAGGACTTAAACCTAACCACCCTTTTGACACCAATAACATCGTAAATTAAAGATGTTGTGGGTATTTGATCGTAACCATGAAAAACCACTTCAAATGTCTAACAAGGTGTTTGAAAAACATTTAACACCTTGATAGTTTTGTCGTTTCAGAAATGCTCCCCCTTTACATGTGCATTGATAATCGAAAGTGTTTCGCACATGTAGGTAAGAGTTAAAGTGCTTGAGTCTTATATAAGATCACATTTTAATCACATTTTCCCCTATCTCTAATATATAAAATCTTTTGATATTAGAGATACCAAATTTGATTAAAATATATTTTGAAAAATAGTCTTGAAAATCTCCGGGAGAAAGATGTGCTAATCTTTTGCATGAAGTTGAAATGCTCCCCCTCAAAAATTGATCCAATTGAATTGTCATTGTGAGGATTTGATCCACATTTCACTTTTTGAGGATGGGAGTTGTTGAACACACAATTTTTGAAAGATTTTGAATAATCATTGAAAAATTCTTGAAAAAATTGTGTTCAACGCTTTTTGAAAAATCCTATTTCTTTTTGGCGAATAGGTTTTTCTAAAGCATAAACTTGAGTTCTTAGACTTTGAATGTCTTGACGAATCCACTCAAGTGAAAGAAGATTTCTCTTCTTTTGCTGAGGGTAAGGGCACTAAAGCGTACACTCCCCCGTGAATATAGAACCGGGTTGAAATCTGAAAGTGATTACAAGCCACTGTGTTGAGCTCAAAACGTAGAATGTTTTGTGACAAGCTCAACCCAAAATAGATTGCTCTACCCGTTTTTTGAAAATTTGTCCAAAATAGACAATTTCCTTTATTAAAAGAAATGACATGTTTTGAAAAATATTTACAACTTTCATTCGAGCTTTATGTACACACCCGTGTCGTTATTGAGCGACATTTCTAGGTACGTCCAGATTATCGATACTGAAAGACATGTCGAGAAGAATATTTTTGGATTTTAAAATATTTTTAATTTTGTGTTTTGTTTTTATATGTTTTATATTTTTGTATTTTGCTTTTTCAAAGCTATTTACAGGTAGATGTTTGATAGATGCATCAAGCAGGCTTCTTTGCCAGAATCTCCAGTTCTGGTGGAGTCAAACATATCATACCAATTTGCCTAACTAGATACGCAAACCTCTCTTTCAAAGGAGCTTTTGTAAATAAGTCAGCTAATTGGTAATCAGTTCTAACAAAGTATAGTTCAACAATACCCCTTTCAACTTGTTCCTTAATGAAGTGATATCTGACATCAATGTGCTTTGTGCGAGAATGCTATACCAGATTGCAGGAGATGGCTATGGCGGACTTTGAGTCACAGTACATAGGTACTTTATCAAAGTGGAAGCCATAATCCGTGAGTTATGTTCTCATACATAGAACTTGAGCACAACACGCAGATAGAGACACATACTCCGCTTCGGCTGATGACAATGATGTGCAATCCTGCTTCTTGGAAGACCATCCCATAGCTTATCTTGACCTAGAAATTTTACACCACCAGAAGTACTTTTACGTGTATCAAGACAACTTGCATGATCAGAATCTGAATAGGACGTTAGAAAGAAACCGGTTTCTCTCGGATACCAGAGTCCCAAATGAATGGTATTCTTGAGGTACCGAAAGATCCGTTTAACCTCCTTGAGGTGCTTTTCAGTGGGTCGTGCTTGATATCGTGCACAATAACACGTAGCATGTGATATATCTGGTCGGCTTGTTGTTAAGTTCATGAGGGAGCCGATCATTGAACGATATTTTGTTTGATCTATGGCATCTCCCTCCAAATTAGCATCTAGGGATGTGGTTGATAATGGTGTCCCAAGGAGGTCACATGAAGTCATACCATGCTTTTTGATTATCTCTTGACAATACTTAGCTTGGTTAATAAAGATACCACTTGGGGATTGGTGAACTTGAATTCCTAGAAAGAAT
This sequence comes from Glebionis coronaria, assembly GCA_025667525.1. Taxonomy (NCBI): domain Eukaryota; kingdom Viridiplantae; phylum Streptophyta; class Magnoliopsida; order Asterales; family Asteraceae; genus Glebionis; species Glebionis coronaria. The sequence continues at coordinate 166,524,524 of CM046874.1, forward strand.
CTTAGTTCGCCCATCATTGACATTTCAAATTTGCTATGCATGACTTTTTCAAACCATTTTGAAAGTTTTGGGTTTGTAGACCCGAAAATAATGTCATCAATATAAATCTGCACAAGCAAAATGCCATCCCCATATTTATAAGTGAACAAAGTTAGATTAGTGGAACCTTTTGAGAAACCTTTGGAGACCAGAAATTTCGAGAGCTCGTCGTACCACGCCCTTGGAGCTTGCTTAAGTCCATATAGTGCTTTGTGGAGACGATACACCTTTTTAGGATAACGAGGATTGATGAATCCTTCCGGTTGCGTGACATAGACTTCTTCCTTCAAAGGACCGTTAAGAAACGCCGTCTTTACGTCCATTTGATAGACAATGAATCCCTTATGTGCAACATAAGCAAGGAAAATCCTGACCGCTTCCAAACGAGCTACTGGTGCAAATGACTCTTCAAAATCAATACCCTCTTTCTGACCATACCCTTTAGCCACTAGCCTAGATTTATTCTTGATGATCGTATTCTCTTCATCCATCTTGTTTTTCTAGATCCATCGAAGATTTAATGGTATTACATCGTATGGTCTGTCAACAAGTTCCCAGACTTTAAGTCTTTCAAATTGTTGAAGTTCATCCGTCATCGATTCAATCCAAGCATGATCAGCCATGGATTCTGTGATGTTTTTCGGTTTAGCTGGACTCACGGCGAGTGCGAACATACATACATCGCCATCGGTGTTAAGCTGTCGTCTTGTACGAACGGGCTGTGAAGGGTTTCCAATTACTTGAACCAAAGGATGATCTCGGGTCCAATGATGTGTTGAAGGATGTCTTTGATAAAACGTATGCATATTTGACGGATCAACATGGCGAGTAAAAGACTCTCCAGTTTCGTGTACCGGTGTACCAAATGGGTTGATAAATTCGTCTTCGTTAGATAATGCATTGTCTGCTTGATTTGTGTTCTCTGGAGCAATGACAGTAGTTGTTGATGTTGTAGGAGCGGTTGTTGATGTGATATTCTGAGGAGGTAAATCTGTAGCAACCCGTGTTGAAGTAGATAAAGTTGTATCCTTTTGTTGACGATGATCGGTATCATCATTCTTATCATGAGTGATAGCGGAAGACTTCGATACAACATGTTTCTCCCCCGTGAAATATTCATCATACATTGGTCCATATTACATTTCCAACTCTTCAAGTGTCGTGTCCATTGTCATATCTGCTCTAGGATCATGTTCAGGAACCAGCTTTGAACTTGACGGTTTATTCTTGTGGTCTTGAGTTCCGAGTTCCATGTGGTTGTGCACAGAAGTCTTTTGTCGTTGTGGATCGGGACTTAAACTGCTTTGTTCAAGGGTCATTTCTTGTAATTCATCAAATCTGATATGAATAGTCTCGACTATCGGTTTTGTTCTCTTGTTGTACACTCTATATCCCTTAGACTGAGTTGCATATCCCACTAGAATGCATGCATCACCTTTCTCTTTCATCTTGTCTAGATTTTCACCATCTCGAATAATGTAGAACGTACATCCAAAAACGTGAAGGTGTTTGAGTGAAGGTTTTCGATCATGAATTATGTGATATGGTGTCTTTTCGTGTCTTGGGATAATTAAGGAGCGGTTTTGTGTGTAGCATGCGGTTGACACGTCTTCGGCCCAAAAATATAGTGGTAGTTTTGAAGCAGATAATAATGTTAGAGCAGCTTCAACTAAAGTACGGTTTCGTCTTTCAACAACGTCGTTTTGTTCGGGTGTTCGAGCAATAGATGTTTCATGTTCAATTCCTTCTGCTTGAAAATAGTTTCACAGATTTGAATTCAAAAATTATGTACCTCTGTCAGTACGAACCACTTTAACTTGAGCTTGAAGACCACGTTGTATCAGTTTAAGGAAGCTGATGAGAACTTTGGGTGTTTCATCCTTGGACCTCAAGAAGTGAGTCCACGTGTACCTTGAGTAATCATCGACAATTACCAGAATATATTTCTTCCCATTGATACTTTGAACATGCATGGGACCACACAGATCCATACGGAGAAGATTTAACCATCCTTTAGAGCTTGTTGTGGTCTTTGTTTTGAAGCTACTTCGTTTAGCTTTGCAAAGCTCACAAGAAGAACAAAGATGATCCTTGATGAATTTCAAACTTGGAAGGCCTCTCACAATATCTTTCTTGGATAGAAAGTTGATGGTATCAAAATTGAGATGAGATAAACGTTGATGCCATAACCATGCCTGAGTCATTGAAGCTTTAGCCATGAAGCAAACTGGAGTTGATGAAGTTGTATCTTGAAGTGAAATTGTATAAAGATCAGTACCCCATGTACCGGTAAGTAAGTCATTCCCATCATAATCACGAACAAAACATGTCTTCTTTCTGAAAGCAACCTCCAAATCCGCATCACAGAATTGACCAACCGATAAAAGATTGTGATTGAGCCCTTCGACGTAGTATACCCTTTTTATCGTGATATTACCCTGAACCAAATCTCCATATCCTAGGATCGGTGTAAATTGATCATTTTCGAATCGGACCGTACCCAGGAACTTCTCCACGAAGTTAATTAGAAGCTTGAGATTCCCACTCATGTGCTTCGTGCATCCGGAGTCCAGTATGAAGAGAATTATTTGTATCACCTGCAGAAGAGTTAGAACATGATGGAGCATTTGCTAAATTGGATACCACATTAGTTGTGATTTCAGAATCATTAGTGTCCTTAGCAACATTTAAAGGCAGACTAACACTCGTTTTCACATTTTCTGTCCTAACTTTAGGCATCCATTTATATCTCGGAGGAATTTGATTAGCAAACCACCATTTCCACGACTTGCTAGCAGACTCATATAATTCCCTAATTCTGCTTCTAGTGGTCTTAGTGGTGGAGTCTGATGCAATACTTTTCTTAGGGGGGGGGGGGGGGGTAACACCAGAATGGTTCACTTTGCGTTTGGGTTTTCTAGCACTAATAATCATCACAGATTGCTTCTTAGTTCTAGTATCTACGCCTTTGACATTATTCGGAACACACATAGCATGATTAGCATTAGCACACTTTCCAAATTTCATGCTAAGTTTGACAAATTTTTCTCCCGAAAGTTTTCAAGACTATTTTTAACAATATATTTTAATCAAATTTGGTATCTCTAATATCAATCGATTTTATATATTAGAGATAGGGGGAGAAAATGTGATTAAAATGTGATCTTATATAAGACTCAAGCACTTTAACTCTTACCTACATGTGCGAAACACTTTCGATTATCAATGCACATGTAAAGGGGAAGCATTTCTGAAATGACAAAACTATCAAGGTGTTAAATGTTTTTCAAACACCTTGTTAGACATTTGAAGTGGTTTTTTCATAGTTACGATCAAATACCCACAACATCTTTAATTCACGACGTTATTGGTGTCAAAAGGGTGGTTAGGTTTAAGTCCTATGATCCAACCAGAACCGGAGGGATCTTCCCAGGGACAATCCAATAGATTATTATTAGTCCTTAGGAAAGATGGAGTATAATGTGAACGTAGCTGAATGCCGGCTAAGTACTGATGCTAGCAATGGAACAATCACAACAAGGTGCTAGTAATGATGTCTTGGTAAGCATTGAAGGGGTTGAAGAATGAAAAATAAATGTAAGGATAAAGGGTGTAAAGAAAGAAGCCCTCCATACAACTTAGGCAGAAACCGAGTCAACACATCATGAAAACAATTCCTATCGTATCCAACGATCGTACTCACCGATCGTACTCACCTATCATACTCACCTATTGATTGTGGTAAAACACGACTCTTGTTTAGGAAAACAAAAGAACGTATATGAGCGGTAAGTATCGAGTGATGATTTTAGGAAAAATCAACACAAATGACCCAATCACTTAAAAGAGAGAAAGTTTGTTTCCCAAGGAGGTATATGTGTGTGAATTAACTTGTAGTTATTTGAGATTAATATTTGGAAGAATGGGGATGAGAAGATGAAAAGACGGTTACGTTAAAATTACACTACGACGTAAACGTAAAGCCGTGAAATACTACCCAAATAAAAAATTTAACTAAAACCAAAAACAAAAGACTAAAAAGGCTAAAAACAAGTCTTAAATAATATAAATAAAGATAAAAATCCAACAAAGATATTTTAAGACCTTTTATTAATTAAATATTTAATTTTAAATGCTAATTAAAGCCCTAAAATTAAATACAACTAATTCAAATGTCTAAAATATGATTTTATTGAATAATTACTTAACTTATATTATTAGAAGACTAAAAAGTATTTTTCTAAAAATTAAAAGCTATTAAAACTATTTTTAAAACTCTAAAAATGATTTAAAATAATTAAAAACTAATTAAACTTAAAATAATTATAAAAATAAATCTAAAAGCTATAAAAATATTCTAAAAATGGAAAAGGTCCTAATTAATGCTAAAGAATCTAGGAAAAATGAAAAAGAAATAAAAATAAAATTTTGATTTTTTTAATAATTAAATAATATTAAAATAATGCTAAAAATAAAAAGTTTCTAAAATTAATTCTAAAAAATTTATAAAAATCCTAAATAATATAACTAAGAGAAAAAAACAAATTTAAGTTCCTAAAACCTTTTTAATAATTTTATAAAAATGTTTAAAGTTTATAAAAAACCTTAAAATAATATAAAATTAAAAATTAAAAATTAAAGTTTATAAAACCAAAACTAGATGTAAACCTCAAAATATTATTTTAAAAACTAAAAACTATTTTTCCTAAAAATTAAAAATCTTTTTTCTATTTTTTATTGATTTAATAAAATACGGCTATTAAATAAATTCTAAAAAATAATTAACTAAAGGGAAAAATTTAAAACCAATCTAGAAAAATCTATAAGCCTATAATGGTCCTAGGAAAATTCAAATAAGCCAAAAACAAAAAGCAAATAAGCTGGAAAATGGTAAATAAGCTACGGCTTATTATTAAGCCAACCAACCAAAAACGGGTTAAATAACTTTTTAAATCAACCCTTAACGTAAAAAGGTGTCTAGATCAGTGGTAGTTCCCTTAACCCTCCAGCGAGAGGTCTAGGGTTCGAGTCCGCTGCGGGCAACCTTTTTGCAATTTATTTCTTTTTTATTTTTTTCTTTTTCCAACCAAATCAGTGACCCTAATAAGCTTCTAAACACAATCAATCTTCCTTTTTTAGCCAAGATTAAACAAGTTGAAGACCAAAAATGTGTGCAGTTTATGATGAAGAACACAAGTGAGTTGTGCCTTGTTTCTGTTTTGCTTCACAACTGAATAACCACCAAGAGGAGCTTGGTGGTGTGCTTCTTTGGTGTTGTTCTTGGACAAGGGGGCACCCTTGTGCTTATTGAAGCACAAGGAGTCAAGCAAACAAGCTAAAATAAACACCTAGCACCCAAAGTGATCACAAACCAAGCACATAGGGCAATTTCAAGTTGCTGTAACAAAGAGATGAAGTCTGTGGACTTTTATGCAGATTTCTAGCACCCTATTGAGATTCAAGTGACCAAATCATGCACACAAACCCACCATTCACCATACAAGCCAAAACAAACCTTAACTTACCCTAACACTCAACAGATTTGCACAATCATGCATCAAAATTCCAAGAAATTCAAGCAGAAGGTGACAATGCAGATTTTAAACACACTTTTCACTTTTTCAACATACAAACTAGCTCAAAACTTCACCAAATTGGTACACAAATGATACAACTCCTATCTCAACTATTACCAATAACTTGAACACGTTTTTAAAAGCACAATCAAATCAAATACCCTGCTAAAATGCTTATCCAAACACCACTTTAAATACTGAAACCAAGATTTAACAAAGTAAACCACTTACAAACTTAATCAAACCTGTTCTTATAGCATCTAACATGTATTCCAACTCAAAAGAACACAAATCCAACACCTTATCACACTTATAGCAGCAGATCAATCAAATCACATGAACATCACTTTTTCTGAAATTTTCAAAAGAGTAAAAGGTGTTACCTCAGAACCCTACATCCAGGGCCCTAGTGGATGTAAATCCACCTCCCACAAGGCTGGAGGCCTGTGCTTGAACAGATATCAACCACTTCCTCAACCTGTTAAGACAAATCAAACAAACACAAGAAAATCCAATGATCTTTCTGTTTTCTCTTTTTCTTAAACCTATCCAAAAACTTTTAAAACTTCTTAACACGTTTCAAAAACCCTATATTACCAATTAAACTTAACCTCTTAACACCAATCCATGAAACAAATTCCTAAACACTTTTCCAAAAATTCACAAATTTTCAGAAAACCTTTTTAAAATAATTTTGAAAGACAAAATCACTTAACCAATTATGTGGAACTCAGAATCCTTAGCTTCAACACAATACACAGCTTTTAACAAACCTAAAAAGGAATTATACTTGTTTAAAACAAAAACCAAACTTTTATTTTATTAAAAAGGAATTACAAGTGAGAAGCTAGAAAACTGGAACAAAGGGTCATCACAGGTTGATGCCTCTATTTATACTACTCAAATGAACAATCTAGAATCTTAAAATCAAAACCCTAATCAGTAGAAATTCTCCAAAATGCCCTTGATGCGTGTTTGAGTGGTGAGCTGTCCACATTTGATCCTGGACGTTTATTTGTGCGTTGGAAGGAAGCAATACATCATGGTTGTTGATTTAGGACACGTCACAGTACTTGGGGATCAAGGTGTTCTCTGATTGGTGGAATGGGAATTTGGGGGTAGGGTCCACAGTGAGTGGGAAGAGGGTTTTGTGTGTGGGAAATGTTCCTGCGTGTGTGAATCACACGTGGGCAAGAGTAATTGGTTTTTAACCCATGTTTAAGTGAGGTGAAAACTGGGTGGGGTGAAAGTGAACAATAAGTTCTTTTGATCCGTATTTGGGGGAAAAGAGTTGTTAGGCGCCAGTTTTGATTTGAATGTTTCAAGTTGACATCTTTGGTCCTTGTCCTTTGATTTTTTTGGCATTTTAAGTTTCCAGCCCTAAAACGTGTTCTCCCTTGTAAATAACTTTCACCTTTTGACATTTTTGGCACCAAACTTCACACAAAGTTTATCAAGGATCATTTTTGCCATTTTGTGATTTTTAAAGGGCTGATCTTGGAAAATCTTGATCTTCAAAGGTCTTCTTTGTGTCTTTAACTTCATGAGGGACCATAATTGACAAATTGATTTTGTTGAGGGACCAATCTTGTCATTTCTTCAAAGTTGAAGGACCTTTTTGCAATTTTGACAAACTTAAGGGACCAAACTTGTAATTATTAATATACAAGGGTTTTAAGTGTCATTTCTTCATTAATGGAGGATCAATCTTGCTTGTCTTCAAGTCTTCAAGGGTATTTGTTGAAAATTCCATGATTAGGGCCCGGTTCATTGTACGGCTTCGTTTCTCGTGTCCGTTTTTCCTTGTATCTTGTGATCTTTTGTCTTTTTCACGATATCCATACCTAAAATACACAAGTAAACAAACACAAGCATATATATGGTATTTTATGACATTTTAGTGCATTAAAAGCCCGAAAAGAACGATGAGATCATGTATAAATGCCATCTCATCACTCCCCCATACTAAGCCATTGCCGTGCCCTCACGCAATGCTAGAATAAAGTATCTAAGCATCACCAAAATTCAATTTTATTAACCTTTATTGAAGAGTAAAAGATTTGCAACATACTACGATGATGTGTAAAGACATAATGTATGATTTTCATCACCAAAAGTGACTTTTAGGGTCAAAGAATAGAAACAAGTTAATGTCCCTTAGAGTAAACTTCGTCATCCTTGATTGTCATACATTCCATGCTAAGTGCAAAAACAAGATCATTGTTGGTACAAGTCACAATGCTAACACTACTCATACGTCCAAATTGTGTAATACTTTTTCTCCCCGCAATCCTAGTTATTATAAAAGGAAATGGGTTACTAGAATTTTTTTATCTATTTGTCATGGATCACAAGTGATTCATATTTGACTTATTTGAGTAGTTATTAGTCCGAAAGCAAAGTAGCACGATTTGATCAATAGTTAGCCGAAGGACAAAATCTTTTAAAACGGCTTCTCGTGTATCTCCTTAAGTTCATATCTTGGCATAACTCGTTTCACGATTTGAGACCTTTCTCGGACCGATATTTGGCATGTACTTCATACTTCAAATCTTGGGAAGACGTTCTTGAAATAATGGTCTTCTCTTCATATTTTGGAATTTCTTCACTTGACGTTTTTGAGAGATTCTTCATATTGGACCACGACTTCATCATTTTTCTTCAATCTTTACTTTGGATTTTGATATACAACGATCCGCCTCCTTTTCGGACTTGGATATATTTATCCTCATACCTTGTTAGGGTCTTTTTGGATAGACTTTCTCCATTCTTTTAGGGGAGTAATTGCTTCTCGTCGTGTGTCTCGATCCTTCATATTGATTTTGGAATAATGATACTTCACATCATCTTTGGATCTTTAGCAAAAATAGAGCTCCTCATGCCTTGTTAGGGCCTTTTTGGATGATCACCAATCTTCGCGTCCCGCTTCAATAAGTTATGCCTTGGCTATGAACTCTATTCAACCCCGAGCAACTTTTAAACGATCTTGCGCTAGAGGCTAAGTAACCTTTCAAATCGTACGACCTTACTTATTGCAATTATGATTTATTCCTAATGCATTGATCTTATGGGAAGAAAAAGCCACAATTAAAAACATATGAGTTTTTGAAAGAACACTTTCATGTTCTACGTTTAGCATGATCACTTGTCTAACTCTATCATTTCTCGTTCTTCACTATATAAAGACCTCTAATTAAAGAGACTCGTGAATACTTAGCCATGCAAGTCAAAATTAAGCCAAATTTGGATTAGCTTTCATTAAGACTATATCAAATCAAAGTTTTGGGTTTTCAAGCCACCTATAGGATCTTGCACTTTCTTGGACTTTTTCAAGTTTAGAGAATGCGTTTTAAAGTTCCCTTGATAAGTGACTTTCTAGAATCAATTATAGGAACTTGCAAAAAGTTCTTGTTCTTAACCCGAATGAATTAAGACTTTCGCGTTTTAAAGCTCCCTATATAAAAGTCTAGCAAAACTTGAATTGAGCGGGTTAAGGAATGTAAATGGCTCCAAATGCCCATCAAGTCAAAAATTAACTCTTATTCTACCCATCGGAAAATATACATTCGTGTCTTAAAAACACTTATGAAAACTAAAAAATTTTAAAATTTGGCTATTTTTAGCCTTATTAGCAAAACAAAACATTGAAAGTTGGAAAGCGTGAGGGCGTAGCAAAGCAAGTACCTATTCACCCCCCCATACTAAAAGTAAACATTGTCCTCAATGTTTCGAGTCTAAAGGTGGAGCACCCCCATACTAGAGACGAAGAATCGAATGCTTAGGATCTAGCATGGAAAGGGTGATCAACAATATATCTAAAGCCGTTTATTAATTATGCTAAAAGATAATTGTTAGAACAATAAAGGATATGTCATGGAATCGTGAAAAACTTCTTCAAACGAACGATGGAGGCTCACGTAAACGAACACGAGAGTCTTCAATCGTAGATGATGATGATGATCTAGATAACACAATCACAAACAACCACGAGACAACGAGTTGAAAGGGTACAAGTCCCCTTATTAGTGAATATAAAAGATAAGCATGGGATCTCCCCCACGAGGCACCTCGTTTTTGATTACCGAGTCATGAGCTCGACTCGATCCCCTCAATGTGAACATTTAGGGAAATCATGGTATGGTCAATTTTTAGCGGGGCTTACATGATTAACAAGGCCCAAAAAGCAACCGGTATAAAGGACTAAGTCCTTAGATGATGCAAAATACCGGGGTCGAAGATGGCGTTCTCGTTTCCATTGGAAAAACAAATTAACGCCACTTCAACATGTGCCATAAACTCAATGAGTTTGAAGAAAATAGATGAGAAGTAGAAGGGTGAGACAATTGGTAAGACAAACGTTTGAGCTACTCGAGGTAGACTCGCACCAAGCAAATAGATATAGTTTCCATTTATTGCATCGGTGGAAGACCGAGATTTCCCTTTATATGAAATTCCGGGATCGAATATCTCGTCCTCGGTGGACAAGGATGAGGGAACATAAGGGGCTTCCCCCATACTAGAACCACACAAAACATCGTAAAAAGGAGTAGACGAGCTTGTAGTACTCAAAACACGGTGTGATGACGGAGTTAGATTTGTAGAAAAATCAATTAAATCACATTTAAGATCATTTCCTTTTTTATCTTTTGAACTCTCCTTATGAAAACCCTTTTTGATTATGTCGAAAATATTCGGTGTTTCTAAGACGATGTTAGTCACACTAAAAATTCTCACATTTTGAAACCGTTTTGGTTTTGGTGGTGGCAAGTTCTCAAAACGTTTATCGACGAAGAAAACCTCCCCATCGGGGCCAACATATTCATCATCGGAAAGATCTTCCGTAGAAACCGACAACTTATCAACACTTTTCAAGAATGAATGTTCTAGGTGAGGCGAAGAATTTTTCGATTCAAGTATTGACGGTTTCTTCTTTGTAGGCTTTACACTCATAACCTCCACCGGCGGAGGAAATGGTAAATTGTTTTTGGCGACATTCCCTAAAACTCTTGGTGAAAATTCTTTGCAAATGACATTGGTCGAGTCACCATGGTTTAAAGTTGCAATAGAATAGACATGAGAAAGATTGGAGTTTTGTGTTGCATTGATGACAAGTTCTTCTTCATTGAAACGAAGGGTGATTTTTCGAGCATGAACATCGATAAGTGCTCTTGATGTATCTAAAAATGAACGACCCAAAATGAGAGGAACTTTTCGATCGATAGGAATGTCTACAACGATAAAGTCAACGGGATAGTAAAACTTTCCTACTTTAACAAAAACGTCCTCGGCTACTCCACATGCCATGATCGTAGAATGATCGGCCATCTCGATAGACATGTTCGAGGGAGTAAGAGCCGGAAGCGAAAGCGATTTGAAAATCTCGAGAGGCATCAAATTAATACTAGCACCAAGATCGGCCAAGGCGTAGCATTCCTCCATATCTTGAATAGCACACGGAATCAAAAATTTACCGGGATCACCGACTTTTTGTGGTATGCGGCTAAGAAAAACCGATGAACAACTAGACGATTGTTGTAACTTCTCTTTGTTGTTAAGCATACTTTTGAAGTTTGCGGCGAATCGAGGCATCATGATTAAAGCATCGGCAAAACTTATGTTAAAATGTAGATCACGAAACATTTTCATAAATAGCTCAAATTGATAATTGTTCCGTTCTTGTGCTTTCTCTTTGTTACGTCTCGAAGGGTAGGGTAAAGGTGGTGTGGGTTGGTCATTAGGCAACGGCCTTGGAAACTCGGGTTCCACAATTGGTATTGGTGTAACCGTAGGTGTGGTTTGAGCGGTACTTCGTGGGATTGTAATGTGCTCCTTTTCAACCACAACCTCGGGTTCTTTCTCTTTTTCCTTCTCCTTAGAAGTACTTGGACGAGAGATTGGTTCCTTGAAAGTTTTACCACTTCGTGTAGCAACAACCTTCAATTCTCCCCTCGGGTTGTTAATGGTATCACTAGGAAGACCACCCGAGGAAGAGGGCTTACACATGATAGCTTCAAACATCTTAGCCATTCGGTCCTCAAATTTTGATTGCCTAGCATCCGCTTTCAATAACTCTTGCTTAATCTCATGTTGTCCTAATTCCATCTTTTGTTGGTTTTGTTGAAGACGTTGGACATTTCCTTCCATTTTGTTTGCATGAGTTTTAAGTTCATTAGCAAGTTCATTTTTAAGCTCGTTTTTCAACTCGGACCTTAAGCTAATCATCTCACGTTGCATATTATCAAATTTAGCATCATTTGCTTTTGCATAATCCAAAAATTCTCCTTGCAAATTTTTAGTGTGAGCATTTTGAAAACCTTGTGTAGTGTTTTGAAAATCACGGTTTTGGTTTTGATTAGAGATTTGTCCATTCCCACTTTGATAATTCCCTTTGTTGTAATTGCGTGTGTTGCCTTGGTAATTACCTTGGTTGTTGTTTCGATAATTATTAACATTTTGGTTTGGTGGAGCTTGATTTGGACGAGAACCTTGGCCGTTTTGGTTGTAAGTTCCCGTTGCTACATAAGCACTCGAAGTGTTACCATCCGCGGTAATGCACTCGGAAAGATCATGAGCTCCCCCACAAGATAAACAACTCTTAGCAACCGCTTTAACCGAAGCGGAATTGGAAGCTTCTTGAGCCTTCCAATGGGACATTAGATTAGCAAATCTATCAAAAAACCGATTTTCCTCATTAGCTTCATCATGTAAGGCGTTAATGCTACGAGACGATTGTGACGAAGATGACGAACCCATATTGGCAACACTCGGTGTGTTACGAGGGCTATAAACCTTAGATCGATTTTCAATGATTTGTAAAGCCTCATTTGTCGTCTTGCACAAAAAATTACCACCCGCGGCGGCATTCAAATAATCTCGTTCATGATCATTAAGCCCATTATAAAAAGTATCAATTTGATGCAATTCCGAAAAATCATGGTGAGGACATTCATGTAACATCTCTTTAAATCGTTCCCATGCCATTGAAAAACTTTCATTATTACGTTGCACAAATCGTGAAATCTCATTTTTTAAGTGTGTTGTTTTAGATGGTGGAAAAAACTTGTTCACAAACTTAGAAACGAGATCGGCCCATGTCAAAATCGAATTTGGCGGTTATTTCTCGAGCCAAATTTTTGCGGGTCCATCCAACGAATATGGAAACAACATCATCTTAATGGCGTCATGTGGAACATCCTTAAATTTGCTAGTGGCGGTGAGACGGTTGAAATTCCTAATGTGGTAATGCGGGTTGTCTTTCTCGTGACCTCTAAACTTGTTTGCTTGCAACATAGACATTAAACCCGTCTTAATCTCGAAATTCTCCGCAAGAATGGCGGGAATCACAATAGCCTCTCCAAAACCCTCGGTGGGTGCTTGTAGCAACTCCATCATAGTACGATTAGCCATGACGACTTCTTGTTCTATAATAGGTTCAACAATTGGAGGTTCTTCAACAATCAACGTTTCTTGATTTGCTTGCTTTTGAAGACGTTTACGAGCTCGTTTAGCTTGATTACGAGTGATCATAAACTTCACGAAGAATGGGAGGTGAGCAAAGAAGATTCTTTTTGGTTGTTTTGTGTATTTTCAATTTTTTTTTTGTGTTTTTGATGATATTTAATTTTTTTGGATTTTGGTGTATCTTCGTAGACAACAATCTACAAAATCTCTCCTCGAATCAAACTCTTGATTAAAGAAGCCTCAAAGGAATGAAAACAATCACGTGGAGTGAACGCCTTCGAATGACTTTAGAACTTTGGTGAAAACCAACTTGTTCACGAGGGTTTAATCACAAAGAAAACCAATACGTATTAATACTTTGGGCGGCAAAACCCTCGATTAGCCTTCAATCTCAAAATACTCACAAGCAAGCGGGGAAACGAGGCGGCGCGAAGCACTTAAGAGCCTTTTTCCTTAGGGTATATTTTATAATACCCGCCTTATACCCACCTTATAGTTTGTATTTTTCAAAATCGAGCTTCACGAAAGTATTTATCTATTTTTGCCTTTTTCTTTTTGTTTGAGATTCGAATACAATAATTAGGAGACCAAATCCCAATTAAGGTTGTGTTTTCACACTTTTGGAGATATTGTATTTTGATTGTGATACTTAATACAATATAGTAATATTTATACAAGAAAAACCAAGAAAACCGATAATACGTGTTAAGGGAGTTCCACTTAACACAAATACTTATTATGGATAATATCAAAAACAAAAGCTTCCAAATTAAAGCACAACACACCTCCCCGGCAGCGGCGCCAAAATGATTGTGGTAAAACACGACTCTTGTTTAGGAAAACAAAAGAACGTATATGAGCGGTAAGTATCGAGTGATGATTTTAGGAAAAATCAACACAAATGACCCAATCACTTAAAAGAGAGAAAGTTCGTTTCCCAAGGAGGTATATGTGTGTGAATTAACTTGTAGTTATTTGAGATTAATATTTGGAAGAATGGGGATGAGAAGATGAAAAGACGGTTACGTTAAAATTACACTACGACGTAAACGTAAAGCCGTGAAATACTACCCAAATAAAAAATTTAACTAAAACCAAAAACAAAAGACTAAAAAGGCTAAAAACAAGTCTTAAATAATATAAATAAAGATAAAAATCCAACAAAGATATTTTAAGACCTTTTATTAATTAAATATTTAATTTTAAATGCTAATTAAAGCCCTAAAATTAAATATAACTAATTCAAATGTCTAAAATGTGATTTTATTGAACTAATACTAAACTTATATTATTATAAGACTAAAAAGTAATTTTCTAAAAATTAAAAGCTATTAAAATTATTTTTAAAACTCTAAAAATGATTTAAAATAATTAAGACCTAATTAAACTTAAAATAATTATAAAAATAAATTTAAAAGCTATAAAATTATTCTAAAAATGGTAAAAGTCCTAATTAATGATAAAGAACCTAAGAAAAATGAAAAAGAAATAAAAATAAAATTTTGATTTTTTAATAATAAAATAATATTAAAATAATGCTAAAAATAAAAAGTTTCTAAAATTAATTCTAAAAAATTTATAAAAATCCTAAATAATATAACTAAGAGAAAAACACAAATTTAAGTTCCTAAAACCTTTTTAATAATTTTATAAAAATGTTTAAAGTTTATAAAAAACCTTAAAATAATATAAAATTAAAAATTAAAGTTTATAAAACCAAAACTAGATGTAAACCTCAAAATATTATTTTAAAAACTAAAAACTATTTTTCCTAAAAATTAAAAATCTTTTTTCTATTTTTTATTGATTTAATAAAATACGGCTATTAAATAAATTCTAAAAAATAATTAACTAAAGGGAAAAATTTAAAACCAATCTAGAAAAATCTATAAGCCTATAATGGTCCTAGGAAAATTCAAATAAGCCAAAAACAAAAAGCAAATAAGCTGGAATATGGTAAATAAGCTACGGCTTATTATTAAGCCAACCAACCAAAAACGGGTTAAATAACTTTTTAAATCAACCCTTAACGTAAAAAGGTGTCTAGATCAGTGGTAGTTCCCTTAACCCTCCAGCGAGAGGTCTAGGGTTCGAGTCCGCTACGGGCAACCTTTTTGCAATTTATTTCTTTTTTATTTTTTTCTTTTTCCAACCAAATCAGTGACCCTAATAAGCTTCTAAACACAATCAATCTTCCTTTTTTAGCCAAGATTAAAAAAGTTGAAGACCAAAAATGTGTGCAGTTTATGATGAAGAACACAAGTGAGTTGTGCCTTGTTTCTGTTTTGCTTCACAACTGAATAACCACCAAGAGGAGCTTGGTGGTGTGCTTCTTTGGTGTTGTTCTTGGACAAGGGGGCACCCTTGTGCTTATTGAAGCACAAGGAGTCAAGCAAACAAGCTAAAATAAACACCTAGCACCCAAAGTGATCACAAACCAAGCACATAGGGCAATTTCAAGTTGCTGTAACAAAGAGATGAAGTCTGTGGACTTTTATGCAGATTTCTAGCACCCTATTGAGATTCAAGTGACCAAATCATGCACACAAACCCACCATTCACCATACAAGCCAAAACAAACCTTAACTTACCCTAACACTCAACAGATTTGCACAATCATGCATCAAAATTCCAAGAAATTCAAGCAGAAGGTGACAATGCAGATTTTAAACACACTTTTCACTTTTTCAACATACAAACTAGCTCAAAACTTCACCAAATTGGTACACAAATGATACAACTCCTATCTCAACTATTACCAATAACTTGAACACGTTTTTAAAAGCACAATCAAATCAAATACCCTGCTAAAATGCTTATCCAAACACCACTTTAAATACTGAAACCAAGATTTAACAAAGTAAACCACTTACAAACTTAATCAAACCTGTTCTTATAGCATCTAACATGTATTCCAACTCAAAAGAACACAAATCCAACACCTTATCACACTTATAGCAGCAGATCAATCAAATCACATGAACATCACTTTTTCTGAAATTTTCAAAAGAGTAAAAGGTGTTACCTCAGAACCCTACATCCAGGGCCCTAGTGGATGTAAATCCACCTCCCACAAGGCTGGAGGCCTGTGCTTGAACAGATATCAACCACTTCCTCAACCTGTTAAGACAAATCAAACAAACACAAGAAAATCCAATGATCTTTCTGTTTTCTCTTTTTCTTAAACCTATCCAAAAACTTTTAAAACTTCTTAACACGTTTCAAAAACCCTATATTACCAATTAAACTTAACCTCTTAACACCAATCCATGAAACAAATTCCTAAACACTTTTCCAAAAATTCACAAATTTTCAGAAAACCTTTTTTAAATAATTTTGAAAGACAAAATCACTTAACCAATTATGTGGAACTCAGAATCCTTAGCTTCAACACAATACACAGCTTTTAACAAACCTAAAAAGGAATTATACTTGTTTAAAACAAAAACCAAACTTTTATTTTATTAAAATGGAATTACAAGTGAGAAGCTAGAAAACTGGAACAAAGGGTCATCACAGGTTGATGCCTCTATTTATACTACTCAAATGAACAATCTAGAATCTTAAAATCAAAACCCTAATCAGTAGAAATTCTCCAAAATGCCCTTGATGCGTGTTTGAGTGGTGAGCTGTCCACATTTGATCCTGGACGTTTATTTGTGCATTGGAAGGAAGCAATACATCATGGTTGTTGATTTGGGACACGTCACAGTACTTGGGGATCAAGGTGTTCTCTGATTGGTGGAATGGGAATTTGGGGGTAGGGTCCACAGTGAGTGGGAAGAGGGTTTTGTGTGTGGGAAATGTTCCTGCGTGTGTGAATCACACGTGGGCAAGAGTAATTGGTTTTTAACCCATGTTTAAGTGAGGTGAAAACTGGGTGGGGTGAAAGTGAACAGTAAGTTCTTTTGATCCGTATTTGGGGGAAAAGAGTTGTTAGGCGCTAGTTTTGATTTGAATGTTTCAAGTTGACATCTTTGGTCCTTGTCCTTTGATTTTTTTGGCATTTGAAGTTTCCAGCCCTAAAACGTGTTCTCCCTTGTAAATAACTTTCACCTTTTGACATTTTTGGCACCAAACTTCACACAAAGTTTATCAAGGATCATTTTTGCCATTTTGTGATTTTTAAAGGGATGATCTTGGACAATCTTGATCTTCAAAGGTCTTCTTTGTGTCTTTAACTTCATGAGGGACCATAATTGACAAATTGATTTTGTTGAGGGACCAATCTTGTCATTTCTTCAAAGTTGAAGGACCTTTTTGCAATTTTGACAAACTTAAGGGACCAAACTTGTAATTATTAATATACAAGGGTTTTAAGTGTCATTTCTTCATTAATGGAGGATCAATCTTGCTTGTCTTCAAGTCTTCAAGGGTATTTGTTGAAAATTCCATGATTAGGGCCCGGTTCATTGTACGGCTTCGTTTCTCGTGTCCGTTTTTCCTTGTATCTTGTGATCTTTTGTCTTTTTCACGATATCCATACCTAAAATACACAAGTAAACAAACACAAGCATATATATGGTATTTTATGACATTTTAGTGCATTAAAAGCCCGAAAAGAACGATGAGATCATGTATAAATGCCATCTCATCACCTATCGTACTCACCGATCGTACTCACCGATCGTACTCACTGATTGTACTCGCTGATCGGACTCACTGATCGTACTGGGTGATCGTGGGCTATGATCGTAACCTTGACCGTACTCCCTTGATCGTACTCACCTGATCGTAACCGTGATCGCACTCGTGATCGCAGTTGTGATCGTAGTGGTGATCGTAGGATGTGATCGTGACTTTGGATCGCAAGTAGAAACCCCCAGGGTTTATGCAATCACAACAATCAGATCGTAACACAAAAGTAATCCGAGACTTGTAAGAAACAAGAAATAAGAGATTTTTACCTTGGAACTCGTGTTTCTAGCCAAACCAAAGTAACCAAAATCTTACCACACGTATGAAAGATGTGGAGATGTATAGAGGAAGATTTAGAGCACGAAAAACACAAGAAAAAATCTAGAATTCGGAATGATGTTAGCAACAACGAACCCAATATAATAGCAACAACGAATCACAAAAACTACCCCATGGCGATTGATACCAATTGTTGTCCTTAATATTATGAGATTAAACAAGAAAGAAAGGTAGAAAATAGATGAATTCTAGAGAGAGAAACTAGAGAGAGAAAAAAGAGAGAAGTGTGTGAGAACTTGTGAAATATTAGATTGAGAAAATAGAAATGACCATCCAACCTCTCCTTACATGCAAGGAGAGGTTTATATAGCCTTGCCTACATGTGGCATGATGGGCTATATGGTAATGGGCCGGGCTTTCCTTTTGCGCTTTGGTTACTTATGAATGAACCTTTGGTTACTTATGAATGAACCTTAGCTTAAAGTTAAGTCCATAATACACGACTAACCTACTACCTATTACAACGTTCTAATATACGATACATAATAAACATATGACCGAGCATTCTTGTTTGACTCAATATTTTGAGGCTAACACCTTACGTAATTAGGGACGAAATGACTACTACACAAACGAAAATCAGAAAATTGAACCCGTGTTTCTCTCTACTTTCTTGTCCGCCAAACAAAACCCTAGTGTTATTCTTATTTTCTCCAAAAGGATATGTAACACCTGGTTGTTACTTTTGTTAAATGGATTGGGTTTAAAGCCCAAGGCTCCTTTTCTTGTTTTTTTAACAGCCGGCCCAAAATAACACATGCATACATTTCTACTTTCGTGTTTTTAAATCTTTACGAATGGCTCGTGTTTACATTTCCTTGTTCACTCATGACGTAAAATATTTATTTTTTGAATAAATATTTATTTTTTAATACTTGAAAAGTATTATTATTTATTATTCTGAAATAACATAAATAATTAATTACGTAATCATTATTTAATCTGAGACTGCGTGAAATAGTATTGATGGATCTAAAACATTGCGTACGTGTTCGTATATTAATCCTCGTGATATATTCTGACATGGATTATTTATTTCCTGAATAAATAAAATTCTGCGTGATAATTTAATTAATACTGTTATTTATTATCCGAGTAAATAGTTACGCAACGTTTAATTTAAAGCTGTGATTGTACGTAATTAATATTCGCCGACTTTTAAAGCGGGTTATACAGTCAGTGACAGAGAAAGTGTCGTTGATTATTTATGTGCAAATTTCATATTGGTGAACTGTTTGTTTCTTTAGGTTGGTTCCTCCTGGTACGCTATTTCTTACTCCTGGTCGGTTCCTCCTGGTCGGTTCCTCCTGGTCGGTTCCTCCTGGTCGGTTCCTAATGGTCCGTTCCTAGTGGTCGGTTCCTACTGATCGTTTTCTCCTGGTCGTTCCTACTGGTGCTCTTTAACAATGAAGAGGTCTATGGTTCATTTCGAAAGTTCAGTTTATGCTATAATTCTTGATTGGAACAATTACACGCTCTTTTACAAATATTTGGGGGGGGGGGCATATGATACCATACACTTCATGATATGATCATCACAAAATTAGAATGATCATAAGCATTGAGTCGTTTCTTGTTGATCCGTCAGAGCTCACTGAGACTATCGGCCATTGCATGTGATCGACATGAATATATTGATTACAAGAATTATCCAAAGACATTTTCTTACATGTTATTGTAATAAGCATGTTATTGTAATAAGCATATCTTTTCACACTGAATGCAGAGATGATCTATACTACTGAGTTCAAGTTTCAAGAGATGGTTAGCTTATGGTTCCTACTGGTGAGTTATGCTTCCTTCTGGTAGGTTTCATTAGTTACTGCTTCTTGTTTTATTCATTATAGGACACACACACATCATGGATCTCGGGACACTAATCTTGCTTATGGTGTGGCTATTTTTCATTGCATTGGTTTCGTGGTTACAGGTGGTGTAATACATAACATAATACTCTCGGTTTTGGTCTAGGACCAATCCACATTATTATTTAAACTAGCAATGGTTGTGATTTGATCTGGGATCAATGGATGGTTATGGTGAGGTAGGTCTGGGACCAACGGTGATCCATAACTGAGGTGTAATATACATGTCTTGTACACACCAAAACAGTACTTCTCCAGCCAATTTAAGTTTGGGATTCTTCGACATGCACTTCTTAAGGGGAAGACGATCCCTATTTGAGTTTATAAGACAAAAAGGGGAAGAATGCATGGATCAAGGGGAAGTCTTCATCTATATTAGCTTCAGGGGAAGCTTGTGCAGTTGTGCTTATTGGTTTTTTCAAATCAACTAGGTGAAGATTGTTGGGAATTATATTATTTGAGTTGATATGACAAAATAGATGAAGGACCTTAATGTAATTTATATATATTGTAACCTTAGTTTCTCTAGTTCATAAAGAGAGGTAGGGATCCTGGTTTATTAACTCATTCCAATACAATGTAAACCAGAGGTGTGCGTGTGTCATCTAGGCGTCAACTCTTGTAAGACGCCTAGGATAGTAGTTACCTTATTAGTATTTTATGAATAAGAAAGCCTTGTTCATAAGTTTGATTGTGTTTGTTATTATGTTCCGTTGTGCATTACAATCATTGTTATATATCCCAGATGATTCTAGATCCTAAAACTCAACAATGCATAAAGTAAAGAATGTAGAAAAGGACTAAACATTGTTAACCAAACATAAGTATTTAAAATGCAAATGGAAAAGAAATCTATGGTAGCCTCCATCGTATGCACGTACTCTTAAATGCTCAAGTTTGTCCTTGGGTACATGCCCTATGGGACATGGAAAGAAAATCCGGCTGAGCAATACGCTTAGTGAACGGATAAAATGACATGATAAGAAGAATTGAAATATAAGTAAAAGATATGAAATGCAGCGGAATATGTGTATGTCCTGGAAAACCTTAAGGAGGTTTTAAAAACAGATTAATAACTGAAAAGTCTTAAGCTTTATGCATGCAATATAATTTAAATGCCAATGAGCTCATATAGGTCACAACATATATCAACGTGATGGATGTAGAGCACACACCAACAATCACCTTGTACATGTAAACATGTAACTAGTATGCACCCATACACCCCAAAATAATTATAAATATGGCCCATGTAAACTGAAGGGACACCACGAGAAATCACTCTCGTAGCGGAAGAGTCATGACACAGGTGCCTCGAGTGTCATGGTTATGGTACCTCCATAACTAGGTGGTCATGGTCATGCATGTATATAACTCAGGCAATTTAAAATGATAGCATGGCAAACAATGAATAGTTTTATGATATGAAAACTGGGGAAAACAGATGGTAGCAAATGGGGAATCCTAAGCATGCAAAGAAAAGATGTCTTTACAGAAGGACGGAATATCCGTACCTTATGTCCAGTAAACGATGAAAGATGAAAGGCGGAAAGTACTACTCCGACTTCACGAATGCTACATAATAAAGGACGTGTATGAGTTGTTTGTTCATGTATAAATTACTGGTTCTTAGTTTAATTTACTTGTTCTTGACTTGTTTTACTTGTTCTTGACTTGTTTTACTTATTCATGTTTTATTATGTCTTTCTTAGTATTATACGTGCATGTGTTCTTGATTAATGTATTACATGTTTCTTGTGATAAAATACTTGATGTTTCCATAATTAGTAACTTTCTAAAAATAATAGGTTTCTATATATAGTAAGTTTCTAAAAGTAGTAAATTTCCATAAATAGTAAGTTTCCAAAAATAGAAAGTTTCCATAAATAGTAATAAGCTTGTTCAATAAGCACATAATATAAGACGAAGCTTAATGAACAAATTCTTATAAGTCATGATTTATTAAATGATATAATAATAAAGTATATTATAATAAATAACCTTAACATGTCATAATTTTATAAATAAATTATTAATTAATAAGGTGTCATGATTTTAATTGATTATTAATTAATAATAAGTCATGAATATTTTTTAATAATACTTTACCATAAACTTGATAAGTTATATAATTAAATTAAATGAAAGATTTAATTTATTAAGCCATGACTAAAATATAATTAATTTAATAAGCTAAGTTTTTAATTAAGCTAAATTAATTAGGCCTTGTTTAATTTCACTAATAATTAATTAAGCTAGTATATTTCATAAGCCCAAAATAATTAAGCTAAAATGATAACCCAAACACCCCTTGTGTCTTTCGGTTTAGCCGAGCACCAAAACAAGCCCACCGAGACCACGAGGTCTCGGTTGCACGAACCAAACACCACCACCGCTGCAGCACTTGCTGCCGCGAGTTTCCACTGACTAACCAAATCAGCTGCCGCAGCCCCATGGCTTGTGGCTGCTTGGTTTCTGCTCCCACCACCAGCAGTGGCTACCCACCGAGGCCACCTTGGTCCGGTTGCCACTACTGTGCCCTAAACTACCACTGCACCCCATTTGGGGTTGCGGCTGGTGAGGGAAAACAACCACCGAGACCATAAGGTCTCGGCTGGCCTGCCGAATAACCCACCGAGAGCATCCGCTCTCGGTTTCCGTGACCAAATCGACCAACAAACCCGATTTAACTTCTTGATTAATTTATATTAATACATGTTCATACTTTTATTAAATAAAATCATGATTATTAGAAGGAAAAGAAAGATTTAGGATTACCGAATGCGTAATGATTTAGGAAAACAAACACGAACACACCCTTATGAATAATCAAAGATCAAAATGTTTTCTCCTTCCCTTTTTCTCTTGTTCTTGCTGGCGGCTACACCGCACCAACATAGGGTTTTTTCTAATTTTTTTATAAACTTGATAAATGAATCTACTGGAGAGAGTTTTAGCTAATTAAATGGTTAACGAGCCAGGCTTTAGGCCCCTTTGTTTCTTTCTTTTAAAACCGGCCAAAAAACCCCTTAATGTATATGTTTCATGTTTATTTAATTTTCCGTGTATCGGATATTCGTAACTCTAATTCGTGTTAAGTCTTGTCAAGTATTATTAATATACGTAAATACTTGTCGGTATACGTTTAATATACGTAATACTTGTCGTGCATTAATTAACATAAAGTTTTAATTAATTCGTATTTTCATGTATTTTATATTTTCATGCATTCTATGCGGGTTTTACAACAAGGTTTTGGTACAAACTGTCAAGCTTGTACAACACAAAAACATCATAAATTTATTTATGCATTAATTAGGGTCCAATACACATTAAATGAAAAAGTGAATACAAATTAATATGCAACACGAACAAATGATTATTGCTATAAATTATAGAGTAATTTTTTACATACAATTATTTAAAATGTTCACAAATCTAAGTTTGATATAATTCTGCGTTTGATTTTGAACCATTCAATTTTTTATAAATTTGCAGTTTCAAAACATATATCGTCTATGTATGTATTTTAGCACAAATTTAGTGAAATACTAATCATTTTGCTAATTAATTCGATTAAATCGTACATATCAAAATAAGAAGATTTTAAGGTTATTATAATATATGAAAGTGTGGAAACATATAAACTACGAAGATTTTATATATTTGCACGTTATATAATATTATGAAGAATTTTACACGTTATAAACTACGAAGATTTTAAGCTTATTATAATATATGAAAATGTGTAAACAGATACATTTCACGATCAATCATCATAATTACGTAGTATTATTTTTATATGAATTGGTTTATTATTGCTTACAGTTATTCCTGCTTAAAACTATCATCATTGTTTGTAAAGTTTTTATTGAAAAATATGTATACTCATAAAATATTAAGCTTGCGAAATTTTAGTTTCAGGTACCAGCAGCCACAACGCGCGGGTACCCTGCTAGTATAGTATAATTTTCTCTTTCCTTATACCAGGGGAGAGCATCCAGGACAATTTTGTAATATTATTTTTATATGAATTGGTTAATTAATGCTTAAAGTTATTCATGCTTAAAACTATCATCATTGTTTGTAAAGTTATTATTAAAAAATACGCATACTCATAAAATATTAAGCTCGCAAAATTTTAGTTTCAAGTACCCGCAGCTGCTATGCGTGGGTACCCTGCTAGTATAGTATAATTTGCACTTTCCTTATACCAGGGGAGAGCATCTAGGACCGTCGACAGGAAAACCAGACCAGACTGGACCGAAAAACCGGACGGGCCAGATTGACTCGGACCGGACCGTACAATTTTGGTCCAATCCGAGGTCCGAGGTTTTGGACCATTTCGGTCCTCGGTCCAATCGGTTTAGTATGGTCCGATTTGATTTTACTAACAAGCCGTCGCTTATGTTTAATAGGATCAGATCAGAACGAAGACCGAATCGAACCAAACTGACTCAAACACCGCACCATTTGATTCGGTCCTTAGTTCATTGTTATGAACCATTTCGATCCTTGATTCGATTCAATCTGATCTTGACCGGTCTGGTCTAACCGATCTGAACCCGATGCTTAGCCTACTAATGACGTATAGTGGCTAGTCAGGCTATTTGGCCTAACCCACGTACAATATTTATGCTTGATCCATCAAAAAGGGATATCCTCACTACGACAAGCCCATCGGGTTCATCCAAGAGTGAGTCGCACGCAATTTCATGGAGATCGTGACTGGCCGCATGCGGTTAGGCCTAACTGAATCATAATCTAATAAGGATTATGATTCGTCCTATTCTAGGAAACGATATGCATTCCTTATATATGGACAAGGATTAGGAAACAAATCCTAGATATCTCTTCCTAGCTTGGTTTGCACGATTTGGAAGCCTTACTAGGGTTTCACCAAGTATAAAAGGAACCCCTAAGGTTCCTTCAAAGGTAAGATTCCTCATACAATCTAAAATCTAACCGATTAATTACTCTCACGATGAAGGTTAATTGTGGAAAACAATCCCACGGTAAGCTTAACGGTATTTTATCACTGTGTAAGGTCCTCAAACAAGTTCACTTATTACAGGAGCCAGAACCTTAGTACCCGAATAACCTCTAATTTGGGTCGTCAAGGTCCAATCCAACTTTTATATCCACAAGTTGAAGCCATACGTTGGACCTCTAATAAACTAAGTTTACTACTCTCACATAATCAGAAAACAAAAAACGGTTCTATACCGAGCGTTGGTAAATTCGGACCTTCTTATTTTTCTTTTCACTCACTGCCATGTTTTTATTAAGCTGGTAGATTTGAAACCTTTTGCGCCGAAGAGTATTAATGTGACCTTATCTATGCGTTAAGGGTGGGTAACCATTTTATCATTTAATGATATTCGGATTATATCCAAATATCATGCACATCATGCATAGTTAACATAACAAGGGTGCATCACCAAAACGATATTCGGGATATGTCCATATATTTAACCATATTCTCTTATATATATTCTATTAAATATTCTGTGGTATGTGAATACATGTCCAAATATTTAAAATATGTCATATGTTTCATAGATATCATGGTATTGGTGGAGCCGTGATCTACATGTCCGCCAAAACAATGCAAATATCTGCAAATAGGCATATGGAAAATATATTTAAGTATAAATATACATGATATCCCACTGGGTCATTTACGAATTGTAGATACATGCAAACATAGTTGAAATACATTTTACAAAAATATATGCATAATACATGTAAATACATAGTAAGTTTAAAAAATATTATGTATCCGCGGTCATAGGCACGGTCTTACGCGATACTCCGCATGTCCACATATATTTCTTTTTTGATATATGTGGTTATTTGGCTCCGTCCGTTCATGATATCCTGCCCGTCCGGACATGGTGTGATTTTTTATATTCGCGGTCATTCGACCGCGTCCGTTCGCGAAATTTTGCCTGTCCAAACATGGTTTAAATTTTTACATCCACGGTCATTTGATTCCGTCCAATAGAGGCACCTACTTTATTTTGTTGTATATTACGTGTGTATTGCTATTAGAGACATTTGAAAATAATATAAAAAATATAAAGTGTAGAGAATGATACCGAAAATATTTTGAATGTGAATACTCGAAAACACAAACACGAAAATGTTGAGGCGTGTGATGCTCACACTTTCCTTAATATAGATGCGTCCTCTCCACGGTGCTTGAGAATCATGGACGTCTATCTCCTAAGATACAACAACAACTGATAATCCCGTTTAGCAAAAACAGATTATCTAGGTAAACTAAAATGTGTCTTCCCTCTATTACAAACTAGGTACATAATGGCCAATATGAAAGATAACAAAATGGGGAGGAGGGAGTGTATTTTTCGGTGTGTGTATAAAATAAGAGACTATCTCTCAATTTATAAGGATAGGGAGTGAATGAAAACCGGTCAGACAATTATTACATCAATTGTACTAATGGCTCATAAACTATATTAAAAATAGTCGTTACAAATTGATAAAAAATTAATTTTGTTCTAAATACCAATTAGTATTTTTAATGACTATCAATTTTCATTCAACACTTTTGACCACATTTTATAACAACACTTTTGAATATGATAGGCAGGCGTTACCCTTTGAACCTTCCCTCGTAAAATATACTTAGCCTTCTAACAGTCAGTAGAACTTGATGTCTTTGAACTGTCTACCGTTTGTAAAGACAACAATATATATTCTCACACAAATTTCTCCTTGACACATTTTGGTTGTCACACTTATGTTCATTTTGGTCATGAACATTATCCTAGTTCAGTAAGATTTTTTAGGAACTACGCCCCCACAATTCCCTTCGAAGCGACCCCACTCCTCTTTACATAGGTGATTCTCTATTAATCATTAAAATCCGTATGCTTAACCTCATATTATCACATTCATAGGAATGGACTAGGAAGTTTACTAACTCCCTTAAATTAATAGGGAGTTTATTACTCCCCCACAATGACTTCAATTTATACAAGTAGGTTGTCATATTGAACCTAGATATTTGGATCGCCGGCTAGCTGGGTTAGGTTTTCCTTCATATAAAATTTTCAAAGGCTTTAGTCACATTCCTCTACACGACTTAATAACTTACTCTCTTCTTAATCCTTATGTAAACATATTAACAATATTATCGTTTGAGTTCACATTTTCAATATTGATAACTTATCTTGAGAATAGTCATATCGACATAATATGTCTTGACACGTCATTAAACATTATGATATTAGTTTTTTCAATTCATTAAGGGCTATCACAATCTATAAGTTGTCATTTTAAGCCTTATTGGCTTGTCATCTTCTAATTAGACATTTCACTTCATGTCTCAATTTATCTATTAAGATAAATAGGATCATATTCCAAACCACTCTATACCAAAATATAGTAGTAATTTGTAGAGTATATACACAGCTACTCATTAGTGTGGAATGAGTCGGTCATTAACATCATTAATTTATCATCTAGATGTTGTTACATTTTCTTAAGACAACACCTTAACGGTTATACGTCCAGTGATCCTTGAGTATTCCAAATGGGCAACACATGCAACTCTAGTTTGAATAGATTTTGATTGGTTTCTATTGAACTCTAGCTTAGCCTGAATCCCCTACATTGAACATATATCCAAAATCTTGTAGAAAGGATTATTCCTTTCAACTTCAATCTCGTTTAGAGAGAAAAAAATTTCTACAATTATCTTTGATTCAAGCACATATAGCAAAGTATCTTGCAATCACCACAAAGGTAACATAGTATATATTCATGTATATATCCACAATTATTATTTGTTGATACTCAAGATCACATTACCATGTATCAAATTTAATGAGTTTGTATTCCTCCCAACTAAAAGATAGAAGACTTAATCAATTTTGTCATTATACAAGTTTCACACTGTTGTCATGTGCGTAAGTCATAGATAATATTTTATACGGCCGAGATTACGTGGGTCTAAGGGGTCACACACTTAGACATCCGGATCACCTTTTTATTATTGTGTACAATACAATATGGCTATATTTATTGTGTATATTGAATTTGAAAAAAGTTAATACTTAACGGTAATTAATTAATAAGTTAGAATGTTTAACAAGGATTAATAAATAAAGACTTGATACTTTAAGGTAATTATTGTAATTACATAACTAAGTATATAGAGTGTCAAAAAGGGCAAACCAAACACTCCATGGAGGAGTATTCGGCTGACCCACGAAGAAAAGAAGGGAAAAAAAGTTTTCTTGATTCTAGAATATCTATTACTTGGAGATTAGGTTGTAATATTTACCATAAATATTCCAAGGCTCAAGTATATAAATACATGAATGTGATTCATTTTTTATAACTTTAAACCAAACTTTTCTCCCTTCTTTGTTCTTTGTAGTCGACGGCTAAACACCCCCAAAAGGGTTTTAGAGTTTGATTTTTATTAAGTATAACTTAATCAAGATCTAGCAATCTAAGGTGGTTGGTTGAAGTGTCATGTGGACTATCTTAGAGAAGATCTATCTTGATCTTTGGTTTATTGGTGAATCATTTTTCGTACAAAATTAAGGTTTGTGTTTGGTTGGTTGATTAATTTTGTTCTTGATCATCCGTTCTTGGACTAAAGGTACGTATTCTTTATCTTTATGTTACTTACATTGTATGCATAGATAATGAATCTTATCCGCTTCGTTTACTCTTGATGCATATATGTTAGATATATTATGGTTTTTAAATTCCAAAAGTGACATCACGAGCTAAATCTATGCCATGTAATTACATAAAAAACGCCTAAAACATGTGCAAATACAATTTTTTCTTGAATAGTTAATTATGATTTAATTAAAGATCCTCAAATTGGTTAATTAGATGTTAGTAGATCCATAATTTCCTGTGGAAAATGAGTTTGCATGCTTTTTAGGTTATACGAAAACGTTAATTACAACTACGTGTGCAACTTACGTGTTTTTTGGTATGTTATGCATGTTTAAAATCTATAAACCATGATTACTAATTGTTATTGTAGGTACTTAGTTTCTTAGGATTGTAGATGTGTTTGATTTATCTAATGAATGGAAGAAGATGAAAGAACTAGAGAGGGAGAGTTAGAGAGAGAAAGGAAGAATGAGAAAAAAGATGGAAATGAGAAATGTTATGACAAAGTGCTCAACCCCTCCTAACATGCTAGGAGGGGGTATATATAGCCCACCCTACATGTGGGCTATATGGGCTATATCTTAATGTATTGTATCACGAGCCCAATACTTGAATATACCGTTGGAGTGACCGATCCTTTCTAAATACGTAAAAACGTATTCCCAACAATCTCCCCCTAAGGGAGGTCACTCCAACTTACAATGTCCTAAATAGTCTATAGCTCGTGATCTATGCTAACAATGATGTGACAGAGACTTTCTTTGGAAAAACATATTTCCAACAATCTCCCCCTAAGGGAGGTCACACCATTTTACAAAATTTTAAACCTAGCATACTATGCTTGAGTCTTCGATCTTGTTCTTGTGAATATGCAGATGAGATCTTTGACTTTAGTCTTGAGCATGTTTCCTTGCCTTGACCTTGTGCATTCATCACTTGTGAAATTTGGCTCCTCGTGACTTCATGTTCCACATACTTATACCTTTATAAATTCTTGAAAGCTTCAGAGTTTGATACAGCGAAAGACTTGACATTTAGGCTTTCTTGAATTTGTTGAAGTATTAAGTGCATAAAGCATAAGCATGTGTTTACGACTTCTTCTGGATTGTACACCGCAATGCCACCTTCTTGGTACGCCGCATAAGACAGTTAGCAACAAAACATATACATGGATGAAATGGCCTTGAACATTTCATTCTAATTCGGTAGCATTTTACCTCCGGTCGGTGAAGATCGTTGGACGATATTAAATATCGTACTTGTGGCAGGTAGTTTCAATTAAGAACCTCCTTGACAAGATCTCGCGGGTAAACCCGTTCTCTTTATTCGACCGTCCAAAGCTGACTGCGAACATAAAGAGTGAATCATTTGGATAATAATATCCGCATGATTTGAAGCTGTCAATTCATGTTCCTGGAACAAGTGAAATTCACTTAAGAACCACACCATCATTGCTTTCCAGTTGTCACGAGCTTGATTCATACAGAATCTTGCAAGTTACCTACCAAGTGCTGTTTGATGTTAACACTAGAAGGATTTCCACTCATCACTGTGAACACTATAGAGTGTCACTCTGAGTGTTCTGGCAAGATCACTAAGATATTGCGTAGAGGCCTGGAACGTGTTTAAGTCCAATTAAGAATTAAACCACTGTTGCTTTCCAGTTATCACAAGCTTGATTCATAAAGAATCGCACAAGTCACCTATCATGAGCTTTTGGATATTCGCTCAAGAAGGATTTCCATCTTCATTGTAAATACTTTCGTATTACTTGGATGTTCAGGCAAGATCATGAAGATTTTGCGTAGGACTCTTAAGATGTTTCTTACTTTTCACAGTGTGTGAAGAAGCAAGGAATTATGAAAATGTGTCCTAATGAGATATTTGAGGATCTCAAATGGCTCTAGACACGATCTTGTTTTTTAGATTTTAGTGATCGGAGGCTGGAGAGGAGTTCCACCATTTCAATACTAATTTCTTCGGAGTGAATAAATCAATAGATAATGCGTTGTCTTCGTGTGATTAAAACAAATATCTTTTGAGAGATATATGAGTTAGCTGGGATGGGTTGTGCATTGCATCACTGGGTCTATGATGTCTTATCTTCAATATCAAGCATCATTTAAAAATGATCTCAATAGCATATGTATTGACCCGGTTTCTTCCTAAGGTTGTAAGGAGGGCTTCTTTCTTTAGACCCTTTATCTTTACAATTCTTTTTCATTCTTCAACCCCTTCAATGCTTACCAATACGTCATAACTAGCACCTTGTTGTGATTGTTCCAGTGCTAACTTAAGTACTTGGTCGACATTCAGCTACGTTCACAATCTTTCTCCATCTTTCTTAAGGACTACTATTTCTAGCTATGGAATGTCCTTGGGAAGATTCCTCCAGTTTTGGAAGAGTCATTAGACTTAACCTATCCTACCATCCTTATGCCACCACAATCTTCATCGTCGTGAAATAAATCGGTTGTGGGTAAGCTTGGTTTAAAAATGCGTTTTGCGATCCATTGCGCTAAAGGTCTCAAAAGCTATTTCGTGATGCGTGATGCGATTGCGAGCGCAATTTAGACGCGATGCGTTTAGTATAAAAAAAGTGCAAAAATTATATAAGTATAAAATAAATGCAATAAAGTTACAAAATAAGTTACTAGCATATTTAAATTAGGCGTATAATCCCTTGTAAAACAAATAAATTGAAAGTAAAGCTTGACAATAAAAACTTAGCAAAATACAAAATACTATATTTTCGTTATTGTGTTTCTTTAGATGTGTCTCTAACATTTCTTATATTTAAAAAGGTATTAAAATATATAGGTCACTTTTAAAAGGTTAAAATTGGACAAAAATGACCTAAGTACTAGATTGCGACAATTGCTACCGTTGCTAGCATTACACAAATGCGACAAATTACGGTTTAATGCGAACGCATTTTGGGATGGCATTGCATTAGGCACCTTGATGCGAAATTTTGAATGCAACGTATTGATGCGTGCAATTTGCGCAATGATGCGCACATTTTTAAACCAAGTGGGTAAGTATAAATCATCATGAAATCTATTTTGAAGTGCAAATCCATTTTGCTCCCCTTTAACATATGCCAAGATATTCGAAAATATT
This sequence comes from Glebionis coronaria, assembly GCA_025667525.1. Taxonomy (NCBI): domain Eukaryota; kingdom Viridiplantae; phylum Streptophyta; class Magnoliopsida; order Asterales; family Asteraceae; genus Glebionis; species Glebionis coronaria. Next base: position 166,556,232 of record CM046874.1, read on the forward strand.
TCGCACATGTCAGGATGAGCCAGCACATTAAATAAAAACCATTTTTGATAAATCATTTCCCATATTAAATCATATTTTCTCCCCCATATTAAAAATATTAACCCAATCGATGTTTTTAATATCAATTGATTTAATAGCATTTTAAGAAAATTTGGGAAGAAAAATGCAAATCCAATTATCTTCATGATTTTCACAAGCTCCCCCTCAAATTAATGAGGGTGTACTTGAAACGTAAATTAAATACCTTTTAAACACAAGTGTAAGGTATTTATCGTGTGCAAAGATCATATATGATAATGTATTCACAAGATTTGCAATTTACGAGGTTGGACCTGAATGATGGAGAACATCATATGAAAGAATCACATGGTTCTTGTTCACGAATGTCGGTCGCCTCGTCACGTCTGAAGTTATCTCTTGACTCCATGTGTACGATTGATATCGTTGTGTTGACACCAATATGTGAACTTGGCACTTTTAGCGTCAAAGGTTCTGAATGCTGGACAATTGCTCCCCCTTAATTGTTGACCCGTGTTCTACTGAAAGAGCTGTCGTCGCCGTTTGAGTAGTCGTATCATCGAGTATGTAGATATCAATTGTAAATTTCTATGGTTGGTGGAGATGATAACTTCATAAAAACAAGATTTCTCTTGTCTTAACAAATAAATACACGGACACGTACATATATTCGTGTTAGATTGTTTTATTACGTAAATACAATCCTTTACATGGTTATAAAGTAAACCATGCCCGAGAAAAATAATTCCCGTTGTTGAGTCAAAGCTTTCCAGTGAAATGCTTGACTTTAATATGAAAAACGGGTTACTGTCTGAAATAATAGCAAGCCATAATTGAGCATGTTTTAAAAACATTTGAACTTCTGCTCGAACTTTATTTACAACCCCGTGTCATTATTGAATGACATTTTTAGTATCATAAATATTATCGATTCCAGAAGACATGCTCTTTGTATCAAAACATTTTGAACACACAATTTTGAAAGATTTAGAAAAAAACTTATGAGAAATTCTCGAAAACTTGTGTTCAAAGTTTTGAAAACCAATTACTTGAGCTTAAGATGTTGAATATCTTACTAAACGAGCTCAAGTCCAAGAAGTTGTAAGCTTCCCGTTGTTAAGGATAAGTTATCATCGACGATAAACTTTCCTTTTAACTGAAGAACGAGTCCTAAGTTGACATTTACTTAGAAGTCGTTTTCATGAGCTTGAAAACTTTTGAATGTTTTAACGTAAAGCTCATGACTGAGAAAGGTGAATTTCTCGTTATGAAGAAATTTTCTCTTATTTAAAAGATACACTTTCCTTTATGAGATTAAAACATGGAATGTTTTAATACAAGCTCATGACCGAGAAAAGTAAATTTCCCGTTACGAGGATAAGTTATCATTAAAGATAAACCTTCCAAAAATTTTTAATATAAGCTCATGCCCGAGAAAAAATTAATTTCTCGTTGTAAGGATAAGTTTATCATCGGTGATAAACTTTCCGTTCTTCGAAGTCTGGGGCATAATCTGAAATGTGATTATACGCCATTTACACGATCTTAAAAACGTTTGAATAGTTTGAATGTAAGCTCGTGTCCGAGAAAATTTTAATTTCTCGTTAATGAGGATAAGTTTATCATCGGCGATAAACTTTCTTTTCTTAGAAGCGCGGGTTACAATCTGACATGTGACTGCAAACCGTTGTGCATGAGCTTAAAAACTTCGAATTTTATTAATATAAGCTCATGCCCGAGAAAAATTAATTTCTCGTTGTGAGGATAAGTTTATCATCGACGATAAACTTTCCTTTCTCTGAAGATCGGGTCATCGTATGATATTTAACAATGAACCATATACACGAGCTTAAAACCTTTGAATAGTTTAAATGTAAGTTCGTGTTTGAGAAAATTTAATTTCTCGTTTTTGAGGATAAGTTTATCATCGGCGATAAACTTTCCTTTATTTGAAGTACGGGTCGTCGTCTGAAATTTAACGATGAGCCATATACACGAGTTTAAAACCTTTGAATAGTTTTAAAGTAAACTCGTGCCTGAGAAAATTTAATTTCTCGTTTTGAGGGTAAGTTATCATGGCGTAGATAAACTTCCCTTTCTCTGAAGAGCGGGTCATAGACTGTGATTTGTCTATAAGCCTTTGTGCATCTTAATTGCGAGTCCCCTGAGACACTTGTTCCTTAGATATCAACTTTTTCAGCAACCAAACTCTGAGAGTGTCCTTAGTTGTATGGTATACACAGATTGGACCGCTGTGTTCTTGTTGAATGTTAACTTTGGTAACTGCATTCTCATTAGAAAGTTGTATGCTTTGATGTGGGTTAGCGATATCTATCTTAGAAGCAAGTGGGGGTTCACAGTTTTCTTTTCTTGTGCTAGAGGTGACCTGAGGAGATGATTCACTTGTCTTAGCTGGCAAACGTTTCCTTTTATAGAAAACCTTAAGTTTAGGCTTAAGTGATGTATCATCCTTTTCAATTTCCTCCCTAGTAGTCTTAGTAGAAGCGGATCCTATCCTTGTTAAAGGGCACTCGTTTCCTACAAGAGTGAAATTTCTACCAGTGGGGCACCACATTTTACCAATGGGTTTGATTTTAGCTACCCACTGGGATTTAAGTCTAGCACGGGAGTTCACCTCATTAAGTAATTTATTGACACAATAATCAGGATTGGCTTTAAAGACACATTTCCTACATGTTTTACAAGTAGCATATTTAATGTCCGAGTAAGATCTAGAATTCCTAGATGATTGATTGATGCTCTTAGGATATGACATGCTACGGTTAGCAGTGTTGGGTAAACTAGAAGACATCTGACTAGGTTTTAAATTCATATCTCTAACTTGTGTCTTTTGAATAGTTTCCCTTAGACCAAACTTATGGTGAACGTCATTTGAACTAGTTCGAGACGTGTTCTTTAGACTATGTCTAGGGAGACCAGAGGCAATCATGTGATTAGGTCTTGCAAAAGCTGATTTAGTCACATTAGGCCTAGTTGGTGGAGTGACTGTTCTAGAAATATGAACCATATCAACTTGGGAGGCAAAACGCGTTCTCGAGGATTGTGGTCGCTCGGATCTAAATGCAGTCGGTTGTCTAAAGAACTGAATTTGAGGCGGTTTCCCAAAGATTGATGGTTTTTCAAGCTTAGTGTTCACACTAGTTCCTTTAGTTTTCCTCAACTCGTTTTTCAGAGCCGCTATTGCAAAAACCTTTTCCTGAACTTGAGCCTTTAAAGTCTCATTCTCTTTGAGAAACTCATCTTGGAATGCCAACTTAGATTCAAGCAACTTAATTTGTTTCAAAATATTATCCTTTTCAGCTTTAGAATCCAGAATTGCTTGATCCAATTTTCGTTCAAGAACAACGTTTGACTTTTCAAGTTTTTCAAAATATGTTTCAAATTTTTTCGTTTTCTTGGAAAATTCAAGTTTGGCATCCTCAAGATCTTTAGATTGCTGAGCTACGATCGTTTCGAGCTCTTTAATCCTAGAAGCAGAATTGGTTAAAGAAGCAGTCGTAAAACGATTAGCAGGATTGTTAATTTGCGCATTCATTTCAGACAATAGATGAAGAATATTATTTGTACCTGACATGCTACTTGGTACCTGTTTTCCTCCTGATTCTATTCTCTTGTGACTGCTTCTTGTATCGTCTTGCAATATATGCTATTCTCCCTCTTGAAAAGTCGAATTCAAAGATTCCATTGAATTTCGATGAACAATGACGTTAAAGATTTCTAATCGATAAAAATCGGTCTTCAATTACAAATAGTAATACCCGATTAAATTCGTAGCCACTTAGAAAAAAAAATTCAAATGTAGCCAATTTTCTCGGTCTCTTTAAAAGAATTTTATCACGTTGTCTCGATATTTGTCTTCAAATCTTGTCACCTTTGTCTCGTCACTTTGTCTTCAAATCCGGACTCAAGAACTTTTTACCCGTCAAATAATTTACCACTTTGGTTCATTCGAAATACCCACCTCAACACGATGTACCAAATCCAAATTGACAAATATACAAAATAAAATTAATCTTTGATATAGTAAGTTTGTGCCAATCGTTTTAATGAATCCACTATTCGGTCCAAGACATATCCTCCTTTGTGTCAATCGAAATTAGTAAACTTAACCTAACCTAACATTGACCCAATCCGGTCCAAAATTGACCCAATCCTGCCCAGAATAACTTAACCTAACAGTTAAGGATATAAAACCACACACTTCTACTTTACCCTAATCTTATTATCTATTTTATTTCTTCCCCCATCCACACACTTCTCAACATATCCTCCTTTGTGTCAACCGAAATAAGTAAACTGCTCTTGTTTACTCCGCATTCTTTGACTTTCCCAAAGCAACGATCCTCACAAACGCTACCAACTCACCTGCTTTTTCTCACAATCTCACCCACGAATCTCAAACTCAAACAATTATAATCCTATCACCCATCGATTCAAAACACGGATCATGTGATAAAAATCTCACGAACCAACAACCATGAATAACACAATATTTCGTTGGCTACAAGATCTTGAAAATATCTCAGGTAGGTTTGATATGTGAGTGCATGTCGGTTTTTTGTTGTTTTATTTCTTGAATCGAAACAAAGACAAACGGATAACAGATTTGTTATTCTGTTTCTTTAATTTCGAAAATCAAAAGGGGTTTTAAAAGAACTCACAAGAATCGATGATGATTTATGTTCAAACAGTTAAGATCTAAAAAGATATATCATAAATTTGAACGAATCTGAGATGTGTATGTTTTGGATTCGAGTCTGGGATTAGATGACGATGGAATAAAGATTGATATGATATTGATTCGGTTTGAGTTCGAGTCTTCGAACTGTTATAGTCGAGGCTGAAGGTCGAGTCTGAGATAGTGAGTCTATCGAGTCTGTGTGGTTGTGAAGTGTATGTTTGAGTCGAGTGATGAAGTCTGGGTTTTTGTTGATGTTGAGTGGTAGTCAAGTCGATGGGTGAGAGAGTCGAGGTCGAGGTCGAGTCTTTTTTGGTTTCAAAGTGTCGAGAGAGTCCGAGTAAATTGGTATTGAAGTTGTGAGACGAGGCAGGTTTGTGACGAGAGTTTGTAGAGTAAAGATTGTTTTGAGTTAGTCTTTGTTTCTGTGTCGTGTGTTGTGGTCGAGAGTCGAATCGAGTGAAATTAGAGTCTTGCTTGGTTGATTGTGAGTAATGTTATAGTTTAAGTATCCATCGAAATGCCCAAAGACCATCGGAATGTCAAGATTGTCAAAATCCATCGGAATGTCAACAAATAAAAAACCATCGGAATGTCGTATCGGAATCAACCATCGGAATATCATAAAACCATCGAAATATCACAAAACTATCGGAATACGAGCTGTCGGAAAGTGGTATATGAATACTTGATAGGTGTGTAAACACCCATCCTTTTCCACTTAATTCTGGCTAAAACGAGACCAAAACACGTATTTAATATCATTTGTTTGGAATTATACGTGGTTTTTGTGTTTATTGTGTTTTCAGAGCTAACCGGATGAATATTAAAGAAAACATGGGATTGCACGGGTTTTATCGAAGAAAAAGACTCAAGACGAAGTCTATTGTCCAAGAGATGCAAAAGATTTGAAGTCACTAGGCCTATTTGAAGATTTATCGAAGAAAAGGACCAAAGATGGAAGATTTACATAAGTCGAAGAAACTCAAGTCTATTAAACGAAGAAATTAAAAGACGAGTTGAATTTAATCGACGACAAATCCCGAATCAGAATCGAAAACGTCAACTTTTCTGAAAAGACGAGAAGACAAGAAGAACGGGAGAAAGCCCACTCACCAATCAAAGGGGACACCTATATAAAGGGTTCCCCTCACACTTTTCATCAAGTTTTTAGTTTTTTTTCTTTTACCCTTCTTTTTCTCTCTTTTTGTTTGTAGTCATCACCAACACCACTAGGGTGTTTGGTGATTTTGATTCTTGTTTTCCAATCTTGTAGTTTAATCTTTGTCTTGTGATTGTTAAAACCTTAATAATTCAATATATCAATCTTTCCATTTCATCTTGTTCATCTTCATCTATTTGGTTAAAAGTTTAAGTTCTTATTTGATTGATTTGATCTTTAAAAGTTATTGGGTTTTAAGTTTTTATTGATGGGATTTGTTGTTATTGGTTAGTATATCATTTGTGTTTAGATTTGTTTAAGTTTTGGTGAAAAACCTGGTGATTTTTGGATCGAATTTGAGTTCCCCTGTTTTTTCGGTATATTACTGTTCTTGAGTTTCCCAGGTTCCGGATGAACCAAAAGTTCCGGATGAACACAAACTTCCGGATGAATTAAAACTTCCGGATGAACACAAACTTCCGGATGAACTAAAACTTCTGGATGAACTAAAAGTTCCGGATGAACTAAAAGTTCCGGGTGAAAGTGTTTTCCAAAAGTTCCGAATGAATTTTCTTTCAAAAAGTTCTGAATCAATTGTTAAAAGTTCCGAATGAATTTTCTTTCAAAAAGTTCCGAATCAATTTTGAAAAGTTCCGAATAAGTCTCATTTTAGAAGTTCCGAACCAAGTTCCGGATCAACTTCCGAATCAATAGTTCCGAGGGAACTTCCGAACGAAAGTTCCGGATAAACTTGCGAACGAAAGTTCCGGATAAACTTCCGGATCAAAGTTCCGACCAAAGTTCCGGGTGAAGTTCCGAAGGAAGTTCCGAGTGAAGTTCCGAGTAAACTTCCGGATAAAGTTCCGGATCAAGGTATACTTCCGAATCAATTTTCTTTTCTTTTGAGTATTTCGAATTTGGTTGAGTGTTATTTACTGTTTCTTCATTTTAAATTTTTATTTCAAGTTTTATTAACTGTTATTAATACAATTGCTTTTAAATTTAAGTTTACATTTTAGAGCATTTAATCCTATAGTAGATTAGAAAACCAAACCCTCTTTGTAGTACCAAAAACAATCATTCCACTTAGAACCAAGATCAATTCGAGAGGATATCGAGAGAATTTTAGAACCCATACAAAAACTCGAGTATCAAATGGCGCCGCTGCCGGCTCTTCTCGTTAAGATCAACAGTTTTTTGTGAGAACTTGGATTTTGGGATTCGTTCCCCGTGAACGTTACTTTATCATATAAAATTTTCAAAAATCCAAAAAAATTAAAAAACATAAAAACCAAAAATATTTTTGCTTTGTTTTTGCCTTGTTAGTTCTTTTGCAGGTGTATGCGCACTCGATCAACCTCTTATCAAGAGCCCGAGCCTCTCGATAACTTAGACATGGCCGGTGTACAACACAACAACAACATACCACCTCAAAACAAAAATAATAACAATAATAACCCACCTTTCAACAACAATAACAACCACAACAATGAGCCTCTACCGGATAATCGCCCGATGATTGAACTTCTGCAAGCTCATGTAGATGGCAACACTGATCCAATTGTTATACCCGAGATTGCAGCCAACAACTTTGAGCTCAAATCCGGCTTTATCCAGATGGTCTCTGCTCAACCATTCTTGGGGCGTACCATTGATGATCCACATGACCACATCAAGAGATTCTTGCAACTCACTAATACGGTCAAATTCAATGGTGTTCCACAAGAGGTAATCCGTTTACAACTTTTTCCCTTTTCTTTAGAGGGACAAGCCCGGCATTGGCTTGCTAAGGAACCGCCACAGAGTATTCTTTCGTGGACGGATTTGGAGACCAAGTTTATCAATTACTTTTTCCCACCCTCTCGTACTACCGCTTTGCGAAATGACATCATAAATTTTGAACAAAAGTACGATGAGTCGTTTAGTGAATCTTGGGATCGTTTCAAAGACCTTTTAAGAAAATGCCCACAACATGGTTTTACCAAAGTGCACCAAATTAACACTTTTTACAATGGTTTAAGCATGAATGACCAAGATTCACTAAAAAGTGCCTCGGGGGTTAATCTTTTGGCTAAGACTTCCAATGCTGCTTGGGATATCATTGAGAATAAGTCTCGTGTGCAAACCAAGAGTGTTCGGACCAATGTTGCTAGTGCTAGTACTAGTGACAGCGATAAGCGACTTGACAAAATCACTTCGCTTCTTGAATCGCTCGCTACCCAAACCGCCAGCAACACCAACAACATCAACGCTAGAAACGCTAAAGACGCTCAAGTCAATGCTGTTAGCCAACCATGCGAGATATGCGGGGGTCCTCACTCTTACACCACTTGTACTGCCACCCAAGACTACCCTTCTGAGAATGTGAATGCAGCTTATGGCACCTATCCTCAACCTGCTTATCAAGCTAGACCACAAGGTGACCGCAACTTGCTTAGCTACCGCTCTAATAACTATCTCTCACCACCTGGTTTTCCTCCAAACAACCCAAACCAACAACAAAACCTTAATCGCCCTCCTCAACAACAACCACCTCGTACACCATACATACCTCCTCACAAACAACAACAACCACCTCAACGAAACAACCAAGTTTACCAGCAACCTGCTTATCAACCACCCGCATACAATGCTACTCCCAACCAACCCACCGCTTTACACCAAGAAGTGGAAACCTACATGAGGACTAACGATGTGATCGTGGGAAATCATCAGCGGGAAGTGCTCAATTTGAAAGCAGACCTGGTCAAACAAGGAAACGATCTGAGAGCTGACATGAGAAATACTTTGGATAGTCAAACAAATGACTTAAAAAACATGATGGCTAGTTTCTTCCAAAGTAATCAACCCTCTTCTTCGGGTACTCTTCCGAGTAACACCGTTGCGAATCCAAGAGGGGAGATGAAAGCAATCACCACTCGTAGTGGCAAAGGTACAAAGGAACCCGAGCTTCCTATACCTCCACCGGTGGTTGTGACTAAGGAGAACGAGTCACCTGCTCCTATTCCTCATCCTTCTACTTCCCCAATTTCTCCGCCTCCTTCACCTTCTACCCCCATTTCCCCACCACCCGTGGTTGTGAGTGATCCTATTCCCCTAAAGCCTTCTTCTTCATCCAATATACCTTATCCTTCAAGGTTGAGGAAAGAGAAGCAAAAGAGCAAGGATGATATTCAAGTTTCAAACTTTCTCAAAATGTTTAAACAAATGAATTTTAACATCTCCTTTGCCGAGGCTCTCGCTCACATGCCCAAATATGCTAAGATGTTTAAAGATCTTCTAAGTGATAAGGAAAAGCTTCTTGACATCGCTCAGACCCAACTTAATGAGAAATGCTCCGCAATGCTTTTAAGGAAATTGCCAACTAAGCTTGGTGATCCGGGTCGTTTCTTAATCCCTTGCAACTTCCCGGGAGTAGAGAATTGCATGGCCCTAGCCGATCTAGGTGCCAGTATCAACTTAATGCCCTTAAGCGTTTAGAAGCAATTATCTCTCCCTGAGCTAGTCCCCACCAAAATGACTTTGGAATTAGCTAACCGTACGGTTGCTTATCCAGTGGGGATAGCCGAAGACGTCTTTGTAGGAGTCGACAAATTCACTTTTCCTGCCGATTTCGTCGTCGTTGACTACGACATGGACCCTCGTGTGCCATTGATCGTTGGTCGTTCATTCCTGAGGACCGGTCGCACTCTAATTGATGTTGAAGCCGGTGAGCTTATCATGAGAGTGGGTGACGATAAAATCGTCTTCAACATGGGAAAGCTTTCTAAACAGCCTTATTCATACGAGAGTGTTAATTGTATTGACGTTCTTGATGAGGCTTGTGAAGAACACTTCAAAGATGCTTGTAAAAGTATTCCTACCTCTCTTCCCAATGTTGAGACCGTTTCCTCTATTGACTCATCACTATCTCTATTTGGAGAAAGTGATTTCCTTTGGAAAGATTTGGAAGCCACAATGGGAGACGTGAACTTAGACCATGACGATTCTACCACCAATTGGGATGAAGATCTCCGCCTTATTGAAAACCTTCTCAAAGAAGACAATCTTTCTCCGCTATCTCCGACGGTTACTACTATTGATCCTCCTTCTCCTAAAGAGGTGACTAATGATGATCCATCGTTAGTTTCACCATCTATTGAGGATCCTCCCACTCTTGAGCTTAAGGACCTACCTCCTCATCTTGAGTACGTTTTCCTTGAAGACAACGAGAAGTTACCGGTCATCATCGCGAAGGACCTGAAAGAAGAAGAAAAAGCCCGCCTTGTCGCCGTGTTGAAGAAGCATAAAAAAGCTATCGCTTGGAAAATCTCCGACATTCGCGGAATTGATCCTCACTTCTGCACACACAAAATTCTCATGGAGGACGACTTTAAGCCCACAATTCAAAGCCAACGAAGGGTAAATCCAAAAATCCATGAAGTCATCAAAACAGAGGTTATCAAACTTCTTGATGCGGGTATGATTTACCCTATTCCGGATTCACCATGGGTTAGTCCAGTCCATTGTGTGCCTAAGAAAGGCGGCATCACCGTTGTACCCAATGCAAACAACGAATTGATTCCTACCCGTCTCGTCACTGGGTGGAGAGTTTGTATAGACTACCACAAACTCAATGATGCCATGCGAAAGGATCATTTCCCTCTACCTTTTATGGACCAAATGCTTGAACGTTTAGCGGGTAATGAATATTACTGCTTTCTTGATGGTTTCTCGGGTTATTTCCAAATACCCATCGATCCCCAAGATCAAGAGAAGACAACATTCACTTGTCCCTATGGCACATTTGCTTACAAAAGAATGCCTTTTAGCTTATGCAATGCCCCCGGGACTTTCCAAAGGTGCATGTTAGCTATCTTCCATGACATGGTTGAACAAACCATGGAAGTCTTCATGGATGATTTCTCGGTCTTCGGGGATTCCTTCTCTTCTTGCCTTGCCAATTTGGAACGTATGTTTAAGCGGTGCGAAAACACTCGCCTTGTTCTGAATTGGGAAAAATGCCATTTTATGGTAAAAGAAGGCATTGTGCTAGGACACAAAATCTCTAACGCCGGTCTTGAAGTCAACCGTGCTAAAGTAGATGTCATAGCCAAATTACCTCCACCTTCAACCGTGAAGGGTGTGAGAAGCTTTCTGGGTCATACGGGCTTCTATCATCGATTCATTCAGGATTTCTCTAAAATCGCTCGCCCGATGACCCACCTCTTGGAAAAAGATACTCCTTTTATCTTTTCCAAAGAGTGCCTTGAAGCCTTCAACTTGCTTAAGGATAAGCTTACTAAGGCACCTGTCTTGGTTACCCCTAATTGGGAGCTGCCTTTCAAGTTCATGTGCGATGCTAGCGACTTTGCTATTGGTGCGGTTTTGGGCCAAAGAGTGAATAAACACTTCCAACCAATCCACTATGCTAGCAAGACAACGACGGGGGCTCAATTGCATTACACGACAACCGAAAAAGAGCTTTTAGCTGTTGTCTATGCTTTTGAAAAGTTCCGCCCCTATCTTGTCCTTTCCACCACAATCGTATACACGGACCATTCCGCGTTGAAGTACTTGATGACAAAGCATGATTCTAAGCCAAGACTTCTTCGCTGGGTTTTACTCCTTCAAGAATTCAACATTGAAATTCGTGACAAGAAGGGAGCCGAAAACCTGGCCGTGGATCATCTGAGCAGACTTGAGGATCCATATCAAGGGGATCATCCAAACAAAGAGATCAATGATTCTTTCCCCCTTGAGACCTTAATGTCTATAAATCTCAATCTTGATGGCACCCCGTGGTTTGCCGATATTGCAAACTACTTAGCGGGTGGTGTTATCATCCAAGGGTTAACATCCCAACAAAAAAATAAGTTCTTGAACGATGTTAAGACTTACTTTTGGGATGACCCTTTTCTATTCAAACAATGCGCTGACTTGATTATTCGCCGATGTGTGGATGGACCGGCCGCTTTGGACATTCTCCAGGCTTGCCACAAAGGACCCACCGGTGGTCACTTTGGTCCCAACTACACTGCCAAAAAAGTGTTTGATTCGGGATTCTATTGGCCTACCATTTACCGTGATGCTCACGAGATGGTTAAACATTGTGATGCTTGCCAAAAACAAGGCAAGATCACACATAAAGATGAGATGCCTCAAAATTTCATACAAGAATGTGAAATCTTTGATGTATGGGGCATCGACTTTATGGGGCCATTCCCTTCTTCTAAAGGCAACAAATACATCCTTGTCGCTGTTGACTACGTTTCCAAATGGGTTGAAGCCAAGGCTTTACCCACTAACGACGCAAGGGTGGTTTGTAATTTCTTGAAACAACTGTTCGCTCGATTCGGTGTTCCTCGTGCTATTATTAGTGACCGCGGGACTCATTTTTGCAACGATCAATTCGCAAGAGTCATGACGAAGTATGGTGTCAATCACCGTCTTTCCACCGCTTATCATCCTCAAACCAACGGTCAAGTCGAGATATCCAACCGTGGATTGAAGAGAATTTTTGAGCGTACTGTGGGAGAGCATCGCGCCGCGTGGGCCGATAAGTTAGATGATGCTCTGTGGGCTTTCCGTACCGCTTACAAGACACCGATCGACTGTACACCTTATCGTCTTGTGTACGGGATAGCTTGCCACCTCCCTATCGAGCTGGAACATAAGGCATACTGGGCCTTGAAGTGGGCTAACTTCGACATCAACAAAGCCGGTGATTTTCGCAAGATTCAACTCAACGAGCTACAAGAATTGAGGAATCAAGCTTACGAGAACTCATTGATCTACAAGGAGAAGACCAAGATTATCCACAATGCTAAAATCAAGAACTGAGAGTTCCACGTTGGTGATCAAGTCTTACTCTTTAACTCTCGGTTAAATATCTTCTCAGGCAAGTTGAAGAGCCGCTGGTCTGGTCCATTCACCATCGCCAATGTCTTTCCTTATGACACCATTGAGCTTTCTCAGCCAAATGGGCCCAACTTTAAGGTGAATGGCCAGCGTTTGAAATTGTACTTTGGTGAGGACATCTCTCAGGAGATGATTCCATCCCTCACCACGTTCCTCATGAACTAATTTTGGGTCGAGTCAGGCTCGTGACTCGGTTATCAAAAACAAGCGCTCCTCGGGAGGCAGCCCGAGTATCTATCCCTCTTCGTTTTAACCTCCTAAGTGTAGGGGGACTTCTATGTAGGTTGCTTTCTTTGTATGGTGATGTGATTACAGGGATAAGTGCACTTTTGGAACCTTTGAAGAACCGTGCTCCCGTGTTATCCGCAATCCGGTTCTATCTCTCAACTATCGTGATTCAATTTTCTTCATACTCACATTTGAAATTGATCAATTTAGTCGTCTCTTCCTTAACTTGATTTAACCAACGTGCACAATGTCATAAGTGTAAGGGAGACTTTTCCCACATGCTTAAACATTGAGGATAATGTTTATCTTAAGTGTAGGGGGGACTTCTATCGAAGTTTTAAGTGGACTTTTCCATGAAAATGCCTTCATTTAACCAGAAAATCATCTTTTTCAACATTTTTCAAATTTTTAATTAACTTTGGCCAATTAGTCGTAATTTTTAAATTTTTATCGTTGCTTTCATATGTATATATCCCGCAATAAAGTTAAAAATATTAATAAAGTGGTGTAGCTAGTTTAGAAATCTTTGACATATTAGGCCCCGTTGCGATTAGACTCAACCCGAATAGACTTACCCAAGTTTATTCTAGCTAGTATCCTTAACCATGTAGACCTTAATTGGTTTATTAGGCTAAGTATCCACGAGTCTCATTACTTGAGATTTTAAATTATGGAGGACGAGAAATGATAGAGTCAATTATAAGTCGGTATTCTTGCACAAGCTCACTTGGTGTAATTATTTGCCTATTCTCCCATCACTTGCTAATAATTTATCTGCAATAAGTAAGGTCGTACGATTTGAAAAGTTACATAGCTTCTAGCCCAAGATCGTTTAAAAGTTGCTCGGTAATGATAAGAGTTCATAGCCAAGGCATAACTTATGAAGCGGGGCGCGAAGATTGGCGAGTCCGAAAAGGCCCTAACAAGGCACGAGGATTCCATTTTATTGCTAAAGATCCAAAGTGATGTGAAAAGCATTATTCCCAAAATCAATATGAAGGATCAAGACTCACGACGAAAAGCAATCAACTCCCATAAAGATCATGGAGAAGTCTATCCGAAAAGACCCTAACAAGGTATGAGGATAAATAGATCCAAGTCCGACAAGGAGGTGATTGTTGTATCTCAAAATCCCAATTAGAGATTGAAGAATAATAATGAAGTCGTGGTCAACAAAGTTGGAGAACCCCTCAAAAGTCTCCAAGTGAAGAAACTCTATGAACGATGAGAAGACCATTATCTCAGGCACGTCTCTCAAGATATGAAGTATGAAGTACATGCCAAATATCGGCCCGAGAAAGGTCTCAAATCGTGAACCGAGTTATGCCAAGATATGAACTTTTTGATATCCCGAGAAGCAGTTTTAAGAGATTTTTACCTTTAGCTAACTATTGATCAAATCGTCCTACTTTGCTTTCAGTCTAAATAAACTATCGAAATAAGTCCAAAAATGCATCTTCATGATCATTCTAAGAGAAAAATAAAATATAAGAGATACACCTAGGAATAAGGGAGTTTAAGCATTTAATTAAGCCATGTGTGTAAGTGTTTGATTTGCTAACTTATAATAACAATGATCTCGTTTTTAAGCTTAGTTTGGGGAACGTGAAACTTGAGGGTGATAAATCTTCGCAGCATCAAAGCCCTAATGTAAGTCCTTGATCTCTTTGCAAGTTATTTCCATGTAGCTATTTTCAAGTGAAAATGGTTTTCTATCCTTTTGGTTACTTTAAAGACTTTAATTTCTCTTAGTACTTTAATTTTTGTTCAGTAGTATTTTAATAAGGCCAAGGTTGATTGATTATGAGAAAAGTGTAAAATTGCTTTATCGCTAAGCATTGCATGAGGGCATGGCAATGGTTAAGTGTAGGGGATTTGATAGGTGTGTAAACACCCATCCTTTTTCCACTTAATTCTGGCTAAAACGAGACCAAAAAACGTATTTAATATCATTTGTTTGGAATTATGCGTGGTTTTTGTGTTTATTGTGTTTTTAGAGCTAACCGGATGAATGTTAAAGAAAACATGGGATTGCACGGGTTTTATCGAAGAAAAAGACTCAAGACGAAGTCTATTGTCCAAGAGATGCAAAAGATTTGAAGTCACTGGGCCTATTTGAAGATTTATCGAAGAAAAGGACCAAAGATGGAAGATCTACATAAGTCGAAGAAACTCAAGTCTATTAAACGAAGAAATTAAAAGACGAGTTGAATTTAATCGACGATAAATCCCGAATCAGAATCGAAAACGTCAACTTTTCTGAAAAGACGAGAAGACAAGAAGAACGGGAGAAAGCCCACTCACCAACCAAAGGGGACACCTATATAAAGGGTTCCCCTCACACTTTTCATCAAGTTTTTAGTTTTTTTTCTTTTACCCTTCTTTTTCTCTCTTTTTGTTCGTAGTCATCACCAACACCACTAGGGTGTTTGGTGATTTTGATTCTTGTTTTCCAATCTTGTAGTTTAATCTTTGTCTTGTGATTGTTAAAACCTTAATCATTCAATATATCAATCTTTCCATTTCATCTTGTTCATCTTCATCTATTTGGTTAAAAGTTTAAGTTCTTATTTGATTGATTTGATCTTTAAAAGTTATTGGGTTTTAAGTTTTTATTTATGGGATTTGTTGTTATTGGTTAGTATATCATTTGTGTTTAGATTTGTTTAAGTTTTGGTGAAAAACCTGGTGATTTTTGGATCGAATTTGAGTTCCCCTGTTTTTTCGGTATATTACTGTTCTTGAGTTTCCCAGGTTCCGGATGAACCAAAAGTTCCGGATGAACACAAACTTCCGGATGAACTAAAACTTCCGGATGAACACAAACTTCCGGATGAACTAAAACTTCCGGATGAACTAAAAGTTCCGGATGAACTAAAAGTTCCGGGGTGAAAGTGTTTTCCAAAAGTTCCGAATGAATTTTCTTTCAAAAAGTTCCGAATCAATTTTGAAAAGTTCCGAATAAGTCTCATTTTAGAAGTTCCGAACCAAGTTCCGGATCAACTTCCGAATCAATAGTTCCGAGGGAACTTCCGAACCTTCCGAACGAAAGTTCCGGATAAACTTCCGAACGAAAGTTCCGGATAAACTTCCGGATCAAAGTTCCGACCAAAGTTCCGGGTGAAGTTCCGAAGGAAGTTCCGAGTGAAGTTCCGAGTAAACTTCCGGATAAAGTTCCGGATCAAGGTATACTTCCGAATCAATTTTCTTTTATTTTGAGTATTTCGAATTTGGTTGAGTGTTATTTACTGTTTCTTCATTTTAAATTTTTATTTCAAGTTTTATTAACTGTTATTAATACAATTGCTTTTAAATTTAAGTTTACATTTTAGAGCATTTAATCCTATAGTAGATTAGAAAACCAAACCCTCTTTGTAGTACCAAAAACAATCATTCCACTTAGAACCAAGATCAATTCGAGAGGATATCGAGAGAATTTTGATAACCCATACAAAAACTCGAGTATCAATACTTATCGGAATAGACAAACTTGAAACCGTGGGAAAAAGGGTCGAAATAAGTGTCGGAATGTAAAACCCTTTTCCGACAGACACAAAGACAAAAACAGAATGAAACAAAAGTTTATAAAAAACAATACAAAAGTGACATTTTTGGGACAAGACACCCAATTCGAGACAATAAAACACAGATCGAGATAAAAAAAGATAAAAACTTGTGACAAAAAACAGTAGGAATTTTACTCTTAAACTTTTTGGACAGATTTGAGACGAAAAGACTTATAATTGTTTTGACAATACTCAAAATAAAGTCACAAAATTTATACCATAGACGGAACCAAAAGAAAAATTTTTGACCACAAAATCAATAGATAAAACCACGACAATCCTAAGATTCAACCATAGCTCTTGATACCAATTGTAAGTCCTTAGTTTCTTAGGATTGTAGATGTGTTTGATTTATCTAATGAATGGAAGAAGAGAAAGAACTAGAGAGGGAGAGTTAGAGAGAGAAAGGAAGAATGAGAAAAAAGATGGAAATGAGAAATGTTAAGACAAACTGCTCAACCCCTCCTAACATTATAGGAGGGGGTATATATAGCTCACCCTACATGTGGGCTATATGAGCTATATCTTAATGTATTGGATCACGAGCCCAAAACTTGAATATACCGTTGGAGTGACCGATCCTTTCTAAATACGTAAAAACGTATTTCCAACAGTTATGATGCATGATTAGTTTCTTAACATACTTAGGATTAATATGAGATTAAAAAAACGCCAATTGGATTGGTGTATGCATGCAAGAGAGAGTTTTATAAAATTGTTTTAGGGTTGTGATTCTTGACACCCGAACAAAAAATAAATTTATAAAATAATTTGTATACCTACAGACTCCGATCCCCTTTAGGACACTAAAAACTCGATTCTGTACAACCTTTTAGTTTTATCTAAAAGCTGAAAAAATCGTCTTCTAGTCGATAATTGCGTAGCAAAACAGAATGAAAATAAAATCTTAAAATTGGATTTAGATGATTTTTCAAATTTAGTGCCTAAATTTTGTTATTTAATTGGTAAATAGCATGTGTTTTATTTATGTTAATATTCTTGATATTTTAGTCGTGCATATATTCTTGTTTTTTTGTTTTCATTTATTGGTTTAAATAATTTAATTTGAATAAATGCAAATCTTTTAAGAATTAAATCGGATTAACTAGGGTAAGTAAATATTGAGTCTTTTGACCTAATATTTTATTCACTGTAGAACTATATAAAAACAATATTTTTATAATGTTTTAGTTAGACTACACTAGAAAGGTATATGTGGTCGCTCTACGTTCCTAAAGAAGGAGGTGCTTAACTAGAGTCAAATGTGACCATAGCAAGGTTCCATTGAGTTTTCCATTGGTACTCGTAAGAGGTTTGAGGAAAACCCAATGAAACAAATCTATGACACATTTATGAAACTTGGACAACTATTTTTAAACAATGGGTATCTCGGTTTTGGATTACCGGTGGATTCATGAAACCGAGGCATATGTTTTATTTAAGGAAAGTTTAAAAATATGAAAAATTCATTGTTTTAGAAACCCGTTATAAAAGGAAGTTTTACATGTTTCCTTAAGTAAGTTTTGTACTAACCAATGCATTAGTCACTTGTCTTGGTTATGTCATTAAAGACAGTCTTAAGGTTTAACCAAGATGAGGCGCCATAATAACCAAGGGTCAGACCTGAAGGTTATAAATTCGCGGACTAGTATTGGACGACTTACATCGTGTATGTTTGGTCAGACCTTTTGCACGTAGTACTTAATGAGGCGAACATGATGTGACTATGTTTATGCTAGATATTGTAGTCAGTATCTCATTATATTTTAAGAGTTTCACCATTGGCAATTACCATTCGATGATTACCTTTTGAATTATCTCATCTCTAGTAGATCAACTGTATTGATGGAATAAATTCAAGTTGGATCTTAATCTCATGATAAAGTTAATTGTTTAAAATCCATAAACATGGGTAGTTAATTTCATAAAAGAGCTATTATCTAAATACTAATAATTGAACTTTTCAAGTTTTTTTAATGTATAAATGCAACGTAAAACGAAAGCATGGGTTTGGTCGTTACTTAAGAATGACAAAACGTGTTTGTTTTCCATTGGAAAATTTTAGGGTTCGTTCCTATAATTTTTACAAAGCTATAAAAGGAATGATTGAATTATCCCAATTCAAGTTAAATTTCATATCTTGTTGGATAACTAGAGAAATTGTGTATTTAGCTACCAAAGGTAAATATCTTGATATGATCAAGAGATATTTAATGGTTTGATTACAAAGACGGAAATATCACATCACAAATGGTAACAGCAAAACCTAGAGAACCAGTTGTCTTTAGTTGTTTGTTTTGATCAAGTAAAAGACGCTACATACCCGGAGGGTATATATAGGCGTTTACTACAAGGAGGGAAATTGAGTGCCAATTTTTCATGTTGATAAATCATATATGTATATATGGAAAGTCCATCATAGATATACATATATAGAACTTAACATACGTCTTTGAATATATATTAGTAATTGTTACTATTCAATGTGACTCACACTAGAAATAATGTGTGGATATTCAATACATGGAAAGATAAAATGTCACTTAACTTCACTAGTAGTGAAACACTTCAAGTGTTGTCAAAACAAGTGGGAGTAATACATTTTATTTGAAATAACATACATGAAATATTGTCAATTTTAGTGGGAGCTATATGTTGCTCACTTTATTTCTTGTTGGACTTGAAATAATGATTTACTTTCCAAGTGTGACGCATCTTTATTTGATAAGAATCACTGTGTATTATCTTAGATAACTTTTGCCTTTAGAGTTGTCGCTTCCATTGTTGAACTTATCTACAAGATAGTTAGGCACGATTCGTTATAAATAAGATGGAGTTCATCGTATACTAAGCTAGGCTTTATGCTAGACTTATTGCTATTTGTGACACTATCATATTGATTGATACAAACAAACTAACCGGTGTAGTATTGTTTTATGCAATAAGTAGTTCCCTACCCAAGTGGGAGAAATCTTAATTATGGACATGGAACAACTTAGACAATATGATTAAGGGTTTTTCTTGACTTTATACGTAAGGAAACTGTATAAACTAGAGGGGGAGGGGGGGGGGGGGTGAATAGTTTTTATGATTAAGGTCCTAATTAAAATTATGTTGGTCCCAAAATGTCCTTTTACTTGAAAACTAGTTTCGTAGTTGTTAAGTCAAATTCCTAACCATTTGCTATATCTAGTGATTATGGAAATAAAATGCATGAATGTAAATATTTTTAAGTAAAGAGTAAGGAAAAAAGCAACCTAAGGTAAGATACCAAGATTTATAGTGGTTCGGAAACGAAGCTCTCTCTTGGTTCCTACTCCACTCCTCGAGTAAACCTTATCGAGATTTACACTATATCCACAAGCTTCCTTTTTGGCGGAGAAAACCTTACAACGCCGCTTACAATGTTTTCCGACACTAAGCTAAATGTCGAGTTCTAATCCTAAGCTAGAACTATTCGTCTTCGTCCATCTTCTTTTTCGACACAAGGCTAGATGTCGAGTCCTAATCCAAAGCTAGAAGCAATATTCGTCATCCATCTTCTTTTCTGGCACAAGGCTAGATGTCGAGTCCTAATCCAAAGCTAGAACCAATCTTCACACACATCACTTTCTAGTTTAGTGAGAACTCACAACACTCATGCTTACAATTACATCACTTTGTAGTTTAGTGAGAAATTATACACAAGACACATTACAACACAAGACACATTACAACACAAGACACATCCAAGTATACACATATAACTTGGATTTACACAAGACTAATCAAAGTATACACAAATACGTTGTGTTAAATAATAAGACTCAAAGCTAAAGGAGGGGATCCAGAGGTCGGGGAGGATAAAATAAATGTTTAGACATTTTTAAGAAAGAGAGAAAATACCAATAAGAAAGAGTGTTTATTTCAAGAGAGAGAAAGTGAAACAGACAAATGGGAATCCTCACCCCTCCATGGAAGTATGGAGGGGTATATATAGCCTAGACACATATGAACTATTCTAACTTAACAAAACTAGTCCCTGTGTGTGTGGCTATATTAAACTAATGTAATTCCGTAAATGACACTCACATTTTAGAGCTAACAATCTTCCCCTAATGTGGAGACATACAGGATTACTTACAATGTTCCTAACAAGTACAAATACAACAAAATAAAATCTTCCAAGGCATTTCTAATGTTGAGGATGTATTCTAAATCTTCTGGTCTTAATAACTAGTACCTCAACTTGAATCCTCTTTGTCTTTGCTTGTTATGGAACAATTGTAATATGCATGATTAGGATTAACTTCCCCCCAATTCATGCAGCATGTCTTAAAAAAACTTTCTTCATAGACTTCTTTTTGATGAAGTTTCTGAATCAGCTTCCCCCCAAACCAATATTTGTATCTTAAGCAGATTCTGACACTTTGATGTAGTTTGAACAATCTTATAGCTCATTGGTTTAAGTGAACAACGGAAATTTGTAGAAGAACCACACCAAATAATACTGCTTTTATACTGTTTCCTGTCGTTCAGTATTTTGGTGATAATCCGTTTGGGGTAACATTCAGGAAATCAGCAACAATTCTTCTCACGCCTGCAAAATACTTCCTAAAGATCATACAAAGTGAAGTAGATACCATTCCATGTACACTACTTCCCTTGGAAGTTGATCCGATTACTTCAAAGTACACGATCTTCCCCCATAATGATTTTGAACTCTCGGAAGCATCATTATCGTGGACGTCCATATACTCGAAAAGTTCTTAGTCTTAAGCAAATGTCTTGAAAAGTTTTGAAAGTCATTGAGAAACTTTGACAGTTTTTGCTTAGACTATAAAGTACCATTGTCGTTATGAAGCTCATAAATATCCCGTAAGAATTGATTGCTGATTACATCTCTCTGTCTAACTTACCAACCTCGTATTCTGTCGGCTATTTGTAGTGACCACTAATGAAGTAACCCCGATATCCAAAACTTGAGACCGAAGTACAATCCCCCAAATTTGTTACTTAAGCTTGCACTTTTGTTGATTGACGAATGTTGCAGAAACACCTCTTGAAGTTATCCACACGAGCAACTGCGTGTGACACTGAGAACTGCAAAAAAAGCTCCAAAAATGATAGTTATCCATGTCGTCGACCAGCCACCCCTTGACAGTGGAAACTAGATAATTCAAGTCTCAATCATAAATTTTATCGCCCAAGCAAGTCATCAATCGATAGACTGGGTTTAATGAAAAGAAGTAGAAAATAGAAGAAAGGCTCGATGATGAAATAAGTAGACGCCTTCATGAAATCCCACTTCAACTTCAAATAAAGAATACTAAATCCACTTCGTGATCACTTGTCTTTATAGAATCAAAACTAGCCGTTGTTGTTTAAGTGAATATTATATCACATCGTTTTTAGCGTTAAGTATTTTGTTTGCTTTGGTGTTGTGTTTGTGAAGGTCGTTATCTAGAAAGAATTATGAAATGAATTGTTAGTAAGGAAAAAAATTTGTCTAGATAACTTGTCCTTTAAGCCCAACGTGAGTCATATGCCCAACTGATGCGCGGATCAACCTCACCGCGGTGAGGTCGTCGAAATTTTTTTGAAAATATCAGGTTTAAAACCTAAAATTTTCTGTGTCGTTTAAGCACTTTTGATCAAAACATACCGAATACTTGCATCGGAAATCATGTCATCATATCCCATGTATACAAGTCCGGACCATTCTCATTTCTACCAATTGGTTGCTATCATATATTAATAGTCGTCCCACTTATAAACATCCAGTAAAGCCCATCACTTTAGATACTCGAAACAAAATGATCAGTAAATTTAATAGTCAGCCCGAATCTATGCAATAGAAAATACCCGGTCCATCCAAATATAAATGGGAATATAAAGATAGGATTACACTAATATTAATTAGACCTAACCCTAATCTTGAAATCATCGCCTCCATCCTAAACTCATCTGCTCACCCATCTCATAACTTCTCATCACAAAAACGTGATTTCTCCTTCAATCGAAAGTATACAAACAACCTAGCTATTAAATCAACCTCGTCCTTATTCTCATTTCTTTCTCATGATTATCAAACACTTGAAGACCTTTGTTTTATTACATCATCACTCAAAGATTCAAGATAGAGTTTTCGTCTAAGATCTGTTATAGGTCTCGGGTAGGTTTAATTATATTGCATCATGATCTTCTGTTTTAAATTGTTAAGAGATATGGGTTGACCGAATCAAAGAAAGATCATAACAGATTTGTTAATGGTCTTTCTTTAACTTCTAAAATCAGAAAAAGGTAATTCCTTAACATCCAATCTATGATGATTTCATTTGGGGTTAGATAGATCTATGAAAGGTCTTGACAATCATGTACAATCAAAATATAATCTGAGATTGTTTTTATGTTTTAGTGTGAGTCTAGTTGATGTTGGAGATGGGATAGGGTAAGTGATTGTGACGAAGGGAATATAGATAGATCGAGTCGGATTTGTTGTGTGATGATGCGAGTGTTGATTAGTAATTTTGGGTATTGGTCTTAGTATGTTTTTAGAAGGCTTGATTTTGGAATGTTTTACAAGGCTTGATTTTGGAATGTTTTACAAGGCTTGATTTCGGAATGTTAACAAGTCATGATTTCAGAATGTTAAAAAGTCATGATTTCGTAATGTTAACAAGTCATGATTTCGGAATATGTTCAAAATCTGCATCTCGGAATATTTTTCCAAAAATACAATCTCGCAATACAAGGGGTTTTCAAAAAATCTTATCCCGAAAATGGTGGATCTGGGTTTTCAGATCTGTCTTTTTTTCATATCATCTCCATCTTAAAAGAAACACCACAAAACCCAGATTTATTGACACAGAAAGTTATAGATCAACAGATATAGCAACTGATGGACAAAAGGAAAAAAACTGACGAGAGAATAAATGACAGTTGGGCAGAATAAACTAAAGATGTGAATGTAAACCACTGAAATAAGACGGGTTTTTTTCTTAGCAAAAAGAATGATACCAAAAAAATGGACTTTTAGGACAGATTAGATACCAGAAAAAAACTGGACATGTAGACCGAATAACCAACGCAAACACTATTTTCAACTTAAAACATAAGCACAAAATAAGTTGCTAAAAACGACGAACACCATACAAATAAGCAAAAAAAGACACAAAACACCCCCGATTAGGTCAAATACCAATTGTGAAATAATAAGATTCAAAGATAAAAGAGGGGATCCGGAGGTCGAGGAGGATAAAATAAATGTTTAGACATTTTTAGAGAGAGAAAATACCAAGAAGAAAGAGTGTGTTTATTTCAAGAGAGAAAAAGTGAAACAAACAAATGAGAGGGGAGTATGGAGGGGTATATATAGCCTAGACACATATGAACTATTCTAACTTAACAAAACTAGTCCCTGTGTGTGTCGCTATATTCAACTAATGTAATTCCGTAAATTGCGCTCACATTTTAGGGCTAACACTTTGGATCTACACAAGACTCAATATAAACAAAATGATGAACATGAGTAGATCAAAGAAAGGATGATCTTCATCAAGGCTTCATCTTTTATCACATTACAAATGTGTGAGTGATCTTCTTTGTAGACAAGTAAATTAGGGGATTAAGATGATAATCATAAGTAAGCATACTTAACAAACTAAGTGGTCATTTACTAATGATTGAAAACATAGAAAGAATATAAGAAGCAGAAAACTGCCCAAAAAGGTTCCTTGGAAAATGAAGAAATGATCCTGTTGTCACATATTTTGTGATGATTAAACAAGGAATAAAAAAGAAAGATAGATGAATTCTAGAGAGAGAAAGTAGAGAGAGAAAAGAGAGAGAATGGTGAAACTTAAGGAGGATTAGATTTAGAATAATGAACAACCAATACCCTTCCTAACATGCTAGGAAGGGTATTTATAGCCGTGCCTTACATGTAGGCTTTATGGGCTATATTGTTTAGGTCGGGCTTGAATAAATGCTTAGTGCCTTGAAAGAGGCCTTTTAAGCTAGCCATCAAGCCTATTGTCACGAGTATTCTACTACCTATTACAATGTTCTAATAATAAATACATAATAAATCTATGATCGATCATTATTGTTTGACTCAATATTTTGAGGCTAACAATCTCTCCCAATGAGAGGTCATTCCCCTTCGACATTTGGAGATTTGTATAGATTACTAATCTCGCCATAAATGAGTCTTGAACGTGTAATAGTAGTCTTGTTCCTTCATGCTGTGATCTTTGAGCCTTTGTAATTGTATTTCGACTTTGTATTTTAATCTTGAGATCTTAAAATCATCCTTGGCTTGTCTTTTCCATCTTGCGATCTTGTGTCTTCATCCACATGCTCATACTTTGCACCATCTTGAAAGCTTTCTAATAATCTCCTTTGAAGAGAGGTCATTCCCCTACATTAATTGATAGGAAGATTTTGTTCATCAGAGTAGCGGAAGTCTTTAGCTTTCTCGATTGTTGAATATGTCTTTGGGCATGAGTATGTGGTTTTAAATCTTCGACTTTGCTGAGTACACCGTAACGCCACCTTCTTGAGACAAAACATGGACACGGACTGAATTGCTTTGACATTCTCCCTAAATCGGTAGCGTTTTACCTCCAGTCAGTAAAGACCACTAGACGATATCAAATATCTTACTTGTGATTAGGTAGATTCAATTAAGAACCTCCTTGACAGGATTTCGCGGCAGTAGTAGCCGTTCTCTTTACTCGACCGTCTCAAAGCAAGACTGCGAACACAAAGAGTGAATCAATTGGATATATATCCTGTAAAACCCGCACGCTTTTACCATGAACAGTACACTTGTACGTACATGATTAAAACTTTCCTCATATAACATGAACACGTATCACAAATATTATTACAAAAATTACGTACGTGGTATTACACGATAATTATTACGTGCGTATAAATGCACGATAATTATTAACTATGATGAATGAATCACGAACATATAATCACGAACATCTAACATGATTATAGCGTATATTAATTAGACGCGACGGGAAATTACGTATATTAGTTACGTACGATATGCAATTACGTATATTATGATTATTTATAATATACAACATGAATTTACGGATTATAAGTAAACCACAAGATAATAATCACGTCATTTATAAACCACAAGATAATAATCACGTAATTTTAAAATCACGTGACACGAGGATTTAACACGGGGAGAAATTCACGACGTTACACACGAACACGCGTGCGTTTATTAAACAATTAGACAAACAAATAAGGGTGTGGTTTTGGGCTTGCGTTCAAGATAGGAAGTGGGCTCAAGGCCCACTTTGTTACCAAACCGACTGCCACATATAATAAAAGACGGGGGTGCTTTGTTTTTTTTTCTTTCTTCTGTCGATACAAAATTAAACAAACAGAAACCGTAAATATTTTAACAGCCGCATCTTTCCCTTCTTCTTCTTTCTGCCGTGGGTTTTCAACACCAAGAGCAAGATCAAACGCGACATTTGAATGCAAGATCAATGTAGGTTTCGTTTTAATTTTTCTAAACCCTAACACGCAAACAAGATTATCTTGATTTTTTTTTGTCTTTTCATGGGTAATTAATCAAGGACCGAGTAAAACAGATGTTAAAATGTTATAAAACGTGGGGTTTAACCAAGGGTGTGGGGGTGACGATGGTTACAGCCGGATTGCACACTAACCCCTGCAGTCAGCAGGGGTGCGTTTGGCTTAACAGTGGCAACATCGGCCAAGCAGGGGAAACCACTGGCTGCGGCCAGTGGTGTGTTTGCTCTGACAGTGGGAACCGAGAGTCTATGACTCTCGGTGGGGATTTATAACAAGCAGGGGAAAACCACCACTGTCGGTGGGAATTTTGCAGGGACAGGGGGTGTTTGGATGTTAGTTTTAGACGGGGTGTTTGGATGTTAGTTTTAGACGGGGTGTTTGGCTAACAGTTTTAGAGAAATTAAAGGGGTGTTTGGTTATCATTTTTTTAGCTAGTTTAATTAATTTAATTAAAGTATTCAATTAATCATGCAATATTAATTTTAATCTAATTAATATTGATTAGATCTTGTCAAGTTAGGTTATATTATTTAAAACCTTAGTATACAAGAATTACTAAATTTATTTGGTCCGGTTCATGTCGTGTTTAAAATTATAATACACGGGTTCGATGCATGATTTCTTCTACAAGCCTAATTTATTTTACAAGTATATAAGATTTACAAGTTAATTATATTAATTTGTCATGGTATATAATTAATTTAATTAAAACATGGACTTAGGTTTATTATTATTAATAATAATACATGATTTTAACCTAAGTATTTAATTATTTATTTTACACTATAGTATTAATAAATTATTAAACATGAAATATAATTAATTAATAATCATGACTTAGGTTATATTAATACAATATTAATACATATTTTAACGTAAGTATTTTATACACTTTAATTTAATTAAATAATGCTTATATTTAATTAAATCATATAACATATGCAAAAAGTTCTATGCAGTCTTCTTTTTTTGCAAAGTCCTCATGGACTAATCCCCACCATCCAACAATTTTACATCCAACAGCCCAGATTAAAGAAAAATAAACAACCCCCTTTCTTTTTTCAACCGTGTATAATGAAAACACAACACCCACCAACCATCACTGCCTCCCACCACCGTCGCCCACCACCGCCCCCACCACCACCCCCACCACCAACCAACACCACCACCACCACTAACAACTACCAGCAACAACCACGACGAGATCCACATTATCCCGATCAAATCCGCACCAGAAAACCTTAATTTTTAAAGCTAAGTTTCATGTCGATGATTGTAAGTTGTTTTGATTATGCTTGTTTTTATGTTTTTGTTTCATTTTGATTTTGGTCAGAAGATTTCATATCTACTCTAGGTAAAACACATGTTATAATTGTTGATGCACACCACATGTTTGATGAAATGACACAATGATAATCACATGTGCTTTAGCAAGTTTCAATTTATGAGTGAGCATTTTTATGGAAGTTGGATCGATTTTTGTAGCTGATAAGCTGATTATAGAAGTGTGACTTATGATTGCAGGTTATGACTCGCTATGACTTGCTGTGACTCATGTATGAGTCGATGTGACTCATGTATGAGTCGATGTGACTCATGTATGAGTCGCCGTGACTCATGTATGAGTCACTGTGACTCATGTAAAAGCTTCATTTGTTTTCTATTATGACTCATTATGAGTCATTATCTATTATTGAGCAAAAGCTTCATTTGTTTTATGATCCAGGTTTGTTGTTGTGAATGTTGCAAAGGATGCAACTGATTTAGTAGCCAAGTTATGTGCATATCACCATACTGCAAAAACTACCAAGGGCAGGACATCGAAGAGGATAAACAACAACCACCGTAGCAGTACAGTTGGTGAAAGCTCCAGCTTAAGCTCGTCGCACAGTGACAGATGCCTTTACTTGCACGTCCTAAAAGGTTTCCTACTAATGAGTTGTTTGCTTAGTCACCCGGTTTATGCTCTCAAAGGTGGTGATTCTCTCTCTCAGATTTGTAGTATGCTGTTGGTTCAAGTTTGATCATGATGGCTCACGTTGTAACAATTGGGGCGATGATAATGATTAATCTGTCTTGTGTTTATGTGTTGTCTATTTGAATATAGGTTTGTGACAATAACTTTGTTAAGGTGTTAAGTCTGTAACTAGTTTCCCTTTCCCAGTTTCTTTTTGTAGTTCTTTATTGTACCCTTTTACATGTATATATAATGAAAAAGTGTTACCTTTTATATCCTACGTCTGTTTTCTCACAGACCCTTTTTATATGAGTCGGGAATTGTATGATATATGAGTGACTCGTGTATGAGTCACAATGACTCATACATGAGTCACACTGGCTCATGTATGAGTCACACTGACTTATGATCTTAAGTAGTATGTTTTAAAAATCATAGTAGTATGTTTTTGGGTGTCTGAGAATCATAAGTGTCTTTGACTCATACTTGAGTCATGCGACTCATACATGAGTCAGGTGACTCATACATGAGTCATGTGACTCATGTATGAGTCAGTATGACTCATACATGAGTCATAATGACAAAATATGTATTATAATGACTCACAATATGTATTAACTGTAAAAAACACTTTTACGTATTAAGTGTAGAAATGACAAGAATCAAATGTACAAGTCTTTATAAACACTTGCAAAATTATATGACTCATGCATGAGTCATAATGACTCAAAATATGTTTTAACTGTTAAAAGCACTTTTACATATTTATAAAACTGTATTAAGTGTAGAAATGACAACAATCAAATGTACAAGTGTTTATAAACACTTGCAAATTTATATGACTCATGCATGAGTCAGGCAACTCATACATGAGTCAGGTGACTCATGATATTCAATACATAGTATTCAAATTACATATTCAAGACATGTTTTCAACACTTCAATAAAAGAAATCATAAATTTAAATCAAATAGTCAACACATGTTTTCAACACTTTAATAAAAGAAAAATAGAAAATTAAATCAGATATTCAACACATGTTTTCAACACGTGAAGTAGTTGTTGTATTTGATTCTCCTACTTTTCTGCATCTTTACTCAACCAAAACAAGCACTCGTCTATGTGAAAGTTATCCTCTTTTGTTAGTCTCTAAATTGTTTTGTTCTTCTCTCCGTATCTGCTTGTGTTTCTTCTTAATGAAAGCGGTATCAAATCCCTTCTCCAACGCCTTAAAATGTACTTCTCTAGAATCTCTTTAATATCACGGTTCTTCAAAACACAAAATATGTGGCGACAAAGAAAACCATAACGCATAAAATGCCTACACGTACACTCAACTGATCCATCTCCAAGATTACGGAGAACGTTGAACATAAACATGAAACAAGTTAATAAGTGAGCATAAATTATGTATGAGTCACACTGACTCATGCATGAGTCACACTAACTCATACACGAGTCATAGTGACTTTAAATGAGTCACAGTGACTTATACATAACTCACACTGACTCATGCATGAGTCACACACTGACTCATGCATGAGTCACACTGACTCATGCATGAGTTAGTGTGACTCATGCATGAGTCAGTGTGACTCATACATGATTTATGCTCACTTGTTAACTTGTTTCATGTTTATGTTCAAGGTTCTCCGTAATCCTGGAGATGGATCAGTTGAGTGTACGTGTTGACATTTTATGCGTTATGGTTTTCTTTGTCACGTGACTCATGTATGAGTCATTCTCAGTTAAATGTTTCACTAACCTTGTAGGTTATTACTTTGTCTTCTTCTTGTACAATCATCTCTTTTCCTTCTTCTGTATACAGTTAAATGTTTCATAACTTAGAACTTGCTAAATCACATGTGATTATCATTGTGTCATTTCATCAAACACATGGTGTGCATAAACAATCATAACATGTACTTTACCTATATTACAAACAACAACTATATGCATCTTCAATAACATTGGCATCAGCTTCGTATATGTATGGAAAAGGTGGGTTGGAGTGGAGATCGCCGGAAAAAGGTGGGTTGGTGTGGATGACGCAGGAAGAAGGTTGGTTTGTTGTGGTGGTCGCGGGAAGAATGTGGGGTTGTTGTGGTGGTCGCCTGAAAAAGGTGGGAGATGAGGTTGTTGTGGTGGTCGGCGGTTGGGTGGAGGTGGTTGTGGTGGTCGCCGGTGGGAGTGAGGATCGGGTTCCATCCCGAGTTGGTTATGTTTTTTTTTTGATATAATAAAGGTAAGTTATAAAAAGGATGGGGTTTAATCACAACCCTTAGATCATTTAGAGATAAAGGGTGGGGATTTATCCATGAAGACTTTGATTAATAAGGGTGTGTGGGGGATCTTCTCCCTATAACATATAGTTTATTTAATTTATATGTATTAATTAATAAACTATACTATTTAATCCCATGACTTAGAATATTAATCAGTAAAACTTAAGCTTATATTTTTAGCTTAATAATCTAGCTTAATTCTATTTATGGAAACTTTCTATTTTTAGAAACTTATTTATTTTAAGTAGCTAATCTATTTATGGAAACTTTCTATTTTTAGAAACTTATCTATTTTAAGCAGTAAATCTATTTTTGGAAACTTTCTATATTGGGAAACTTGCTATTTTTAAAAACTTACTTAATATTACACAACAAGTATAATAATACAAGAAATACAAGTAATACTTAATCAGAATATCCAGAATACTTGATAAACACAACATAACGTTAAAATCAGTAAAACAAGACATGAACATATAAAACAAGCTAAAACATGATATAAAATCAGTTACGTACTCAGTAATCAGAATACTTATACATGTATCCTATGTATGTAGCATTAGTGAGATCGAAGTAGGACTCTCTTCCGTTCATCTTCTTCGTTTACTGGACTTAAGGTACGGATTCTCCGTCCTTTCAGTATGGACATTCTTCCGTATTAGGATTTCCCGTATGCAGCCATCTGTTTTCCCCAGTATATGTTTTATATGTTTTTTTGAATTTCTTATGTTTAATTAGAATACTTGAAGCCATATACATGCATGACCAGTTTCACCTAGTTATGGAGGTACCATAACCATGACACTAGAGGCACCTGTGTTATGACTTCACCACGGCAGAGTGATAGCTCGTGGCATCCCTTTCAGCTTTTGGCTATTTATTGTTATCAGGTGGGGCGTATGGGTGCATCCTAGTTTACATGTTTTCAGCAGATTATTCAGGTGAATGTGGTGTGTGCCTTGCATCCTTCACAAGGAGCTGATCCCTCTTACCCAAACAGTTATATTAATTAGAGGCAGCCCCTCTAATTGCATGACGAGGTCACCCCTCCAAGTATTCATGCACGTTGATATTTCATGACCTATATTGGCTAATGGTTAACATGTTACACAGTTTTCATAAGATAAACATAAGGCTTTTCAAACTATAAAACCAGTTTTATGAACATGTTCCAAGTTTTCCAGGACATATACATTTCCGCTGCTATATGTTTTACATGCTTATATTATTTATTCCATGCTTGTATATCCGTGCACTAAGCGTTATGCTCAGCCATTACTTTCCTTTCCATGTCCCAAAACGGCAGGTACCCAAGGATAGACTCGAGTATTTGGAGGACGTGCATAGGATGGAAGCTACCATAGACTTCTTTTCCTTTTGCCTTCATAGATTTATGCTTGTGTAGTCTTTGTTCATTTCATTTACTTTACTTATGTTTTGGGCTTATGTTTGGGAACCGATGTTTGATTCCGATTTTCCCTATGGTCATGTATGTTTTACTACATATTACCTTGCATGCTTTGATGACACGCCATAATTACGTGTAACGGTCCACTTATCAAAGTGGGGTGTTACATATCCGCTTGATTAAAGTCGTCAATTCAAATTCTTGAAATAAGTTTGATTCATAAAGAATCTTAACATTGTTGCTTTCCAGGTGACACAAGCTTGATTCATAAGAATCTCGCAAGTCACCTACCATAGCGCTGCTTGAGGTTGATGCTAGAAGGACTTCCATTCGTCACTATGAATATTAATGAATATCACTCTGAATGTTCTTGCAAGACTATAAATATATTGCGTAGAAACCAGAAACGAGTTTGAATCAATTCAGAATCAAACCACTGTTGCTTTTCAGTTTCACACATGCTTAATTCATAACGAATCTTACACATGACCTACCGCAGTGCTGTTTGATCTTAACACTTGAAGGATTTCCACTCATCATTGTGAATACTAAGTAGTATCACTCTGAGTGTTCTAGCAATATCGCAAGGATATAGCGTAGGATTTTCTTTATCATCATTCTGTGTGTCCTAACGAGATTTGATTGATCTATTGGCTCTAGACTCGATTTGTGCACTTTTAGCGGTCGGAGGCTGGAGTAGATTCCACCTATTCAATATCAACTATCTCGGAGTGAGAAATTCAATCGAAGTCGTGTTGATCTCCGTGACAATAAAACAAACTTCTTTTGAGAGAAGCCTGATTCAACTGGGGAGGGGTTGTGTATTACATCACTAGGTCCATGATGCATTGTCTTCATGATGTGTTGACCCGGTTTCTGCCTAAGTTGTATCGAGGGCTAATTTCTTTTCACCCTTTATCCTTATATTTCTTTTTCATTCTTCAACCCATTCAATGCTTACCAAAACATCATCACTAGCACCTTGTTGTGATTGTTCCAATGCTAGCTTAAGTACTTAGTCTTTCCTAAGGACTTATAATAATCTACTGGATTATCCCTGGGAAGATCCCTCCGGTTCTGGTTGGATAATAGGACGTATGCCACCCTTTTGACAACAATAACGTCATGAATTAAAGATGTTGTGGGTATGCGATCGTAACCATAAACCACTTGAAAATTCTAACAAAGTGTTTGAAAAAGATTTAACACCTTGCTAGTTTTGTCGTTAAAGAAAAGCTCCCCATTCACAATGCATCGATAATCGAAAGTGTTTCGCACATGTGGGTAAGAGTTAAAGTGCTTGAGTCTTGCAAAATAGATCACTTTTTAATCACATTTTCTCCCTTATCTCTAATATATAAAATCGTTTGATATTAGAGATACCAAATTTGATTAAAATATATTGTGAAAAATAGTCTTGAAAATCTACGGGAGAAAAATGTATCTAATTTAGCAAGAATTAGGAAAGCTCCCACTCAAAAATTGATCAAACTGAATTGTCATTACGAGGATATGATCCACATTAAACTTTTGAGGATAGGAGTTGTTGAACACATAGTTTTTGAAAGATTTTGAATAATCATTGAAAAACACTTGAAAAAATTGTGTTCAACACTTTTTGAAAAATCCATTCTTTTTGGCGAAGTGGTTTTTCTAAAGCATAAACTTGAGTTCATAGACTTTGAATGTATTGACGAATCCACTCAAGTGTAAGAAGATTTCTCTTCTTTTGCTGAGGGTAAGGGCACTAAGTCGTACACTCCCCCGTGAATATAGAACCAGGTTGCAATCTGAAAGTGATTACAAGCCATTGTGTTGAGCTCAAAACGTTGAATGTTTTGTGACAAGCTCAACCCTAGATAGATTGCTCTACCCGTTGTTGGAAAAATTGTCTAAAATAGACATTTTCCTTTATTAAAAATAGAAATGACATGTTTTGAAAAATATCTACAACTTTCATTCGAGCTTTATGTACACAACCGTGTCTTTATTGAGCGACTTTTTTAGGCACGTCCATATTATCGATACTGAAAGACATGTCGAGAAGAATATTTTTGGATTTTTAAAGATTTTTAATTGTGTGTTTTGCTTTTAGATGTTTTATATTTTTGAATTTTGGTTTTTCAATGATATTTACAAGTAGATGTTTGATAGATGAATCAAGCAGGATCTTTGCCAGAATCTCCAATTCTGCTGGAGTCAAACATCTCATACCAATTTGCCTAACTAGATACAGAAACCTCTCTTTCGAAAGAGCTTTTGTAAACAAGTCAGCTAATTGGTAATCAGTTCCAACAAAGTATAATTCAACGATACCCCTTTCAACTTGTTCCTTAATAAAGTGATATCTGACAACAATGTGTTTCGTGCGGGAATTATGTACCGGATTGCAGGAGATGACTATGGAGGACTTTGAGTCACAGTACATAGGTACTTTATCAAAGTGGAAGCTATAATCCGTGAGTTGTGTTCTCATCCAAAGAACATGAGCACAACACGCATATAGAGACACATACTCCACTTCGGCTGATGACGGTGACGTGCAATCCTGCTTCTTGGAAGACCATCCCACGAGCTTATCTTGACCTAGAAATTTTGCGCCACCAGAAGTACTTTTTCGTGTATCAAGACACCCTGCATGATCAGAATCTTAATAGGCCGTTAGAAAGAAACCGGTTTCCCTCGGATACCAGAGTCCCAAATGAATGGTATTCTTGAGGTATCGAAAGATCCGTTTAACCTCCTTGAGGTGTTTTTCAGTGGGTCTTGCTTGATATCGTGCACAATAACACGTAGCATGTGATATATCTGGTTGGCTTGTTGTTAAGTACATGAGGGAGTCGATCATGGAACGATATTTCGTTTGATCTATGGCATCTCCCTCCAAATCAGCATCTAGGGATGTGGTTGATAATGGTGTCCCAATAGGGTCACATGAGGTCATACCATGCTTTTTGGTTATCTATTGACAATACTTAGCTTGGTTAATAAAGATAATGTCGACGTATAGTCTGGAGTCGGCCCGGCCCGACAGGCCCATGGCCCACACACACCTAACTTACCCTTCAAGAAACTCTAGCACTATATAAACAATGCTAGGGGTCTCATTCTACAACAGGTTATCTCTCACATTCACACCTCTTTACAATATATCGACCGAATACTAACTTGACCGTCGGAGATGGACCCCGGGGCTCCGGCCTCGGGTCCACGTCTAACCGGTTTACCTTTGTTTCCAGCATTACTCAGAACCCGGGAAGACGACAACGGCCCAGGAGAGTCGTAAGACCGGCCTAGCCAAATTATGCTCCAACAAGTTGGCGTCATCCGTGGGACTCCGACTAAATCATGTTTCGTGTTCTCATGTCACCGAAAGCAAAGTCGGTCTCAACAGTCGGTAATCCTTAAGACCTTCGTACTTTTGTTTTGCACTCACTATATTGCGCGTCTTGCTATTTGCTTCTGGATAGAGATATCCCAAAATATCTGTTCTTTATTGGATGGATTCCATTATGCTTTTCGAATACTACCAAATCGTAGTGATTTTTGATAACATCTTTTTTAAATAAATTAAAGATCTTACCACACATATTGTTCTGCATATTAATTTTTGAATACGGTGATATATTTTATCACTAAGTAAGGTGATATATTTTCCATTAAAGGTATATGTCTGAGCATACATGATACGTTGTGGATATTATTTTTTGGTAAGGCATGAACGAAGTAAACTCTTCGAAACATATATTTATAGTTTTCAACTTTCATGCATGCTATCTTTGTTATGACTTAAGAGATATGTACTATATCCCATAAGTTAAACACAATTAAATTTTACTATACACAATTTTTGTGTCGATCGCATGTTTTAGTGCACGGTATTCCAAGATATACAACATGCTTCAGTGTTCTTTTTTACATAGCAAACAACGAATTTCCAAGTATAAATTCTTCATGGCTTATTAATATTGCGTCGTAGCCATGGTTCTTCCACGGACATGGTTCTTCTTTCGGGATAGTCATACGCTCTGACATATTTTATTTTTATCGCGGTCATGAACCGCGTCTTTTTGTGTTAGTCCCCGCATATGTTGTTTATATCAATAAACTATTACGCGATATTTTAAATTTATACAAAGATATTTTTAATATCTTATTTTTTAACAAGATATTACCCATATCTTTTGAACTTAAAAAAATATATTATCAGTATTTTTTGTATAATAAAAGATATTACATATATCTTTTGATTTGGCTAATATATTTTCTATATATGTTACGACCCGACCTACTAATATCATGTCGCGACCCAGCCTTTTTTATCCGCGGTCATGGCATGTCCAACCGCACTCGTCCGCACGTTTTGAAATATTTTATTCTTTAACTACGGTTGTGAGCCGCGTTCTTTCGCGTCATTAATAAAAGATATTACACATATCATTTAAATTATTACAAGATATTATTTATCTTTTAAATCTAGTAAAGGTATATTATGATATTTTTATATAGTTAACAAGATATTACCTATATCTTCTAAAAAATATTATCAATATTTTTTATCTTTTAGATCGGTAAAAATATATTATATATATCTTTTAATTTGGTTACTATATTTTCCGTATAAGTCGCGGCTCGGCCTACTAAAATCATGTCGCGACCCAACCTCTTTTTTCGCGATCATGGTACGTTCATCTGCGCTGATGAAATTATTTTATTTTTTATTCTTTATTCACGGTCATGGTATGTCCAGCCATGCTAATTTGTATGTCCAGTCATATTTTATTTTTTCACGCGGTCATAGGCTGTGTCTTCCGTATTAATCCGCACATTTGGATATATTTTTTATATTCATAAAAAATATTACATATATCATTTAAATCAATAAAGAGATATTATATATATATCTTTCAGTATTTTTTCCGATTTTATCTTTTATCCGCGGTAAGGGTCTATCCTTCTACGCTAGTTCGGACATTCGAACATCTTTTGGCCTACGGGCGTACGCGTACATACTGTTCCCATGCGGAATAAAAGGATTGAGTGAACCTAATAATTCAACTTGTCGTGTAAGAGGGTTGCAAACCCAACGACCACGGATCATGTATCCTTGTTAGACACCTTGCTATCAAGATGTTGTAGTAAGTTATGCAAACCACGTGACTCATGATGGACTTGCAAAAGACACACTGTGCACGTCTAACAATATTTTTGTCAAAATTTTGACTGTCCTTATGGTAGTAGCGGTACGCCGCACGTAATGGCATAGCTCATCCCATAAGTTAGTTAATATACATCTTATCCTATGTGACAATTCGCGGTTATGGTACATCCATCCGCGTTGATCCGCACGTTTGGACCCAACTTCTATCTTTTGAACGCGGTTATGGTACGTCCATTCGCGTTGGTCTACGTGACCATAATTTTTTGAATACTTGATTAATTTTAATACTACTAATCAAATGTAGCACCATTAAACTTGGGGGGCTACTAGGATATACTAATACCACTATTTCCGTGCACGTCATGCAAATATCTTTGGATGTATTCATTTGCTGCAGAAGTCCGCCTTCTGCCCGGTTTATTTCTGCGCCAAAGAAGTATCTCTTTCGTTGGCTTATCCCTTCGCCGCGGAATTACTCCTTCTGCGCGATTATTTCTGCGCCACGGAAGTATCTCTTCCGTTGGCTTATCCCTTTGCCGCGGAAGTACACCTTTCGCATGCTTATTTTTGCGCCACATAAGTATAGTTTCCGCTGGCCTATTCTTTGACATGGAAGTACGCATTCTGTTGTTTCATTGTTTTGGCTAAGGGAGAACCTCTTCCACTAATTTAATTCTTTCACCGTGGAAGTATTTCTTCCACTAACTTATTGTCTTCGCCGTGGAAGTAATTCTTTCACTTGCTCATTATCTTCGCCGTGGAAGTATCTCTTCCACGTACTTATTGTCTTCGAAGTGGAAGTAATTCTTCTACTAGCTCATTATCTTCGTCGTGGGAGTATTTCTTCCACGTGCTTATTGTCTTCACCGTGGAAGTAATTCTTCCACTGGATCATTATCTTCGCCGTGGAAGTATCTCTTCTACGTGCTTATTGTATTTGCACTGGAAGTATCTCTTCCACGTGCTTATTGTCTTCGCCGTGAAAGTAATTCTTCCACTGGCTCATTATCTTCGTCGTGGAAGTATCTCTTCCACGTGCTTATTATCTTTTTCGTGGAAGTATCTCTTCCACGTGCTTATTGTTTTCGCTATGGAAGTATTTCTTCCACTGGCTCATTATCTTCGCCGTGGAAGTATCTCTTCAACGTGCTTATTGTCTTCGTTGTGGAAGTAATTCTTCCACTGGCTCATTATCTTCGCCGTGGAAGTATCTCTTCCACGTGCTTATTGTCTTCGCCGTGGAAGTATTTCTTCCACTGGCTCAATATCTTCGCAGTGGAAATATCTCTTCCACAAGCTTATTGTTTTCACCATGGAAGTAATTCTTCTACTGGCTCATTATCTTCGCCGTGGAAGTATCTCTTCCACGTGCTCATTATCTTCGCCGTAGAAGTATCTCTTCCACGCGCTCATTATCTTTCATCGTGGAAGTATTCCTTCCATGCGCTCATTATCTTTCGCCATGGAAGTATTCCTTCCATGGGATCATTATCTTTCGTCGTGGAAGTATTCCTTCCACGGGCTCATTATCCTTCGCCGTGGAAGTACTCCTTCCACTAGCGCCTTGTTTTCGCCGTGGAAGTATTCCTTCCATGGGCTCATTCTTTTTGCCGCGGAAGTACGTCTTCTGTTGGTTCATATCTTTGTTACAGAAGTACGTCTTCTGCGACGATGAATGATTTGTCCGGCCATGGAGTATTTTGTCCGAAGTTTAAATTGTTTGGCCTTAATTAGACGGAGCCTGATCAACTACGTCTAGTTCAGGAAAAATCATAATAAGTTTTTGCATTCATTATCAAATGTCGTGGCCGTAAGACGGATGTAACACCCGCATCACCTTGCCACAGAAGTACGTCTTCTGTTTACCTTAAGACGAACGAAATATTCGCATTATGTTGCATCATCAGTGGGTACAAGAAGTACGCCTTCAAATGTTCACGATGCAGCATACGGGTTCCACCTTCACCATCATAAAACCTTCTTATCATCCTCACGTTAGAAATGATTAAGAATGATACCTTGCCTATGCTAGTGTTACCCCAGCTATAGAAACATGTTTTCTTCTTACGGGGTCCTTACCGTCTAAACACAGGAAACCAAGCATCTGAGTGCACCACCCGTCTTACCTATACGTGTTTTCCCATTCCTTTCGACGTGGATATGCTTATAGGTAGGGGATATGGTGTAAAGTCTAGTAACCTTGGTGACAACCTCGCATACTAAACTAGGGGGACATGATGACGTATAGTGGCTATGATCACTATTCGCAATCCCAACCCATCATCTTTTTTGCTAAAGGAAGCTCATTCGAGTGGAGCCATATGTTACGGACGACCCACAAGGATGTCTTAGCAGCAAGCCGCACGCGGTTGTTTAGTAAGCGTGATACATGAATAAGTCTAGCATAACATGATCATATACCATATCATACTAAACTGGGGGACATGTCGACGTATAGCCTGGAGTCGGCCCGGCCCGACAGGCCCACGACCCACACACACCTAACTTACCCTTCAAGAAACCCTAGCACTATATAAACAAGGCCAGGGGTCTCATTCTATAACAGGTTATCTCTCACATTCACACCTCTTTACAATATATCGACCGAATACTAACTTGACCGTCGAAGGTGGACCCCGGGGCTCTGGCCTCGGGTCCACGTCTAACCGGTTTACCTTTGTTTGCATCATTACTCAGGACCCGGGAAGACGATGAACGGCCCAAGAGAGTCGTCAGACCGGCCTATCCAAATTTTCTCCAACAGATAACACTTGGGGATTGGTGAACTTGAAAACTAGAAAGAATTTTCATTCGCCCATCATTGACATTTTAAATTTGTTGTGCATTACTTTTTCAAACCATTTTGAAAGATTTAGGTTTGTAGACCCAAAAATAATGTCATCAACATAAATTTGCACAAGAAAAATGTAAAACCCACATGCTTTTACCATGAACAGTACGCTAATAATCGTACGTACAAGATTAAAACTTTCCTTATATAGCAGGAACACGTGTCACGAATATTAATTACAAGAATTACGTACGTGTTATTACACGATAAGTATTAAATACGTGATAGTACACGATAATTATTAACAACAATAATTATAATCACGAACATGAAATCATGAACGTAAGAATCACGAACATATAAGTATGTATTTACGTATATTATTATTGTTACGATAAATATCGTTACGTACAAGTATTTAAAATAGCATCAATAATTAATAATTACGTAACACGTAAACATGAACATACGAACACGTAAATAAAATAGACACGAGAAAACTTTGGATTTCCCTATGTGGGCCCCATATGTCGCGGACAAGAACCAAGAAAGGGCCTAGCCGACATTTAGTTTTACCAAAATAGAAAAAAGGGAAACACAATATTCATTTACAGAGTTTTCACAAAATAGTAAAAACCCTAGCCTCCCTTTTTCCTTCTCTTGGGCCGCCAGCAAGAACACACCACAAAGGGGTGTTGGATTGATTTTTGGTTAAGATATTCAAGCATGGTGTTCGTGTGATCGTTCTCCTTTTGTTCCACGCGTTTTGGTAATCCGAAAACCTTTCTTTTTAATTCTTTTTATTAATCAATAGCATATGATCACGGGAATAATAAAAACAAGATTAAACACATGTTAATTATCATGGTGGGGTAAAATTAATGGTGTTTTCGGGTTGTTTGCCTCGGCCGCCACATACACCGAGAGCCACAAGGCTCTCGGTGTCGTTGGTTCGCTCGCCAACCGAGACATAGGTCTCGGTGGTGTTGTGGTCTCGTTCGACAGCAGGTACAAGGGACCCCGACATGCGTCGGGGTATCCTTGTGGTTTGATTGGTTCTCGGCAGCCACAAAAACCAACACCATCGGCCCAGCCGGTGGCTGGTTTGGTCAGGCAGGGGAAATACGAAGCAGCATAGGGGGAACCACCGGCAACTGCCGGTGGGAACCTTATGGTCAACGGCTAGCCGAGAAGCAGGGGAGACCACTGGCGCAGCCGGTGGCAGTTTAACAAAGGCGGTGGCAACCGGTTCACGCCGGTTTGCCACTGTTTTAGAGGGTGTTTGGTTCGGACCGGTTCACGGGTTTCACGGGTCCGGTTCACGTCATGTTTAAAATTATAATACACGGGTCCGGTTCATGATTATTTTTACAAGTTTAATTAATTTTACAAGTATATAATTTTACAAGTTAATTAAATTTTTGGCATGGTATATAATTGATTTAATTAAAACATGAACTTAGGTTAATTATTATTATAAATAATACATGTTTTTCCTAAGTATTTAATTATTTATTTTACACTATAGTATTAATTAATTATGAAACATGACATATAATTAATTAATAATCATGACTCAGGTTATATTAATATAGATATTAATACATGTTTAACCTAAGTATTTTATACACTTTAATTTAATTAAATCATGCTTATATTTGATTAAATCTTATAACCTATAGTTTATCTAATTAACATGTTATAATTAATAAACTATATTATTAATCACATGACTTAGTATATTTAATCAGTAAAACTTAAGCTTATCTTAGTAGCTTAATAATCCAGCTTATTTCTAATTATGGAAACTTTCTATTTCAGGAAACTTACTATTTTTGGAAAATTTATATTTTTAGAAACTAATCTTTTTTAAGCAGTTAATCTATTTTTGGAAACTTTCTATTTTTGGAAACTTTCTATTTTTGGGAACTTTCTATTTTAGGAAACCTGCTATTTTTACGAAGTTACTTATTATTACACAACAAGTATAATAATACAAGAAATACAAGTAATACTTAATCAGAACATACATAATACATGATAAACACAACATAACATTAAAATCAGTAAAACAAGGCATGAACATATAAATCAAGCTAAGACACGATATAAAATCAGTTACGTAATCAGTAATCAGAATACTTATACACGTATACTATTTATGTAGCATAAGTGAGATCGAAGTAGGACTTCCTTTCGTTCGTCTTCTTCGTTCACTGGACATAAGGTACGGATTTTCCGTCCTTCAGTAAGGACAATCTCTTCCTTTATTAGGATTTCCCATATGTAGCCAACTGTTTTCCCAGTAGTTACATATTAAATGCTTATGTTTTATTAGTTACCTTAGCCATATACATGCATGACCAGTTTCATCTAGTTATGGAGGTACCATAACCATAACACTAGAGGCACTAGTGTTATGAATTCACCACGGCGGAGTGATAGCTCGTGGCGTCCCTTTTAAGTTATTTAGCCATTATATTATTATATTATCATGTGGGGCGTATGGGTGCATCCTAGTTACATGTTTCAGTCAGGATTTCATGGTGAATGTGGTGTGTGCCTTGCATCCTTCACAAGGAGCCAATCCCTCCTACCTATTTACCAGTTAATTAGAGCCATCCCCTCTAATTTGCATGACAAGGTCACCCCTCCAAGTATTCATGCACGTTGTTGACCTCATGACCTATATTGGCTTTTGGTACATTAACTAATACATATTTTCATAAGTAACATAACCTATGTTTTCATAATTAAAACCAGTTAACATGACAGACAACTAGGTTTTCCAGGACTTATACATTTCCGCTACTATTAGTCTTATTTATGTTTCAGCCATTCATACTATGTCGTATATCCGTGCACTGAGCGTTATGCTCGGCCGTTACTTTCCTTTCCATGTTGCAAAACGGCAGGTACCAAGGACGGACTCGAGCATTTGGAGGAATTGCATAGGATGGAAGCTGCCATAGACTTCTTCTCCTTTTTGCCCCTCATACTTATGCTTGTTTAGTCTTTCCTAGTTCATTTACTTTATTTATGTTTTGGGCTTATGTTTGGGAACCGATGTTTGATTCCAGTTTTCCCTATGGTCATGTATGTTTTACTACATATTACCTTGCATGCTTTAATGACACGTCATAATTACGCGTGACATTCCATTTATCAAAGTGGGGTGTTACAATTATGGTATCAGAGCCAAGGCTTTGACCTGTAGGCTCTAAAACTTGACCTGCGACTAGTGGGTAGTCATCAGGAGCTTCCTAAGCCAACGCTTATTATTCCATGTAATTATGTTTTCAGCACCTTGTTGTTTTAACCATGATGTTTTCAGCACCTTGTTGTTTTAACCATGATGTTTTCATCAGTATTGCTTTTACTAATATGGACTGAACAACCGACATCCATATTTAGTTATGTCTCATTGTTTCATGCACGATGTTCCTTGCGAACTGTGGCTAATGTGAACTGAATGTTGATCCCAAACTTAGATCGATTTAGCATGTGTAAACGAGATTAAATCAAGTTAAACACGTAGATAAACTTTGTTGTATATAAAACAATTTAAGTATTATGCGGAATTAATACTCAAACTAGAACACACAAACAATTGTAAAACAAACTTTCACTTGATTGATTAGAACAAACTTGCTTATAATGAAAGTGTCAAACGTATGAAAACTTATATGAAACAAAACTG
Organism: Glebionis coronaria; assembly: GCA_025667525.1. Taxonomy (NCBI): domain Eukaryota; kingdom Viridiplantae; phylum Streptophyta; class Magnoliopsida; order Asterales; family Asteraceae; genus Glebionis; species Glebionis coronaria. Next base: position 166,599,659 of record CM046874.1, read on the forward strand.
AAAGGTCTTCTTTATAGACATAAGAAGCCTTGTACAAGAGTCTACGTATCAGCTATTCTAGGTAAAGATAAATATAGAAAATACATTGTTGATCCTATCTTTACTAGAAACAAACTAGAAACATAATACGCGTAGACTAAATCTTTCTATCAGTGCTTGACTTCAACTTATCAACGCTTGACTTCTTCCTGTCAACGCTTGATCTGTCAACGCTTGTTTTCTTCTTATCAACGCTTGTTTTCTTCTTATCAGCGTCCAAGTGTACTGGCTACATTTTATTCCAAACAATCCTCCCCTAAACTTGATACCTACTCTAGCAATCAAGTTTCTGAATAAAAATTAAGAACTAGGAGGAATCTTACAAATCTTATCATATTGGTAATAAACATGCCTAATCAAATCTTTGGCCACGTCACTTGAATAGTCAATCTCAGCTGTGTTGTCTTCATCTTTTCCAAAACTTCTTTGGACATGGGATACTCAACATCTACAAGAAGATACTCAGTAAACTTTGTAGAGCTCAAATAATACACACCAGTAGCTGAATACAAACGCCATTGAAGTCCACTGATATCATCCTCAAGATCCTTCCAAACAGGATCTTCTTCTTCTGGTGTACACATTCTCTTGAATGTTGACCAAAGCTTTATTCCATTGACTGAAGTAGGTGCTTCAGTCTCATACTTGGCCATCAAAAACCTCCAAAGGTCTACCAACTCTTCCCTATCCATACTTGCAAAGAGAGACATAAGATTAGTAAATGTGTGTACCTCTTTCCCATATCTGCCAATCATCCAAAACCCACTTGCATCTTCTTCATAGCTAATGATAGGGTTTCTGACATCAAGAGGTAACACTTGTACCATATCTGAAGCTTCCATGGGTGAGAGCTTAATGCTCCTTCTAAGAACAGCTTCACTGGGAACCACTTTATTTAAATCTTTAGGAAACTCAAGTGGAACTCCCTTCTTCAAAGGCCTTGGAACAATCATTGCCTTTTGAATCTCCATCTCTTCTACAAGTTCTTCTTTCCTTTCATCTGAAAGATGTCTAAGAGTATTCATTTCCTGCACTCTTGCCCAAATGGGATAAGCCTTGTACTCCAATTCTTCAAAGGATAATCCCTTCAATTTCTTGAAGGTCCATCTAGTTCCATGACATCTGAGTAACATGTAGTAAAGCTCCCTTCTATCCCTCTTCAGCAGTGAGAAAACATTGCTAGCCTTATGCTTCAGAATTACCTTGCAGTCTCTTTGAACTCTTAGAAGAATTTCCAAACCCCAAATTTGATCTGATATAGTTAAATCTGGATTCTCCATAATCCTATTCTCCCAAGCATGGTACATCTGAGAAACTTCTGGCATATCATACTCTACTTACAACTTTAACTCTCTAAGCTTCTCTCTTGCCAAGTCATCACCATATTCAAGTCTTTCTGGTTGTTCAGTTATCATAAAACTTGAATCTGAACTCCCTTCACCACTTCCTTCTTGTTCCTCTGAAGTAACAACAAATGGTGATTCACCAACCTTCTTCATTTCTTGTTCCACAAGTTGTGCAGCCAACCTTGAATCAAACTCTACTTGTGCTGCATCTTTTGGAACTTCTGTTTCTACGATGATTCATTTACCCTTATCTAGTAGATCAATGATGGGTAAAGATGATAATGGTACCTGTGAAGACACTTCTTTGATGATAGCTGATGACTGGAATACATCAACCATATCTGCAGATCTGTCAACGCTCAAATTCTGTGTGTCAGCGCCCAACTTACTCTTGTCAGCGTCCAAAGTTTGCTTATCAACGCTCACCTTACTTGTCTTAGCGCCTCTTGTGAACTGCTCCATCATAGCTGTAAAAGACAAGTTCAAGTTTGTAGGAGTAACCAAAGATGTATCAAAACCTGGTTGCTTCTTCAATTTAGTGAGGGCTTCAGCAACACCCAAAGATTCTCCATCATGTGAGCCTTTGTCACTCACATGGATCTACTCATCCTCCCCTTTGGAAGATTCCTCCATACCACGCCTAGTGTTAGCATCCTCCAAAATAACAATCCTCTCCCTCAATTGCTTGAGTTCAAGGCCTTGTGTACTGACTGTTTGTACCAGGTCTGCATTTTGCTTTTGCAAGCTAATGCAGACAGCCGTCAATTCCATCATTGTGTATGGTTCCAATCTGCCCTCCTCTAGATTGGGTATTTGACCTCCCAAAATAGAGTCATGGGGCATGGATGAGGTCTTAAAGATGTAAGGACTGGCTTGGCCTGCATCTAAGCTAGCACCAATAGTCCCAGCCTCATCCATAGCACCAACCACGTCTGTGGTGGTGGTTCTCTCTGCAACATGGCGAGGACCACTAGAGGAGAACACTCCAGTAGTCCTTGGGCGTTTTTGCAGCCTATATTCAGGGGGGTGTAGAAGATGATGTGGATTGGGTGGTGGTTTGAAGGTTAAGGGGTGTTTGGGTCTGTGAAGGAAAGGTGTCAACGTTTGGATTACTAGTGTCAACGCCAACATTTAATGTATCAGCGTTGAAGGATTCTTGGTCAATTTCCATGTGTTGAGGTGAAGGCAAAGGTTCTGGTATTGGCTCAATTTGTGGTTGTGGGTCTGGTTGAGGTTGTGCTGCTGCAATAACAGCAAGCATAGCTTGGGTGAGGGGTAATTCACGGTGAGGGGGTGAGTTCATCTTACTAAAATAGCTTTCTTTTGCACATGGATCTCATAAAAATCATCATGATCCCTTATGCAGTACCTTTGTTCATCAAAAACCATTTGTAAAAACCTAGGATAAGCCAAAGTCATCTTATTCCCTTTGTTTTTACACATGCCATCAAAAATTAGTTTTGAAAAATTATTATTTTGCCCATTTGTAATGCACACAATTGCATTAGCAATAGATCTGTTAATTTCATTATGTGCTGTACATTTGGGACTCAAACATTGAAGGATGACATGTATGAGGTACTTCCAGGCTAGGGGAAATTCTTGTTTATGATATTTATTTAAAGTACCCTCATCAGGGAAAGGATACCCCAAAGCCCGAAGTCCTTGTTCTATTTCATTAATGGGGAGAGTGGTTATACCATCTGCATCATTAAGATGCAAAGCCTGGCAAGTACGCCCATGAACAATAGTTGTTAATGTAGTCACATTATTAAGCGTTGAGGAACTAACAGGTTCCAAAACTGTTTAATATGAGTGACATGGATGCGAGGAGCATGAGAAAGAGCATACCGTAATGGAGATACATTCAAACAAGCCACCATCTGAATGTATTGTGGAAACAAAGTATCATCAGCCTCCAAATAAGCAATCATGTTGTGTTGACTCCTGAATCCCAATACCAAGTCACTTGGTTTAAACTTTGGTGCCATTGTTGAAGAAAGTTGTTTGTGAAAGATTGGTGAAAGATGAATTATAGGAGAAAAAGTGTTAGACAAGAATATGATAGTACCTTGTTTAAAAATAGGAGCCAAATATATAGGAGAGATAGGCACATGTGATTGGTAAAAAATAAGGCAAGAATTTTCAAAATATAATTATGAAAACATTAAAAAGAAAATTAGTTATCTTGTGCATTAATTAAAAGTTATCAACTCCTAAAATTACGGCCCCAAAATTCGTCAAAAACAACAACTGGGTAGGTCCCAATGAGTGTCAACGGTCAAAAATAACCCATCAACGCCCAACGGCTATATTCTTGTCAACGTTTGCAAAAGCCATGTCAACGTCTAAATTGGTCACAACAACGCTTGGAAAAATATTTGTCAGCGTCCAAAAATAAAAGTAATAAAAATGAAAAAGGACCTTAACAAAGTAATTTATCCTAGTGAAGATAACCTATAAACCGAAAATTATTATAGGGCGGCAAGCACTGTCCAATTATGCACACTTGCTTATGCAAGATAGACATAACATTCCTCTAGTGTCCCTTGCTAACCAAATTTCTTAACAATTAAGTTATCTTATAAAATTCCTTGTAACTCCCAGGTAAACCCAATATAAATCATTCCCAAGTCTCCCAACAGACCACATCCAATCCTAGGCCAAAAGGTCTTGGCAGCATACATAGTATATCAACTTTGCATGCTATAGTGCGTCATGAGATAGAAAACTAACTCATACTCACCTGTAGACACAATCTAGAATTGTGATAAGAGTATTATAAGAATACCCAAAAGTCCTAAAGGTTCCTAAAACCTCCCTTAAACTGTGATACACAAGTTGCCAAATAATATGCATGTAAATAAAAATTTATGTCAAGATAGGAATATAAATATTCCAACCATCATCCATAAATTGAAACATGCTCCAATGATTCTCCAAGGATCCATAAGCAACTATGTATCCAATGGTACAATGCTAACCACACCTGCACACTTAGATCAAAAACGACAAAACTAACATGTTGTTGACAACATCACGATAACACTTATCAGCGTTAAGATAACCTTTGTCAGCGTTAGACAAATATAGTGGAAAATCTAACTTTTCAAAAAGACCAATAACAATGCATATCTTGTACATAATTTTACAATAAGACCCCAAAACAAATATTAAGTAAGATTGATCATTCCAATACTTGTAACCAAGTATTGAAACCTTCCAGTATCAAAAGGTTTAGTTAATAAATCAGACACATTTTCTTCTGTGTTAACCCTATCTGGTTGTATTAAACCCTTTTCAAAACAATCTCTTATAAAATGATGTCTAATTTCTATGTGTTTTGTTTTAGACTGATGTACAGGATTTTTAATAATGCATAAAGTACTGTTATTGTCTACAAAAATCTTGATATACAGAAAATTATACCCATAATCCAACAGTTGGTTCTGAATCCATAAGACTTGTCCACAACAAGCAGCTGCTGCAACATACTCTGCTTCAGTTGTAGAATTGGCCACCACTGTTTGTTTCTTGCATTGCCAAGATATCAACCTACTCCCAAGAAACTGACATCCACCAGTTGTGGATTTTCTATCAAATTTGTTACCACCATAATCACTGTCTGAATATGCAATAAGCTCCAATGGTGAATCTTTTGGATACCATAATCCCAAGTCTGGATAACATCTAAGGTATCTAAAGATTCTCTTGACAGCATGAAGATGACACTCTTTGGGAGTCACTTGGTGGCGTGCACATGCACACACAGCAAACATAATGTCAGGTCTTGAGGCTGTGAGATACATCAATGAACCAATCATTGATCTATAGTGCCTGACATCCACATCTTTTCCATCTCCAACTTTTCCCCAAGGGTGTTCTCTATCCATAGGAGTACTAGCCCTTTTCTCATGTGGAGAAAAGCCAAACTTCTTCAAGATTTCTGCTACATGTTTATCATGAGAGATGAAGATACCATCTTCTTTCTGCTGAACTTGTAACCCTAGAAAGAAGTTCATCTCCCCTATTGTACTCATCTTGAACTTGTCTGTCATAAGCTTGGAAAAGTCTTCACTCATCTTTGGGTTTGATGAGCCAAAGATGTTATCATCCACATAAAACTGAACAAGTAAGACATCCTTACCAGTCTTCTTTGTAAATAAGGTATGGTCTATGGTGCCCCTTTTGAATCCATTTTCCACCAGATAGGTGGACAATGTGCCATACCATGCTCTTGGGTCTTGATTAAGTCCATACATAGCTTTCTTGACTCTATACACCTTGTCTGGATGCTCTGAATCTTCAAAACCAGGAGGCTGCATTACATAAACCTCCTCTACAATTGTGCCATAAAGAAAAGCACTCTTCACATCCATTTGATAGACAGTAAAGCCCATGCAAGAAGCATAGGATAGAAATATCCTTATAGCCTCAATCCTTGCAACTGGTGCAAAGACCTCCTCATAGTCTATCCCTTCCTCTTGTGTATATCCTTGAGCCACTAAACGTGCCTTGTTTCTGACCACAATGCCTCTTTCATATTTCTTGTTTCTAAGAACCCATCTTGTCCCAATAGGTCTGACATGTTTGGGACAATCAACCAACTCCCAAACATCCTGTATAGCAAATTGGTGAAGCTCATCCTGCATTGCTTCCACCTAACTTGGTTATTTGAGAGCATCAAAAATCTTCTTGGGTTCCTGTTGTGACAGAAAACAGGCAAACAAACATGCTTGAACAAGAGGGGTATCAACCTTCTTGTGAATATTGGCAATAAAACCTCCAAGATTCTGATGAGATCTTCTAGTTTGAACAGGAGACATCACATCACCAATAATTAGAGAAGAGGGGTGATCCTTTATTGTAGAAGTAAGAACTCCTCCCTCAAAAAGTCTGTTGTCTTCAATCTCATCTTCCATGTTACCAATATCTTCTTCAGACTCTCTTCCATTAATATTTGTATGAACCTCTCCATTTTTGCTTGAAGGTTCACCTTGTTCAAAATTGGAAGAGAAGATATGGTCAAAAGAGTTGTCAACGCCCGAACCAAAGTTGTCAGTGTTTGAGCCATCAACGCCTGAATTAGAGTTTTCAATGTTTGAGCCATCAACGCCTGAATTTGTCTTGTCAGCGCCAGATTTTCCTTTGTCAGTGCCTGAAAGACCATGCATGTTGTTAACTGGTGATACTTGGGGACCACCATTTTCCTTTCCAACAGCAGCAGCAGCAGCAAATTCATCTGTCCATATGGGAATAGTGATATACTCAAGTATGGGTGATGACTTGTCTGCTTGTGATCCAACCTCTTCATTAACCTGTGTACCTGAAACATCAACAACTGGTTCTTCCACAACACTTGAAGTTACCTTCACAATGTTTAGATTAGTAACAGGCATATAATTCAAAGTCCTAGATAGAGGTTCCAAGTCAAATAACCAATTTGGACCACTTTCAGGATCACTAGGTTTACTTTCTGAAAACCTAACATGTACTTTTTCAAGTATACGTTTTTCCTTCTTAATGTAAACCCTATATCCTTTACTTTGCACTGAATAACCCATGAAGTAGCCTTCATCACCTTTAGCACTAAATTTTCCTAAGGCATCACTAGTATCCAACACAACTACATGACAACCAAAAGGTTTAAGAAAACCAATATTAGGTTTCCTTCCCCAAAGTATCTTATAAGGTGTTTTGTTATGAATTTTGTTGACTAATGCTCTATTCTGAACAAAGCAAGTTGTATTCACAGCCTCAGCCCAAAAAGCAATAGGAAAGTGAGCATCAGCCAACATAGTCCTGGCTGCTTCTATGAGGGTTCTATTCTTTCTCTCAGCAACCCCATTTTGCTGTGGGGTTCTGGCTATACTAAACTGTCTAGTAATCCCTTTCTTGGCACAAAAATCATCCAATAGCTTATTTCTAAACTCACCACCATTATCACTTCTAAGCATCTTAACTTCATTACCAGTTTTCTTCTCAATTTGGTTAATAAAGTTAATTAAAGTATCAGCAGTGTCACTTTTCAAAGCTAAAAAGAAAGTCCAAGTAAACCTAGAAAAATCATCAGTGATGACAAAACAGTAAGATTTACCATTCAAGCTTTCTATATTAGTTGGACCAAACAGGTCCATATGCAGCAAGTGAAGTGGTTTAGAACTAGAGTGAACCTGTTTAGACTTAAATGAGACCTTGTGTTGTTTGCCTTTAAGGCATGCAACACAAGAGTGGTCATTGTGGAAAGCCTTATCAGGCAAACCATCAACTAAGCCATGTCTCACAAGCCTGTTTATATTTTTAAAGTTGATGTGCCCTAGTCTCCTGTGCCATAGATTACTCTCATCAACTGAAACCTTAACATAAAGACATGACAAGTTATTATTCATCCTAATCCCATTAAGATTCACATTATAAATGTCCTTATGCCTAGGTATCCTATAATCAATGAATTTCTCATCTGGTATTTTAAAATCCTTGCTCAACACCAAGCATTCAGTATCAGTGAAAAGAACCTTATTTTTGTTATCACAAACTTGTGATACACTAAAAAGATTATAGTCAAGTTCTTTTACTAGAAACACGTTTTCAAAACGCAAATTGTTGGTGAGAAGAGTTCCTTTGCATGTGATAGTTCCATATCCGCCTCCAAAGTAAACTTTATCACCATCCTTAATGGGAGTGAAGTTTGTGAGATAATCTTCCTTCCCAGTCATGTGCCTAGAGCATCCACTATGCCAATATCCATAATCATTAACCTGTTTTTGAATGCCCTGCAACAAATTAGTTTTCTTTGGGAACCCAAGCCTGAGCAAACTTGGATTCATTTGGTTGTTCAACAAGAACAAACTTAGTCCTCATGACAACCCCTTGTTCATCCCTTTTTGGATTAAACACCCAGTTAACCCCAATTGGTTTTTTGATGACCTTCGAAATATAATTAAATCTGTTACAGGTCATAGAAACCCCATCTGAATTAGGGTTTTGATCTTGCTTAAGTCTCCATGTCAAGCTAGAAGAAGCTTTAGACCCCTTTCCCTGTGGTTACAAATATTTACATTATTTGGTCTGGCAACGTTTCTGTCAGCGTTTAATTTGGTCTTGTCAACGCTGAAATTACCCTTATAAGTGTTGAACCTAGGGTTTGCTACAGGAACCCATTGTCTATTAGACCATGTATTGGTCTTTTGAAAAGGTCTTTTTCCATAAGTATTAGACCCTTTAGTAAAGAAGGGAGCTGGTCTAACAACTTGTGGACTTTGCTGAACAAAAGGTTTGGGTTTGACAGTGTTTGACTTTTTGTCAGCGTTGACCTTGGAAGCGTTGACACACTTATAGGCTAAATGTGAAAAGATACCACAAGTATAACAGACTTTTCTCGACATAACTCTAGGTCTAGAAGAAAAGAAACCTATTCCATTATCACTAATTTGGCCTTTTGGTGACCTAGTATTTCTATACATTTATGCATATTTAATGCTAGGTTTTCTAACAACGTTTGAGCCAAGGTCAACAGTCTTGCCAGTGATTGGGTTTGTTACTTTGATAGGGGTAGACTCATTTGGGCTATCACTAAGCATGCCACCCTTGACAAACAAGGTAGGGTTGGCTTTCTTCCATTGGTCCAAATCAGTCAACTTCTGCCTATATTCTTCTACTGGGGTAAGGACTCTTGGTGGAGGAATAAATTCCTCTTCTTGGAGTTCTGGTAAACCAGTCCAAGATAAGTCCTTTCTTTGGATACCATAGAAGTCCCCAGCTGGTGGTGGAACACCAGCATACTCTTTCATCCCAATCCCAGTCTAACTTAGCCTGTAATTCAGCATTGACCCTCTCCATGATGTTTCTAATATCAGTACTAGCATTTAAATCATGTTTTAAGATATTGATTTTATCTTTTAGGTCAAGCTCCATTTTCTTATACTCAGCTACAGTCTTTTCAGTTTGAGTAAGAGCAAGTTGATAGTTACACAACTAGCATCTTTCATTACCCACATCTGTTGACAATCTTAAAACCTCTTTGTTAAGTCTTTCAGTATTTAAACGACAACCCTTACTACAAAAAGCATCATCATATACCTCATTGTCTGATGAAGATGAGGAGTGTGCCATGAGAGCATAGTGAACATGCTCTTCTTCTTCCATCTCAGCAACCAAAGCTTTATTCTCATCCTCATCCTTAGCCAAATAGCTTCAATCCCATCCAACACTATCAATTTCTTGCATTGCAACCATGGCCTTGGGATCCTGAGCCTTAACAATTTGGCTTGAGGGTTTTCCAGCATCAGATCTTCTTGGAGATCTGCATTCTCTCATAATGTGTCCATACGATGACAATTATAACACTCGACCTTAGATTTATCAAATCCAACAGTGTCCTTAGCATTAAAAGTCATCTTCTTCTTGAATCTTCTATTCCATCTGTTTGCTCTTATACTTGCAAGAGCCATTTTCCACTTTATGTCCATCTCCTCCAAATGCTCATCACTTATTTGCTCAAGGTCCTCATAAGTAATCATTAAAACATTGGGCAATGAAGCAATGTATGCACACACAGTATCCAGATCAATACCAGCATGCTTAACTCTTGGTGAGTCAATTTTGTATGTGTCAGCGTCTGAATGTGAGGCGTTGACAGGATATGATCCAGCGTTGACACAGGTTGATCCAGTAACTGAGTGCATGTATGACTCCTTCTGATCAAATTGTCCTTCACTATGTGAGAAGAAGGCCATGTTTCCATTTATAGACTTGCTTCCATGATCCAAAAGAGTTTCATTCTCTATTAGCCTCAGTTTATTGTAAACATCATCAAAAGTAGAACTTTTGTGAGTGTTATTAGTATTTATAGACCTTGCCTCAATTTTCCATGCGTCACCAAGGCTTTTAAGGAAAGTGGAGATGATATCAACATCACCAAGCACTGTTCTCATGAAGGATAGCTTGCTTGTGATGTCCAGAAGTCTGCTTCTCACACTACTTAGCTTCTCATTAGGTTGAGCCTTAAAAACAGCATATTCATGCAATAGTTGCTTCTTTTTATCTTGCACAATATTAGCATTACCACCATAGGCAACTTCAAGGGCTGCCCAAAGATCTTTTGCAGACTCATAGCTTCTGTATTTGTGCAGATTTGCTTGTCCCAAAGAGAGTTTCAGAATGCTTAGGGTTTTCATATCAACCCTTCTCTTTACTATATCCTCAGTTGAGACAGCTCTACCATCTTCAGGTTTTTCTCTTCTTTCCTCTTCAGTAGAACCTTGAATAGCTGTTCTTGCAGCAATGGCAGCTACAATCTTTTGAGCCTTATTGAATGTGTTTCCATAATCAATAATTTCCCATAGAGTGTAGTCATGGATTTGTAGATATTGCTCAAAGTTAAACTTCCATAGCTCAAAATTGTCTGGGTCTAGCATGGGAATCTTGATGTTGTGGTTTGAGGAGGAGGAGTTTGCTTCTGGGGTAGACATGATGTTTTTAGGGTTTTGTGAAAATTAGGGTTTTTGGTAATTTAGGGTTCTTGTGTTCTTTAGATCAAAGTTTCTCAACAAGCTCTGATACCACTTGTTGATCCCAAACTTAGATCGATTTAGCTTGTGTAAACGAGATTAAATCAAGTTAAACACGTAGAGAAACTTTGTTGTGTATAAAACAATTTAAGTATTATGCGGAATTAATACTCAAACAAGAACACACAAATAATTGTAAAACAAACTTTCACTTGATTGATTAGAACAAACTTGCTTATAATGAAAGTGTTAAACGTATGAAAACTTATATGAAACAAAACCAAAAGGTCTTCTTTTATAGACATAAGAAGCCTTGTAAAGATAAATATAGAAAATACATTGTTGATCCTATCTTTACTAGAAACAAACTAGAAACATAATACGCGTAGACTAAATCTTTCTATCAGTGCTTGACTTCAACCTATCAACGCTTGACTTCTTCCTGTCAACACTTGATCTGTCAACGCTTGTTTTCTTCTTATCAACGCTTGTTTTCTTCTTGTCAGCGTCCAAGTGTACTGGCTACATTTTATTCCCAACACTGAACCCCAGTAGTTCATAATTGGTCACATAAAAATTATTCTGTTAAGTTTGACTGCTGAGTTTCATTCATTTATTCCATGTATCAGTGTCGCAGGTTTATGACTAAGTAACGGTGGGTACAAGACTGGCCCTATTTAGTCGTATGTGCTTTTATCGAAACTTTTAACTTTGGGACCGACCCATAGGCGTCCCCTCGCCATGTCTTTTGTTTTGGGCAAATTGACCATTGGCGTTTACCCTCGCGCATATAAAGGTTTTCATAAACTGCATCATGCATTCACGCACTGTTTTCATGCATAAAATTTTTCTCATGATTTATTGGCATAATTTTTTTTTCATGTCCCGTCATAAGTTACTATGTTTTTATGTCAAGTATGTTTTCATACTGTCATGGTTAACTTCAGTTTCATGCTGATTATGTTATATACTCCTTCATGTTAAGTTGTTTCAGGTTTCTTCATGATGATTTCGTCTTCATGTTGATTACGTCTTACGTATCTTTTGTTGGTTATTGCTTTCATGCAAGACACTGTTGGAATTCATTTAAATCCTGCTTTCATGATAGTCATGGTTGGTTTTCATTAATCATGCTTTCAGGAAAATCATCGTTGAAATTCGTTTAACCACACGTTAGCTTTTCTCTATGCAACCAGAATGAGGTATATACTGGCATTGCCAGGTTGTCATGATGGTCTTTCTAACCGTTTAACCAATTATTTTCCTTTAAAATCATGTCAGATGATCGACCCCATACCGATCATTTCATGTGCATCCATGTGTACTCCATGTACCGTATCCCATGTGCGTATTCCACTTGCTGATACTCTACAAATTGCTAATGTCGCTCATAGCTTGGAGATGTTACTAAGGGTTGATGCTGCGGATTTTAGAGACGCTACGAGATGTTGATGTTGTTCACAACCTGGAGTTCTTACAAGACGAAGACAAAGGCGTTAGATCAAAGCGATCGGACGAGGAGATGCTTCACCACCTGACGATTTCCATCAATCATTCTCCCTAATTCTTAGTTACATGTCACACGTCATTCAGTTGTCGCTTCAGTCATATGAGTGAGAACCGGTACCAGCCGGCCACTCAGCTGAATAGTTACATGAATCACAGTCATGAGAATGACCGTCATGGAACTAACAGACAAGATGATAGTAACCACTACTCTGACAGCAACTATCCTAGCAATCGCAACAGAAGTTCCGGCCGTGGACGTGATTAGAAATACAAAGGATCAGTAGTCCAACCGATCCTCCAATTCTGGCATAATAACCTAATATTTGTAGTTCTATTTGCTTCACATCTCGAGACACATGTCAAGACACCTGTCAAGACACGTGTCATGCTTATATTTCCCAAGACACGAGTTAAGACACATGACTCACGTCCAATTCTGGAACATCCCTAAGAAATTCAGGGTACCCTCCAAAGGGTATATCCATTTTGTGGTGCCACGTATTAATCAGGCCATAAGAATTTTAGTACCATCACCGGTGTATCAGTGAGATTTGTCACGATTGTTCGATCACACTTTCATTTCTTGCACCCATATTTCATATATTCATGACCATAAAGGACACCATTCGTATCCCCCATGAATACGAAGGTTTTCCTTTAGCCTAATGATGAGATCCAAGCTGCTAATGCATTAACTCGGACAGATGCGAGTTGAATTTAATCCTAATTATGGACTACGAACAGCACACCATACTATAACTCACGATTATGTACGGTAATGTTCACGCTCCTGAATACATTCAACATGGTTGTCCATCAGGAAAATCGGTACAAATTATCTATGCTTTACAAGCACGTGCTGTGTTAGCCATGGCTGCTAAAATTTTCTAGCTGTCAGTTAAGGCACAACCACTAAAGTTCCTTTTACGCATAACCAGCCGAGGATTTCAAAATCTTCCCATACATTCCAGAAGAACCTTCAAGGAGAAGGACGGTAACATGAGATTATGTGTCGACTACCGTCGATTTAAACAAATCACCATTCACAACCGTTATTCTCCTCCACGTATTGACAACATGTCCAATCAACTTTAGGGTGTTAATCACTTTACCAAGATCGGACTCATGATCATGCTTCCAACAGTGACGAGTGAAAGAGCAGGACATGTCCATGACTGCTATTCGTACACGACTCAGTCATGTTAGACTCATGATTTTGTTTTAGTCTCATAAATGATCCAACAGAATAATGGACCTAATAAATCGAGTTTCCATGAACTCATAAATAAAATCATTAGTGTTTTCATCGAGGAAAACCTGATTTTCTCTAAGTCTAGAGAAGAGCAGGAAGACCATATTTGCACTATGTTGCAAATTCTACGACAGTAGAAATTTTACCCCGAATTTTTCCAATATAAATTCTGGTTGATGACAGTGACACGCTGAATCACATGGATTCTTACGGTTAATCGTACCAACACTCAGCTTATGCGTAAAGGTGAGAACCCTACACTACGTTAGGTGTTCCAAGAAAATTCTACGCTAAGAAAAGTCTAATTTAGGAGACTCATAGCTTTGCAAACTTTTACGTATCTAGTTTCTATGAAGCAAGATACATTTACGTTCATATCTAAGTGCCTGTCATACCAACAGGTTAAGATAGAACACCAACAGATTAAGATTTTTCTCCACCATCAGAAAATGTGAACAGAAATGGGACAAGATCTCCATGGATTTTGGTTACCAGATTAACGCAAACTCAGAAGAAGCATGATTCTATCTGGGTTATTCTCAACGGTTTGATCAAGTCTGCAAAATCCTTACATCCACAAGATTTCAGAACTAACAGATTGATCGGACATGTTCCAGCCAAGGCTCATTTGATCACTTGGTAATCCCTCAGCTATTGGGTCAGACAATGGTTCGCATTTGTGCTCCTTATTTACCTTCACGTTCTTGTTCCAGTTTTACGATTTATTTTCACACTCACGTTCATGACACTATTCACGTTCATGATCGTATCTTGGCTTATGATTTTACGTTCATTTTTGTTCTGGGAGGTTTTGCAAGAACTTGAGAGACCAGACTCAAGTTTAGCATAACTCTCTATCCTCAGACAGACGTTTTGCGTCACATTCCACACCTCACCTTATAGCGTTTCGCGATACCGCCGCCGTATTCCATTTTCACGATATGTTTCACATGTCATGTTCATTCCACGTTTCTCATATCACGTTCACGATATGCTACACGTATCATTGATCACGATATGTTTGCCATATTACACTCACCATATCTCCACGTACCACGTTCAATTGTTCACGTATCGCGTTCACAATTTTTCACGTACTACGTTTCAGTATGTCTCACGCATCATTGCTAAGACGTTACTATTATCATTTAGATTAGGTTATTTTGCATCAAAATGTTTCAGTTACCCTTGCATGTTAATTCTAATCCACTCGATCAGAGTCATGCAAATCTATCTTACGTTGACACCCATAAACTTTTATGTACTTTCAAGTCAAGGTCAGGAGGACCAAGATTTATCAGTTGTGCCAAGTTCTTGTGGAGGAACCGTTCTGAGAGGGAAGCCACTTGGAAATGGACGACTCCATCTGGATTTGATCCTCTCATCCTTCCATAATTCAGTAAGACTCTTTCAGTCACGTCACGTTCCATGTCCTTTTTAGCCATGTCACATTCCACGTTCCCTGCTACCATGTCACCTTCATATTCCATTATCTTACATACCCTTCCAGTTTGATTCGGGTATGTTTCTATTTCAGTTTATGTTATCTATAATTTGGGGATGAATTATTCTTTTTAGGGGGGAAGAGTTGTAAAACCCGCATGCTTTTACCATGAACAGTACACTAATAATCGTACGTACAAGATTAAAACTTTCCTTATATAGCAAGAACACGTGTCACGAATATTAATTACAAGAATTACGTACGTGTTATTACACGATAAGTATTAAATACGTGATAGTACACGATAATTATTAACAGCAATAATTATAATCACGAACATGAAATCATGAACGTAAGAATCACGAACATATAAGTATGTATTTACGTATATTATTATTGTTATGATAAATATCGTTACGTACTGGTATTTAAAATAGCATGAATAATTAATAATTACGTAACACGTAAACATGAACATACGAACACGTAAATAAAATAGACACGGGAAAACTTCGGGTTTCCCTATGTGGGCCCCATATGTCGCGGACAAGAACCAAGAAAGGTCCAAACCCACATTTATTTTTACCAAAATAGAAAAAACGGGAAACACAATATTCATTTACAGAGTTTTCACAAAATAGTAAAAAACTCTAGCCTCCCTTTTTCCTTCTCTTGGGCCGCCGGTAAGAACACACCACAAAGGGGTGTTGGATTGATTTTTGGTTAAGATATTCAAGCATGATGTTCGTGTGATCGTTCTCCTTTTGTTCCACGCGTTTTGGTAATCCGAAAACCTTTCTTTTTAATTTTGTTTATTAATTAATAGCATATGATAAGGGAATAATAAAAAAAAGATTAAACACGTGTTAATTATCCTGGTGGGGTAAAATTAAGGGTGTTTTCGGGTTGTTTGCCTCGGCCACCACACAAACTGAGAGCCACAAGGATCTCGGCTTCGTTGGTTCGTTCGCCAACCGAGACATATGTCTCGCTGGTATTGTGGTCTCGGTCGGCAGCAGGTACAAGGGACCCCGACATTCGTCGGGGTAGGTTCAGCGCCATACTACTCCATCAATGGAGGCTTCACAGCTAAAAGGTTTTGAGATTCTATTTTTGGTTCCACTTAAGTGAATTGCATGCTAAATTTCTAGTGTACACATTATTTGCTGATATGATGATGTGTTTAGACTTGTTTTAGTGTAATTATGTTAGCTTGATTATATTTGAGTAACTTGTAGCTTTAATTCTAGTTTGATAGCATTCTGTTAGTGATTTCATCAGATTTTAGCATTAGAGTCCAAATTTTAGTTAGAATCTGTTTACTTGCCTGATTTCATTTCATTTGCATCTCTTTTGGTCATCTAAACTAGCTTTGATAATAGTCAATACCTGTTTCCTTCTTAAGATCAGTTTTCATTTGTAAAAGTTCTTAACAGCCTGTTAAAATGGTGTTTGGATTTGCCTAGTTTTTGTGATACAAGTCTGATAATTCATATGAGTTTTGCTTATTCACACTTGGTAATATAGTGGTAACACGTTTGTTCAGTTTTGAAGTCAAAATATTGGTCAAAAAGGCAATTGACATCAAAAAGGTTTGGGTCAAGTATTTTCAGTAGTTCATTCAGGAAACTTGCTAGATTCAAATCATTGCCATTTACTCATTTATTAACTATTTTGCTTGAAACCAATTCTCAATTGAAGTTTAACATCCATAGTTTAAGTCCGTTAAAGGAAATTCTACAGTTTTCCATTTTGATTGAGAAATGAGCTTTTCAATAAGCCACAAACCAAAAGCAAGTTTCTGAGATAAAAGCTTGACTGTTTTCTTGTAACTGCATTTCTACTTCACAAATCGGCCCATTTTTCTTCACAAACCTTGTTAGAAACATATCCTGAGTATTTTTTGAAGTTTTTAGGTTTTTGACATTTTTGGTCAAAGTTGGTCAAATAAGCACTTTCCAGCTTAAATTCATTTTTCAGCTTATCTAGTGAATCATTTTCAAATTTGAAAGACATTCCATACTCTTTATAAGTTGTTTAATAAGATTGAGCTTTAAAATCTGATTGTGGAAGTCTCATTTTCAATATAGCTTATTCTTGGCTTATTGGAATAAGATATCTTTAGTTCTACAAGCTTTTAAGCTGTTTCTTTGAGCAAGTCTAGCTGAAATTCGATTTTAAGTCATTTGAAACAAGTTAGAGCTTATTTGGTCTGTTAATAAGTTCAAACGAGCCTATTCATAGTTGTGTGTCCGTTTTTGTTATAGTTTCCCCATTAATTGCATTTTGGTCCTTTTAGTTCTTAATTTTGTTAATCTGTTACTAATCTTTCAAGAATTAAGGGTTTGCAAGATTACAGTCCTTTAAGTTTCAGTTTTTGCTAAATTCAGTTAGGAAGTTTGTTTAGTTTGTTAAAAGTTGTTATACGTTTGTTGGATTTTACATTTTTGGTCCTTTTACTTTCTGAAATTTACATTTCTGTCCTTTACTTTCATTTAGTTTACTTTTTAAGCACATTTACTTTTATGCTTTTACATTTTGAACTGTTGTGAATATTAATTGGTATTTCCAAAGTGTTTTACGGATACGTAGGTTTATATTTTTCATTTTTTACGTGTTGATTGAAATAGACATAGAATATCCAAATACCCTATCAACCAAGAACAATTAAAGACTTGAGATTTTTAGGAATTTCAATTTTTCAAGAATCGAGAGAAAACGAACTTCAATATACTCAATTTCGAATGGCGCCGCTTGTGGAAACCTTGGTTTCCGGATCTTTTAAGCTACTAGGAATGCATCACGTTCATATGATTATACAATCAAAGCGGAATTAGAACATGACACATTAACAAGGTGTTTAGGCACAATAACATGAATTAAAACGATTGGGTTGTTCATTATATTAATAACAAACAACCACTAGACGTGTATACATTGAATCCCACGTCTAGTGCACATACGCTTTTAGGTTTACATTGTGAATAATTGAATTGATGATAAAAACCTAAGATCCTTGGTTCCTTTTATAGTATAAGGATTAGGGTTTACAAGAGATAATAACAAATAAACAAGTAAATATTCTATTTAAATAAATTTATGCAGAATATATCTTGCATGTTTATCTAAATAGAAGCTTCCATAAGCTTCTTGTCTACGTTTCTATCAACTCTTAAATTGCATGTGACAATGCTTGGATTGCACATGACAACTCTTGAGCCAACAACGTTTAGTTTTCTCTTGTCAATGCTTGGATTGCTCTTGACAACGCTTAGACAATATCTTCATGTTTTCTTCGTTTTTGAGTTTCTGCCACATCAACTTTTTGACCCAACAGTCTTCCCCTAGTTGATGTTGGCAAAACTCTATATGTATCTCTTGTAAGTTGTACATGATCTTCAAATTGTGTTAGGACCATTGTAATAGTTAAATGTAATAGGTAGACTAGGAGGTATGTAGTTCCTCCTGGTCCTAGTAGTAGTAGGAGCAAGTCGTGCTTCTGGTCCTAGTCGAAGTCAAACTTTATTATTTATTTATTATTCTGTTAGGATATGCATGAGATATGTTAGGAAAGGATATGCATATCAGTTTTACACGTTTTGTTTAATGCTGTATTAGGATTTCCTTGTAGTATAAAAGGAACCTTAGGCAGAAGGGTTATGTACATCTTCACCAAACGTAGTTCTAGTCATTATCAATATTAGAAATCCCTAGAAAGGATCAAGTCTTTATAGTTATTTTGTTATTCTGTTCTTCTTTATTATATTTGTATTCCACATTCATATTGTGTATAGAGTCTCTCTGTGGATTGACTTGTGATTACAGAAGTCATTCACCGTTCCTGACAGGCTGCAAGATCTACATCCAGTAGACCCAACAAGTGGTATCAGAGCCTGGGAGGGTCTCTATACAAGAAGAATCAAGTTTTCTTATTTCTGACATTATTCTTTTATCATGTCTGCCTCAACTTCTACTCAAACAGGAGAAGACAGCACTCCTAAAATTGTGCAACCTCAGCAGATCGTTGCTACGGTTTCCAACACGAATGGTAAATTCCCTCTTTTGAAAAAGGATGAATATGATAACTGGGCAATGAAGATGGAATGGTGGATCACCAATACTGATCAAGATCTTTGGAAGATTATTCTGAATGGGAACAGCAGGAAGCTAACTGGAAGAGACAAGAATGGTAATATTACTCTTCTTGACCCTAAATCTCATGAAGAAATCATAGCTATTCAGAAGGAGGTCAAAGCAAAAACGATTTTGCTTCAATCTCTTCCTGAAGATCACATGGGTGACTTCTACCATTTGGATGATGCCAGAGAGATCAGGAATGGTATAAAAGCAAGGTTTGGTGGGAATGAGGAGTCAAAGAAAATGCGAAGATCCATGCTGAGAGATGAATTCACATATTTCAAAATCTCAGAAACTGAAGGTTTACATCAAGGGTATGACAGGTTTAAGAAGATATTGAGCCAATTGAATAAACTTTGGTCAAAGCCTGATGATGGTGATATTAATGCAAGGTTTCTTAAAGCCTTACCCTACTCATGGAATCAGGTGCTGATCTCTCTCAAAGCCAAAGGTGGGCTTGACTATCTCAACTTTGATGATCTGTTTCATAAGCTCAGAACTTTTGAACCTCATGTGAGAGGATTTTCAAGTGACTCTTTTCCCACTCCTGCTAATTCTGCCTTTGTGAGTTCTATGGTATCCCGTCCCATATCATATGCTAGTAGCCCAAGCAATACTGTCTCCTCTCAACATACTTTTCAGCACACTTCTGCTCCTGATCCTACTGCCAAGTCTGGTAGTATGGTAGAAGCTGTTCTCCATTCTTTTGTGGCTGATTTTGATGCTCAACAACAACTTGCTTTTGATGACTTCAAACAGGTCGATAAACTTGACCTAGATGAAATGAATCTTAAATGGCAGATGGCCATGCTCACTCTTAGGGTTCACAAGTTTGAGAAGAAAGCAGAAAGGAAATTTAATTACAACCCTCGGGAGCCAGCAAGATTCGATAGAAGCAAAGTTCGATGCTATAACTACCAACAACAAGGTCACTTTGCAAGGGAGTGCCCTAGCAAGAATGACCAGGAAAAGAGCAGGTACTCAGCTTTTAAGGTTCAGCAGGTAAAAGATGACAAGAAGGCATTGGTATCTGTTGACTCTATGGTCAACTGGAATGATCATCAGGCTTCTACTCTGGAATCAGCTGAGTCCTCGACTGACGTGTTTGCAATGATTGCTGGGAATCTCTCTGATGCAGAAGAAGCAGAAGAGTTTGCTCTTATGGGCATCTCACCTCAGGTACAACATTGTCCTCTTGGTTGTCATGATAAATACTCAGAATTGTTGTCCTAATTTAATGAAGTAAATGATCAAAATGATAAGTATTTTTTAGAGGTTCAAGCTTATAAGGCTTCATTAAACACATTGGAACAACAAAAGAGGTGGCTACAAGATACTCAACGTGAGTATGAGGATAAAATCCGGATACTTAGCATCGATTTAGAAAACACAACAAATATGCTTAAATATATAGAAAAAGTAAGAGATGCCAGTATCAAAGAAAAAGAGGAGATGCAAGAAAAATTAGATGCTACAATGTTGAGATTTGAAAAATGGAAAAAGGCACCTAAAAATCTTTCAAAATTAATTGATAGTAGCATGTCTGGTAGAACTAAAAGAGGTTTAGGATTTGAAAAATATATTGATTCAGAAGATGTGTTTGATTTATCTTTTTCAAGTGTCTTTGATGCCGACAAAGAGGATGAGGGAAAACCTAGTTACAATAGGTTTAAACCAGCAGCAGAAATGCATGCTGTCCCTCCCCCTCTTACTGGAAATTTTATGCCCACTTCGTGGCATAATGACTTGGATGGATCACAGATGCATGAGTCCCCAAAAAGTTCTACTAATTCTAATGACTTTGTCTCGTGTACTTTCAGTGACAAAGCCAGTGACTCTGCATCTAGTGGTTCAAGTGAAGAGTCAAGACCTACAAGTTCCAAGATGAATGATCATGCTGCTATTGGTGCTAGGAAGTGTGAAGAAAGAGTTGCTGTTAAGTCAAGTGTGTCTGGTCCTAGTTTATTGAGTCCTAGGAAGAATGTTTCTCCTAGAATTGTGTGTAATAATGTAGGCAGTATGAAACAATCTCATTCTAATAAAAGGTCTTTTAAAACATGTTTTGTTTGTGGAAGTGCATTTCATTTAATTAAAGATTGTGATTTTTATGACACACATTCTTTTGTTAATCATGCTTTTCCTGCTCCTGGTCCACCAGGAGCTGCCCCATATACTTCTAGAAGACTCAATCCTAGTGCTCAATCTTTTTCTTCTTCTAGAAGGTCCTCTCCTTTAGTTTCTGATCATTGGAGAAACATTGGATTACAAACCACTAGTAATTATTTTCAAAATTTTAATCCAGTTTATCCACATAATTTGGACCACACGTATTTTGGTTTGGGAAGTTTGGGAACTGTTGTTAAGCCCTCATCAGGTTGTTCTTAGTCAAATAACAATACCCATATGATGCATAGGCAACCAAGGAACAAAGGTGGATCTCATCAATCTTCTTGGCACTCTTCTAAAGATCCACAAGGCAGACTCAAACCTGAAAAGGTTTGGGTCCCCTTAAGACACTAACTTTTGCATTTTTATTATCTTGTTGTTGTAGGTTACTCCATACCAAGATCCTAGTCTAGGCATTGTTGATAGTGGTTGCTCCAGGAGCATGACAGGAAATAAAAGTCTTCTCTCAAACTTTGTACCCTTTCATGGAGGCAAGGTCTATTTTGGTGGGGTGAAGGCAGGATCACTGGCAAAGGAACAATTAAGACGCCAAATCTAAATTTTGAGCAGGTCTACTATGTGGAAGCACTTCAGCATTTCAACTTGATATCCGTCTCTCTTATTTGTGACAAGAAGCAGTTTGTTCTCTTCACTGATACTGATGCACTTGTGCTCTCCAAGGACTTTCAGCTTCTGGATGACTCACAAGTTCTGCTCAGAATCCCTAGAAGACACAATCTCTATAGAATCAAGCTGAATGAAGTCAATCCTACCGGTCAGCTAGCATGTCTGGTTGCTAAAGCCTCAGAAGATGAAGCCACTCAATGGCACCGAAGGATGGGGCATGTGAACTTCAAGACCATTCACAAACTTGCAAATCTGAATCTGGTCTCTGGTTTACCTCCCAAGTCGTTTAGAAATGATATAAATTGTATTGCTTGCAGCAAAGGCAAACAGCACAAAGCATCCTTCAAGGCCATTACTCCTCTTAGTCTTATTACTGAACCATTGCAGCTACTACACATGGATTTGTTTGGTCCTACTTCCATTAGAAGCATTGATCACAAGCAATTCTGTCTGGTGGTAACTGATGGATATAGCAGGTTTTCGTGGGTGTTCTTCATGGCTGCCAAGAGTGAGACCTACTCAATCCTTAGAGATTTTCTTACCCTTATAGAAAACCAGTTGACCAAGAAGGTTAAAGGTATTCGTTGCGACAATGGAACCGAGTTCAAAAATAAAGACCTCATAGCACTATGTAATGCTAAGGGCATCAAAAGAGATTATAGTGCAGCAAGGACTCCTCAACAGAATGGCGTGGCAGAAAGAAAGAACAGGACACTAATAGAAGCAGCAAGAACTATGCTTGCCGATTCCAAGCTTCCAACCATGTTCTGGACAGAAGCTGTTAATACTGCAAGTTACGTTTTGAATAGGGTTTCTATTACCAATCCTCACAAGAAGACTCCTTATGAGCTTCTCACGGGCAAAGTTCCAAATATTGCTCATTTGAAGCCTTTTGGGTGTCCAGTCACCATTCTGAATACTAGCGACTATTTGGTGAAGTTTGATGGCAAGGCAGATGAAGGATACATTGTGGGATATTCAGCTCACTCTCGGGCTTATCGTGTCTACAATCTCCAAGCCAAGCGGATCGTTGAAACTATAAATCTCAGGTACTTTGAAGAGAAGTCAAACATCCAATGCAAGGGTCCTGAATGGTATTTTGATCTTGATTATCTTAGTGATTCGTTAGGATATTTTCGTTTCAAAACTAACCATGATGCAGGACCACAAGTGTTTGCAACTTCTAGTACTGGTGTTCCTTCTAGTCTTTCTGATTCAGATGATGAGGATGACATTTTTGTGGTTCCATCCTACTCCACCATAGTCTCTCCTACTCCTCCTAGTGATGCAACTCTGTTGGATGTACTGGATTCCCAAGTAGCTCTTGACACTCTACTCAAACAACAACAAGAAGCTACTACAGCAGCTGCTCAAGGTGGTTTTGAGTTTCCCTTGGATAAGCCTACTGACAAAGCTGCTCCTGGTATCCCAGCTTCTGCTCCCAGTGCTAGCTTATCACCTACTGGTACTCCAGCTAGTGAGTCTGCTTCCAATACTCGTTTCTCCCGTCCTTCTGATTTGGGGAACCATCAAAAGAAGTCTTCTACCAAGCTGGATGACATTCATAAACAACCAGTAGATGGGATTTTCAACACGGCTTCATATGATGCTGACTTTGTTGGTGATCTCAATAACTTGGCACCAGAAGTGGAGGTCTCTTCCAATCCAGTCTTGCAATCACACAAAGATCATCCTACCACTCAAATCATTGGAGATCCTGGTTCTACTGTCAAGACACGCAGAATGCAGCAGAAGGCCTTGTTTGATCATCATGCTCTTGTGAGCTATATTGAAGATCAAAAGCGTAATAATCATACGGACTTTCAACACTGTTTGTTTGCTTGTTTTCTTTCACAGGTAGAACCTAGGTCAGTTTCTCATGCTCTTGAGGATCAAAGTTGGGTGGAGGCTATGCAGGAGGAAATGCAGCAATTCTTGTTTCAGAATGTTTGGGTTCTGGTTGACTTACCAGATGGAAAGACAGCAATCCATACCAAATGGATTCTCAAGAACAAGAAGGATGCACGGGGTATTGTCGTACGGAATAAAGCAAGGCTTGTCGCATAAGGCCACACTCAGATTGAGGGCATTGACTACACTGAGGTTTTTGCTCCGGTTGCAAGGATTGAATCCATTCGTCTGTTTTTGGCTTTTGCTTCTTATGTGGGCTTTACGATGTTTCAGATGGATGTCAAGAGTACATTTCTCTATGGCAAAATTGATGAGGAGGTGTATGTCACTCAACCTAAGGGCTTTGTATATCCACTTCATCCCAAGAAAGTTTACAAGGTGGTCAAGGCTCTTTATGGATTACATCAGGCTCCTAGAGCTTGGTATGAGCGTCTTTCAACTTTCTTGTTAAAGAATGGCTATAGAAGGGGTACTATTGACAAAACACTATTTCTTCGGAGGAATACCAAGGACATTATCCTTGTTCAGGTTTATGTGGACGACATTATCTTTGGTTCTACTAGGAAGGAATGGTGTGATGAGTTTGAACACTTGATGAAAGGAGAATTTCAGATGAGTGCGATGGGAGAACTTTCTTTCTTCCTTGGTCTTCAAGTCAAGCAACAAACGGATGGGATTTTTATCAGTCAAGATAAATATGTTCATGAGATCCTTCAGAAGTTTGACATGGATCCTCTTAGACCAGCAACAACTCCTTATGAAGTTGCTAAAGTCAAATTTAAGAATGAGCCAGACCCCCCAGTCAATGTTCACATGTACAGGTCTATGATTGGCTCCCTCATTTATTTGACTGCATCACGTCCGGATATCATGTTTGCAGTAAGTGCTTGTTCTAGACATCAGGTGACTCCAACGGTCTCGAACTTAAATGCCGTAAAGAAGATTTTCAAGTATATCAAGGCTCAACCTAAACTGGGCTTATGGTATCCTAGAGAATCACCTTTTGTTCTAGAAGCATATAGTGATAGTGACTATGCAGGTGCTAATAATGACAGGAAGTCTAATACTGGTGGTTGTCAATTTTTGGGTCGTTGACTTATTTCATGGCAATGCAAGAAACAGACAATCGTAGCTACTTCTTCAACAGAAGCTGAATACGTTGCTGCTGCTAGTTGTTGTGGACAGGTTTTGTGGATCTAAAATCAGATGTTGGATTATGGTTTCAATTTTATGAACACCAAAATTTTTATTGACAATCAAAGCACTATTTGCATTGTGAAGAATCTTGTTTTTCATCAGCGAACAAAGCATATTGAAATTCGGCATCATTTTATACGGAATGCAAATGAGAAGAAGTTGATACAGGTTCTTAAAGTTCATACGGATGATAATGTTGCTGATTTGTTGACAAAAGCCTTTGATGGTCCTCGGTATAACCACTTGGTGGTTCACATTGGGATGGTCAATCCTTGAGGTCTAGGATTGAGGGGAGGCTAAGCCTAAGGGGAGGCTATGTGTACATATTCTTAGGACAGACTAACGTATTGGTAGATTTTAACAACATATTAGATTGGTTCTGGTGGTGTGTGTTACTTCTGGTGGAGGATTTTGCTTCCTTCT
This sequence comes from Glebionis coronaria, assembly GCA_025667525.1. NCBI lineage: Eukaryota > Viridiplantae > Streptophyta > Magnoliopsida > Asterales > Asteraceae > Glebionis > Glebionis coronaria. Next base: position 166,625,219 of record CM046874.1, read on the forward strand.
GGTGGTTATGGTATTACATGACTGGCGTCTGGTCCTCATTGGTCAGTTTCTACTCATAATTGGTTGGCTTCTGGTGGTTCAAAATCCTTCTTTGTCAAGTGGTGCTTGGATTTTGGTACTGGTCTGGGGCACTGTTCATACTATTTGTCCTTCGTTGACCACATTTTGCTTCTGGTCTGACCATTGTGTGCTTTGACTTTTGGTCAACGATCCCAATTCTGGTATTTACATTTTTAATTAACTATGGTAAATTGGGAGTTGGGAATTATGTTAAAAGGGGCAAGTGGTTACTATGCAATTATGTCTAATTTGAAAGGGCAACCCCCCATTAATAGGGGCCAATGAACAGTTACTTTTTTCCTTATTAATGGTCAACTTAACCCCCTTGACTCAATCATTCCATTCATCACACACACAAAACCGATCCTACTCTCAACCCTAACCAAAATCTTCCATCATCCATTAAATCAAGATCCATGGCTGCCCTAGCTTACCAACCTACTCACAACAGAGTTGCCTTTCTGGGTGATGGTCCACATAGTGAACATTTTGCTGACATTCTGGATTTCATTGAAGCTTCCAACCTAAGGTATGCGTTTACTGTGTGTCCCACTATTTATGATAGTGTTATTCGTCAATTTTGGGCATCTGCTCGTCTTGTGGAAGTGGTTGGTCGTCCACGTGAACTCCATGCTACCATAGATGGACGTTCATACGTGGTGACTGAGGCCTCTATTCGATCTTCCCTTCATCTTCAAGATGAGGGTGGTGTTGTGTCCATCCCCAATTCGGAGGTATTGGAAGGGATGGCTGCTATAGGGTACAATCATGGGGGGAAGTTTAACTTCCAGAAAAATAGGTTTTCCCCCCAATGGAAGCTTCTGGTGCATTTTCTAATTCATTGTATGAGTCCCAAGTCTGGGAGTTGGGATGCTTTCCCTACTCCCTTGGCTACTGGTCTTATTTGCTTAGCCCAGGGTAGAGTTTTTAATTTCACTAATTATCTATTTGAGGGAATGGTTAGTAATCTATCTACTGCTGGTTCTAGAAAGAAGTTTCTTATGTATCCTAGGTTTTTATAACAAATACTGGTTTGCATTCCTCGTGATAGGACTGAACATGTGCCGTCTAAGCTTACTGCAAAAGTGTATTATAATATGGTCCATGGGTTTACCGGGGAGTGGAGGCCCCTTACTGAGGCCATGTTGGGACTGGCTCAGAGTCCTATGGGTGAGGAGGAGGAGGCTCCTGAGTTTGTTGTGATTGATGATGGCCCTATGGAGGTGGAGGCTCCTACTGGTGGTGCTTCTCATGTGGTTGTGGAGGAGATGGTTGAGGAGGTGGTGGTTGAAAAACCATCCCCTTCCAAGGCTGGTCCTTCTTCCGTACCACATCAGTCTCCATTTGTGGAGACTCCACCCCCTAGTCCTGCTCCACACTCTACTGATAAACCTTTTGGTGCTAGTACTCCACATGTTGACCCATCTGTTGCTTCGGGCTCCAATGATGCCTTCCCTGACCCGAGTTCTCTTGGTGGGTAGGCGGAGGAGCCTACTACACTTATGTCGTTACTTGATCTTATGCGCAGGTATCATGAGCGGATTATTTCATTGGAAGCTGATTTGAATCAACACCAGAAACTGACTAGGGAATTTGTTCTTCCTCTGGCTGATCGCATCAAAGCTTTGGAGACTCAGCAAAGACGCCGAAATAAGCATGTGATCCATTCTGATTCTGATGAGGAGGGTACGGAGCGTGGTGAGGATGGTTTGACATTGTTGGCAAAGGCTGCCTTTGCTGATAAATTGTATGATGATTTGCCGGTTCCTCCGACATCCTCCAGTGTTCCTTCTCCTGCTGCTATTCCCACTCCTATGGATGGTGATTCTGGTCCTGCTGCTGGTTCCAATGCTGGTCCATCCCATGACTCAAAGGGGAAGGCCCCAATGACTAATGCTCCCTCACCACCTCACAAATGTACCCGCAGACAGCTTGAAGAGGATAGGCTAGGTGAGGAGGCTGCTCAACGGATTCAAGCCGAGATTGATGAAGCTGTTAGGGTTGCAGAAGAGGCGCTTCAACAGCGGAGGCGTGAACAAGTTCAGCATGATGCCATGCATTGGAGTGACAGTGATTGGATGCAGGTATTGACTATTCTTACCAGGGATTATGCCCAGTTCACTGATCTTTTGGGTGACGATGTGGATGAGCATAACTGTATTCCAAGAGCCATGGTATTGATGCGCAAGCAGCAGTTGGCCCTTGCTGCAAAGCTTCGCGAGCAGAGAAAGAACAGACCTTTATCAAGAACTGAGGAGCGCAAGCAGATGCAACGATATGTGAAGTATCAGTCCGCTGCTCATTTTAATGCTCCTTGGAAGTGGGACAGGGTTCGGGCTTTATCTTTTGATGAGCTCAAGGCACTTTATGAGCGTATGGTTTAGCGTCAGAGTCAACCGATTCCGGAACGATTTATCTACCATCCTCGTGTGGTGACCTCTTCTTCGCCTGCTGTTACTACTGGTCCTTCATCTGCTCCTAATCCTAGTTCTGCTGCTAGTCCATCGGTTTTTGTTGCTACTTCAGTTGGTACCACTACTTCTCCTTTGGTTGCTCCTTTGGGTTCTTCTTCAGGTCCTACTACCACCACCACCTTTGCTACCACAACCACTACCACTGCTACACCTGATATGCCATCACCATCACCACCGGTTCCTGGAACTCAATCTATTCTTACTTCTAGTGCAGCTCCTATTGATCCCTTGGGTGGGCAAACTACTGAGTCTACTTCTCCTGCTCCCACTGCTGCTGCTGAGGTAAAGGTAAAGGTTGAACCCACACCTAGTGATCCCACACCTAGACGTTCGCTTCGCCAGAAATCAGCTCGCCGTATTAGACGTGGCAAGACGGTCCCTTATGAGAGGCGTGATCCTGAGAATTTGATTGATGCCGCTTCTGACAGTGATTCTGATTTGCCTTTGGGGAATGGAAATATTATTGGTTGGACTGTTGAGCGTTCCACAACTCTTCCTGGTGTGGTCTCCCATAGATTTACTCTGAGTGATGGGTCTATGCACTTAGCTTCGGGTTTGCAGGGTGTGTTGTCTTGGGATGATCGTTACGATCTTATGGCTTTATATGGATTTGTGGATTCTAGCATGCCGTTTGATCCCATGGCTGTGTCTTCCTGGCCTGGTCTGCGTATATGGGCTGATCTTAAGTTGATGCTGGATGCCCCTCCTCATGCTCCTGTTTCTGGCATATGGAAGGATCAGATGCAATGGGTGATTCAGCGCTGGAAGTTATATGCGGGATGTGGTGTGCATATGTTGGAGTTGGAATCTGGTCATATGGTTTTTATGCTGACAGATGTGGATTATCCTTTGACGATTTCTTCGATGGAGGCTATGTTGGCTAGTCACTTGCAAATTTCCAATGCTCCATCAGGGAATGAGTCCTCTATGGCCACGGCATTGGTGGAAGGAATTCAGGCACGTTTGAAGGCTGATAAGAAGGTTGCTTCTGGTTTGTGATTTGGTTGGGTTGTAAGTGTTTCTGTTTTGTATTTTTTGTCCATTTGTTCTTATTATCATTCTTTTCACCAATATGTAAAGTGATTGGTGAATTTCATTCTTTATAGTTAAAAAAAACATACTTTTTATATAATATCTGCTTATACTTTTAACACATCTTGGATTTTATACTTGTGAATATGATACCATTTGCTGCTTCACACTATGGGTTCTGGTTACTGAATTGTGCTTGTGCTGGTTACTGGTTTCACTTGGTGTTGGACTTGGTCCTCACAACAAATGGTCCTCAACTTACCATGTCTAATCGACAAGAAAAAGTTGATTCACCTTGAGGGTACGGCTCCTGGTGTGATTCTCAAATCCGTTGATGGTTGCCAGGTTACCCAAAACTGGATGGTTTTCACTTGTCATAGTCCTGGACTGAAAAATGGCTATTCCAAGGGGGTACGGCTCTTGGTAAAGATCTTATCAAATCCGTTGATAGCTATAATAGCTTGCTTAAAGCTATAGGGTTTTCAACTTACCGATGCTTCATTGCTGAGAGTTGGCGAGTCCAGAGGGGTACGGCTTCTGGTAAAGACTTATCAAATCCGTTGACGGCTGTGATGGTTTGCCTAAAATCATCAGGGTACTCCCACTCACCATTGATTCACGTTCTAAGAGTTGGGCTGGGTTCTAGTCTCCTAGGGTGATGCTTATTCCACCAGAAAGATTGGCTAGCCCAAGAGCGAGCAGCTACTTGGTAAAGGCTCATCAAATCTGCTCATGTTGCTGAAAAGATTCAACACGATGCTGATTTGTTTCAAGCTTTGAAGAAGCTTCTAGTATTTCATGTTGCGGCGGTTACTCTGATTCTTATCTTGCTAAGGCTGCTATTAGTTTTGCTGATTCAATCCTCGGGCTTTATTTGCACATTTTCCAGGAAACTTGAACTGAACAGGTCAAATTCAAGTTTAGGGGAGGATTGTTAGGACCATTGTAATAGTTAAATGTAATAGGTAGACTAGGAGGTATGTAGTTCCTCCTGGTCCTAGTAGTAGTAGGAGCAAGTCGTGCTCCTGGTCCTAGTCGAAGTCAAAATTTATTATTTATTTATTATTCTGTTACGATATGCATGAGATATGTTAGGAAAGGATATGCATATCAGTTTTACACGTTTTGTTTAATGCTGTATTAGGGTTTCCTTGTAGTATAAAAGGAACCTTAGGCAGAAGGGTTATGTACATCTTCACCAAACGTAGTTCTAGTCATTATCAATATTAGAAATCCTTAGAAATGATCAAGTCTTTATAGTTATTCTGTTCTTCTTTATTATATTTGTATTCCACATTCATATTGTGTATAGAGTCTCTCTGTGGATTGGCTTGTGATTACAGAAGTCATTCACCGTTCCTGACAGGCTGCAAGATCTACATCCAGTAGACCCAACAAATTGCTTCCCCTCAAGTGTAGCATGTATTTCTTCCCCTTTTTGTCACATCAACAGGGAAGTAAACAATGTATGCAATCTTTGAAGATTCTCCAAATGTAGCTCTAAGTAATGATCTTGAAGAAAAATAAATAAAGTATTCTTGATGTAGAAGTAGAATAACCCAACCTTGTCTTCCATGTCTTGCACTATCCATGTGATGAAGAACTTATATGAAAACGTAAAGTATAAGCAGACCTCAATCTCTTGTCAATATTCTCATCCTTTGTGAGACACTGAGCACGATAATGTAACTCCTTCAAGTGTTATGACAAGTCTTCGTCACCACCCATGTAAAGCACGAACAAGTTAACTTTAAAGTCACAAGTGCATGACTCTAAGATATAATAGAACACAAACTCGAGAAAATCTTCTTCAATCATGAAACTTACCATAAGAATTCTTCCCCTTAAGCCAACACTTCTTCATGATAAGTCAATATCTTCATATGTAAAAGATGTTAGCGAATAACTCTTTCACAAGGCTATCCCAATTACATACTCCAATAAATTACTTCATGAATCGTTGCTAACTCGCCTTAAAATCATTAATCCCTTTTAAAAATATCCGAGCCATAAATATCAACATGATATTCCAAATTAAAACGGAGATTCCATGTACCTTCGTGTGTAATTTCTTCCTTTTTGTGTGCTCAAAACGTACCAATTTTCTCAACAGCATATATTCTTTTGTCACCCGAGAAACTCCTTTATCCAAGAAATCTGTCATGTGTATTGTCACATATCGGACAACACTTATCAACGTTGGGACAAAACACTTCTCGGACAACTCATGTCAACGCCTATTTCTATCAGCGTTCACTTATTTCCTGTCAGCGTCAAACCATTCCTTGTCAACGTCTCATGCTGTTTTCTCTTGTTCTAATATCACTTGTGGCTACGATCTTTAACAATGGCTTTATCTAAAAGTAATAAATCACTTTTAGAAAACCCAAACTATCCAGTCCAAATAAAATAAACTGTATCTCAATTATATGCAATATAAATGTAATCCCTATAAAATAGGATTCACATTTTATTCCATATTTTTCGTAAGGCAGCCACAAAATGTTTTGTAACGTGTATATAGCCAACTCAATCCCTACAAAGCAGGGACTAACTTTGTTTCCAAAAATGATTACACGTCAATCTTCAACAGTCAATTCCATAATCTTCGCAGCATAGATCACATCCAAAAATAAAGATGAATTTACTTGTTAAGATAAATCCCTTAATTTTAGCAAGCAAATATCACATCCTTGTACAAGTCATAATTCATGTCTCTTGTTGACTTTATCAAACTATCAGCAACTGTGTGCATCCCATGACTTTTTCTTTCCATATCAACGCCAAAATAATAAGTATCAACGTCTTGCGTTAAATATGTCATGGGCTTTGTTCTTGTAATTTGGCAATATACGAATGTCATCATAGTTCCCACGTGAATATACAACATCATACCTTGTGAAAGTCTGACGCTTTAACCATGCTACGTCCAAATCACAACACCCATATCATGTCATCATCTTCCTTTGATACAGTAGTAATGATTTCATAAATATACCAACCTGCTGCTCTTACACGAAGAATAGATCTAGGGTTTATAAAAACCCTAAAACATAATATGAACTTACAGCAGCAGCTTGGTGTTAGATCCTTGCACAGCTTCTAGGGTTCTAAACAATCTCTAATAACCAAGAATATAATCACCATCATTAATACTAACCGATCACAACAGGGCTGCTACTATGTTCAAGAGATGAGTCTAGGGTTTATGTGAACCCTAAAAACAAAAATCAACATAGCAACGAGGATCAGTGATCATATTAGGGTTCATCATGGATTCATGAATCCACTCACCAAAGCTAGTATGATCTATCACAAATGACAGCAACATGTCTCTCTTTTCTGTAGAAGAATGATCTAGGGTTTGGAGAAACCCTAAATCATGATTTTATGCAAATCTGAAAAACTGAAAATCATCTCTACAGCCAACTTTGACGCTTAATAACTTTTGATTGAGGGCTAATCTGGACAATCCCTTCGGTGGATGTTTAGATATATGTATGAAGATCGCACATAAAAAATTTCGTGACGATCCAACTGTTCAATTAAAAGTTATGACCTTCTGAATACTGCTGCGCACACAAAAACGTCCAGAAAAACCCTAGACGGATTTTTCTTCTTTTCACCATACACGAACACCTTGTTGGTCCTAGCATCACGAGCCACGAGGCTCTGATACCAATTGTGGAAACCTTGGTTTCCAGATCTTTTAAGCTACTAGGAATGCATCACGTTCATATGATTATACAATCAAAGCGGAATTAGAACATGACACATTTTCAAGGTGTTTAGGCACAATAACATGAATTAAAACAATTGGGTTGTTCATTATACTAATAATAAATAACCACTAGACGTGTATACTGTAACACCCCAAAATGTGATATGCGGAAGCGGTGAAGCTCGGGGGCTGTTACGTCATTGTATCATAGTTCAAGGTACAAGAGAACGACTCTAAATGAGACGTTTTATAAAAATACCTCGTTGAATTTAAATTAAAAGCATCACAGTACAAAGGTCTCAGTTTCAAAAGATAGTGCAGTGGAATGTAAAAGTTTTAAACATCAACGAGATAATAGTTCAAAAGCATAAGTAAATAAATGTCCGAAGATAGCCATGAAATGCATGCGGACTCCAAGTACTTCATACAGCAGGTACAACACATCATCAATTACCTGAGATAAATGCTAAATTAGGTCAACATAAAGTTGGTGAGAATATAGGTTTCAAGTAAAAATTCATAGTCATTCAATTTCATATTTCATATCATGTACACATGCAACTATAGGAGATATAGTGCCAAGTGTAGGATAAATTGGGTGTTCACAATATTTATGATAGCTAAGCTCGTGACATCGAAACTAGTGATCCAGTGCATACAATAGATTGCATACATAAATTGCCCCAATGGAGTACCTAGCCAAGATGACTCCGTTCATACAAATGGTACACACTCGTCTGGCGTCAGAATGCCCGAGTGGAGGTTGTCAACCCTCAATAGATCTATCCGTAACATAAGAGCTTACTCCAGCAGAGTAACTAACGATTCACGATAGTGGGGACTATGGCTAAAGCAACTTAAGCTATCTTATAAATAGTGTTCACAAAGCGTTCACAGAAATCAAGTTTTACTTGCGTCCAGAAGCAAGTCATCAAAGCATTTATCACATCCCAAAACATTAAACATATAAAAACAGTTTAATAGGGATCTATAAACTCACCTTAAGCAACGATTCAAACCACACAAGTAAGATCAAATAGTAGCGAGCAACTCTAGCAACAACCTAAATATAATACTATAGTTTAGGCGCTAGCAAATAAGTCACAATAGTTCATCACGTACGTTACTCATCAATCAAGTATATATTTTGTTGTTAAAATCGTGACTTGTAAATGTTATATCGTTATAAACATTATAGTATATATATACTTAAGCAAAAATATTTATTTTTGACTCGACGAAATTTCGACAGCCTTTCGGCGTAAATTTTAGTTTACCAAAATTTATCTTAACAAATTTTCCTACGTGAATTCTAACGAAAATTCGGCAGCCTTTCGGCGTCACATAAAAATTTGTCATTTTTAGTAAGTACTCAAATCTCGTCCTAAATCCCCTATTTTCAACAATTTCTCAATCGCCAACAATTCAACAATTCATTTTTCACAATCGTAACAATTTCAACTTCCAACGTTCAAACTTTCAATAGTATAACAAGTATTCCCTTTTCGAGCTAACACGCTTTTACAAAACAAGTCCAACATCCATACATACTATTTAGTAACCATTTCGACACTTAAAACAACTCCGTTTAACTCGAAAATGTCGTTTCAACCACTTTAAAAATCTGGACAGCAACCACTTATAGTGTTGTTCTCCAAAAATAAAGTTTTCCGACAACGTAATTTAAACAACCACAACTTACTCATTTTAGCTCCGTATTTAGCCCATAATATATCGAAACGAAGGTATTCACTTATACTTTCATAATATCGTAGTAAACTAGTGTCAAAACAATTTTTACGACTCTCTACGCCACTTACAAAAGTCGGACAGATTGTACGTATTCCGTAAAAACTCGTTTTCGACCGTTTTCAAGCGTAACCACTAGTAGTAACACTACTAGTTTCTTCTAATTTTTCATATACAACAACAATATCAAAGATTTTTCTTCAAGTTTACAAATCAAAAATGTATATACTTATGTTTTTCACAAATCTTTCAGTTATCCCATTTTCATGTATGGATCTAATAGATCCACACTTAATTCCCACAAATCTTGAAATATTTCATGACCAAAAATAGTTTTCATCATTTTATTTCATAAAAATACTTGATGAGTAACATGCATGCATAGATCTACAAAGATCATGCATGGAAAAATGAAAAGATGAAAAGGTTTAAGAAATGACCTTGTGTAACGATCCTACGTAACCACAACGACCTGATCTACAATAATACCCACTAATAATCAACAAAAACTTCTACCCTAATCTTCAACCCAAAAAATTCTCAAATCGTCAAACCAAGAAAATCCATTCTTCTATATGCTTATACAAGCTCTAGGGTGTATTTGTTTTGTGTTGAATCTTGGTAAAATGAAGCTTTTCAAAAATCAACAATGGTGGAAATGGATATGTGTTTGTGCCGTGTGTTTTAGAGAGAGAGAGAGGAGTTGTGTGTGTTTTTGGTTGAGTGAAGTGAAGTGTATAAGTGTGAAGTGATTTAGAGTTAAGGTGGTAATAAGTTAAAATGTGTAGGAGTAGTGTAAGTTAAGCTTAATTTGGCAAAGTGTGAAAATATGGTGTATCTTGCATGTGGTGAAGGTTTGGCCGGTTATGGAGGTCCCACATGGGGTAAATTATTCAAAAATTTTACTATGGTAATTAGTTAAAAGGTTTAAGGTAAAAAGGTTAGTTAGTTTTAGGTAAATATCAAAAAGTATATAGTTAAGTTAAAAATTACGTAAAACTTAACAATTTGACGAAATATATTAAATTTACGAGTTTTCGACGAAAACTGACATTTTACGATTGGTAAAGTATTTTATGCCTGTTGACGACGGTTAAACGTAAAAACGACGTAAAATACGAAAACGCGATACGTTAATTAAATATTCACAGTAAATACGATTTATTACTATAAATAGCAAAAATACCAAAATACAGGCATGTATAAACATATACAGAAATATTTAAATACGCTGCTCAAGAAAATACGATCACGCTGCTAAAAACTAAACAGTTAATCACATAATTCACAGAAAACGAATAATCTCATGGATTATCGTCAATTCATTGACCGTCTTAGCACTTTGGTCAGGTTCACAGAAAATGTTCAGATTAATGACTGAGCTCAGAGTCAGGCCATTACTCGTCAGCAAACAGTTTTTCAGAAAACGCGGGATAACCTCCCGGTTTCAACACAGTTAAATCACATAGTTGACTAAATAAAAAGTCAAAGGGTAAAATAGTCATTTTACAAAGTAGGGAAAATTACCAGGTGTTACATCATCCCCTTGATAGAGAAGCTTTGTCCTCAAAGCTTAGGAGTGTCACGGTTTCTAAAATTGTCAAAGAGTTGCGGATATTTCTTGCGAAATTGATCCTCACGCTCCCAAGTGAATTCAGGTCCACGTTTAGAATTCCACCTCACCTTGATGATTGGAATACGACTCTGTTTTAATCGTTTGACCTCACGGTCCATGATTTCAACAGGTTCCTCGACAAATTGCATCTTGTCGTCGACTCGGAGTTCCTCCAATGGTATAACGAGTGTTTCATCAGACAGGCACTTCTTCAAGTTCGACACATGAAAAGTGTTGTGCACGCGGCTCAACGCTTGCGGTAATTCGAGACGATAGGCTACAGTTCCAACCTTTTCCAGAATTTTGAAAGGTCCAATATAACGGGGGTTCAGCTTTCCTCACTTGCCAAAACGTACCACATCTTTCCAAGGCGATACTTTTAGCATCACTTTGTTTCCCACTTGAAATTCGAGAGGCTTACGTCGAACGTCGGCGTAACTCTTTTGACGATCACGGGCTGCTTGAATTCGGCTCTTGATTTTAACAATCTTCTCAGTCGTTTCACGGATGAGTTCAGGGCCAGTGAGTTGACTATCCCCAACCTCACTCCAATACACAGGCGAGAGACATTTACGACCATACAACGCTTCAAACTGTGCAGCCTTAATACTGGTATGATAACTATTGTTGTAAGAGAATTCTACTAGAGGCAAATTTCTATCCCATTGCTTTCCAAAGTCAAGCACACAAGCACGCAACATGTCCTCCAGCGTTTGAATAGTTCTCTCACTCTGTCCGTCAGTCTGCGGGTGATAAGCAGTACTCATGTCCAATTGCGTACCCAACGCTTTCTGAAGTGATTTCCAGAATTCCGAAGTAAATCTACCATCTCTATCAGAAATTATCGAGATCGGTATTCCATGTTTTGTGACTATTTCCCTCAGATAAAGTCTCGTAAGCTTATCCATCGAATCATCTTCCTTCATAGCCAAAAAGTGTGCAGATTTCGTAAGTCGATCCACAATTATCCAAATTGTGTCGTATCCGTTTGTCGTTTTAGGTAGCTTAGTTATGAAGTCCATGGTTATATTTTCCCATTTCCACATAGGAATTACAGGTTGAACCAACAATCCAGATGGTTTTTGGTGTTTTGTTTTCACTCTAGCGCAAGTCAGGCACTTCCCTACATACGTAGCGATTTCAGCTTTCATATTTTGCCACCAATATAGCTTCTTCATATCCTGATACATTTTGTCAGATCCTGGGTGAATCGAATACTTAGATTTATGCGACTCGTGCATAATCACGTCCCTTAGTCCTCCAAACCGTGGTAACCAACTTCTACCATTCAGACATAGCGTTCCATTATTGCTAGTCTCCAATTTCTTAGTAACCATTCCCCCTAATTTCTCAGCTTCAACATTTTCAGGCTTAAGGGCTTCGGTTTGTGCTTCACAAATTTGCACAGGTAAGTTTGGATTGATAACCATAGCTAACGATCTAACTCTACGTGTCACCAGTGTTCCTTTCTACTTAGCGCATCCGCCACTACATTGGCCTTCCCAGGGTGGTAACGGATTTCACAGTCATAATCACTGAGCAACTCGATCCATCGACGTTGTCTCATGTTCAGTTCCTTCTGATCAAGAATATATTGTAAACTCTTGTGATCGGTATAGACGACACACTTGGTTCCATACAGGTAGTGTCTCCACAATTTCAAGGCAAATACTACCGCTCCTAGCTCCAAGTCGTGCGTAGTATAGTTTTTCTCATGTGTTTTCAATTGTCGTGACGCGTAAGCGATAACTTTCTTCCTTTGCATCAACACAGCTCCCAATCCTTTTGCTGATGCATCACAGTAGACCACAAAGTCTTCCGATCCTTCTGGTAACGATAGAATAGGCGCACTACACAACATTTGTTTCAACTTTTGGAATGCTAATTCCTCCTTATCTCCCCATTCGTATTTCACCTTCTTTTGAGTCAACTTCGTCAATGGTTTCGCGATCTTCGAGAATCCCTCGATGAATCTTCGGTAGTATCCGGCGAGTCCTAAGAATTGGCGAATTTCAGTCGGTGTCGTAGGAGCAGTCCACTCCCTAATCGATTCGATCTTAGCAGGATCAACATGAATTCCCTTGATATCTATAACGTGTCCTAGAAATTGTACTCTTGGCAACCAAAAATCACACTTCGAGAACTTAGCGTACAATTCCTCCTTCTTAAGCAATTCCAATATTAACTTAAGATGTTCCTCATGTTCCTTCTCATTCCTTGAGTAAATCAGTATGTCATCGATGAACACAATGACAAACTTGTCCAAATACGGTTTACACACCCGGTTCATGAGGTCCATAAACACAGCAGGTGCGTTTGTCAAACCGAACGGCATCACTTGGAACTCATAGTGTCCATACCTAGTCCTAAAAGCAGTCTTTGCAACATCTTCCTCACGGACTCTCAATTGGTGATAACCAGACCTAAGGTCAATCTTCGAGTAAACGCTCGATCCTTGCAACTGATCAAACAGATCATCGATCCTAGGTAACGGGTAACGGTTCTTGATGGTAAGTTTGTTCAACTCACGATAGTCGATACACATGCGAAAACTTCCATCCTTCTTCTTTACAAATAAGACTGGAGCTCCCCAAGGTGAAGAACTCGGTCTTATGAATCCTTTATCAGTCAACTCTTGTAGTTGCGTCGCTAGTTCTTGCAATTCCGACGGTGCTAAACGATAAGGCGCCCGAGCAACAGGTGCAGCTCCCGGTATTAAATCGATCTGGAATTCAACTTGTCTAGCCGGTGGTAATCCAGGCAAATCTTCAGGAAAGACTTCCGGAAATTCCCGTACGATAGGTACATCTTCCAACCGTTTTTCTTCCGTCTGCTTTTCAGTAACACAGGCTAAAAATACGTGGCAACCTTCTGACAACAACTTCTGAGCCTTGACACGCGAGATAATGTTCAGTCGTGACTTCCCTTTCCCGTCACTTGTATCCCCTTGTATCTCCAAAACTTCATCACCAAATGGTAAACGAACGGTCTTCTCGTCACATACAATCGTAGCATGATATCTCGACAACCAATCCATTCCGACAATCACGTCAAAACTCCCTAACTCAACAAGCATAAGGTCTATTACGAAAGGATGACCTAGAAGATTTAAAGTGCATCCACGAAGTATAGTGTCGGCTTCTATCAACTTCCCATTAGCTAACTCAATGGTGTACTTAGTGTCTAAGGACGAAGGGGTCACATCAAGTAAAACACTAAAAGCAGTCGACACAAAACTCCTATCGGCTCCAGTATCAAATAAAATAGAAACATAACGACCATTGAGAAGAAACGTACCCGTCACGACGTCGGGGTTTTGCTGCGCTTCTCCTCCTCCTATCACATAGACCCTTCCACGAGCTTCCCCAGCTTTAGCAATTTTTCCTTGGTCCTTGTTCTTTTTCTTTGGGCACTCATTGTTGTAGTGTCCCTTCTGCTGACATTCAAAGCAAGTGACGTTGGCTTTCGTGTTGGGTGGTGACTTACAATCCCTAGCAATGTGTCCAGTTTTCTTGCAGTTGTGACATTGTACATTGCATTGTCCATTGTGGTGACGCTTGCATCGATTGCACAGAGGTAACGTCCCATTGTACACTCCCTTTTCCCCAGTACCACCAGTGTACGCTTTCATAGTGTCTTGCCTCTTATTCGAATAGTTCCCATGGTTGTTCCTTTGGTTATACCCCTACTTTCTCTTGTTGTCCGCGGCATACCCAACATTTGCTCGAACAACTTGGTCCATCAGACTGTGAGCCATCCTTATAGTATCACTAACTTTTGTCGGTCCAGACGATGTCACATTCCCTTGAATTCTACCCGGTAAACCCCAAATGTAGCGTTCAACCTTCTTCTCTTCATCCGGAACCATTCCAGGACATAGCAAACACAATTCTTGAAACCTCCTAGTGTATGTCCCAATGTCATTTTTCTTCACAGTCAAGTTCCACAATTCGACTTCCATTTTCTGAATCTCATTACGAGGACAGTACTCCTTAGTCAACAACTTCTTAAGTTCCTCCCAACTCATTCCATACGCCTCCTCGGCTCCAGCCGTCTGCACATGTGTGTTCCACCAGGTCAACGCTCCAGCAGCTAAATTACAAGTAGAATAAGTCACTTGGTTCTCAACAGCACATCCACTAACACGGAACACAGCTTCCATCTTTTCGACCCAACGAGCTAATCCGACAGCTCCTTCAGTACCATTAAATGTCAAAGGGTCACAGCTCCTAAAGTCCTTGTAAGTACACGGCTTAGGCGGTCGATTGTCAACATTGTTCGGTGGTGCTTCGTTCACGTTGTTGTTAGCTTGAACGTTTGCCAGTGCAGCAGTCACTCGTTGCGTAATCAGTGCTTCCAATTGAGCGTCAGTCATTCCGTTACGTGTGTTCACCATTGTTTCTTTGCGTTAAGACAACAATGCAAATAAGGTTCAAGCATGAATATACACGATATATATTTCATATGCAAAAATAGAATGCAGAATTTAACAGTACAACAAACATAAAATGAATAGTCATTGGTCAAGGTCATAAAGTTAAATTCCCATTCATAATCAAAATATCAAGTACATAGTCATAAAATAAGAGTACGATTAAATACCAAAGATCAAAACAAAACCAAAAATAACACCGAAAATGGTGATTGGAATAAAATCAGACTAAAGATGTAATCGAAATGATACGTGATAGTATGCGATGACATATCCTGCAACAACCAAAATGCGTATTAAGCAGTTGTAGGGTATGCATGAAATAATCATGTATAGAAATTAAAGTATGCAAATCAGCGAGATGCATATGTATATAATACATATTACGTATTACATAATATATATTACATATTACTTATAGTGTTATCCTACGTAATACATTACGTAGTACACATATATATATACAGAGTAACAAGTAGCCACATCGGTTATAGTCTAGGCCTAAGATGCAAACCTAGTTCTCTATAACCAAGGCTCTGATTACCAATTCTGTAACACCCCAAAATATGATATGCGGAAGCGGTGAAGCTCGGGGGCTGTTACATCATTGTATCATAGTTCAAGGTACAAGAGAACGACTCTAAATGAGACGTTTATAAAAATAACTTGTTGAATTTAAATTAAAAGCATCACAGTACAAAGGTCTCAGTTTCAAAAGATAGTGCAGCGGAATGTAAAAGTTTTAAACATCAACGAGATAATAGTTCAAAAGCATAAGTAAATAAATGTCCGAAGATAGCCATGAAATGCATGCGGACTCCAAGTACATCATACAGAAGGTACAACACATCATCAATTACCTGAGATAAATGCTAAATTGGGTCAACATAAAGTTGGTGAGAATATAGGTTTCAAGTAAAAATTCATAGTCATTCAATTTCATATTTCATTTCATGTACACATGCAACTATAGGAGATATAGTGCCAAGTGTAGGATAAATTGGGTGTTCACAATATTTATGATAGATAAGCTCGTGACATCGAAACTAGTGATCCAGTGCATACAATAGATTGCATACATAAATTGCCCCAATGAAGTACCTAGCCAAGATGACTCCGTTCATACAAATGGTACACACTCGTCCGGCGTCAGAATGCCCGAGTGGAGGTTGTCAACCCTCAATAGATCTATCCGTAACATAAGAGCTTACTCCAGCAGAGTAACTAACGATTCACGATAGTGGGGACTATGGCTAAAGCAACTTAAGCTATCTCATAAATAGTGTTCACAAAGCGTTCACAGAAAGCAAGTTTTACTTGCGTCCAGAAGCAAGTCATCAAAGCATTTATCACATCCCAAAACATTAAACATATAAAAACAGTTTAATAGGGATCTATAAACTCACCTTAAGCAACGATTCAAACCGCACAAGTAAGATCAAATAGTAGCGAGCAACTCTAGCAATAACCTAAACATAATACTATAGTTTAGGCGCTAGCAAATAAGTCACAATAGTTCATCACGTACGTTACTCATCAATCAAGTATATATTTTGTTGTTAAAATCGTGACTTGTAAATGTTATATCGTTATAAACATTATAGTATATATATACTTAAGCAAAAATTTTTATTTTTGACTCGACGAAATTTCGACAGCCTTTCGGCGTAAATTTTAATTTACCAAAATGTATCTTAACAAATTTTCCTACGTGAATTCTAACGAAAATTCGGCAGCCTTTCGGCGTCACATAAAAATTTGTCATTTTTAGTAAGTACTGAAATCTCGTCCTAAATCCCCTATTTTCAACAATTTCTCAATCGCCAACAATTCAACAATTTATTTTTCACAATCGTAACAATTTCAACTTCTACGTTCAAACTTTCAATAGTATAACAAGTATTCCCTTTTCGAGCTAACACGCTTTTACAAAACAAGTCCAACATCCATACATACTATTTAGTAACCA
Organism: Glebionis coronaria; assembly: GCA_025667525.1. Lineage (NCBI taxonomy): Eukaryota > Viridiplantae > Streptophyta > Magnoliopsida > Asterales > Asteraceae > Glebionis > Glebionis coronaria. The sequence continues at coordinate 166,642,271 of CM046874.1, forward strand.
TTTCGACACTTAAAACAACTCCGTTTAACTCGAAAATTTCGTTTCGACCACTTTAAAAATCTGGACAGCAACCACTTATAGTGTTGTTCTCCAAAAATAAAGTTTTCCGACAACGTAATTTAAACAACCACAACTTACTCATTTTAGCTCCGTTTTTAGCCCATAATATATCAAAACGAAAGTATTCACTTATACTTTCATAATATCGTAGTAAACTAGTGTCAAAACAATTTTTACGACTCTCTACGCCACTTACAAAAGTCGGATAGATTGTACGTATTCCGTAAAAACTCGTTTTCGACCGTTTTCAAGCGTAACCACTAGTAGTAACACTACTAGTTTCTTCTAATTTTTCATATACAACAACAATATCAAAGATTTTTCTTCAAGTTTACAAATCAAAAATGTATATACTTATATTTTTCACAAATCTTTCAATTATCCCATTTTCATGTATGGATCTAATAGATCCACACTTAATTCCCACAAATCTTAAAATATTTCATGACCAAAAATAGTTTTCATCATTTTATTTCATAAAAATACTTGATGAGTAACATGCATGCATAGATCTACAAAGATCATGCATGGAAAAATGAAAAGATGAAAAGGTTTAAGAAATGACCTTGTGTAACGATCCTACGTAACCACAACGACCCGATCTACAATAATACCCACTAATAATCAACAAGAACGTCTACCCTAATCTTCAACCCAAAAACTTCTCAAATCGTCAAACCAAGAAAATCCATTCTTCTATATGCTTATACAAGCTCTAGGGTGTATTTGTTTTGTGTTGAATCTTGGTAAAATGAAGCTTTTCAAAAATCAACAATGGTGGAAATGGATATGTGTTTGTGCCGTGTGTTTTAGAGAGAGAGAGAGGAGTTGTGTGTGTTTTTGGTTGAGTGAAGTGAAGTGTATAAGTGTGAAGTGATTTAGAGTTAAGGTGGTAATAAGTTAAAATGTGTAGGAGTAGTGTAAGTTAAGCTTAATTTGGCAAAGTGTGAAAATATGATGTATCTTGCATGTGGTGAAGGTTTGGCCGGTTATGGGGGTCCCACATGGGGTAAATTATTCAAAAATTTTACTATGGTAATTAGTTAAAAGGTTTAAGGTAAAAAGGTTAGTTAGTTTTAGGTAAATATCAAAAAGTATATAGTTAAGTTAAAAATTACGTAAAACTTAAAAATTTGACGAAATATATTAAATTTACGAGTTTTCGACGAAAACTGACATTTTACGATTGGTAAAGTATTTTATGCATGTTAACGACGGTTAAACGTAAAAACGACGTAAAATACGAAAACGCGATACGTTAATTAAATATTCACAGTAAATACGATTTATTACTATAAATAGCAAAAATACTAAAATACAGGCATATATAAACATATACAGAAATATTTAAATACGCTGCTCAAGAAAATACGATCACGCTGCTAAAAACTAAACAGTTAAGCACATAATTCACAGATAACGAATAATCTCATAGATTATCGTCAATTCATTGACCGTCTCAGCACTTTGGTCAGGTTCAAAGAAAATGTTCAGATTAATGACTGAGCTCAGAGTTAGGCCATTACTCGTCAGCAAACAGTTTTTCAGAAAACGCGGGATAACCTCCCGGTTTCAACACAGTTAAATCACATAGTTGACTAAATAAAAAGTCAAAGGGAAAAATAGTCATTTTACAAAGTAGGGAAAATTACCAGGTGTTACATCTACATTGAATCCCACGTCTAGTGCACACACGCTTTTAGGTTTACATTGTGAATAATTGAATTGATGATAAAAACCTAAGACCCTTGGTTCCTTTTATAGTATAAGGATTAGGGTTTACAAGAGATAATAACAAATAAACAAGTAAATCTTCTATTTAAATAAACTTATGCAGAATATATCTTGCATGTTTATCTAAATAGAAGCTTCCATAAGCTTCTTGTCTACGTTTCTATCAACTCTTAAATTGCATGTGACAATGCTTGGATTGCACACGACAAATCTTGAGCCAACAACACTTAGTTTGCTCTTGTCAACGCTTGGATTGCTCTTGACAACGCTTAGACAATATCTTCTTGTTTTCTTCGTTTTTGAGTTTCTGCCACATCAACTTTTTGACCCAACACCGCTGCCGGTTCTTTGACTTTACGAGAGACTATTGATTAACGATTTTCATTGGCTTTTGCGATCCGTTCACCCCGTGAACGTTATTTTTCGTATCATAAATCAAAAACATAAAAAAATTAAAAATATAAAAATATAAAAACTAAAAAAATAACAAAAACAATTCTTTTCCTAAAGAATTGACCAAAAAAATAAAAAATTCAAAAAGCAATCTTTTTCCTAAGAGATTGCAACCAAAAATATATATTATTGGATTTCCTCGGTTTTTATGTACATATAGTATTTTCTTTACAAAACCAATAAATACAAAAATATTTTCTCTATATTATTATATGTAGATACGTATACGTATACGAACAATCAATACACATATCTCCATAAGTATTTCTTTTGCAATACACCGTGTTAGGGAGCGTTCCGGTCCTTGACACGTGTATCGATCAAATTTAATTAAGCAATAATAGATAAATACTTCCAATAGGAAAGAATTCGAAGAATACAAACTACAAAGTGAATAGAAATGCGATGTGCTATAAAATGCCATCTAAGGGTTAATATGTACTTAAGTGCTTCGCGTCACCTAACCCCCCGTTCACTAGTGCGTATTCTAAGAAGGAAGGCTTGATTGGGGGTCTTGCACCCAAGTAGTACTTACATATATTATACTTTCTTGTGGATATTTCATATTGAATCTCGAAGAGGATAATCCCTTTCTCTTCAAAGTCGAACGAGAGCTTCTCTCTCACTCCTTGATTTGAGTTACATGCTCACTCGCGGGCGTGCACAAATACCATTTGGTGTACAACCCCTTCCTCCCAAAAGGAAGAAAAAGAGAAAGAGTAAAAACACCACCGTCCATCAAGCCGATCCCGAGAATCGTGCTTTCATCCACACACAACAAGAAGCCATGGCCGGCGTTCACACTCGACCTTTGATGGAGCACTTGCTATCCAATGTGCAAGGATATGCCGATGCTATTAAGATACCTGATATTCCCGCAAACACCTTTGAGCTTAAGACATCTATGATTAACTTGGTTTCAAACACACCATTTTTTGGGAAATCTAATGATAATCCACATGATCACCTTAAGAAATTTATTGCACTTTGCAACACCATTAAGTACAATGGAGTTCCCCATGATGCCATTAAGTTAATATTGGTACAATTTTCACTAGAGGGCAATGCTAAGCATTGGTTAGATATACAACCACCCGAGAGCATTACTACTTGGGATGATTTCACTAAGAAGTTTTTGAACAAGTTCTTTCCCCCATCTAAGACCACGACTTTGAGAAACTTAATTATAGGATTTCAACAAAAACCTAGTCAAACCTTTAGTGATGCTTGGGAGGAGTTCAAGGAGTTATTGAGAAAATGCCCAAATCATGGATTCAATGAGGTTCACCAAATCAATACTTTCTATGATGGATTAAGATCTCATCACCAAGATTCACTCAATTCTTCCGTGGGTGGAAATATTCTTTCTAAATCCATTCAAGAAGCTTGGGACATTATTGAGACCAAATCAATGGTGCAAACTAACACACAACTTTATGAAAGGGTTCATGTTGTGCAAGATAGTTCTCAAACACCTTGTGATAACCAATTCCTCAAGAGTCACCAAGAGTGTTGTCGCTAATAATATAATGATAAAAGAAATGAGATTGAAAAGATATGAATTTTAGAGAGAGAAAGTAGTGAGAGAAAGTAGAGAGAGAGATGATTAACTTGTGAAATTAGATTAAGAGAAAATTATGAGATCATCCACCCTCCTAACATGCTAGGAGGGTGCTTATATAGTACACCCACATACGGGCTCTCTAATGGACTATATTGTTTTGGGCCGGGCTTGAATAAATGCTTAGTACCTTGAAAGAGGCCTTTTAAGCTAAGCATCAAGCCCGTAATGTCACGACTATTTTTTAACTAACTATTACAACATTCTAATAAATATTACAATATAAACCTATGACCGAACATTCTTGTTTGACTCAATATTTTGAGGCTAACAATCTCCCCCAATGTGAGGTCATTCCTCTTCGACATTTGGAAATCAATGGAGATTTAAGAATTTCGTCATAAATGAGTCTTTGTGTAATAGTAGTGTTGTTCCTTCATCCTGTGATCTTTGAGCCTTTGTCGTTGTCTTTCGACTTTGTCTTTTATCTTGAGATCTTCAAATTATCCTTGACTTGTCTTTGCTATCTTGCGATCTTGTGTCCTTATCCACATGCTCATCTTCGCACCATCTTGAAAGTTAGCTAACAATCTCCTTTGAATAGAGATCATTCCTCTACATTAATTGTTAAGGAAGATTTTGATCGTCAGAGTTGCGGAAGTCTTTAGCTTTCTTGATTGTTGAATGTCTTTGGGCATGAGTATGTGGTTTTGAATCTTTGACTTTGTTGAGTACACTGTAACGCCACCTTCTCGAGATAAAACATAGACACAGACTGAATGGCTTTGACATTCGTCCTAAATCGGTAGCCTTTTACCTCCGGTCGGTGAAGACCGTTACACGATATTAAATATTGTACCTGTCATTATGTAGATTCAATTAAGAACCTCCTTGACAGGGTTTCGCGGCTGTACTAGCCGTTCTCTTTACTCGACCGTCTCAAAGCAAGACTGTGAAAGTAAAGAGTGAATCAATTGGATAAATATCCGCTTGATTAAAGTCGTCAATTCAGAATCCTGGAACAAGTTTGATTCATTAAGAATCTTACCATGGTTGCTTTCTAGTTGACACAAGTTTGATTCATAAGAATCTCGTAAGTTACCTACCATAGGATGTTTGATGTTGACGCTAGAAGGATTTCCATTCATCACTGTGAATATTAATAAATATCACTCTGAATGTTCTGGCAAGACCATAAAAATATTGCGTAGAAACCTAAAACGAGTTTTAATTGATTAAGAAACAAACCACTGTTGCTTTTCAGTTTTACATGTGTTCAATTCATAAAGAATCTTACACATGACCTACCGCAGTGCTGCTTGATGTTAACACTGGAAGGATTTCTACTAATCATTGTGAATACTAAGTAGTATTACTCTGAGTGTTCTAGCAATATCGCAAGGATATAGCGTAGGACTCTCTTGATTGTCATATGTGTGTCCTAACGAGATTTGATTGATCTCTTGACTCTAGACTCGATTTGTGCACTTTTTGTGGTCGGAGGATGGAGCAGATGCCACCTATTCAATATCAACTATCTCGGAGTGAGAAAGTCAATAGAAGTCGTGTTGATCTCCGTGACAATAAAACAATTCTTTTAAGAGAATCCTGGGTCAGCTGGGAGGGGTTGTACATTACATCACTGGGTCCATAATGCGTTGTCTTCATGATGTGTTGACCCGGTTTCGGCCGAAGTTGTATGGAGGGTTAATTTCTTTACACCCTTTATCCTTACATTTCTTTTTCATTCTTCAACCCCTTTAATGCTTACCAAGACATCATTACTAGCACCTTGTTGTGATTGTTCCAGTGCTAGCATCAGTACTTAGTCTGCATTCAGCTACGTTCACATTCTACTCCATCTTTCCTAAGGACTTCTAATAATCTATTGGATTATCCCTGGGAAGATCCCTCCGGTTCTGGTTGCATCATAGTACTTAAACCTAACCACCCTTTTGACACCAATAACGTCGTGAATTAAAGATGTTGTGGGTTTTTTTTATCGAAACCATGAGTGCTTGAGTCTTTAGATCACATTTTAATCATATTTTCTCCCCTATCTCTAATATATAAAATCTTTTGATATTAGAGATACCAAATTTGATTAAAATATATATTGTGTAGAAGAATCTTGAAAAAATTTCGGGAGAAAAATGTGTCAAACTTAGCATGAATTTGGAACGCTCCCCATCAAAAATTGATCCAATGGAATTGTCATTACGTGGAGATGATCCACATTAAACTTTTGAGGATAGGAGTTGTTGAACATACAATTTTTGAAGATTTTGAATATTATTGAGAAATTCTTGAAAAAATTATGTGCAACGCTTTTTGAAAGATCAATTCTTTTTAGCGAAAAGGTTTTTCTAAAGCATAAACTTGAGTTCATAGACTTTGAATGTCTTGACGAATCCACTCAAGTGTAAGAAGATTTAACTTCTTTTGCTAAGGGTAAGGGCACGAAAGCCTACACTCCCCCGTGAATTTAGATCCGGGTTGCAATCTGAAAGTGATTACAAGCCATTGTGTTGAGCTTAAAACGTTGAATGTTTTGTGACAAGCTCAACCCATGATAGATTGCTCTACCCGTTGTTGGAAATATTGTCCAAAAGAGACAATTTCCTTTATAAAAGATAGAAATGACATGTTTTGAAAAATATTTACAACGTTCATTCGAGCTTTATGTACACACCCATGTCGTTATTGAGCGACATTTCTAGGTACGTCCATATTATCGATACTGAAAGACATGTCGAGAAGAATATTTTTGGATTATCAAAGATTTTTTGATTTTGTATTTTGATTTTTCAATAATATTTATAAGTAGATGTTTGTTAAATGAATCAAGCAGGCTTCTTTACCAGAACCTCCAGTTCTGCTGGAGTCAAACATCTCATACCAATTTGCCTAACAAGATACGCAAACCTCTCTTTCGAAAGAGATTTTGTAAACAAGTCAGCTAATTGGTAATCAGTTCCAACAAAGTATAATTCAACAATACCCTTTTCAACTTGTTCCTTAATGAAGTGATATCTGACATCAATGTGCTTCGTGCGGGAATGTTGTACAAGATTGTAGGAGATGGCTATGGCAGACTTTGAGTCACAGTACATAGGTACTTTATCAAAGTGGAAGCCATAATCAGTGAGTTGTGTTCTCATCCATAGAACTTGAGCACAACATGCAGATAGAGACACGTACTCCGCTTCGACTGATGACAAAGATGTGCAATCCTGCTTCTTGGAAGACCATCCCACAAGCTTATCTTGACCTAGAAATTGTGCACCACCAGAAGTACTTTTTCGTGTATCAAGACACCCTGCATGATCAGAATCTGAATAGGCCGTTAGAAAGAAACCAGTTTCCCTTAGATACCAGAGTCCCATGTGAATGGTATTCTTAAGGTACTGAAAGATCCGTTTAACCTCCTTGAGGTGCTTTTCAGTGGGTTGTGCTTGATATCGTGCACAATAACACGTAGCATGTGATATATCTGGTCGGTTGTTGTTAAGTACATGAGGGAGCCGATCATGGAACGATATTTCGTTTGATCTATGGCATCTCCCTCCAAATCAGCATCTAGGGATGTGGTTGATAATGGTATCCCAACGGGGTCACATGAGGTCATACCATGCTTTTTGATTATCTCTTGACAATACTTAGCTTGGTTAATAAAGATACGACTTGGGGATTGGTGAACTTGAATTCCTAGAAAGAATTTTAGTTCGCTCATCATAGACATTTCAAATTTGTTGTGCATTACTTTTTCAAACCATTTTGAAAGTTTTGGGTTTGTAGACCCGAAAATAATTTCATCATCATAAATCTGCACAAGCAAAATGTCATCCCATATTTATAAGTGAACAAAGTTAGATCAATGGAAAATTTTAAGAAACCTTTGGAGACCAGAAATTTCGAGAGCTCGTCGTACCACACCCTTGGAGCTTGCTTGAGTCCATAAAGTGACTTGTGGAGACGATACACCTTGTCAAGATAATGAGGATTGACGAATCCTTCTGGCTGAGTGACATAGACTTCTTCCTTTAAAGGACCGTTAAGAAACGACGTCTTTACGTCCATTTGATAAACGATGAATCCCTTATGTGCAGCATAAGCAAGGAAAATCCTGACCGCTTCCATTCGAGCTACTGGTGCAAATGATTCTTCAAAATCAATACCTCTTTATGTCCATACCCTTTAGCTACTAGCCTAGGTTTATTCTTGATGATCGTGTTCTCTTCATCCATCTTGTTTTTCCAGATCCATCAAAGATTTAATGGTATAACATCGTATGGTTTGTCAACAAGTTCCCAGACTTTAAGTCTTTCAAATTGTTGAAGTTCATTCGTCATCGATTCAATCCAAACGTGATCAGCCATGGCTTCTTTGATGTTTTTCGGTTCAACTGAACTCACGGCGAGTGCGAACATACAAACATCGCCACTGGTGTTAAGCTGTCGTCTTGTACGAACGGGTTGTGAAAGGTTTCAAATTACTTGAACCAAAGGATGATCTCGGGTCCAATGATGTGTTGAAGGATGTCGTTGGTAGAACGTGTGCATATTTGACGGATCAACATGGCGAGTAGAAGACTCTCCAGTTTCGTGTACCGATGTACCGAATGGGTTGATAAATTCGTCTTCGTCAGATAATGCATTGTCTGCTTGATTTGTGTTCTCTGGAGCAATGACAGTAGTTGTGGATGTTGTAGGAGCGTTTGTTGATGTGATATTCTGAGGAGGTAAATCTGCAGCAACCCGTGTTTAAGTAGATGAAGTTGTATCCTTTTGTTGACGATGATCGGTATCATCATTCTTATCATGAGTGACAACGGAAGACTTCGATACAACTTGTTTCTCCCCCGTGAAATATTCATCATACATTGGTCCATATAACATTTCCAACTCTTCAATTGTCGTACTGACTGTCATATCCGCTCTTGGAACATTTCCTTGAACCAACTTTGAACTGGACGGTTCATTGTTGTGGTCTTGAGTTTCGAGTTCTGTGCGGTTGTGAACGGAAGTCGTTTATCGTTGTGGTTCGGGACTTAAACTTTTTTGTTCAAGTGCCATTTCTTGTAATTCATCAAATTTGATATGAATAGTCTCGACTATCAATTTTGTTCTCTTGTTGTATACTCTATATCCCTTAGACTGAGTTGCATATCCCACAAGAATACATGCATCACCTTTCTCTTTCATCTTATCCAAATTTTCACCATCTCGTATTATGTAACAAGTACATCCAAAAACGTGAAGGTGTTTGAGTGAAGGTTTTTGATCATGAATCATGTGATATGGTGTCTTTTCGTATCTTGGGATATGTAAGGAGCGGTTTTGTGTGTAGCATGCGGTTGACACGGCTTTGGCCCAATAGTATAGTGGAAGTTTTGAAGCGGATAATTATATTCGAGCAGCCTCAACTAAAGTACGGTTTCGTCGTTCAACAACACCGTTTTGTTCGGGTGTTCGAGCAATAGACGTTTCATGTTCAATTCCTTCGGCTTCAAAATAGTTTCTCAGATTTGAATTCAAAAATTTTGTACCTCGGTCAGTACGAACCACTTTAACTTGAGCTTGAAGACCACGTTGTATCAGTTTAAGGAAGCTGATGAGAACTTCGGCTGTTTCATCCTTGGACCTCAAGAAGTGAGTCCATGTGTACCTTGAGTAATCATCGACAATTACCATAATATATTTCTTTCCATTGATACTATGAACATGCATGGGACCACACAGATCCATATGGAGAAGATCTAACCGTCCTTTAGAGCTTGATGTGGTCTTTGTTTTGAAGCTACTTCGTTTAGCTTTACAAAGCTCACAAGAAGAACAAAGATGATCTTTGATGAATTTAAAACTTGGAAGGCCTCTCACAATATCTTTCTTGGAAAGCAAGTTGATGCTATCAAAGTTGAGTTCAGATAGACGTTGATGCCATAACCATGCCTGAGTCGTTGAAGATTTAGCCATGAAGAAAATTGGAGTTCATGAAGTTGTATCTTGAAGTGAAATAGTGTAGAGATCAGTACCCCGTGTACCGGTAAGTAAATCATTCCCATCATAATCACGAACAAAACATGTCTTCTTCCTGAAAGCAACCTCCAAATCCACATCACAGAGATAACCAACCGGGAAAAGATTGTGATTGAGCACTTCGACGTAGTATACCCTTTTTATCGTTATATTTCCTTGAACCAAATATCCATATCCTAGGATCGGTGCAAATTGATCATCTCCGAATCGGACCATACCCAGGAACTTCTCCACGAAGTTAATTAGAAGCTTGAGATTCCCCGTCATGTGCTTCGTGCATCCGGAGTCCAGTATGAAGAGAATTATTTGTATCACCTACAGAAGAGTTAGAACACGATGGAGCATTTGCTAAATTGGATACCACAATAGTTGTGATTGTAGAATCATTAGTGTCCTTAGCAATATTTAAAGGCATACTAACACTCGTTGTCACATTTTCAGTCCTAACTTTAGGCATCCATTTATATCCTGGAGGACATTGATTAGCAAACCACCATTTCCAAGACTTGCTAGCAGACACATATAATTCCTTAATTCTGCTTCTAGGGTTCTTAGTGGTGGAGTCAGATGCATTACTTTTCTTAGTGGGGGTTGCACCAGAATGGTTCACTTTGTGTTTGGGTTTACTAGCACTAATAGGCATCGTAACTTGCTTCTTAGTTCTAGTTTCTATGCCTTTGACATTATTCATAGCACACATAGAATGATTAGCATTAGCACACTTTCCACATTTTACACAAACAAATTTCACATTCATAGCATTCAAATCATTCAAATCATTCAAATCGTCATTACATGCGATTACAGACTTTTTATTCTTAAAAACATTCAAATTCCTAGGGTGTTCTTCTACTTCCTTCATCTTCCGTTGACTCTTGTGTTTCCAGACCTTATCATTCACTTGAGTGCTCTTAAACTGAGGTCGGTTAACACTAGCAGTGGAGACTACTCCTATAGTAGAAGACACACGAATATTAGTGTTTCTAGAAGTCTGAGGTGAGTGACTAACTTTGTTTGTGGGTTTAGTGGTCATTCTATACATCCCTGGTTTAATCACATTATTGTGCTTAATGCTTGGTGCTATAGCATTCTTTATGGGTTGAGTATGTGGTAACCTTTCCTTTCCATCCATCTTGGGGGCAAACACATGTTTTGCAAACGAAGAATTTGAGAAAGCAGATGGTTTTCCCAAGATAGAGGATCTATTCACTCTAGAGGCATTGGGTTGTCTAACAACAGGTTGCTTAACGCTAGATTCCACAACTTTCCCACCCATCTTAGCAACGAGTTTCTTGAACTCTGCTATTGCTACGTCTTTTTCTTGTAACTGAGCTTTCAAATCTAAAATATCAAGACTTTTTTCGTTTAATAATCGACATGACTCAGATAATTTTACTTCTAAAGATGTATCATTTGAAAAGCTGCCAACTTTCTTTTGCGAAGCAAGTTAAGGTGAGTGACAATGTTTTTGAAGATAATCATATATATGTTGAAGTAACGAAAACTCTTTTTGGTCAACTTTATTCGAAAGCTCAATTTCAAGACGTTCACATTCTTTAACTTGATCAAGATATTTGCATGCAACATCAGAATATTCATCAATATCAGTACAGGATGTAACATAAGCACACATAATATCTTTTGAGAGACATTCAGGTTGATGGTCGTTCACTTTTTGTTCAAGAGATTCCACATATTTCAAATCATCGAACATTTCTTGTTTAATTAATGTTTCAAATTCCAAAATATGTTTTTGCGTTCTTTCCGCTAGCGGAATCAAAATACTTTTCACAAACACAGTTATATCGTGAGGAATTTCTTTGTCTTCTTTCGAAAATTCACGTTTTTCCAGTCATCATCAACAACCTTTTTGAAATTTTCAATGTTACTCTTGAGAATACTAAGTGCTTGCTTACTCTTGCTTATAGAAGCTTTAAATGGCAAGTATTTAATAAAACTTGAAACATTAGTTTTCTTAGTGGCAAAAGCTTGTCTCCATTTAACTTTTATTTGTTCACATTCGAAAATATTTGCTCACGAGTTTTCTGTGTTTGCGGTTTGAAAATACCATAAAGACTGTTTTCATAAGCATAATTATATGGTTTAACAAATTCTTTATTAACTTTTGGTCTACTCTCTTCTTCCACATCGTTTGTCTCTTCACTATCGGGCCTAACAACAAGACAATCAAGATCGGTCCATTGGGACTCATCAAGATATAAGTGTTGATTCTCAGATTGAGCATGCTCAAGGTACTTAGTATTTGCAAAACCAGGTCTATTCTTGAAAAACGAACGAGGTGCCAACATTCTCATGGTTTGAATTGATTGATTAGTTTTGTAAACAGTTTTCTTGTAAAAATCAAGTTGAGTTTCAATTTCCACCATTTTGTCGATGTCATTCGCTTGTTAAGTTTTGAAATCCTTTTCCATCTTTTCAACCACTGCTTTCTTTTCATTAATAAGTTTAGTTTTGTCCTCTTGAAGAAAACCATTTACTTGAGTTAGCTCATTGACTTTAGTGGTAGCAAGATACATTTTGTGACGTTCAATACTCAAAGAGGTGTTATAATTACGTTTTTCTTGTTCAATAAGCTTAAGAGTTTCGTTATATTTCTCTTGAAAATCGTCCTTTTTAACATTAATTAAATACCCTTTGTACCCCTCAACCTCATTGGTCTTTTGAAGAAGCTGAGCTCTATAACTATCAATGGTCTCACTAGATTTAATTAGAATAGCTTTGCATTCTTCAAAATTTTGAGTGAGCATAGCGTTTGCCTTCTTTAATTGCTTTTGACTCTTTCTAGTTTCTTTGACATCTTTTTGTAAAGAAACAATTAAGTTAGCAAGCGCAATACGCTCCTCGTCATCATCATACTCATTGCATGTTGACAATCCTCAGACTCATTATTGCACATGTTTGATGAATCGGGTATGGTATTGCTATCAACCATTTCCATCATACATGTGTCATTAATGGCTTCGGGTAGCTCAGAATGCTCATGAATATTACCAAACACATTATATTCCTCTTCAGTGTGTACCTTATCGATTGGCTCAGTGTTAAAGATAGGACCATTATCATCTTCAGTGACGTTGAGAACTTCTTCAACATTTGCCATGTACGAGTAATGTGCTTCAAGTTCTTGATCAGAGGCTTCATCATCAGTATCATCAAGCATTTCTACTTCCTCAGCCGACAGTTTAACCCCAGCTTCCATCTTCTTGCATAGCAGCATCTTTTCCTTATGATAGCCAGAGTCCCTAACCCGTTTCGGCTTCCTACATTCCTTTGCCATATGCCCAAAGCCTTTACAATTAAAGCATTGAATCCCACTTTGCTGAACTACTTGACTACCAACAGTTTCCCTATTCCCAGCAGTAGTAGCAATCCTCTAAGCATCATACTTAACAGTTTGTCGATCATACCGTGCAGAACCCTCAACATGTGTTGGATTACATCGATCATACCTAAGAGGACTTTCATCACGTTGACATGTGTCATACCTTCAAGGACTCTCAACATATTAGTTCCTTGTATTTGATGATGTTCGAAGATTGTTGTTGGTGGGTTTGAAGATTTTCTTGTAGGTCATCATAATGAAAGCAATTTGTTGCTTCATCTCCCTATCCTTCTAAGCTAGTTCTTCATCATTGTCCTCTTCAGATGATGGCTCAGGTGATGGTGATGGTGCTCTTGGTTCTTTGTCACGTGATCGTATGGGAGCAGACAACTTAGATGAAGTGGAGTATCTTGGTGAAGAGGATGTAGTGGAGTACCTTGGTGAGGATGATGTAGTGGAGTATGACTTTGGAGCACGAGATCGATGATCTTGAGTGTGTTGAGTGGTAGACACCAAAGCAAGTAGATTACAAGTCTTTGCTATCCTTTCAGCTCGGAGTTCATTTGCCTCATTCTGAAATTGTTTCAAAATGTCGAAGAGCGTGTGATAGTTGACCTCGTCTAACTTACTCTGTTGTTTCACCAAAGTTATGAATCGTGTCCACTCTGGTTGAAGTTGTTGTAGAAATTGCACATTGACTTGCATGGTGGAGACTTGCAAATTGTTTCTTGTCATGTCATTCATCATCTTGTAGAACCTTGAGTAATATGAATCAATTGATTCCCCATCCAAGGAAGTAAACTTACCAAAGTTCCAAAACAAGTTAGTTTTGACATCTTGCTTGTTAAGTGATTCACCTTGTTGCAAGTGTTCAATGGCAAACCACATCTCTTTAGCATTAGAGCAATCATCAACCGTTGAGTAAATATCATCCCCAATCCCACTTAAAATCAAATAGATTGCTTCTTTTTCTGCATCAATCCAAGCACGTTTCTCTTTCGAAGTGTTCTCATATGTTTCCTCAATTGTTTGCTCATCGGAAACAGTCGTCGAGTCGGTTGCTGGAATTTCAGGAATGGTGATTGTAGTGGGAGTATAAGGTCCTTCTTTGATGCAATGTCGAAGAACATCACCATTGGGTTTGGTGTCAAGATATCGAAGGAATCGTGATTGCCATTGTGCATATCTACCAGTGACAAGCATTGGTGGTCTCTCTTTGTTACCCGCCACCATGATGTTGTTATTAGTAACACGATATTCAGTAGTAGAATCCATCTCAAGAATGAAGTGAAGTGAATAGGATCTTAAGTAGATGTTGATGTGAGTAGATTGTGGTTGTAACTTCAAGAAATGTTGTAACGTTTTTTGAAAATTTTATACCAAGCACCCTTATCCGGAATAATACTTTATCCGGAATCAGTTATTATGGTTATCCGAAATATGTGTTTTGCCAAGTATCCGGAATGTGACTTTTGGTAACTATCCAAAATACGTGAAATTGACCTTATCCGGAATTTACGATGCTTAGCTTATCCGGAATACAAAATTACAAAGAAATCCAGAATCCTGTTGGAGTTGCTTATCCAGAATCCTGTTGGAGTTGCTTATCCGGAATCCGTGTTGATTGTTATCCGGAATCTAAGTTTTGAGGCTTATCTGGAATGCTGTTGAATGGCCCTATCCGGAATGTATACAATCTTATCCGGAATCCTAGTTAGCTTATCCGGAATCCAAGATTTTGAAGGTAATCCGGAATTCGTTCTACTCTTATCCGGAATCTATATTCCCACTACTTATCCGGAATATCACAAAAAAACTCCTTATCCAGAATCTATATAAGGAGCCTTATCCGGAATAATTTTCTACTTCTTATCCAGAATCCGTGTAAGTTTTTATCTGGAATGTGTCTTACCTCTTATCCGTTGAAGCCTACTTTAAAAGATGAAGATTGGAGGTGATTATAACATATGTTGAAGCCTACTTGAAAAGATGAAGATTGGAGGTGATTATAACATGTGAAAAGGAGTTTTCATGGAGGTCTTTGGGCTGATTTTCAAGAAGGAGTTTAGGGTTGATTTCATGGAGGTGTTCATCCATTTAAAGGACTCAAGAAGTTGCCTTGCTAAAGTTGAAGATTTAGTAACAAGGAACCAAGCCTTGTTCATCAAAATCACATCTTTTCATCATCTTGGTGGTATAGAGATTATTTCTCCCTATCATCTTGTTAATTTGAATATGTAATCTTGTATTTTATTCATTTATGTATATGGATATGATGATGAATGATTATCAAAATATTATGTGGGGATTTAGTGTTGATAAATTTGGTTAAAATGATTAAAAGCTACATGAAAGGATGTTAAATTCTTGCTTAAATAAGTAGGATGTATAAAACAGTAAATAACCTTATGTTAAAATGATAAAATGGCATAGATGAATTAATATACAGTAAGTTATAAGACTTTTACACATGTGAGATTTGGACATACAATGGAATCTTTATAATGAGTGAGATATGATCAAAACAAAATTGAAGTGCGAATCTGAGTAGTCTGTTTTGGACGGACTGTTAGGGATATTTAAAGATGGATTGAGCAGTAGCTAAAACTAAGTTAATTGTATCACATAATATGTAGTTTATGTCACCCAAAAATGAGCTTCTATCTCCTTGTATAACTCAAGATATGATAAAAATGGTGAAAATGAAACTAAAAATCAGATTTTGTGAAATTAAAGTTTAATAGTATTATAATAGCACTCAAATAAATATAGTATAAAATGTAAATTAAAACCCACTAACTTATATATTACATTTATATAAATATGTACAATAATAAATAAAAGGGACATTTTATAATGGTAGTTTGATAAGTTTTATAAGTTATAAAACTATAAACATGCTTTTTACGTCTTTTCGGCTAAAAACGATAAATTAACGTTTTTGTCAATTAAAACTTAGATGGTCGGACCCGTCTAATGTAAACTTTTTATAACTCATATACTGATGTATAAGAACATATTACAAGTAAAAACCGATAAAACCCGAGCTTTATAACATATGGACATTAACGGGCCAAATTAGCCTTATTGGACTATTAACCCGACAAGTTTGGCTAAACACTAATGGACTTACTCATTTGGGCTTAGCCTACTTGGGCCCAAAATGTGAGTATAGGACTGATAATAAAAGTATAAATGGACTAAAATAAAGAGTTAAACTCTTAATGGGCTTATAATGGGCTTATTGGGCCTTGACAAGTAAAGAAGTTAGACTAGTGAAACTAGTATAAAAATTTACCAACACTTGACACTATAATGAGTAAATAGAGATGTACAACCCCACATGATCATCACCATATTTATAAAATCATCATATATATACATAGCCATTATTTTTATAGAAGTCATTGGACAAGAGTCTAAGACGAGTATTATTTGTCTAGGTTTCCGTGATTGAAGCACGTACCGTACATCCAAATCGCCGATAACCCGACTTTCCTAATCAACGTGAGTTCATAGCCTCACACTCTTTTAGATGTTTTATGAAATGTTTTATAAACCCCGCGAGGAAGATAACATGTTAGTTTTAATAAAATAGGACACCAGTTGTCCCGATTGTTTGTTTATTGATAATATGACCCGATGAATGATTATATGACCCGATAAATGAAATGAAATGGATTATTAAAGTTAAGTTATGTCACCAAAAGTCCCATTAGCAAGAATTGTGAACTACCGGGATTTGGTAGACTCTTATGCATATAATAGTACTATTTGGGGAAGATCACCCCAGTTCGCGCCTTGACGGTTGATCCCCGTCGTGCCACATTGATTGGTAAGCGAATTTATGTATGAGAATATTTTCATAGCGTGATTTTTGTGACGACACGCTAACTTAGATGGGCAACTGAGTTTCGGGTTAGCTACCCGTTGTTTGGTATAGTAAGGTAGCAATGTCATGCGGCTTATAATAATCCAATAACGAAAATACTGATATACCCATTGAATTATGATATATTGCCTGACTAGCAATACGGGGTCTTATTATTGATATTATGTTCGTGTTTTGGTTTTACATACCCATTTTCTTATAACGGTTTTTATTAAACTCTATACAACGTTATAAAACGTATTGTATGATGTTTTTACGAAAATGGTTCGTATAATGGATTTGAAGTCTGAATCCTATATTATTATTTACGACTAAGAGTTGTATAAAATGTCTTTGGCCTATTTTATGGCCTACTACAAAGATTTGTACAAAATGATTTTCGGTAATAAATATATACCGATGACATATTAATGGTTTTTATTAAACTCTATGAATTCACTCGGCGTTTTCGCTGACCTTTTCTTTTAACATGTTTTATCTCAGGTACTTGAAGATAATTCTCGGGAAGAAGACAGGAATTCATGGCCCGCACTTAAATAACAATTTCCATTCAAATGTTTTGTAAAATTTTATGAAATACTATGACTTGGGACCTATGTAAATTTGATATTTATGAATGGAAATGCTTTATTATTAAACGACGCGATTTTTATGCCTTGTCTATAATTTGAGTAATGTGCTATCCCGTAACACCAACGACTCTTCCCCTGAAGTAAAGTATGAATATTTTGGGATGTTATAGTTTGGTACCAGAGCTCTCGTTATAGAGAACGAAAGATTTTTAAAACCAAGGTTTGAATAAAACATTTCAAAATCTTTTAACTATAAACATTTTTTTCAAAATGTCTAAAAATCTTTTGACTATAACGGTGCCGAAGAATTCCCGAGTTACCAACAAGGCCAGACTGAGAAGTGTTATTTTAATATATATATATATATATATATATATATATATATATATATATATATATATATATATATATATATATATATATATATATATATATATATATATATATATATATATATATATATATATATATATATATATATATATATATAACTTGGATTTTATATATATATATATATATATATATATATATATATATATATATATATATATATATATATATATATATATATATATATATATATATATAGAGAGAGAGAGAGAGAGAGAGAATTTAGATAAAATGGTTTAGGTGTTTAAAGTTGTTAAAATGAGAAGTAATAGAAAATGGGCAAATATCAGATTTGTTGATTAGTTTTGGTTCATTTATGATTTTTTAGTTTGTGTACGAGTGTTTTGGAAGTTTTAGTTTGTGTACGAGTAGCTAGTTCACAATTTTTAATATTAATAGTTTTTCGTGTATCGGTTGTGTATCATAGTTTATCAATTATTTTATTATATCGAATGCAACATGTGATAATGTATCACTGAATTTACGAATAAATGATTATTTATGCTAATAATATTTTTTGAAGTAAAACTATATATCATATGTATCAGCTATAAATTTGTACGTATCAAATTTTTAAGTGTTTTTATACCAATTTTTATGTATAAGATTTATTATTTTATGTTTAATATTAAATAAATCACATGTTAATTGATAAAATCAATGGTTAAGATGACTTTTCATTTTAACAACTTTAAGCTACAACACTACAATAACCTAACTCTCTCTCTCTCTCTCTCTCTATCTATATATATATATATATATATATATATATATATATATATATATATATATATATATATATATATATATATATATATATATATATATATATATATATATATATATATATATATATATATATATATATATATATATATATATATATATATATATATATATATATATGTTGTAATTTGATTACATGATTGTTGATGATTATTTTTAATATTTATACGAGGTATTTATACGACGTAGATTGTCACAAGAAACCCTAACTCCCCTAGCAAATAATCGAACAAAATGGTTGATATTTGTAGAAATGTTAATAGTAGTTGATTAAGATCTTGAAGAAGAATTGGCGAGATTAAATCTGATATCGATGACATGACGATCTTTCCTTATAGAGTGGAGTTTGACAAAACGTTACCACCTGGAAAGGTGTCATCTGATTCGTTGTCACCCAATTCTTAAAATGAAATCGAAAGGGTGAATGTTGCACTTGAGGCTGTCATTGGAACCATTACCCAAAAGCCTCATGCCACTAGTACCTTTCCGAGAAGTCTAATTGGATGTGTGAGTCATTTCATACTAGTGACTCATTTGATAACTATTGTTGTAAAAGCTATAGGATTGGAAATTAAGTGTTGTTCATGTAGAGCTTTTATTGCCCTTTCAAGGTCTAAGAATAAGGTTGAAAGTATTGGAGAATGAGGTAGGATATCGCATTGAGTATGATTTGGTTGAAACTTGAATGAAGTAAAAATTTAACTCGTATGGAATATTAGATTGTTAAGAGGAATTCGTTAAGTCCTGTGATTGAATTGTAAGATTTTAAATGATTGTTGGTTTGTGTTAAGGGTTGTTCCTAGTACATTGTCTACTAACGAGGATGCCCAGTGTCCAATAAATAAATTGAAGAAATCTTCTTCTGAATTGGGACCAATGGATCTTTCAGGACATGTGGAACACCTAATGACTCTTGTAGATTAGTATTCATTTTGGTGTCTTTTAAAAATTCCTAACTTAACTGAGATATCAGTTGGTAGGTGAAAGTCCCTAATCAATGCTAGAAACCCTAATCTTAGCTTAATCAACACAAGGTATTAATTTTCAAACGTAATCTTATTATTGTATAATAAAGAATTAAAAGTGTTATGGATAACACCGTTTGATGACAATGTGTTGTGCACACTTTGAACAACTATAAACCCTAACTTATGAATACAGTCGTAGCTGTTTGATTCACTAAGTTCTATGCAATAATGTTATGAATATCTCAAAGTGTTTAAACATTAATGCATGGATACACATCCTATTTATTGTGTTACGAGATTGACCTAAATAGTACTTGATGGTGACTACACAAGCTTTTACAAGTTCCCACATCAGTCACATGATGTCCTTCTATTCTTGGTAGTCTTCCATTATGCTTTAAGGAAACAGTTGTCAAAACAGTTTCCTTTTTTTTCATAGTCTCGAACACACAAATGGCATGTCCAAAGTGTGCTGAGTGTTAACTGGGTATTGCCACCCCTGTTAACCCTCAACTCCTCAGAGTCCCTGATACATCTTGGCTGTTATCCATCTCAGCCAATGAGTATGTCTTCAAGTAATCTTTGACTTCCTTGACAATGTCTCTGACATGGACTCCTCTGAGGTTGCTCACAGAGACTTGGATCTCTGTGAGTCTTGCGAAACTTGCCTGCCTCCTAGGCACATGCAAGGGACTATCTAATAGCCTAATTATGTTTAAATCTATGATCAAGGAATCTAGCAAGTTTAGATTCCCAACAATCTCCCCCTATTTAAACATAAATAATGCTAGATCTAACTAAGTTAAGGTAAGTGAGTTAACAGCTTCTTCTTACTCATAGCAGATCTAAACAAACATACCTCATGATTTTATTAATACTTAAAGAAAATGACAAGTGCATTACATAAGTAAAATAAAAGGAGAAGGTAAAATTGGGCTGTGAACATCTTCAATAGTCATCATTTTTAATCCTTTCTTCAGCTTCATCCAAGTCCAATCTGTTATCTAATTCTTCCTGCAAAGTCTTTGCGAACTTCTTGGAATACTCTAAGTTGATCTTGAGTGACTTCTTGTGACAAAGTAGCTGAATTGTTGAAGCTAAGCACAGCTCATCTTCTCTTTGAAATGCATACTGGCAAGCCCTGTTCATGAATGCCATTCCTCTTTCAGGCTCTGTATAAGTCTGACCATCAACAGGACCAACTATACCATTGGGTAGGATCAAATCCCTGTGCATGCCATCCACTTGAACATCATCAGTAACAAAAGTTTCTTTAATAAGTTGAGAGATTCTTCTTCTTTTGTTTCTAGTCTTTGGGGGTTCTTGTTCAAAAAGCTGTGGAGGAGGATCAATCTTGAGTTTGGCAGATGTTTCTTTGATCCAGGTAAACTTGGCCTTAATAGTCTTAAGCAGAAGAAAATTGGCATGTCCAGTTCTTTTGGCAGCTAAGGCTTCAAGTTCGAACCATTCAGATAATCCAAGTGTTTTTAGCCTGAAGTTGTCAAACACATTCATATTTCCCTGTTGGTTATCCCTCCATAAGATCATCTGTGGGTTGTTTGTGGATTTATGAATGGTGTATTTGAACTTGGTTATCTTGCCAGGGGCATATCTGTTGTTAACGCAGGCATCATAGTCAGCTTTGACTTTCCTTAGTGCCTCGGCGCGTTTTGCTTCCATTTCCCTCAACCTTTGTTTTTTCTTTTCTCTTTCAGGTGGAGTCATCTTCCTTAAAGTAGCTTCATTCAATTCTTTGGCTGTCTTGAGTTCACTTAATCTCTTGAATTCCTCAGCCTATTTCTCTATTTCTTCAGGGGTTAAAGGAATCTCATTGGAAGGTGTAAAGGTTGAGAATTGGGAAAGGTTTGTGGGGGATCCTCCTGTCTCTAGCATCGCAGCTATCTTCTTGAGTTTGGTGTCTGTGTCAACCAAAACTATCTCCTTTCCTTTCTTCGAGACAGAGGACTCCACACTTATGTTTTTCAAAACATCAGCTCTTCTGATAAATGTTGTCTGAGCCTGAGCTTGAATTGCTTTGGGTAGGGAGCTAACAGTGAACTTTAGCTTCTTGGCAGTTGGTTCATCATCATCCCCAGGCTCGCTGGTGTTAACCAAAGCCAGGGACTTTGATGAGTCAGCTCCATCTTGATTCTGTTGCTCCCCCTGAGTGTTATCCTCATCATCAGGTATTATAACAGGTGTGATGACTTGGAGAGGAACAGGGGTAATGGTGGTGTTAGATGATGATGAGCCTTGTTTAGCAGATGCAAGGTTGAGTGTTGGTTCTTTCTCCCCCTCACGTTCATCTTGGCTACGCAGACGTTTGGATGAACGTGTCTGAAAATGCCTTGCAATCTGTTCAACAGAGGCAGCCATAGCACGTTGCCTTTTCCTTGAAGACCTGGCAATCTTTAGCAGAAGGTTTCCATTTGCATTAGTGTTGGCCTGAACTCGACTGACAATGAAGTTTGCATGACGGTATTGCCTGTTGCGAACAGCTTCAAATTGTCTGTGCATAGTTAGCTCATGCTCATGAAGTAAGGCAGGGACCTCTGAATCAATGACATCCTTCATTCTTGTGGAAAGATGACTAAGTCCCTGTGCTACACCTTTCCTTGTACCATCCTTGATTGGTTCAGTAACCGCCTCAGCCACAGCCTTTTGTATGATTCCAGGGAATGTAACAATGAAGTTGTGCATTTCAAACTTGATCACATCCAGCTTCCTTGATAATCGTTCAATGTCTGATTGATGATGAACAGGCTGAAGATTATGTATGTTGAGGCTTTGTTGAGCATAATCACCCCCCCTTGGAAAAAGATCAAAGTTGGTTTGGGCAGGATGATCAAACATCAGAAATTCAGCTGTTGGATCATAGGCTGGGCGTTGGAAGACTATTGTTGTTGAGGTAGCAGAGTTTGGAGTAACAACAGCGTCCTTGGGAGGAGGAGTCTTATTTTCAGCTGGTGTGGACACAGCTATTTCGTTGGGAGGCGAGACAGATAGCTGATCTTCCTCATCGTCTTCATCCTCCTCCTCAAACATCCCTTCAGGGATTTCATCTTCAGGCATTGACTCTAGATCAGAGACATCATCCTCTAATGATAGCATTTATTCATTAGTATTAAGTAGAGGTTCATCATTATGAGGTTGATCTTGAGTCATTGTATCAGCCTCCTTCTCTTGTTTTACCTGAGATTTAGTGACTGTCTGTACAACTTCAGCCTGCAAATTGTTTTAATTAGTAACAGGGAAAAAGATAAGGGAAATGGTGGCCATTTCGCTGTCCCAGAGAGGCTGAGGGTGATTACTCAGCCACTCCAAAGGATAAATCCTTAGGATTCTTTTAAGTGTGAAAAAAATATGGTTAATGATCGCCATTTGCTGCCCCTAGGAAAGCTGAGTGTAATTATTCAGCCCCCCCAAAAGGTTAAAACCTTTGCGACTCTTTTGATTGTGAAACATATGTTGTTTATTGATCGCCATTCGCTGCCCCTAGGAAAGCTGAGGGTCATCATTCAGCCCCCCAAAAGGTTAAGAAACCTTTGGGACTCTTTTAAGAGTGAAACATATGTGTTTAAAGGTCACCTGTTACGCTGCCCCTAGGAAAGCTGAGGGTGATGATTCAGCTCCCCCTGAAAAGGATAAATCCTTTGGGACTCTTTTAAGGAGGGAACCAAGAGGTTGTGTGAAGTACAGCTGATCAAGGTTGAGACATAAGTGTATTCAGGTTGTTGTTAGCCTGAATACTGTCTAGAGGGTGCAGGGTCATCGGGGTGCTTTATAAACACAAATGAATCATTCCCTGGTGCAAAGACATGGTGTACAGAAGTCTTAAGGAGTTCTAAGTGCATTGACAGACTTCTATGGGTCGAGGATTACCCTAACTTCACCACTCTCTCCTACAGACAATTGAGAGTGGCTGCTTGTGAACCTCTAAAAATGTACACTGATTACCTGTAAGATATCAGCTGGTTTAGGCTGGTTTCCTGTCGTCTCAGCTGACTTTGAGACACTAGACCCCTGTTGTTGGTCAGCAAAAGTGTCTGATTCCACAATAGTATCTGGAACAGATGAGGTGTCAGTCTTCTTTCCCTTGGCCTTAGTAGCAGCTTTGGTGTGGGAAGAAGAGGGGATTTTCTTCTTCTTAGGTTGTTGGCCAGAAGAAGCCTTGGACTTGGTAGTGTGCTGCCCAGAGGTCAAAGACTTAGACTTGCCAGACACACTAGAAGTATTCACCTTCTCAGAAGAAGGGAGCAAGGGCTTCTCAGCTGTTGGTAGTTTGTTGGCCACATTCATCATATGAGAGGTGACAGGGACATCTTCAGCTCCTATTTCTTTGTAGATGGCACCTGTGATACGGTAGGGCTTTAGTGCAGTCAACTCAGTGTTGTGGTAGTTGTCTCCCAATAGACTTTCAAAGATCAGAGACAGGAAGCGAACATAGCAGATATGTTTTCTCTGACTTGATTTCTTCCCTTCAGCTGTTCTACCAGGTTGGAGAAGAGAATGCTTCCAATATCAACATCAGCTCCCCAGATCAGCCCATATGCAATAGCTTGATGGTTGAAGGACATCTGATCTTGGGATCCCTGCATTCCTCCCAGGTATTTAACAATGTGGGTGAAGAGGACACACCACATGGGAGTGAAGTACTTAATCTTCAAAGGAGATTTGGAGAGGACCTCAGCTGGTGTAAGGGCAGGGTTTACATCATGGCAGGGTTTGAGTATGTCCAGGGCTTCTTTGACAGCCTTTTTATCAACAACCTTAAGGCGTTCATCTCCATGTTTCAATCCAGCCACACTCGAGAAATCTTTAAGGGAGAAAGCGAATGGGTGTTCATTGCATGAAAGGCTAAAAGTTATTGTGTCATCTACCACTTCAACAGAGTACCAAAATTCCCTAAGGTATTCTTGGTAAAAGGTGGATGGGGATTTGGTGAAGGCTTCACTTAGGTCACAATTTTGCATGAAGCTAACCAGATCTGAGTAGGTGCTATTGGGAGCCTTTATCCATCCAATAGCGTTGTTGGAGGCGAGGATGCTTTCGTTGATCTCGAAGTTGACATTTGCTGCTTTAGGAACTAAATACGCCATGGATTTAAGGTCGAAGATGAATGAAAATGGAGGTTGGGTTAAGAGAGAGAAGTACTTAGAGAGAGAAATTGATTTGAGAAATGAGAATGGTGGTGGGTGAGGAGAGAGAAGAGACAATATATATATTCAAACTACGTAAACAGTTATTCAACCGCATTAAATGCAAAGTGAGAAAATGACTGCTCAAGTGGGTCCCTTGACCTTCAAAACTTATTTGTCTCCTCGTTATTCAAAAATAAATGATTAAATATTTAAGAATGTTTTTTACATTTACTTGGAAAGTAACTACCTAGTTTCATGTGAAAAACATTTAATATAGAATCAATCATTTAATGAACATATTTAATATCAAGCCACAGGCTTTGAGATATTGAGCATCCCTAGCTCAGCAACTAGCCTGTTGAACGAAGGTTCAGCCAAAGGCTTTGTAAAGATATCAGCTAGTTGCAGCTTTGTGGGAACAAAATGCAGCTCAATGTCTCCCTTCGTTATATGATCCCTGATGAAATGATACCTGATATCAATGTGTTTGGTACGAGAGTGAAGAACAGGGTTGTTGGATATGGCAATGGCGCTGGTGTTGTCACAAAAGATTGGCACTTTGTCATATAAAATTTCATAGTCAGCCAATTGACTTTTCATCCAAAGCACCTGAGCACAACAGCTGGCTGCAACGACATATTCTGCCTCAGCTGAAGACATAGCCACATAGTTTTGCTTCTTAGCACTCCATCCAACCAATTTTCCTCCTAGGATTTGACATCTGCCTGAAGTGCTTTTCCTGTCAATACAGCATCCAGCATAATCTGAATCTGAATAGGCCTTGAGATCAAAGCCTGATTCCTTTAGATACCATAGGCCTAGGGATGGTGTTCCTTTGAGATACCTGAAAATTCTCTTAACAGCCACTAGATGGGATTCTTTTTGGTTAGCTTGGTACCTTGCACAAAGACATGTGGAGAATTGGATATCTGGACGACTAGCTGTTAGATACATGAGTGACCCAATCATGCCTCTATATAAAGTCTCATTAACAGAGACCCCTGACTCATCAGGGCCCAAGTTGTTGGGTGGAAGCATGGGGCATTTCACTGATGCACAATCAGCTAAGTCATATTTTTTAAGTAAATCCTTAACATACTTTTCTTGACAAATTGAAATTCCCTTAGGACATTGTTTAATTTGAAAGCCCAAAAAGTAAGTTAATTCACCCGTCATACTCATCTCATATTTCTTGGTCATTAATTTAGCAAAACGTTTACTAAGATTGACATTTGTTGACCCAAAGATGATATCATCCACAAAAATCTGCACAATGATGAAATCACTCTTATCCTTGAAGGTAAAGAGTGTTTTATCAATAGAACACCTGACAAATCTATTTTCAGTCAAGAAATTGGAAAGAGTTTCATACCATGCTCTTGGAGCTTGTTTTAGCCCATACATGGCCTTGTGAAGTCTGTACACATGGTTGGGAAACTCGCTGTTCTCAAATCCTTCAGGTTGTGCAACATACACTTCCTCAGCCAAATCACCATTGAGGAATGCACTTTTTACATCCATCTAATACACAGTGATGTTCATATAGGCAGCATAGGCAAGGAAGATTCTGATGGCTTCAAGTCTTGCAACTGGAGCAAATGTTTCATCATAATCAATTCCTTCAATCTGAGAGAACCCCTGTGCCACCAGTCTGGCCTTGTTTCTGATGATGTTCCCAATTTCATCCATCTTATTTCTATAGATCCATCTAGTGCCTGTGATATTCTTTCCAGGTGGAGTTGGCACTAGTGTCCATACTTTGTTCCTTTTGAACTGATTTATTTCTTCTTGCATAGCGGCTACCCATCCTTCTTCTACCAGAGCCTCAGCTACTCTTTTGGGTTCAATTTGTGAAAGAAATTCAGCAAAGAGACATTCATTGGCTGAGGCAGACTCTGAGTCTTGGATTCGCTGTCTAGTTGTGACCCTTGTAATAGGTTCCCCAATAATGTTGATAAGAAGAATGTGTTGATCTCTTGACCACTTATTTTGAGGAGTTGGGGACTCAAGGACAGGAACACTTGTGGGCACAGCTGGTACAATTTGAGTTTCATCCTGCTGACTAGGAGGACTTTCTTCAAAGACTACTTCAGTGTCAAAGTCTTCTTCAGCCACATCAAGAGGAACAACTTCATTATCAGTAGGAGAGTCTTCAGGGATTTGAAGAATTGGTGAGTCATCAATAGAATTTGAAGGACTACCAGAGGTTTGTGGTTCTTCTTCATCAAGTTCCTGAGAAGTAGGAACTTCTATGTTGTGAGTAGACAGAGGGTCAAAGGCAGGGACATAAGGAGTGAGAGTGTTGGAGTGATGATGACTGGTAGGTCTTGGTTCTGTGAACTCATCACTTGGGAAAGATACATTTTCATTCAAATCAATTTCATCACCCTCTGTTCCTGTTCTCTGTATGACTTCATCATCTTCATTGAATCTAACATGGAAGGTTTCTTCTACTTCTTGTCTTCTGATGTTGAATACTCTGAAGGCTTTGGCTGTTGGAGAGTATCCCAAGAAGAAACCATCATCAGCTTTTTCATCAAACTTTCCAAGTTTATCCCTGTAGTTATAAATGAACACAGGGCATCCAAACACATGAAAATAGCTGACATTTGGAGATCTTTTTCTGAAAACTTCATAGGAAGTTTTACGATGTCTTTTGACAATGATTGATCTGTTTTGTGTGTAGCAGGCAGTGTGAACGGCTTCTCCCCAAAATTGCTTTGGTAAGTCTGCACCATTCAACATAGTTTTGGTTGCTTCAATCAAAGTCCTGTTTCTTCTTTCAGCCACACCATTTTGTTCAGGGGTGCCAGCTGAAGAGAAGTTATGTGAAATCCCTTTTTCATCACAAAAAGATTCAAGTTGATGATTCTTGAATTCAGTACCATTATCACTTCTTAGAGCTTTGACTCTAACATCATTCATATTTTCAACCTGTCTGGTGAAGGACATGATGGTTTCAGCTGCATCACTTTTCCTTCTGAGGAAGAACACCCATGTGTATCTTGAAAATTCATCAACTATAACCAAGGTGTATTTGTTGTGATTAATGGTCTGAGGTTTGACAGGCCCAAACAAATCCATGTGAAAGAGATGAAGCACTTGTCAATAGAAAATGATTGCCTAGTCTTGAATGAAGACCTGTGATGCTTTCCTTTGACAAAGGCAGAACAAGTCTTGTCTTTAGAAAACATTACTGAAGGTAGACCAGCAACCAGGTTTTGAGTGGCTATCTTGTTGATGTTCTTGAAGTTGAGATGAGACAGTCTTTTGTGCCACAGCCAATTGACACTTTCAGAGGCTTTAGCAAGAAAACAATTTGAGTTATCTTCAGAGCAAACAGCCATGTTGATGGCATAAACATCTCTTCTTCTAGGTGCAATAAGCACAACATCATTGTTTTTGTTGAATATGGTTCCCTGAGTCTTAGTAAACAAAACCTTATAGTCAGCATCACACAATTGACTGATGCTAATAAGATTGTGCTTAAGACCCTTCACATATGCAACCCTGGTAAATGTAATCCCATTGCAATTCACTGAGCCATATCCTTTTGTGTCACCTGAAGAGTTATCTCCAAACACCACTTTAGGACCAGGCTCCTTTGAGTATCTGTGTAGGTATTGTTGAATCCCTGTCATGTGTCTAGAACAGCCAGTATCTAGATACCATACCGACTCCTTGAGATATTTCTGCACAGATACATAGAAACAGGTTAGTTCCTATGGTGAACCTACTTTCCAGTGGGTTCCCTGAATTGCTTATTAGCAACTCTTGTGTTCCTGAAGAACTTTTGGCGTTGGGAGGGACAGTTCACTGTTTCATGGTTATAACTTCTACAGATTTCACACCCAGGGAAGTCACCACACTCGTCTGAGTGATGGTCTATGAACCCACAGAATTTACAGGGAGGATAAGGTTTGTAATTTCCCTGTTGTCTTTTGGAACTCTGTGGTCTATCCCTAGAGGGTGTCTGGGCTCTTTTAGCTGCCATGTGTCTGTCATGATCTAAAGTCATATGGTGAGAGTTTTTACATACATTGCAATAAGGTTTTATTAACCTTTCCCCTTTGGGTTCACCTAGGACTGACTTAGGTTCATGTGAAGTAGAGCATTCAGCGGAAGGCTTAATGTGTTGTTTCAAGAGTTCTACTTCTTTCATTAGAGACAACAGGCGATCTTCAGTGGTAGGGTCAACCTTATTCACAGCTTTAGTAGAAACAGGCTTAAAAGCTACTTGTTTACCAGTTATTCTAGCAGGCACATGAAAAACTTTAGCTGGAGGTTTCTCAATATCAGTTCTAAGTTCACCCTTAGCAGCTCAAGAGGAACTGCTAGGTTCAACTCCAGAGAGTTTGGTCAAAGGTGGTAACTCAGCCACATCTTCAGAGACAGGGTCATTAAGCAAGGTGGTAACTGACATATGAATTGTCTCTGTAGATTTGAAGACAATGTCTTTGGGTTTGGTGAGAATTCTCAACTTATTTTTCTTAGCAGATATATCCCTTTTAATGTCAGCAGGCACTTCATCATTAAGCAATTGATCTATAGTGAACCTAGCACACAGCCATTTTTCAATAATCTTGTTTAATTCAGAGACTTGATCATTTAAGGCACTGTTTTTCAAGGTTAATCTAGCTACTTCATTTTGTAGGGATATTTTCTCTAAATTAACCCACCTGAGAGTTTCACATTCAGATTTAGCATTTAGCAATTCAGATTTAACAGAGTGAAACTTATCAAGTAGGTTATTTCTTTGTTCCTCAACAAAGTGTAAATCAACAATGGTGTAATCAAGTACATGCTTACGTTCATCACTATCAGACATAGATAAAAGCCTGTGTACCTTTTTCATTGTGATGTCAACCCATTGTCTTGATCTTGCATCACCTTTTCCAACAGCTGGTTCATCCTCAGCTATCGCCATGAAAGCCCTGACTCTGGTGGTATCTTCTTCATCTGAAGTCAGTGGCTCATCATTCCAATCATAAGCTTCAGCAACCAACCCTTTCTCTGTCTTTTTATCACCACCCTTCTTCTTGGACAGAGCTTCAAGCTTCAAGTTCATTTGTTCTAACTCAGCTTTAAGTGCCTTGTACTTGTTTTTGTAATCCTTCTTCTCAGTGTCTGATGAATTGGATTGGTGAGATGATTTGTTATGTTGTTTGAACTTGTAAGGTTTGGATAAAGATGATGGATAAGAGGGTGAAGATGTCTTGGTGGAAGGACAGTCTTTTTAAAAATGTCCAAGCTTTCCACAGGCAAAGCAAGTTTCTTTTGACCTGTCAGTTGGTTTACTAGCCGATCCTATTATTCCTGATCTTTTGAAGAATCTTATTTGGTTGGCTAGCAAGGCTCTTTCATGAAACTCTACATTAAGGTCTGTCAAGAACTCTTGGCTGCTGCGGGTGTCTTCTTCAACATCTGAATCGCTGTCATGAGGATGTGTTGCAGAGATCAAGGCTTTAGAAGATGCTCCTTGGACTACAAATCTTTCAGTCTCTGACTTGTAAATAGTATCAATCAGCCCTTCTTCATAATTATACTTTCCATAAAGCTGAGCAAGGGTGTCATTTTTTTTTGAGTTGTTAGCTCTCTGACTTTGATTCATACTCAGCCACTTTCTAGGAAGGCTGTTGACAAATGTGACATTGATCTCAGCTTGACCAATAGTGACATCATTCATTGCTAGGTCATTGAGAAGAATCTTCAGCCTTGTATAGGTTTGCTGAACCTTTTCACCTTTAAGTGACTTGAAGGCATTGAACTGAAGTCTGAGTGCCTGAATCTTTGTCTCTCTTGTTTCAGAGGGTCCTTCATGGCCAAGGATGAGGTCTGTCCACATTTGTTTGGCTGTGGGACACTGAATGACAGACTTCATGATATGTTTGGGAAGACAGGATATTATGATGCTTTTGAGATGTTTATCTTGGTTTGCCAATTTTCTATCAGCTGGAGTCCATTGTTTGAGACGTTTGGGAAGAGGGTTTTCTTCAGTGGATGTAAGCGTCATGGGAATATAAGGACCATTTTCTAAAATTTCTAGAAGAAAAGGTTCAAGTCCATCGAGATACACAAGAAATTGACTCTTCCAACTGGCAAAGTCTTCTTCATCAAAGACTGGTACACTAGTGACGTGTGATCCACCTCTTGAGTCAAGAAGTTGGGGTAGATCATCGTCATTGGCAGGAGGGTTGAGTCTTGGTGAAGATGGGTTTGTGGAAGGTGATAGTGGTGGGTTAGAAGTTTCTGGCATGGTGGATCTTGATTATAAAACTGATAACGATGTTTCTTGAAGGTTTTAATATCAAACACCACTCTGATACCAATTGAAAGTCCCTAATCAATGCTAGAAACCCTAATCTTAAATTAATCAACACAAGGTATTACTTTTCAAACGTAATCTTATTATTGTATAATAAAGAATTACAAGTGTTATGGATAACAACGTTTGATGACAATGTGTTGTGCACACTTTGAACAACTATAAACCCTAACTTATGAATACAGTCGTAGCTGTTTGATTCACTAAGTTCTATGTAATAATGTTATGAATATCTCAAAGTGTTTAAACATTAATGCATGGATACACATCCTATTTATAATGTTACGAGATTGACCTAAATAGTACTTGATGGTGACTACACAAGCTTTTACAAGTTCCCACATCAGTCACGTGATGTCCTTCTATTCTTGGTAGTCTTCCATTATGCTTTAAGGAAACAGTTGTCAAAACAGTTTCCTTTTTCTTCAAAGTCTCGAACACACAAATGGCATGTCCAAAGTGTGCTGAGTGTTAACTGGGTATTGCCACCTCTGTTAACCCTCAACCCCTCAGAGTCCCTGATACATCTTGGCTGTTATCCATCACAGCCAATGAGTATGTCTTCAAGTAATCTTTGACTTCCTTGACAATGTCTCTGACATGGACTCCTCTGAGGTTGCTCACAGAGACTTGGATCTCTGTGAGTCTTGCGAAACTTGCCTGCCTCCTAGGCACAGGCAAGGGACTATCTAACAGCCTAATTATGTTTAAATCTATGATCAGGGAATCTAGCAAGTTTAGATTCCCAACAGTAGGATGAGTTCTTGAAATTGTATGACATAGTGACATGTAATGTGTTACGGTACAATTTTGACTTGTTTGTGATTAATGAGAAGACTACCTTTGATAGCTAAATCCTACATGTATTGATGTTATCTATCTGTTCTTGCTTCTTCCTAATGTTCGCATTAGTGATGCAACCATTGAACAAGTACTCATCTCGATTTGAGTTACGTTGCAGATTATTCTTTTTGAGCGTCATCGAGGTCATGAACCTCATGATTAATTGGCTAAAGCTCATTTCCTATCATATTGTAGTTAGTTCTTGGTGAACAACTTTTCATCACTCTTTTGCAGATCACTCATTGTTTTTATAAGTTAAAATAGTGTCCTTTGAGAAAATTGAATTTTCATCACTATAAGGATTATTCAAAGTGAGGTTTATAAATAATCGTTATCGAAGTAAAGTTGTTTATGAAACGCTTTGGAAAACTTAATTGTTTTCATAATAAAGAACATCTCTGTAAATTCATTTTGATTCTTATTTTAGAATTAAACATGAAATTAGTTTTTATTTTAAACATGATGATAAAATTTTAACGAATTGAGTATTGCATCGTTAATCTTAAAATTGTATATAGTTGCGCGCCTACATACAATTTGGAAGGGATCATGCAAGGCTGATTAATAGTCACCATGAAATTATTAATAAACACTAAATTTTCCTTTAAGATTGGGAAATATTAAATTTTATGAGATCTGCAAGAAGTGCAAAATAGGGACATATTGTTAGAGACATCTACATATGTGCCCGTACCATTTATTTTTCTGAGTCGAACTTACTCATCTGTGGATATTGTCTTCATTGACAATTGATATCCCCTTCTTGTCCAATTCTCTCGTGGTGAGATTCTTTGGAAACTTTACTAATTATCGAGTATTAATACCCGACTGGGTGTATCGACGTTCATATCGTTTCTTTTGATTAGATTTCATTTGAATGACCTGGGTAACGATCTGAGGAGCTTTCGAATGCGTACTCAAATCATGAAAACATGGGATATATTCATATTCGTTAATGTTTTCGTCTTTATCTGATTTGAAATTCTATCGCGTAGATTATGCGTTAACCTTACTCTTTTTAAGGTTAGTTATGTCTCCAGATACCCTTGAATTTGTGAAGGGTTATGAGTTATTATTAGTCTTTTGAGAAATTCACATCTTATCAACGGCAATAAAACTGGAAAGTTGGAAGTGCCAGCAAAATGGATTGATTGATTATGACATAATTTCATTGTCTTTGATGGGAACTCGAGTAGAATTCCCCTAAAAGATAAGATGTTGATTATCAAAAGTGATCTATAATTCTTGATGGATGACCATATCCTGCATTTAGATTTGAAATTAAACCATGAATGGTTATGAATTAGTCATAAATCTTGTAATCTAGAAAGAACTTAAAGTAAATGTATTAAAAGCTGTTTCTGTTATCTGAAACTTTAGGAGGTATTTGTTGGTGAATTACCTAGACTTTCGCTATTAAGGCATGTTGAATTTGGTATTGATTATATTCCTGGTGCTGCACCTGTGGCGTGTGCACTGTACGTCAGCACCATCTGAATTAAAAGAATTACCGTACAACTGAGGGAGTTGTCAGAGAAAGATTTTATTCTACCAAGCTCGTCATCATGAAGAGCTATGGTGTTATTCCTTTTATTTATTGATTACCGTGAACTAGGCAAATTGATGATCAAAATCTATATCCACTACCCAAGATGATAGATTTGTTCGATCATTTACAAGGTTCTAGCGCATGTTCTAAAGATTTGATCCACGGCATGGTTATCATCAACTTCGCGTCCGCGAAGAAGATTATCTATATCAATCACTACATCCAGAACTTGTAATGAACATTATGAGTTCCACGTGATGTCGTTTGGATTGACTAATACACATGTATCATCCATAATTTTGGTGAATCACGTTTGTAGGCTGTAATTTGATAAATTCATGCTCGTGATCATTAAGGATCATTTGTTTGTTTCTAAGAATAAGAATGAGTTAATAATTATTTATAGACTGCCCTAAATTGGCCGAACAATGAAAAATTGTACCTTGAATATTTAACATGTGATTCAAGGCTTAATCCTGTACATTAATTGACCGTGTAATTAATAGTAATGAAATCTATATTGACTCTTTGAAAATTTGAGCCATTTAAGACTTTGGGTTATACCAAAATGAAAGTGCAAAAATGTTTTGACAAATATTTATCAAAGGATTCTTAAGGAATCATTCCTTTATACCCAGAACATTTAACTAAACTCATTTAGGGGTAAATGTTTGTGCATACCTCAAGACAACCTAAGAGGGATTGAGGAAACCATTTAAACCATGACTTGAAATTTGAAACGACAATTTTTGCTTTTCAACTAAGAAAATTTTGACCAAATTATAAACAAAGATTTTCGAACAATTACGGATCTTATTAATTATTTTCGATAAATCAACAAAAATCGTGTTAATTAAATTTAAATTTATTTTGAACATTTTTATATAATTGGTCGAACTAAGAAATTTAGAACTTTTTACGATTACGTTTCGTAAAAATTGAAAATTTTATTATTTAATTACTTGTAATATTTATCGACGCTTTAAACGTCGGATTGAGCAAAACTGATAAAAATGATAGTTGAGACGAAACTAAAACTTAGAAAATATGAAGAAAGAAATTTTGAATGAGTACGGTCATGATATTTATTTCATCGGGGAAGGTGAAGGTAGATACTGACACGTTATGTAGAAAGGATGAAGAATCAATTAGGATGTGTTCCTTAGTAATGAATGTGCAAAATAAATTGCCGAACAATTTAAAAATAGCCGATGCTTGTAAAAAGGATAATATAGATAATAAAAAGGGGTTCGCGGCTAATGTGAACCACTAGAAATGAGAGCCGATGGCGTTAATTGTTTAAAAGGCTGCTTGTGGTTGCCTGAATATGAAGAATTTTGAGATTTAGTCATGTTGGAATCTTATAAGTTTAAGTATTTTATTCATGCCATTTCTGATTAAATGTATCTTATCTGAAGAAGTTGTACTGATGGCAAAGTATGAAGGCAGACATCGCCTCATACATTAGTAAAAGTCTAACTATTGCAAAGGTCATCATCTGAATTTGATTCGATTTGGGTCATCGTCGACAGACTGACCAAATCTGCTAATATCATTCCTGTTAATGATAGATTCTCGATGAAGAAATTGACTCTTTTGTATTTAAAGGAGTTGTGTAAACATAGTGTGCCTGTATCGATCATCTCTATCAAGATCCTCGCTTCGCATCGAATTTCTAGAGATTTGCTCAGAAGTCATTAGGAACAAACCTTGATGAGAGTACTATTTACCACCCCAATCGAAGGGACGAGGTAAAGTAGAGATGCAAAACACTAGAAATGTTGTTTTATGCATGAATGATTGACCTTTGGTAATGAACCGTATAATTGTTTTTCCTTTGGAAAGATTATCATTGATAATTATCGTATTAGGAACGAGATCGAATCTTGTTAGGATCTATATATGAGAGCATCTGTAAGCAGGAGTTGGGATGAAGACACCCGACATACACCCATTGTGAGTTGGACATGTCTTTTAGGTTTAAGGTTGCCTATGATGACAAACCTAACCTTACAAAATACCCAACCCGTGAAACCTGAAATGATTGTTGAAATTAGGATTTGATTATTGACTGCCAGTAGTGGGCATGAGGTTATGTGAATATGAAATGTAGATCTTGAAGTGCAGGATGGGTAGCAAAGTTATGCCAAAAAATTTCACCTTGGAAAAATGAATTGATGATCTGAAAGATCATGGGAAATAAGTCCCCGTTGTATGGGACCATTGAGATAATGTAAAAGTTGGTTTGAAAGGCACATAAGCTGGATCTACCCTAGGACTTCAAGGGCTGCGTAAATTATGTTTCATATATCGAACTTGATAAAATGTTTATCAAGTGAAAATCTGACTACTCCTTAATGAAGTTTGGATCGGCGAAAAGTAGCATTCATCAAAAACCCGTGAACATCATGGATAGAGAAAGTAAGTCAACTTAAGCCTGATCGTATTCCCGTAGTTATGTTTGATGAAACTCGCGTATTGTAATGAACTACACTTGAGAGAAAAGACCGAATGTGGAGGAAATACCCACATGGCTCTAACTCTATAAGAAGCGAGTAGTAAGATAAATCGATCTTTGAGGACAAAGATCCTGTTTAGGGGTAAATGCTGTGACAAATCAATCAATTAATGGTTGATATTTTATTCTCAAGTATTATTTAAAAACATTATTTTAATGTTATATTATGAAGTCACTCATTTTTGGGAAGAAATTTGGGTTTACGTCTTGAAGTAGCATCGACTATGTTTAAACCGGAGAATTCTACGTTACGTGCTTACGTTTACATACACCATTTTGGTGACAGTCCGACATTTCTGGAAATAAATTTATCCTTGAATATTAT
Source organism: Glebionis coronaria (assembly GCA_025667525.1). Taxonomy (NCBI): domain Eukaryota; kingdom Viridiplantae; phylum Streptophyta; class Magnoliopsida; order Asterales; family Asteraceae; genus Glebionis; species Glebionis coronaria. The sequence goes on from CM046874.1 coordinate 166,678,769, forward strand.
TTTGGAATTTTAAATTTGTGTTGGTTCATAAACTCACAAATTTACGAGAAGAGATTAGGACTTACGTGCATAATTTAACGTCCTTTACGACTAAACCAGAAACCCTAGGTTTACGTATTTACGTTTTTGAACTCCGTTTTTGATGAGACAATTTTTATTAGATTCGTTTTGTGCCGTTGATTCATAATTTATAAAAACTTTTTTCGTAAAACGACCCGAGGGCACGTAAATCGAGGAAACTAGAATCGATGAGTACCCGTAAATTAGTGGAGATGAGACAAGTTTACACTTGCCTCACCCCACTATGGGTGGCAAGACTTAGCCAACATACCATATGTGGTGTCAAGTTTATATACACACTAAGGACACATGTCCTTAGTGCATACACAAACCACCAAACTAACAAAACTAGCTACACCATAAACCATTTCTCATTTCATACATGCAAAACCACTCAAACACTCTCTTCTCTCTCTATGAACGTCCATATCCACCCTCCTATCACCATTTTTATCAAATTTTAACCATAAACAAAGACTATTATCAACATATGTTGAAGCCTACTTGAAAAGATGAAGATTGGAGGTGATTATAACATGTGAAAAGGAGTTTTCATGGAGGTCTTTGGGCTGATTTTAAAGAAGGAGTTTAGGGCTGATCTCATGGAGGTGTTCATCCATTTAAAGTACTCAAGAAGTTTCCTTGCTAAAGTTGAAGATTTGGTAACAAGGAACCAAGTCTTGTTCATCAAAATCACATCTTTTCATCATCATGGTGGTATAGAGATTATTTCTCCCTATCATCTTGTTATTTTGAATATGTAATCTTGTATTTTATTCATTTATTTATATGTATATGATGATGAATGATTATCAAAATATTATGTGGGGATTTGGTGTTGATAAATTTGGTTAAAATGATTAAAAGCTACATGAAAGGATGTTAAATTCTTGCTTAAATAAGTAGGCTATATAAAAAGAGTAAAGAACCTTATGTTAAAATGATAAAATGGCATAGATGAATTAATATACAGTAAGTTATAAGACTTCTACACATGTGAGAGTTGGCCATACAATGGAATCTTTATAATGAGTGAGATATGATCAAAACAAAATTGAAGTGCAAATCTGAGTAGTCTGTTTTGGACGGACTGTTCGGGACATTTAGAGTTGGATTGAGCAGTAGCTAAAACTAAGTTAATTGTAGCACATAATATTTAGTTTATGTCACCCAAAAATGAGCTTCTATCTCCTTATAGAACTCAAGATATGATAAAAATGGTGAAAATGAAACTATAAATCAGATTTTGTGAAATTAAAGTTTAATAGTATTATAATAGCACTCAAATAAATATAGTATAAAATGTAATTTAAAACCCACTAACTTATATATTACATTTATATAAATATGTACAATAATAAATAAAAAGGACATTTTATAAATGGTAGTTTGATAAGTCTTATAAGTTATAAAACTATAAACATGGTTTTTACGTCTTTTCGGCTAAAACAGATAAATTAACGTTTTTGTTAATTAAAACTTAGATGGTCGGACCCGTCTAATGTAAACTTTTTATAACTCATATACTGATGTATAAGAACATATTACAAGTAAAAACCGATAAAACCCGAGCTTTATAACATATGGACATTAACGGGCCAAATTAGCCTTATTGGACTATTAACCCGACAAGTTTGGCTAAACACTAATGGACTTACTCATTTGGGCTTAACCCACTTAGGCCCAGTATGTGAGTATAGGACTGATAATAAAAGTATAAATGGACTAAAATAAAGAGTTAAACTCTTAATGGGCTTATTGGGCCTTGACAAGTAAAGAAGTTAGACTAGTGAAACTAGTATAAAAATTTACCAACACTTGACACTATAATGAGTAAATAGAGATGTACAATCCCACATGATCATCATCATATTCATAAATCATCATATATATACATAGCCATTATTTTTATAAAAGTCATTGGATAAGAGTCTAAGACGAGTATTATTTATCTAGGTTTCCGTGATTGAAGCACGTATCGTACATCCAAATCGCCGATAACCCGCCTTTCCCAATCAACGTGAGTTCATAGCCTCGCACTCTTTTAGATGTTTTATGAAATGTTTTATAAACCCGCGAGGAAGATAACATGTTAGTTTTAATAAAATAGGACACCAGTTGTCCCGATTGTTTGTTTATTGATTATATGACCCGATGAATGATTATATGACCCGATAAATGAAATGAAATGGATTATTAAAGTTAGGTTATGTCCCTAAAAGTCCCATTAGCATGAATTGTGAACTACCGGGATTTGTAGACGCTTATGAATATAATAGTACTAATTGGGGAAGATCACCCCAGTTCGCGCCTTGACGGTTGATCCCCGTCGTGCCACATTGATTGGTAAGCGAATTCATGTATGAGAAGATTTCCATAGCGTGATTTTTGTGACGACACGCTAACTTAGATGGGCAACTGAGTTTCGGGTTAGCTACCCGTTGTTTGGTATAGTAAGGTAGCAATGTCATGCGGCTTATAATAATCCAATAACGAAAATACTGATATACGCATTGAATTACGATCTATTGCCTGACTAGCAATACGGGGTCTTATTATTGATATTATGTTCGTGTTTTGGTTTTACATAACCATTTTCTTATAACAGTTTTTATTAAACTCTATATAACGTTATAAAACGTATTGTATGATGTTTTTAAGACAATGGTTCGTATAATGGATTTGAAGTCTGAAGCCTATATTATGATTTACGACTAAGAGTTGTATAACATGTCTTTGGCCTATTTTATGGCCTACTACAAAGATTTATACAAAATGATTTTCGGTAATAAATATATATCGATGACAATTAATGATTTTTATTAAACTCTATGAATTCACTCGGCGTTTTCGCTGACCTTTTCTTTTAACATGTTTTATCTCAAGTACTTGAACGTAATTCTCGGGAAGACGACAAGAATTCATGGCCCCACTTAAATAACAATCTCCATTCAAATGTTTTGTAAAATTTTATGAAATACTATGACTTGGGACCTATGTAAATTTGATATTTATGAATGTAAATGCTTTATTATTAAACGACGCGATGTTTATGCGTTGTCTATGATTTGAGTAATGTGCTATCCCGTAACACCAACGACTCTTCCGCTGAACCAAAGTATGAATATTTTGGGGTGTTACAAAATGAGACTTAAAATGGAAGAGCAAACTAAGAGGATCTTGATGGCATTTAATCAAAGACCACAAGGGGCTTTACCTTCTAACATACAAACAAACCCGAGGGCCAATGTGAATGCTATCACAACAAGAAGTAGAAAAACGACTAATGATCCTTCACCTCATATACCTTCTATTGATAAGCCTACTATGATTCCATCTTGTGATAAGCCTTCTACATCTTCTTCGCCACCTCCAATCTCTACCACTTCACCACCTACACCTTCTCAACCTATACCCACTTCTCCTTTACCTTCCACAACTACCAATGAAGAAGCTAACAAAGAGAAATATTCCACTACAACACCTACTCCACCTACACCTAAACCAAACCTTCCTTACCCTTCACGATTGAGAAAGGAGAAATTGAAAAACAAGGATGATATACAAGTCTCAAACTGTTAATGCAATAATGACTAAAAACGTTACTTGCATTTTTCGGTCTCGCTTAGTTTTGATTACGACAATATGTAAAAACAAGCATTTACAAAAACAACGAAAAACGAATTCTTGAGTTCAAGTATTTTTCATTTTACCCATTTTCACTTAGGTATGGATAAACAAGTACTAACCTTAATCAAGTGATCAAGTGATTTAATCTTTTCTTAAAACTCACTTTTTATTAAAAGTGACAAGTTTTTATTAAACTTTTTATTTAAGAAAATGTTTTATTAAATTAATTATTTGAAATTTGAAAATGGCATATTTTTATCCTGTTAAGAATATCCTTTCAGGATATTTTTATACCCAGATAAGACCTCGACCACTAAAGGACAAAAAGGAGCGGAGTCTAGTCTGGCGGTACCTTAGCGCCTAGGCGGTAACTTATCGATAAGGTACCGCGGGCTGTGATAAGGTACCGCGGGCAGAACTAGCCGTTGGCTCCTTTGTCCTTTAAATAGTTGGCCATTCTCAGCTTTTCACCTCACCTCTTTTGCACATTCATTTCCAGATTCAAACCCCTTCTTTAATCACTCAAATCTTTGATCATTTGTTTGATTATTACTTGTTTAAGAAGTGAATCGTGTTCTTCCATCTCTTCCTCTCCAAGTGCAAAGAGAAGAACACTATCCTAGTGAAGTGTTGAGTCCACCACCAAAGATCCATTGAAGATCAATTTTTATATACTTGTAGTTGTGTCATAGTTGTGAAGATCCAAGTAGTTGTGTCTATTTGGAAGTTGTGTATGTACTTAGTATAGTTGTGTAGATTGGTCGTAGCTACGATTAAGGCTCGACTTTTAGCTTAGAGTCGGAAATTGGTTAAGCGACGTGTACGGTTTTCTCCACCATAAGGAGCTTGTTTTGTAGTGAACTCTCGAGTAAGGAGTACTCGAGGAGTGGAGTAGGAACGAGGAGTGAGCTTCGTTGCCGAACCACTATAAATCCTTGGTGTTCGGTTTGATCTTTCTTTACCCTTAACTCTTTACATTCCTTGTTACTTTTTGCATGTACATGTGTTAATATTAGATTAGCTACACTATCATTCTTTATTCTTTGTGGATATATTTTTGTTAGTATTAGTTTAGCTACACTATCATTGTTCATATTTGTGCATAAGAAGATTTCACATATTTCCTCAAGCCTAAGTTTTTTTGAAAAAGGATTTTTGGAAACCATATTTTAACAAGTAAATTTTAAGAAACTATTCAACCCCCCCTTCTAGTTTCTACAATTGGTATTAGAGCGGGTTGCTCAAGAATTTTTAAAGTATATTGTATTTTAAAACTTGAATCGATCTATGGATTCCAACAAGTACCTAGAAGGGCAATCTATGCAAAGACCACCACTTTTTGAAACCGATAGTTTTATTTATTGGAAAAATAGATTTGAAACTTATGTGAAATCAAAAGATTTAGATCTTTGGCATGTTATTACCAATGGTGATTTTTTACCCTTTCAATTTAATGAAGTTTCTAAAACAAAAGAATTAGTCACTTTTGACAAAGCTAATGATGATACTAAAAAGAAACTTTCAAAAAATAATGAGGCTAAAATGGTGATTTATAATGCTTTGCCTAAGAAAGAGTATGAAAGAATTTTTATGTGTGAAACCGCTAAAGAAATTTGGAACACTCTTTTAGTAACCCACCAAGGTAATAGCCAATTCAAAGAAAGTAAAATCGATCTTCTTGTCCAACAATATGAACAATTTGTCATCTTAGAAGATGAAACTATGGATAGTGCATTTGCTAGGTTTAACACCATTATTACTAGTCTAAAAGCACTTGATGAAGGTTTTTCTAGCAAGAACAATGTTAGGAAGTTTCTAAGGGCCTTACATCCAAAGTGGAGAGCAAAAGTCACGGCTATTGAAGAGTCGAAAGATCTCTCAACTTTATCACTCGATGAACTCATAGGAAACTTGAAGGTTCATGAGATGATAATTTTGAAGGACTCGGAATTAGTAAAAACCAAGAGTGAAAGGAAATCTCTTGCACTTAAAGCCAAGAAGGCACAAAGTGACCATGATAGTTCCTCGGAAAGTGATGACGAGGAGTATGCATTGGCGGTGAGAGATTTCAAGAAGTTCTTCAAGAGACGAGGTCAACACGTTAGGCAACCAAACTGTGACAAGAAACCATTGTCAAAGAATTGGTTTGTCAAGAACGAAAAAGGTGATAGGAGTTGCTTTAGATGTGGTGATCCAAATCACTTCATTGGTGATTGTCCAAAGCCCGCTCGTGATAAGAACCACACGGCATTCGTTAGTGGCGCTTGGAGCGATAGCGGTGAAGATGATGATGACAACCCCAAAGAGGAGAAATGTCTTATGGCTCACACTTCTAAAGAGGTACATTCCGAAACCGAATATTATAGCAATGATAGTTCCAATTTAGTTGATATTGAATTTGAAGGTAAATATGATAGCTTACACAAACTTAGTCTTAAATTCATAGAAAAGAATAAAACCTTAAAATCAACCAAAACTAAGCTTGAAAATGAGATCAATGAACTTAGGGAGAAATTGGCTAAACTTGAGAAAAACAAAGAGGTTGATTTAGGTTGCTTAAGTTGTGAGAAACTTAGATTAGAGAATGATGATCTCAAGAGCACCTCCATTAAATTGGAAAAGTTCATGAAAGGTACTAGTGCTCTTGATGATATGTTAAACAAACAAGTTCATTCTAAGGAAAAACTTGGTCTAGGTTTTAACTCAAATGAAGCCTCAACTAGTGAACCAAAACAAGTCAGGTTTTCACAGAAAACACCTTCTGGACGCGGTTCCACATCATATGGCATGGTTCCTTATCACTATGGAACCGCGGCCATAGATAAGGTACCGCGGCCAGAAGTTGATTTTTGTGAAAACTCTGAACTTTCTGAAAAATCTAAGTTAAATGAAAAACCAAAGCATCTTACTGTAATAAGGTTCAATTACCCATACTTGACGACAATGATATTAGTAAGTTCTATAAGCCGTTAAGTAAACCTCTCATGGGAAATAGAAGTTTATCTAGACTATCTTCTACTCCACCTAGAGTACGGAATGAGTCTAAGCCTAGAAGTAGAACGACAACGCCTACAAGAGACAATCAAAACAACTCACGAACTAGAAGTAAAACTCCAACACCTAGAAAGAATAATAATAACTCTAAACCTAGATCAAACACACCTATGAGAAGTAATAAACAACAAAATGGTTACATGAATTACTACCCTCCTCCATTTTGTTCTCCATGGGGAATCCCCACCTCATTCATTCATCCCAACCAAATGCAAGGGATGTTTGGAACTAATAATTTTGGACCCATGAGATATTGGGGACCAAATGTTTGATCTTGTGTATTGTTACCTAGATATGCTTGGGAATTGATTTGGAGCCCGATGAGTGGATTAAGGATAGTGGATGTTCTAAACACATGACGGGTAATCGAAGTTTGTTCTCGCATTACAAAGCATATGATAGAGGTAACGTCACATTCGCTAGTAGTCTACGTGGTAATATCATTGGCAAAGGTACGGTTTCTCTTGACTCCATGACCATTGAAAATGTTGAGCACGTAGATAACTTAGGTTTTAACCTTTTAAGTATAGGTCAAATTTGTGATAATAAGTGTAAGGTCATCTTTTCGGAACATGACAGTGAAATCGTAAAAGATGGAAAAGTCATTGGAAAAGGTGTTAGAAAGCATGGGCTTTATGTCATGAAGGTGAATAAGAAGTTAAAAGACAACATATGTCTTGCGACTATAGATGATAGTTCTACTCTTTGGCATAGGAGATTAGGTCACGCTAATATGTGTTTAATTCAATCTTTAGTCTCTAAGGAGTTGGTAAGACACCTCCCCAAGATTAAGTTTGATAGTCACTTTTGTGATGCTTGCAAAGTTGGAAAGCAAGTTCACTCAAGTCACAAAGCCAAGAATTTGGTTTCGACCTCTCGGTGCTTAGAGCTCCTACATATGGATCTCTTTGGACCTTCCGCCATACGGAGTTATGGAGGTAACCTTTATACCCTAGTTATAGTTGATGACTATTCTAGATTCACTTGGACTAGATTTTTGGCATCTAAGAATGAAGCTTTCGATCACTTCGAAATCTTTAGTCGGAGAATTCAAAATCAACTAGGATGTTCAATTGTTTCTATTAGGACGGATCATGGTAGGGAATTTGATAATGAAGTGAAATTTGGTGCCTTTTGTGAAGCTCATGGTATTACCCATAACTTCTCGGCTCCTCGCACTCCACAATCAAATGGGGTAGTTGAAAGGAAGAATAGGACTCTCCAAGAGATGAGTAGGACGATGTTAAACGAGCAATCGTTGCCTCAAAAGTTTTGTTGCAATGCCGTAGATACATCGACTTATATTCTCAACCGAATTCTTATTCGACCTTTCCTAGGAAAGACCCCCTATGAGATTCTTAAAGGTAAGAAACCCTCATTAAAATACTTTAGGGTGTTTGGAAGCAAGTGCTTTATCCTCGACACCAAAGACTACCTTACCAAGTTTGACCCAAAGTCTTACGAAGGTATCCTTTTAGGTTATTCCCAAACTAGTAAGGCCTACATAGTCCTAAATAGAACCTCAGGGGTTATTGAAGAATCACTCAACGTAACCTTTGATGAAACCCCTCCTTCACCCAAGACACCACCATTGGTTGATGATGACTTGGATGAATTAGAAGTAGTTAAAGCCAAAGAGGTTAGAAAAATAGGAGTTGAAGACCTTAGTGTTGAAAAGGAAGTAAACATTAAGGAGTCTAGGGATCATACTCTCAATAATGTCATTGGTGACTTAAATCAAAGGACCCTAAGATCTCAAGTCCAAAACCAAAGCAACTTCTTTTGTTTTGTCTCCTTGATTGAACCAAAGAATGTTAAAGAAGCTTTGACGGATGAGAGTTGGGTCATTGCGATGCAAGAAGAATTGAATCAGTTCGTTGCCAATGATGTTTAGAAACTTGTTCCTCCACCTAGAAGTTCTACCATTATAGGAACCAAATGGGTATTTAGGAATAAGCTAGATGAGAATGATGTTGTGTCTCGTAACAAGGCTAGACTTGTAGCTCAAGTCTATAATCAACAAGAAGGGATTGATTATGACGAGACATATGCACCGATAGCTAGATTAGAATCTATTAGAATCCTTTTAGCCTACGCTTGTTCCTTAGATATTAAGCTTCAACAAATGGATGTAAAGAGTGCATTTCTTAACGGTTTGATCAATGAGGAGGTATATGTGGCTCAACCTCCCGGCTTCATTGATTTTGAGAAACCGGACCATGTTTACAAGCTTAAGAAAGCACTTTATGGACTCAAACAAGAACCCAAAGCTTGGTATGATAGACTAAAAGCGTTTCTTGTTAAACATGAGTATACCATGGGAATGGTAGACAATACACTCTTTACAAAGAAGAAAGGTTCTCACCTCATAATCGTACAAATATATGTTGATGACATTATATTTGGCTCAACTTATCAAGAATTGTGTGATGACTTTGCCAAAATCATGCATGATGAGTTTGAAATGAGTATGATGGGAGAACTTAACTTCTTTCTAGGACTCCAAATTAAACAAATGGACGATGGTATTTTCTTTAGTCAATCTAAGTACGCTAAAGAAATGCTAAAGAAATTTGGATTAGAAGAATCTAGACCAATGAAGACCCCTATGGCCTCGGATACTAAACTCACCGTAGATGATGATTGTGAGTCGGTAGACAACACCAAATATAGAGGTATGATTGGTAGTTTGTTGTACCTAACGGCAAGTCGACCAGATATCATGTTTAGTGTTTGCCTTTGTGCTCGCTTCCAAGAGGCTCCCAAAACCTCTCACCTTGAATCAGTTAAGCGTATCTTCCGATACATTAAAGGCACTATACATTTAGTATTATGGTATCCTAATGGGACCGGCGTAGAAACCATTGTCTACGCGGACTCGGATCATGTGGGAGAATATGTGGACCGGAAAAGCACTAGTGGAGTTTGTACCTTCATGGGTTGTTGTTTAACTTCTTGGTTCTCCAATAAACAAACCGCTCTTGCGATATCCACCATGGAAGCCGAGTATGTGAGTGCCGGTAAAGCATGCCAACAAGCTCTATGGATGAAGCAAGCCCTTGTTGATTACGGGATTTCTCTTGATGATGTTCCCATCATGTGCGATAATAAAGGCGCTATAGACCTAAGCAAGAATCCTGTGCAACATTCGCGAACCAAACACATAGAAATTAGACATCATTTCCTTAGGGATAATGTTTAAAAGGGGAACATTACTATTGAAAAGGTGCCCTCCGAGGACAACTTAGCCGATATCTTCACTAAGCCACTTAAGAGGGAACCTTTTTATTACTTGCGTCTAGGTCTAGGATTAATGGAACATCTTCCTTAATTTCCTTTCTTCTTGTGTGTTTTCTATTACCACCTTAAGTCCTTGAGTCTTTTAAGATTCTTTTGAAAAATCTTCTCATATTCTTTTCAAAACTCTCAAAGTCTCTTTCGAAAATGGTTGAGAAATTCGTTTGACATTGTTAATTCAATCTAAAAACGATTTTTCATAGATTCTCGCTATTAATATAGAGCTTACATAACTCATATGTATGATTCTCTCAAACATAGCAAGAACAAGATTGAATCATGGAGAATCATTGTGTCATGACTTAAGGTCTTGTCTTACACATATCCTACATTGATTTTTTTTAATCCATGTATTATGGTCAAATCTCTATTTGGTAAGTTTGCATATGTTTTCTTTGTCTATCTTTGCTTTTAAGCACATCCCTATGATAAGTTAGACTAGAAAAATAAGATTTGCTGAAAAATCTTCCTCCAAACACCAAACCCTGCTTCTGCAGGCGGTTCCTTATGTGAACCGCGGTACCTTATTGATAAGGTACCGCCACCCTAGATAAGGAACCGCCTACAGTGGCCTTCCTTTTTCGGGTTTTTGTCTGAAACTCCAGATTTACTCCAACATTTTTGAGAATCTTTGTTTCAAACCCTTTGACCACCCCAAAAAATACCCTAAGCCTTCCTTATTTAAACCATAAGCATTTTGCATTACTTCACATCCAAAATGTCTTATTCTCCCAATGAAAGCCTTGAATCTCCTCCATTTTCTCCAATTGCTTTCAATCCAAACCCACCCAAGAACACTCTTAATCACATTTCTCCTACAAATAATGTTGATTGTGGAACTTCTTTTCTTCCACCACCACCCTTTAGTGTTCTTCCTCCTTCTCATGATAATGTCATGCACCATGGAACATATTGTCATTGTTGTCAATATCAACATCTTGCTATGGCACACATCTATGAGGAGTTGAGCTACATCAAGAGTCTCTTAATCAAGCCTCCTCTTCACTTTGATTATGAGATCTCCAACAAGCCACCACCACCACCCTCCGCTATCACCTTGTCTTTCATATAAGCATTGATTGCTTATTCACAAGACACCAAATTCAAGCAAATCTTAGAATTCTAGAATAACTAGGATTAGATTTATGCTTTTGGCTTGTTTCTTTTTCCATACTTCTTTGTATGATGTTCTTTTAGTAACCTATCTTGGATCTTTGTCTTTGTGTTTTCTTCTCTTTAAAATTTTTTTTTTGTGACCTATTGCTATATATTGTTGGTTGTTTCTTTTGTTCAACTAACCCTTCTATGTAGCTTGTCACCATATCTCGATTCCTCGGTGCCTAACACTAGGGGGAGTAAGCACCAAGGGGGAGTCTTTGCAAAGTCCGTTTCTTCAACACCGGATTACACAACCTTTTTGCTTCGACAAAGGGGGAGAAATGAATAAACTCGTCTTCGAAAATCTTGTTTTTGTGTGATTGAGTTTATGTATTGTCGGAATCAAAAAAAGGGAGATTTTTAATGCAATAATGACTAAAAACGTTACTTGCATTTTTCGGTCTCGCTTAGTTTTGATTACGACAATATGTAAAAACAAGCATTTACGAAAACAACGAAAAACGAATTCTTGAGTTCAAGTATTTTTCATTTTACCCATTTTCACTTAAGGTATGGATAAACAAGTACTAACCTTAATCAAGTGATCAAGTGATTTAATCTTTTCTTAAAACTCACTTTTTATTAAAAGTGACAAGTTTTTATTAAACTTTATTTTTAAGAAAATGTTTTATTAAATTAATTATTTGAAATTTGAAAATGGCATATTCTTATTCTGTTAAGAATATTCTTTCAGGATATTTTTATACCCAGATAAGACCTCCACCACTAAAGGACAAAAAGGAGCGGAGTCTAGTCCGGCGGTACCTTAGCGCCTAGGCGGTACCTTATCGATAAGGTACCGCGGGCTGTGATATGGTACCGCGGGCAGAACTAGCCGTTGGCTCCTTTGTCCTTTAAATAGTTGGCCATTCTCAGCTTTTCACCTCACCTCTTTTGCACATTCATTTCCAGATTCAAACCCCTTCTTTAATCACTCAAATCTTTGATCATTTGTTTGATTATTACTTGTTTAAGAAGTGAATCTTGTTCTTCCATCTCTTCCTCTCCAAGTGCAAAGAGAAGAACACTATCCTAGTGAAGTGTTGAGTCCACCACCAAAGATCCATTGAAGATCAATTTTTATATACTTGTAGTTGTGTCATAGTTGTGAAGATCCAAGTAGTTGTGTCTATTTGGAAGTTGTGTATGTACTAAGTATAGTTGTGTAGATTGGTCCTAGCTACGATTAGGGCTCGACTTTTAGCTTATAGTCGGAAATTGGTTAAGCGACGTGTACGGTTTTCTCCACCATAAGGAGCTTGTTGTGTAGTAAACTCTCGAGTAAGGAGTACTCAAGGAGTGGAGTAGGAACGAGGAGTGAGCTTCGTTGCCGAACCACTATAAATCCTTGGTGTTCGGTTTGATCTTTCTTTACCCTTAACTCTTTACATTCCTTATTACTTTTTGCATGTACATGTTTTAATATTAGATTAGCTACACTATCATTCTTTATTCTTTGTGGATATATTTTTGTTAGTATTAGTTTAGCTACACTATCATTGTTCATATTTGTGCATAAGAAGATTTCACATATTTCCTCAAGCCTAAGTTTTTTTGAAAAAGGATTTTTGGAAACCATATTTTAACAAGTAAATTTTAAGAAACTATTCAACCCCCCCCCCTTCTAGTTTCTACACAAACTTTTTGAGGATGTTCAAGCAACTTAACATAAACATCTCCTTTGCGGAAGCTCTTGCTTATATGCCAAAATTTGCTAAGATGTTCAAAGATCTCTTATCTAACAAGGAAAAATTGGTGGATTTTCCTAAGACATCCCTTATTGAGAATTGCTCCGTCGTGTTGCTCAAAACCTTACCTACAAAACTTAGAGATCCGGGGCGCTTTTTGATCCCTTGTGATTTTTCTGGGGTGGAAAATTGCATGGCATTGGCGGATCTAGGGGCAAGCATAAATCTCATGCCTTCATCGGTTTGGCAAAAACTCTCTCTTCCCGAGCTCACTCCAACTAGGATGACCCTTGAGTTAGCCAATCGTATCATAGCTTACCCGGTAGGTATTGCGGAGGATGTGTTTGTAGGTGTGGATAAGTTTACCTTTCCGGCCGACTTTGTAGTGGTTGATTATGACATGGACCCGAGAGTTCCTCTAATTGTTGGTAGACCATTTTTTGGACGGGTCATACTCTTATAGACGTGGAAGAGGGTGAACTAATAATGAGAGTAGAGGATGAGAAAGTGGTGTTTAAGCTAGGAAAAGTGACTAAGAAGTCTCAAGCTTGTGAAACCATTAACATAGTTGATGTACTTGATGAGGTGTGTGATGAGCATTTCCATGACGCTTGTAAGAGTAATAGTGAAGACATGGCTCATGTACAGACCGTTGCCTCAATTTCTCCCTCCTTAACACCTTTTGGAGAGAGTGATTTCCTCTTGGATTCCTTGGTAATGATGATTCTCCCATTAATTGGGAAGAAGACATTCTCACTATCCAAAAGTTGCTCAATGAGGATCCCATTCCTTCACCCATCCCACAAGAAGTAACCAATGATGATCCATCCATAGTGAAACCTTCCATAAAGAGTCCACCTACTCTTGAACTTAAGGACCTTCCATCACATCTAGAGTATGCTTTCTTAGAAGGGAAAGACCAATTACCCGTGATCATTGCTAAAGATTTGAAAGAGGAGGAGAAAGAAAAACTCATAAAAGTCCATAAGAAACATAAGCAAGCCATAGCATGGAAAATATCCGACATAAGGGGAATTGATCCAAATTTTTGTACACACAAAATCCTTATGGAGGATGATTACAAACCCGCTATTCAAAGCCAAAGAAGGGTTAACCCTAAAATCCATGAGGTCATTAAGAAGAAAGTTAACAAACTCCTTGATGAGGGCATGATTTACCCCATTTCCGAATCTTCATGGGTTAGCCCGGTACATTATGTTCCTAAGAAGGGTGGAATCACCGTAGTGACTAATGAGAACAATGAGCTTATTCCTACTAGACTTGTTACGGGTTGCAGAGTTTGTATTGATTATAGGAAGCTCAATGATGCAACTAGGAAAGATCATTTCCCATTGCCTTTTATGGATCAAATGCTTGAACGCTTAGCGGGAAATGAGTACTATTGTTTTCTAGATGGTATCTCGGGATATTTTCAAATACCCATTGACCCTAAGGATCAATAAAAGACCACATTCACTTGTCCCTACAGTACATTTCCTTACAAGAGAATGCCTTTTGGCTTGTGTAATGCACCGGGAACATTTCAAAGGTGTATGATGGCAATTTTCCATGACATGATTGAGCAAACTATGGAAGTTTTCATGGATGATTTATCGGTTTTTGGAGATTCATTCACTTCTTGTCTCTCCCATTTAGAACGGATGCTAAAGAGGTGTGAAGAAACACGTCTTGTTCTTAATTGGGAGAAGTGCCATTTCATGGTCAAAGAAGGGATAGTCTTGGGACATAAGATATCCAACAAAGGTTTAGAAGTGGATCGTGCTAAGATATATGTAATTTCTAAGCTTCCCCACCTACCACGATGAAAGGAGTTAGAATTTTTTTGGGTCATGCAAGATTTTATAGACGTTTCATACAAGATTTATCTAAGATTGCAAGACCGATGACCCACCTCTTAGAAAAATAGGCTCCTTTCATTTTCAACCAAGTGTGTTTGGATTCATTTGAGATACTTAAGGAAAAGTTGACCAAGGCTCCCATTTTGGTTTCTCCAAATTGGGATTTTCCTTTTGAGCTTATGTGTGACGCTAGTAACTATGCCATGGGGGCCGTGTTAGGACAAAGAATGAATAAGCATTTTCAACCTATACACTATGCTAGTAAAACCATGACCGATGCACAACTTCATTATACCACCACGGAGAAAGAGTTGCTTGCTAGAGTCTATGCTTTTGAGAAATTTAGACCCTATCTTGTGTTATCCAAAACCATAGTGTATACGGATCATTCCGCTCTCAGGTACCTCATTACAAAGCAAGATGCTAAGCCTAGACTTTTAAGATGGGTTTTATTGCTACAAGAGTTCAAGATAGAGATTCATGATAAGAAAGGAGCCGAGAATTTAGCGGTGGATCATTTGAGTAGACTTGAGCATCCTTTTCAAGGATATTTGCCTCATAAGGAAATCAATGAATCCTTTCCATTAGAGGAGCTCATGTCTATCTCTTCTCAAGAGGATGCCACCCCTTGGTTTGCGGATATTGCAAACTATCTTGTGGGGGATGTGCTACTAGAGGGTCTCACTTCCCAAAAAAAGAAGAAATTTCTTAAGGAAGTGAAATACTATTTTTGGGATGGCCCTTACCTCTTTAGGCAATGTGCGGACCAAATCATTAGACGGTGTGTAGATGGGCCCGAGGCATTTAAGATCTTAGAAGATTGCCATAAAGGACCTACGGGTGGACATTTTGGGCCCAACTACACAGCCAAGAAAGTCTTTGATTCGGGTTACTATTGGCCTTCCATATACAAAGATGCCCAAGAGATGGTGAAATTTTGTGATGTATGTCAAAGACAAGGAAACATTACTCAACGAGATGAGATGCCACAAAACTTCATACAAGAGTGTGAGATTTTTGATGTGTGGGGAATAGATTTCATGGGACCATTTCCATCTTCTAAAGGAAATAAGTACATACTCGTAGCGGTGGATTATGTGTCAAAGTGGTTTGAGGCCAAAGCCTTACCTACTAATGATGCTCGAGTTGTAGTAAAGCTTTTGAAGCAATTATTTGCTAGATTTGGTGTACCTCGGGCCATCATAAGTGATCGTGGTACTCACTTTTGTAATGATCAATTCACAAGATTTATGAAGAAGTATGGTGTTAACCATAGACTTTCTACCGCGTATCACCCTCAAACCAATGGTCAAACCGAGGTCACAAATCGTGGTTTAAAGAGAATTTTTGAAAGAACGGTGGGAGAGCATCGAGCTTCTTGGTCGTATAAGCTTGATGATGCTTTGTGGGCTTTTAGGACGGCTTTTTAAGACACCAATTGGTTGTACTCCATATAGGCTTGTCTATGGCAAAGCATGCCACCTCCCATTTTAGTTAGAGCATAATGCCTCTTGGGCTCTCAAGTGGGCTAACTTTGATTTAAACCAAGCCGGCTCACATAGAAAGGACCAACTCAATTAAATGGATGAATTGAGGGCCAATGCATATGAGAACTCATTGCTTTATAAGGAAAAGACTAAGCAATTACATGATGCTAAGATTAAGAATCGTGAGTTCAAAGTTGGAGAGCTGGTTCTCCTCTTTAACTCAAGGTTGAAACTCTTTGCGGGCAAGCTTAAGTCGAGATGGTCCGGTCCATTCACTATTGCTCAAGTATTTCCATATGGAACTATTGAGTTGTCACAACCCGATGGTCCAAATTTCAAAGTGAATGGTCACCATGTTAAGCACTATTTTGGGGAGGACATTTCCGTGGAAATGGTCCAAGAGATCCTCATTTTCCCCATGAATTAATTCATTGAGGGAAGAGTCGAGCTAGCGACTCCTTAAATCAAGCTTGAATAACTAGGTTTAGAGGTTTTAGACTTAAAGTGTTGTAGGTTAGAAATAAGGATGGAGAGTTGATGAGAAGTGTAGGGGAGACCTTCTTTTTGTCTTCATGTTGTTTGTAGGGTTGCTCACTCATCACGTGCTTTGGAGCTTATGGAGGAGGCCCTTGTATTCGGTTCACTTCGTTACTATTGTGATTTTTCATAGACACATTGTGCTTAAAAAATGAATTCACTATAGTTGATCTTTCCTTAGCTTGGGTTAAGCAAAGTCTATTCATTGTCATAAGTGTAGGGGAAGTTTATACTTCCATGCTCATAAACATTGAGGACAATATTTAGCTTAAGTGTAGGGGGTCTTCTATCGAAGTGACCTTACCTAGACTTTGTCATTGACCTTCATGATAATTGGGAAATTAATTTTTCAAACATTTTTCAAATTTTTGATCTACTTTGGCCACCAAAAATATGCATTCATAATTTTTGCATCAATCATTTTTCATTTGCATAACACATTGCATTGTATATATTTCTTCTTTTGTTCTTTATTAAAAATTGAAAAAGGAAAAAATATAATAAGAACATGGTTTAACAAGTTTAGACTTCTTTGACATATTAGGCTCGCCATGGATACTTTGACTCAACCCGAGTTTGCTTATCTAAGCATCCTCTAACTAGTATCCTTAACCATGTAGTCCTTCATTGGTCTATTAGGCTAAGCATCCACGACTCTCATTATTTGAGATTTTAAATTTGTGGAGAATGGGAAATGATAGAGTTGAAGCAAGTATAAAAGGGCTAGATAAACTTCATGATAATTACTTGTGGCTAAACCCTTCTCTTCTTTACCTCTATTTTCTTCGCATGTATATATGTTAATAAATAATCAAGAACAGTTTTAATCAGTTTGTACTCTTTTATGCATTTTTGACTAATCATTCATGGTTGGTATAAGTACGTCTTAAGATTCTAAGTTAGAACGTTTTATGTGTACTGGACTTATGCCATGCTTAATACTTAGCGGGTGTTTTTCCTTTTATTCTTTTCAACTTTCTTTGTAAGGAATAAAGAAAAATAAGAGCGGCTTATGAAAAAAAATGAGTGGCTAGAAAAAGAAAAAAATAATAATTATACAAGACTCTCAAGAGGGGCAGTGAAGTGTTAATTATAGTAACTATTAGATTCCAATATTACCTTGAGGGGTTGCGGGGATTTAATAGTTGCTCCAATCCAATATTACCTTGACGGGTTGCGGGATTGAAGATCCAAAGTCTCAAAAAGGCGGCGGATGTAAATTATTACGCGAGTTTTATTTTTCTTTCTTTAGCGAGTGTGTAGCTACTTATTAATGCATGACATGAGGATTTTACACATAAGACGAATGACTTATTATTCTTGAAACGGACTTATATCAATTGTGAAAGGTTTTTCAAGTAATGGATGAGAGGATTACTTAGGATTAAAATCGTGCTTCCTTATTTTTGGATTTTACATTTATTATATTTCACGCTTTAAATAATGACAAATTTGCTCAAAAGCAATTTGCTCAAATAATAACCGGTTCCACATTTAATTGTCATGAATAAGTTGATGCACTTTTTACTTGTGAATACAATGATCCCATTTTTAAGCTTGGTATGGGGAAAGTGAAACTTGAGGGTGATAAGTGTCCATGGTACCAAAGCCCTAATTTAATTCATTGATTTCTTTATGAGTTTTTCCATCAAAACCATTTATGAAAAATCAAAAATATATAAATAGAATTATTTTTCTTTGCATTGCATTGTACAAAATCAAAATCATGCATCATATAGTGTAGGGTAGTGTAAAAGCATTCCATATTGGCCAAGGTGGATTAATTATGAGAAAAATGTAAATTTATGCTTTAAAATATAGCATTGCATGAGGTCATGGCAATGTTCAAGTGTAGGGGATTTGATATGAGGAAAATCTCATATCAATTAATCAACAAATCACCCTAAAACACATAGAAAATACCTAACTTTTGTGCTATAAAGCAGTATTATGTGGTATGTTTTGTGTTTGTGCTTAAATAGGTAACAAGGATACAATTTCAAGAAAACAAGAGGAAAACAAGCTCATTTATGATGAAAAGACAAGAGAAGGATCAAATATGACAAGACATTTGAAGATGAAGGACCTATCTTGACAACATTCAAAAGTTAAGGGACATAAATGCAAAGTTTGGAAAAAGTCAAGATTAGAGTCAAACTTGGTCAAACTTCAAGTCAATGGACTTAAAAAGTCAAGAATGCAAGTCAAAGGACCAAATTTGCCATTGGAATGAAGAAAAGAGCTCATTTGAAGAATCTGCTAAAATGAAGGAGTGAAAATGTCAAAATTACATAGACTTTGGTATTGATCCATGTCTTAACTTGTGGACCAATCAGATTGCAAAGAAAGTAAAGGGCGGATTGCCACATCCAACGCCAGCTCACCCCTTCAATTAATGAACCGGATCTTCAAAAGTGCTCCCACTAACTTCCTTTTGGCCAATAAGAATGCAACACTTAATAATCATTTATCCAGTTACGGATAATGATCCGTGTGAGAGGCCAGTATCAAATGAAAACATGACACGTGTCATCTCCAACAAACAAATAACCCAGGAACGATTTTGAGCTACAATGCATTTCATAAAACACTTTCTACATGAAAAAGACTCGGAATGAGATGACGAATCCAACTACAAAGCTTAATTAGACTGAAGATCAAAGGATAAGAAAACCCCTTTTGTTTTCTTGGAGTGAAATCTGCAATTCATTCATCCTTGACACTTGGCACCTCCTTATTGGTGGACACACGTCTTGCTACCCCACCCACTCATCATCAACCTCTATAAATAGCAGCTAGTGTGTGACAATCCGTCAATTTATGGTTGATATTTTATTCTCGAATATTATTTAAAAACATTATTTTAATGTTACAATATGAACTCACATATTTTTGGGAAGAAATTTGGATTTACGTCTTGAAGTAGCATCGACTACGTCTAAACCGGAGGATTCAACGTTACGTGCTTACGTTTATATATACCGTCTTCGGTGACAGTCCGACATTTCAGAAAATAAATTTATTCGCGAATATTATTTTGGAGTTTTAAATTTGTGTTGGTTCATAAACTCACAAATTTACGAGAAGAGATTAGGACTTACGATTTTATTTTAACGTCCTTTATGACTAAACCGGAAACCTTAGGATTACGTATTTACGTTTTCGAACTCCGTTTTTGATGAGACAAATTTTATTGGATTCGTTTTGTGACGTCGATTCATAAATTATAAAAACGTTTTTCGTAAAACGACCCGAGGGCACGCAAATCGAGGAAACTAGAATCGAGGAGTACCCGTAAATAAATGGGATGAGACAAGTGGGACACTTGTCCCACCCCACCCCCAAAACCGGCCATATTAAGTAACTAACACCTTGAGGTGTCAAAACCTCATGAACAAAGACTACACATGTCTTAAGCTTACCATGTAAGCTAAAGACTTACATCAAAACTAACAAACACAAACCACTTCACTCAATTCACACATGCAATACCACACAAAATTCTCTCATCTCTCTCTTGGCTCCCATTTTGGCCGTCCATATCCACCCCATAAACACCATTCATGATCAAAATTTAACCACAAATCCTATGTTATTTACATATATGTTGAAGCCCTCTTGAAACCCTATAGATTGGTGGTGCTTATAACATCCAATGAGGAGTTTTCATAGTGTCTTGAGGCTGATTTTCCACAAGGTATACATGAAGAATGGTGGTCTTGAAGATGGTCTTGGCTATGCACAAGTTTCTCCATCCAAATCCATGACAAACTCATAACCTACATCAACTTGGTGGTATAAAGATTGTCCTCCTCAACTTCTTGTTATTTTGATTATGTAAACATGTATTTTATTTCCTATTGTATATGTATATGATGATTATATGATGATAAAAATGTTATGTGGGGATTTGTTGTTGATAATCATGGATAAAAAGATGAAAAACTATAAGTAAAAATGGGTAAATCTTGTTTAAATGATAGGCTGTATAAAAACAGTAAAGAACCACATGTTAGACTGATAAAATGATGAAGTAAAATGGATTTACAGTAAGCTATGGGTCTTGTACACATGTGAGAGTTGTCCATGCAATGGAATCATTGTAATGAGTGAGATATGATCAAAACAAGTTTAAGATACAAATCTGAAGTTACTGTTTTGGACGATTTTTAGAAAATACTTAAAGGAAGATTCAACAGTATCTATAGAAGAGTTAAATGTATCAAATATCATGTAGTTTATTTGATAAAAAATTTAGCTTCTATCTCCATGTAGAACTCAAGATATGGCAGTTTTGGTGAAAGTAAAGATAAAAATCAGATTTTTGGAAATTAAAGTATATTACTATTATATAAGCACTCAAAATTTAATAGTATAAAATGTAAAACAAAAACCCACTAACTTATGGATTTTATTTATGTAAGTATGTAAAAGGTTAAATAAGTGGAAATTTTATAAAAAAATGGTAACTTGTTAAGTTTTATAAGTTATAAAACTATAAACTTGATTTTTACGACTTTTTCGGCTATCGCCGTAAAATTAACGTTTTTGTTAAATAAAACTTAGATGGTTGGACCCGTCTAATGTAAACTTTATAAAACTTATATACTGATATATAAACATGTATAACAAGTAAAAACCGATAAAACCCGAACTATAGGACATACGGACGTTAACAGACTAAATTAACGTTATTGGACTAACAATACAACAAAAATGGACTAAAACACTTATAAACTTATTATTGGGCTTAACCCATTTGGGCCCAACTTGAAAGTTTAAATACTGATAATATAAGTACAAAATGGATTAAAATAAGTTAAATAACTTATAATAAGTTTATTGGACTTAAAATACATAAATAGGTAAAACTAGTGAACTAGTATAAACGTTACCGACACATAACACTAAAATGAGTAAACGAGAATATGTAAACCCACTTGATCATCATATATAAATAATCATCATATGTATACATAATTGATATTTTTATAAAGTCATTGGACAAACGTCTAAGACCGAGTATTATTTGTCTAGGTTTCCGTGATTGAAGCACGTACCGTACGTCCGAATTGCCGATCACCCGCCTTCCCATATCAATGTGAGTTCATAGCCTCGCACTCTTTTAAATGTTTTTATAAATGTTTTATAAACCCGAGAGGGAGATAACATGTTAGTTTTATAAAAATAGGACACCATTTGTCCCGATTGTTTGCTTATTGATTTGGACCCGAATGAATGAATGACCCGATTGTATGACCCGATAAATGATTAAAGGACCCGATAGATGAAATTAAATGGATTATTAAAGTTAGGTTATGTCACTAAAAGTCCCATTAGCATGAATTGTGAACTACCGGGAGTTGGTAGACGCTTATGCATATAATAGTACTATTTGGGGACGATCACCCCAGTTCGCGCCTTGACAGTTGATCCCCGTCGTGCCACATTGATTGGTAAGCGAATTTATGTATGAGAAGATTTCCATAGCGTGACCTTTGTGACGACACGCTACTTTAGATGGGAAAAATTGGTATCGGGTTAGCTACCCGTTTTGGTTTAGTAAGATAACAATGTCATGCGGCTTATAATAATCCAAAACTAACGAAATACTACTAGACGCTCAGAATTACGACGTATTGCCTGACTAGCAATACAGGGTCATACTATTGATATTATGTTTGTGTTTTGGTTTTCATAACCATATTCATATAACGGTTTTTATTTGATTTTATACAACGTCATAAGACGTATTGTATGATGTTTTTACGACATTGGCTCGTATAATGATTTTTAAGGCAAATGCCTATATTATGATTTTCGATAAGGATTTGTATAAAAATGACTTTGGCTATTTTATGGCCTATTACAAAGATTTGTATAAAATGAGTTTGGCTATTTTACGGCCTATTACAATGATTTGTACGTATTGATTTTTGGTACTAATTTTATACCAAAGTTATATTGATGGAATTTATTAAACTCTATGAATTTACTCGGTGTTATCGCTGACCCTTTTCTTTTAACATGTTTCATCTCAGGTACTTGAAGGTAATTCTCGGGAAGACGACAAGAATTCATGGCCCGCACTTAAACAATATTTTTCCATTCAAATACTTTGTAAAACTTTGTATGAAATAATATGACTTGGGACCGATGTAACTTTGATGTTTATGAATGGAAATGATTTATTATTAAACGACGCGATTTTTATGCGTTGTCTATGATGTGAGTAATGTGCTATCCCGTAACACCAACTAGTCTTCCGCTGTACTGAGTTGTATAAATTTGGGGGTGTTACAGTTTGGTACCAGAGCTCTCGTTATAGAGAACGAAAGATTTTTAAAACCAAGGTTTTGAATAAAACATTTCAAAATCTTTTAACTATAAAAATTTTTCTAAAATGTCTAAAAATCTTTTGACTATAATGGTGCCGAAGAATTCCCGAGTTACCGACAAGGCCAGACTGAGAAGTGTTATTTTAATATGTATAACTTGGATTATATATATATGATGTAATTTTATTACATGATTGTTTGATGATTATTTTGATTTTTATACGAGGTATTTATACGACGTAGATTGTCACAAGTAACCCTAACTCCCCTAGTAAATTAATCGAAGCTATTCTCGTAGGAATTCTAGCTATCCTATATCTAAACCAAGTTGTGGATATTTATGATCCCAAAAAATGGTTGATATTCGTAGAAATGTAGATATTAGTTGATTGTGACATTGAAGAAGAATTGGCAAAATTAAAACTGATATCGATGTCATGACGATCTTTTCTTATAGAGTGGAGTTTGACAAAACGTTATCACCTGGAAAGATGTCATCTGATTCGTTGTCACCCAATTCTTAAATTGAAATCGAAAGGGTGAATGTTGCACTTGAGGCTGTCATTGGAACCATTACCCAAAAGCCTCATGCCACTAATACCTTTCCGAGAAGTCTAATTGACTGATCAAGTCATTTCATATTAATGACTTATTTGATAATTGTTGTTGTAAAAGCTAATAGGATTGGAAATTAAGTGTTGATTCATATTGAGATTGTATTGCCTTTACAAGGCCGAATAATAAGGTTGTAAGTATTGGATAATGAGGTAGGATATTGAATTGAGTATAAAATTGGTTGAAATTTGAATAAAGTAAAATTTAACCCGTATGGAATATGAGATTGATAAGAGGAAGTTGTTAAGTTCTGTGATTGAATATTAAGGTTGTAATTGATTGTTGATTCGTGTTAAGGGTTGTTCCTAGGCCATTGTCCACTAATAAGGATGCCCAGTGTCCAAGAAATAAATTGAAGAAATCTTCTTCTAAATTGAGACCGATGGATCTTCCGGGACATGTGGAACACCTAATGACTCTTGTAGATTAGTATTCATTGTGGTATCTTTTAAAAATCCCTAACTTAACTGAGACATCAGTTGGTAGGATGAGTTCTGAGAATTGTATGACATAGTGACACGTAATGTGTTACGGTACAATTTTGACTTGTTTGTGATTAATAAAAAGACTACCCTTGATCGCTAAATTCTACATGTATTGATGTTATCTATCTTTTCTTGCTTCTTCCTAATGCTCGCATTAGTGATGCAACCATTGAACAAGTACTCATCTTGAATTGAGTTACGTTGTGGATTATTCTTTTTGAGTGCCATCGAGATCATGAACCTCATGATTATTTGGCTAAGCTCATTTCCTGTTATATTGTAGTTAGTTCTTGGTGAACAAGCTTTCATCACTCTTTTGCAGATCACACCTTGTTTTTATAAAGTTAAAACAGTATCCTTTGAGAAAATTTAATTTTCATCACAATAAGGATTATTCAAAGTGAGATTTACAAGTGATTGATATCAAAATGAAGTTGTTTATGAGACGCTTTGGAAACTTAATTGTTTTCATGACAAGGAAAATCTTTGTAAATTTATTTTTGACTCTTATTTAAGAATTAAGCGTGAAAATGTTTTTATTATAAACATGATGATAAAATTTTGACGAACTGCGTATTGCATCGTTAATCTTGAAATTGTATATAGTTGCGCGCCTACATACAATTTGGAATGGACTATGCAAGACTGATTAGTAGTCACCATAAAACTAATGAATAAACACTACATTTTCTTTGAGGATTGTGAAAGATTAAATTTTAATGAGATCTGCAAGAAGTGAAAAATAAGGACATAATGTTAGGGACACCTACATATGTGCCTGTAGCATCTATTCTTCTGAGTCGAATTTACTCATCTGTGGAAATTGTCTTATTTGACAATTGACAATTCTTTCTTGTCTAATTCTCCCGTAGTGAGATTCTTAGGAAAAGTATTTGATTATCGAGTGTTGATACCCGACTGGATGTATTGACGTTCTTATAATTTCTTATGATTTGATTTCATTTGAATGACCTGGGTAACGATCTGAGGAGCTTTCGAATGCGTACTCAAATTATGAAAACATGGGATATATTCATATTTGTTAAATGTTTTCGTCTGTATCTAATTTGAAATTCTCTCGCATAGATTATGCGTCGACCTTACTCTTTTAGGGATTAGTTATGTCTCCAGATATCCTTGAATATTGTGGAAGGATTGAGAATTTTTATTAGTCTTTTGAGAAGTTCACATCTTATCGACGGCAATGCAACTGGAAAGTTGATAGTGCCCGTAGAATGAATTGATTGATTATGACATGACGACATTGTCATAATTGATGGGAACTCGAGTAGAATGCCCCTAAAAGATAAGATGTTGATTATCAAAAGTGATCTAAATAATTCTTGGTGGATGACGATATCCTGTATTAAGACTTGAAATTATACCATGAATGGTTGTGAACTAGTTATAGATATTGTAATCTAGAAAGAACCTAATATTAATTTATTAAAAGACGTTTCTGTTATTTGAAACTTTAGGAAGTATTTGTTAATGAATTACCTAGACTTTCGCCATTAAGGCAAGTTGAAATTTGGTATTTGATTATATTCTCGGTGCTGTACTTGTGGCTTGTGCACTGTATGTCAGCACCATCTGAGTTAAAGGAATTACCGTACAACTAAGAGAGTTGTCGGAGAAAGATTTTTTTTATACCAAGCCTGTCATCCTGAAGAGCTATGGTGTTATCTTTCCTTATATTTATAGATTACTGTGAACTGAGTAAATTGACAATCGAAAACGATATCCATAACTCGAAATGGAAGATTTGTTCGATCATTTACAAGGTTTTTGATCCTCAGCATGGTTATCATCAACTTCGCATCTGCGAAAGAGATTATCTATTCCAATCACTACATCCGGTGCTTGTAATGAACATTATGAGTTCCACGTGATGTCGTTTGGATTGACCAATGCACATGTAGCATTCATAAATTTGGTAAATCACGTGTGTAGGTTGTAATTTGATAAATTCATGCTCGTGATCACTAAGGACTATTTATTTGTTTATAAGAATAAGAATGAGATAATAATTAATTATAGATTGCCCTGAATTGGCCGAACGATAAAAACCTATATCTTAAATATTTAACATGTGATTAAAGACTAAATCCTTTATATTAATTGACCATGTGAGTAATAGATAATGGAATATAAAATGACCCTTCAAAATTTAGAAGTCATTTAGAACTTTGAATTATACTAAAAAGAAAGTGAAAATATATTTTGACAAATGTTTTAACAAAGGATTTTTAAGGGATTATTCCCTTATACACAAACCATTTAACTAAACTTCTGTTTAGGGGTAAATGTTTGTGTATGCCTCAAGATAACTTAAGAGGAATTGAGGAAACCTTTTAAATCATGACTTGAAATTCGAAACGACACATTTTGCTTTTCAAACTAAGAAAATTTTGACCACGGTATAACCAAAGATTTTTCGAACATTTACGCATCTTATTAATTATTTTAATTATTTTTGATAACTCAACAAAAATCTTGTTAATTAAATTCAAATTTAATTTTGAACATTTTATATAATTGGATGGATTAAGAAATTTAAAATCTTTATGTTTACATTTCATAAAAATTGAAAATTTATTAGTTAATTAATTATAATAATTATCGACGCTTTAGACGACAGGTTGAGTATAACGGATAAAAATGATAGATGAGACGAAACTAAAACATAGAAGATATGAAGAAAGAAGTTTTGAATAAATACGGTTGTGACATTTATTTCTTGAGGAAAGTGAACGTAATTACTGACGCATAATATAGAAAGAATATCTGAGTGAATTGTGGACATGATAATTATATCATCATGAGAAGTGAATATAGATACCGACGCATTTTGTATAAAAGATAAAGAACCAGTTAGGAGATGTTCCTTAACAATGAAGGTGCAAAATAAATTGCCGAACAATTTAAAATAAACGATGTGTGTAAAAAGGATAAAATAGATAATAAAAAGGGATTCGCGGCTAATGTGAACCAACAGATTTGAGAAGCCAATGGCGTTAAATGTATAAAAGACCACTTGTGATTGTCTAAATATGAAGATTGTGAGACATAGTTATGTTAGAATTTGTAAGTATAAGTATTCTATTTATGTCATTTATGACTAGAAGTATCTTTGTCTGAAGAAGTTGTACTGATGGCAATTATGAAGGCAGACATCGCCTCATACATTAGTAAACGTCTAGCTATTGCAAAGGTCATCATCTGAATTTGATTCGATTTGGGTCATCGTCGACAGACTGACCAAATCTGCTAATATCATTCCCGTTAATGATAAATGCAAAAGAGTTATGTAAACATGGTGTGCCTGTATCGAACATCTTTATCAAGATCCTCGCTTCGCATCGAATTTCTAGAGATTTGCTCAGAAATCATTGAGAACGAACCTTGATAAGAGTACTATGTACCATCCCAAATCAAAGGGACGAGGTAAAGTAACGATACAAGGTAATATAAGTGTTGTTTTATGTTTGAATGATTGACCTTTGGCAATAAACCGTATAATCATTTTCCTTTGGAAGGATTATCATTAATAATTATCGTATTAGGATCGAGATCGAATCTTGTTAGGATCTGAATCTTAGAGCATCTGTAAGCAGGAGTTGAGATGAAGACACCCGACATACACCCATTGTGGGTTGGACATGTCTTTTAGGTTTAAGGTTCCTATGATGGCGAACCTATCCTTACAAAATACCCGACTCGCGAGACTTGAAATGATTGGTGAAATTAGGATTTGATTATTGACTGCCGGTAGTGGGCAAGAGGTTATGTGAATGTAAAATGTAGATCTTGAAGTGCCAAATGGGTAGCGAAGTTATGCCACAATTTTTAACCTTGGAAAAATGAATTCATGATCTGACAAATCATGGGATATAAGTCCCCAATTGTATGGGACCATTGAGATGATGAAAAAGTTGGGATTGAAAGGCATATAAGCTGGATCTACCCTAGGACTTCAAAGACTGCGTGAATTATGTTTCGTATATCGAACTTGATGGAATATCTATCAAGTGAAAATCTAATTATTCTTAGTAGAGCTTAGATCGGCGAAAAGTTGCATTCATCAGAAACCCGTGAACATCATGGATAGAGAAAGTAAGTCAACATTTAGCCTGATCTTATTCCCGTAGTTATGTTTGATGAAACTCGCGTATTATAATGGATTACACTTGTGAGAAAAGACCGAATGTGGAGGAAATACCCACATGGCTTTAACTCTATAAGAAGCGAGTAGTAAGGTAAGATGATCTTTGAGGACAAAGATCCTGTTTAGGGGTAAATGCTGTGACAATCCGTCAATTTATGGTTGATATTTTATTCTCGAATATTATTTAAAAACATTATTTTAATGTTACAATATGAACTCACATATTTTTGGGAAGAAATTTGGATTTACGTCTTGAAGTAGCATCGACTACGTCTAAACCGGAGGATTCAACGTTACGTGCTTACGTTTATATATACCGTCTTCGGTGACAGTCCGACATTTCAGAAAATAAATTTATTCACGAATATTATTTTGGAGTTTTAAATTTGTGTTGGTTCATAAACTCACAAATTTACGAGAAGAGATTAGGACTTACGATTTTATTTTAACGTCCTTTATGACTAAACCGGAAACCTTAGGATTACGTATTTACGTTTTTGAACTCCGTTTTTGATGAGACAAATTTTATTGGATTCGTTTTGTGACGTCGATTCATAAATTATAAAAACGTTTTTCGTAAAACGACCCGAGGGCACGCAAATCGAGGAAACTAGAATCGAGGAGTACCCGTAAATAAATGGGATGAGACAAGTGGGACACTTGTCCCACCCCACCCCCAAAACCGGCCATATTAAGTAACTAACACCTTGAGGTGTCAAAACCTCATGAACAAAGACTACACATGTCTTAAGCTTACCATGTAAGCTAAAGACTTACATCAAAACTAACAAACACAAACCACTTCACTCATTTCACACATGCAATACCACACAAAATTCTCTCATCTCTCTCTTGGCTCCCATTTTGGCCGTCCATATCCACCCCATAAACACCATTCATGATCAAAATTTAACCACAAATCCTATGTTATTTACATATATGTTGAAGCCCTCTTGAAACCCTATAGATTGGTGGTGCTTATAACATCCAAGGAGGAGTTTTCATAGTGTCTTGAGGCTGATTTTCCACAAGGTATACATGAAGAATGGTGGTCTTGAAGATGGTCTTGGCTATGCACAAGTTTCTCCATCCAAATCCATGACAAACTCATAACCTACATCAACTTGGTGGTATAAAGATTGTCCTCCTCAACTTCTTGTTATTTTGATTATGTAAACATGTATTTTATTTCCTATTGTATATGTATATGATTATTATATGATGATAAAAATGTTATGTGGGGATTTGTTGTTGATAATCATGGATAAAAAGATGAAAAACTATAAGTAAAAATGGGTAAATCTTGTTTAAATGATAGGCTGTATAAAAACAGTAAAGAACCACATGTTAGACTGATAAAATGATGAAGTAAAATAGATTTACAGTAAGCTATGGGTCTTGTACACATGTGAGAGTTGGCCATGCAATGGAATCATTGTAATGAGTGAGATATGATCAAAACAAGTTTAAGATACAAATCTGAAGTTACTGTTTTGGACGATTTTTAGAAAATACTTAAAGGAAGATTCAACAGTAGCTATAGTAGAGTTAAATGTATCAAATATCATGTAGTTTATGTGATAACAATTTTAGCTTCTATCTCCATGTAGAACTCAAGATATGGCAGTTTTGGTGAAAGTAAAGATAAAAATCAGATTTTTGGAAATTAAAGTATATTACTATTATATAAGCACTCAAAATTTAATAGTATAAAATGTAAAACAAAAAACCCACTAACTTATGGATTTTATTTATGTAAGTATGTAAAAGGTTAAATAAGTGGACATTTTATAAAAATGGTAACTTGTTAAGTTTTATAAGTTATAAAACTATAAACTTGATTTTTACGACTTTTTCGGCTATCGCCGTAAAATTAACGTTTTTGTTAAATAAAAGTTAGATGGTTGGACCCGTCTAATGTAAACTTTATAAAACTTATATACTGATATATAAACATGTATAACAAGTAAAAACCGATAAAACCCAAACTATAGGACATACGGACGTTAACGGACTAAATTAACGTTATTGGACTAACAATACAACAAAAATAGACTAAAACACTTATAAACTTATTATTGGGCTTAACCCATTTGGGCCCAACTTGAAAGTTTAAATACTGATAATATAAGTACAAAATGGATTAAAATAAGTTAAATCACTTATAATAAGTTTATTGGACTTAAAATACATAAATAGGTAAAACTAGTGAACTAGTACAAACGTTACCGACACATAACACTAAAATGAGTAAACGAGAATATGTAAACCCACTTGATCATCATATATAAATAATCATCATATGTATACATAATTGATATTTTTATAAAGTCATTGGACAAACGTCTAAGACCGAGTATTATTTGTCTAGGTTTCCGTGATTGAAGCACGTACCGTACGTCCGAATTGTCGATCACCCGCCTTCCCATATCAATGTGAGTTCATAGCCTCGCACTCTTTTAAATGTTTTTATAAATGTTTTATAAACCCGAGAGGGAGATAACATGTTAGTTTTATAAAAATAGGACACCATTTGTCCCGATTGTTTGCTTATTGATTTGGACCCGAATGAATGAATGACCCGATTGTATGACCCGATAAATGATTAAAGGACCCGATATATGAAATTAAATGGATTATTAAAGTTAGGTTATGTCACTAAAAGTCCCATTAACATGAATTGTGAACTACCGGGAGTTGGTAGACGCTTATGCATATAATAGTACTATTTGGGGATGATCACCCCAGTTCGCGCCTTGACGGTTGATCCCCGTCGTGCCACATTGATTGGTAAGCGAATTTATGTATGAGAAGATTTCCATAGCGTGACCTTTGTGACGACACGCTACTTTAGATGGGCAAAATTGGTATCGGGTTAGCTACCCGTTTTGGTTTAGTAAGGTAACAATGTCATGCGGCTTATAATAATCCAAAACTAACGAAATACTACTAGACGCTCAGAATTACGACGTATTGCCTGACTAGCAATACAGGGTCATACTATTGATATTATGTTTGTGTTTTGGTTTTCATAACCATATTCATATAACGGTTTTTATTTGATTTTATACAACGTCATAAGACGTATTGTATGATGTTTTTACGACATTGGCTCGTATAATGATTTTTAAGGCAAATGCCTATATTATGATTTTCGATAAGGATTTGTATAAAAATGACTTTGGCTATTTTATGGCCTATTACAAAGATTTGTATAAAATGATTTTGGCTATTTTACGGCCTATTACAGTGATTTTTACGTATTGATTTTTGGTACTAATTTTATACCAAAGTTATATTGATGGAATTTATTAAACTCTATGAATTCACTCGGCGTTATCGCTGACCCTTTTCTTTTAACATGTTTCATCTCAGGTACTTGAAGGTAATTCTCGGGAAGACGACAAGAATTCATGCCCCGCACTTAAACAATATTTTTCCATTCAAATACTTTGTAAAACTTTGTAAGAAATAATATGACTTGGGACCGATGTAACTTTGATGTTTATGAATGGAAATGATTTATTATTAAACGACGCGATTTTTATGCGTTGTCTATGATGTGAGTAATGTGCTATCCCGTAACACCAACTAGTCTTCCGTTGTACTGAGTTGTATAAATTTGGGGGTGTTACATAGTGTTTCATTTTTTAGTGTGTAGTTAAGTGTGCAAAAACACACACTTCAGTTTTTCCTCTCAATTCTGTTCTTCATTCAGTTAGATAACAACTCTTAAGTGTTTGACACACACTTAAGAGTTTGTTAGATAGTAGTTAAGTTGTTGTAACCTCTTTTCCCTCCTAAATCAATAAAAGTACAAAAAAATTATTCATTCATATTCTCATCTTCATTTACCTACTCAAATCCTGCATTACTGTTATGATATTGTGATATCATTGATCATCATTGATCAATGGAGTTAGTTTGAGACGTTTTGGAAGATTTCCTTGTTCATGTCAGCCTAGCAGTTCATTCCAGTGTCCATTGTAGCAGTTTGTAGCTGTTTGGTTTGATTTGAACAGAAATAGCATATGGAGGTGATTAATTGGGTTAATGGTAGTGAATTGGTGTTGTTCTAGTAGATTTTAGTTGGCTCAGCGCCATACTACTCCATCAATGGAGGCTTCACAGCTAAAAGGTTTTGAGATTCTATTTTTGGTTCCACTTAAGTGAATTGCATGCTAAATTCCTAGTGTACACATTATTTGCTTATATGATGATGTGTTTAGACTTGTTTTAGTGTAATTGTGTTAGCTTGATCATATTTGAGTAACTTGTTTTGATAGCATTTTGTTAGTGATTTTATCAAATTTTAGCATTAGAGTCCAATTTTGTGTTAGAAACTATTTACTTGCCTGATTTCATTTCATTTGCATCTCTTTTGGTCATCTAAACTAGCTTTGATAATAGTCAATACCTGTTTCCTTCTTGAGATCAGTTTTCATTGTAAAAGTTCTTAACAGCCTGTTAAAATGGTGTTTGGATTTGCCTAGTTTTTGTGATACAAGTCTGATAATTCATTTGAGTTTTGCTTATTCACACTTGGTAATATAGTGGTAACAAGTTTGTTCAGTTTTGAAGTCAAAATATTGGTCAAAAATGCAATTGACATCAAAAAGGTTTGGGTCAAGTATTTTCAGTAGTTCATTCAGGAAACTTGCTAGATTCAAATCATTGCCATTTACTCATTTCTTAACTATTTTGCTTGAAACCAATTCTCAATTGAAGTTTAACATCCATAGTTTAATTTTGTTAAAGGAAATTCTACAGTTTTCCATTTTGATTGAGAAATGAGCTTTTCAATAAGCCACAGACCAAAAGCAAGTTTCTGAGATAAAAGCTTGACTGTTTTCTTGTAACTGCATTTCTACTTCACAAATCTGCCCATTTTTCTTCACAAACCTTGTTAAAAACATGTCCTGAGTAGTTTTTGAAGTTTTCAGCTTTTTGACATTTTTGGTCAAAGTTGGTCAAATAAGCACTTTCCAGCTTAAATTCATTTTTCAGCTTATCTAGTGAATCATTTTAAAATTTAAAAGACATTCCATACTCTTTATAAGCTGTTTAATAAGATTGAGCTTTAAAATCTAAAGTCTCATTTTCAATATAGCTTATTCTTGGCTTATTAGAATAAGCTATCTTTAGTTCTACAAGCTTTTAAGCTGTTTCTTTAAGCAAGTCTAGCTGAAATTCGATTTTAAGTCATTTGAAACAAGTTAGAGCTTATTTGGTCTGTTAATAAGCTCAAACGAGCTTATTCATAGTTGTGTGCCCGTTTTTGTTATAGTTTCCCCATTAATTGCATTTTGGTCCTTTTAGTTCTTAACTTTGTTAATCTGTTGCTAATCTTTCAAGAATTAAGGGTTTGCAAGATTACAGTCCTTTAAGTTTCAGTTTTTGCTAAATTCAGTTAGGAAGTTTGTTTAGTTTGTTAAAAGTTGTTATAAGTTTGTTGGATTTTACATTTTTGGTCCTTTTACTTTCTGAAATTTACATTCCAGTCCTTTACTTTCATTTAGTTACTTTTCAAGCACATTTACGTTTATGCTTTTACATTTTGAACTTTGTGAATATTAATTGGTATTTGCAAAGTGTTTTACGGATACGTAGGTTTCTATTTTTCATTTTTTACGTGTTGATTGAAATAGACATAGAATATCCAAATACCCTATCAACCAAGAAAAATTAAAGACTTGAGATTTTTAGGACTTTCAATTTGTCAAGAATCGAGAGAAATCGAACTTCAATATACTCAATTTCGAATGTATATGATTTTATTACGTCAAACTTGTGTCAACAGTATTACATTGTTTCTTGTACCATGACGTGTTACCCCCTTGCTACCAAGTTGTTTCCTTGTCTGATTCTGGGGGTCTCACAATACATCACATGATTGGCGTGTAAGTATTCGGAGAGACGAAGTTAGGAGTTGTCATGATAAACCCTTTTTAAAAGGAGAGTGAGGAGCATGACATAAGGAAGGTTTGTCTTTGGCTTGGTGAGCACGTAATGGATTCATCGAGCGATAAAGTATGTGAGATTGTACTTGATGGAACGGCATAGAGAACACATCATATGAGCCATACGCTGGAATGTGATCCCGGTTTCCACCATGACAAAATTCATTCTCCATAATTATGTCAGCCCAAGAGACCATACATGGATTAAGATCGCTTACGAGTATCTCATAAGAAGACAACACACGTCTCTTAGAATGGATACTACATACAACGTGTCTATTACGAGGTTGGATAATGGTGTCAAGGATGAAGTATACTTCGACCATAGAAGACTTATATGGAGGAACATCAACACATGTTTGCAAAGAATCAATCTTCCATGCATCCATGAATTGGAATTAACCTTCATAAGGTACTCGAAGTGCCTTACCAACTCCTCGAGAGAGTAGCTAATGGGTTGACCATGAATGGAAAAATTAACAAACATTTCATAATCATTTACAAAAATGGAATATGTGCTAAAGAACTCTAAGAGAAATTGAGGATAAACTACCTCATTGATGTTTAGCAAGCAATTGAAACCATTGTTCTTAAACATCATTTGAGTGTAGTTAAACCCTTCAATGTCCTCAAAGAAAACCCGACCCTCATGAAAGAAACGGGATTGATGTAAACGAAGGGTGTTTGAAAGGTGTTCAGATTTACAAGACTTGGCAAGGTTAGGCATATAACGTTTGGTCTTTTGGTGGTCATTTTGATAATCTGAATACATTGTTTAGTACCTATATTAAACCAAAAATTAGTTCCACCATCACTCTATGTTACATATAGATTAATAAAAATCAAAATCACAATAATGTGTTTAATCAATTTCTTGACTAACCAAAGGATAATTCCTTGTCATTCTTATGATCACAATGTAACATGTTCACATTTAACGAAAATATATGAATTATGCACATCAACCATGAATTTGAATATTGGTTTTCAAAATTCGTTTTTAGGTAAGCATTAACAATGCAATTACCAATGTGTTCAAGGGTTCATATCAATTCTATCATTAAACCAAATTGCTTTGATTAAAATTCGGATTTATTCTATAAGTGGATTTAGTGAAATCACAATGAATATGAACCTAAAGGAATCATAGCACTAAAACTATGGATACCCACATTCCTAATTTGGTTCTAATTCAATTTAATTGAAAAAAATCCACAATTATGAAATTAAGAATCCTAGAACAAATTAGTTGAAACTGAATGAAGATACTTACAATTAATTGATGCTAGATAAAGGATGGAAGAGACATTTGTCTTGGAACCAATTAATTTGAGTTATTTGGAAGGTCTTGAAAGTTGTTAATGGCGGTTTTCTTTGTCTCATCGTCGCACCAACAGAAAAGGGGAAGGAGAAATGTTTGAAAAAGTGTAAAATAAAAAAACCAGCGTTATTTTAAGCTTAGTGGGTCGCGGCTCATTATCGATAATGGACCGCATATTACCACCACGATATTTATTGAGCTACGGACAGAACATGTATTTTGTCCGAGAAAATGAAAGAAAATTTTCAAACCATGTTTTTCTAAAATACTTAAAACATATATTAAGCCTTTTGAAACTAATTGGACCACTTCAAGATTAGGTTATAATGCCTTAATGAAATATTACGAGTGGAATCGAGACCGAAAAAGAACGAAACGAAAAAACGACTACTCGTAAACAAAAGGAGAAAAGAGAGAAACCAAGAGGAGTGAGCCAAATCCAAGTATCAATGCTCAAGAGATGGATGACAATTTTCAAGTTATGGAAACGAAAAGCTTGTGTCATATATAGTGGTTCATGACGTGCCTTTTCGGCGTAAGACGAAACGGCTTTGAAAATGAACCATACCAAGCTATTTTTGTTATATAAATTAAGAACACTTACTAATAGATGTCTTAAACTTTTACAAAACATGAGCAAGAATATAGATTCACTTTCTCTCTCACGTGATCGGACTAATATCATTATTAAGGGTTACAATGATAATATCCTTGGAATATTTCAATTCCAAATATGTAGTATCCTAACTACAACATATGATGTAGTTTGGTATCTCAAAGGATTAATCAATCAACTTAGAGATGAGCTCAATTGCACATACTACACATAATACAGGGCCTTCTAACCTTATTAAGTTGCAAACCATATAGATCATGCTTGATACTTTAAGCAACTACTAACTCACTCTACACCACTTATGTGAGTCAAGTATCCAAGACCATGAAGGTTTGAGAGGGTGGAAGAATAGAATCACATACCACAAATAAGTGTCACGGCAAGGATGTCAAGAACAATCACATAGTCAAGTAATGATCAAAAGAATGATCAAAGGGAGTGTGGAAGAACAAAAACTTACCTTATCCATAAAATGCATCCTTAGTCTTCTATGGACTAATGGACCACCCGAACTTGACCAAAGTACGTACATAGTCTTCAAGGACTAGTATCACATCTACCAATCTTGATATCATCATCCCATTATGTTTGAGATCAAAAGGAGATGAGTCTTCAAAAAGTATAAGTTGCTCAATCCATAATCAAATTAATGATTAGCCTTCGTGAGTACCTAAACAAAGAAACATACAAACTAGTAGATACATTTGAAGAGCAAATAAAAAATGCATAAAAGCTACCAATAAGATCATAATCAAGATGAGTTGATATAGCAATGATTTTAAGGCCTATTATTAAAGAAAAAATAGTTTTGACTAAAAAGAAACTTTAGAGCAACCAACCCTTCTAATCAGTAGAGACAATAGAATGATCCAAGATATAAAGGCCAATATACTTCAAAGATCGTGTGTGACCATCGCTCTGATACCAATTGTAGAAAATAGAAGGGGGGGGGGGTTGAATAGTTTCTATGATTAAGGTCCTAATTAAAATTATGTTGGTCCTAAAATTTCCTTTTACTTGAAAACTAGTTTCATAGTTGTTAAGTCAATTTCCAAACCATTTGTCATATCTAGTGATTATGGAAATGAAATGCATGAATGTAAATATAAATAAGTAAATAGTAAGAAAATAAGCAACCTAAGGTAAGACACCAAGATTTACAGTGGTTCGGCAACGAAGCTCTCTCTTCGTTCCTACTCCACTCCTCGAGTACACCTTACTCGAGATTTCCGCTATATCCACAAGCTCCCTTCTTGGCGGAGAAAACATTACAACGTCGCTTACAATGTTTTTCGACACTAAGCTAAATGTCGAGTTCTAATCTTAAGCTAGAACCAATCTTCGTCGCCCCTTTTCTTTTTTGACACAAGGCTAGCTGTCGATTCCTAATCCAAAGCTAGAACCAATCTTCGTTGCCTATCTTCTTTACCAACACAAGGCTAGATATCGAGTCCTAATCCAAAGCTAGAACCAATCTTCACACACATCACTTTCTATTTTAGTGAGAACTCAGAACACTTATGCTCACAATTACATCACTTTGTAGTTTAGTTAGAACTTATACACAAGACACTTTACAACACAAGACACATCTAAGTATACACATATAACTTGCATTTACACAATACTAATCCAAGTATATACAAATACCTTAGATCTACACAATACTTAAATAAACAAAATGATGACCATGACTAGATCTAAGAAAGGATGATCTTCATCAAGGCTTCATCTTTTATCACATTACAAATGTGTGACTGGTCTTTTCTTTGGACAACTAAAGAAGGGAATCAATAGGATAATCATAAGTAAATTGTAACACCCCATTTTGATAAATGGAATGTCACGCGTAATTATGGCGTGTCATCAAAGCATACAAGGATAAATGTCTGAAACATTACATGGCCATAGGGATAACCAGAATCAAACATCGGTTCCCAAACATAAGCCCAAAACATAATAAAATAAAAGAAATGAATGGAAGACTAAGCA
The DNA here is from genome assembly GCA_025667525.1 of Glebionis coronaria. Classification (NCBI taxonomy): domain Eukaryota; kingdom Viridiplantae; phylum Streptophyta; class Magnoliopsida; order Asterales; family Asteraceae; genus Glebionis; species Glebionis coronaria. The sequence continues at coordinate 166,717,034 of CM046874.1, forward strand.
AGCATAAGTATATGAAGGCAAAAAGGAAAGGAAGTCTCTAGCAGCTTCCATCCTATGCACGTCCTCCAAATGCTTGAGTCTTTCCAAGGGTACCTGCCGTTTTGGGACATGGAAAGGAAAGTAACGGCTGAGCAAAACGCTCAGTGCACGGATATAGACATAGTATAAGTGACTAAAACATAAATAGAGACTTAATAGCAGCGGAAATGTATAAGTCCTGGAAAACCTGGAACATGTTCATAAAACTGGTTTTATAGTTTGAAAAGCCTTATGTTTATCTTATGAAAACTGTTTAACATATTTTACCATTAGCCAATATATGTCATGAAAATCCACCGTGCATGAATACTTGGAGGAGTGACCTCATCATGCAAATTAGAGGGGCTGCCTCTAATTTAATATACTGGTTGGAGGGATCAGCTCCTTGTGAAGGATGCAAGGCACACACCACATTCACCATGAAATCCTGACTGAAAACATGTAACTAGGATGCACCCATACGCCCCACATGATAAATATAATATAAATGGCCAAAAGCTGAAGGGACGCCACGAGCAATCACTCTGCCGTGGTGAAGTCATAACATCAGTGCCTCTAATGTTATGGTTATGGTACCTCCATAACTAGGTGAAACTGGTCATGCATGTATATGGCTATAGGTATTCTAATTTAAACATAAGCAAATCAAACACATAACTTATACTACGGGAAAACATTTGGCTGCATACGAGGAATCCTAATAAGGAAATAAGTTCCATACTGAAAGGATTGGAATCCGTACCTTATGTCCAGTGAACGAAGAAGATGAACTGAGAGGAATCCTACTTCCGTATCACTAATGCTACATAAATACATACATGAATGAGTATCTGCTTACTAATACGTAACTGATTTTATGTCATGTCTTAGCTTATTTTACATGTTCTTATCAAGTTTTACTGTTTTTAAGCCTTAAACTGTGTTTACCTTATATTCTGTTTACTCTGATTAAGTATTTTTGGTATTTCATGTATTATTATACTTACTGTGTAATAATAAGTAACTTTCCAAAAATAGCAGGTTTCCTAAAATAGAAAGTTACCAAAAATAGAATTACTGCTTAAAATAGATAAGTTTCTAAAAATAGAAAGTTTCCATAAATAGATTAGCTGCCTTATTTAAATAAGTTTCCATAAATAGATTAGTTGCCTGAAACAAATAAGTTTCTAAAAATAGAAAGTTTCCATAAATAGATTAGATGCCTTATTTAAATAAGTTTCTAAAAATAGAGAGTTTCCATAATTAGATATAAGCTGGTTAAATAAGCTAAGTATATAAGCCTAAGTGTTTTCATGATTATTTTCTAAGTCATATGATATAATATATAGTTTATTAATTATTTCATGTAATTAAAATAAACTATAGGTTAAAATATTTAATTAAAGTATATCATGTTTTTAATTAAATAAAGTTAAATACTTAGGTTAAAACATGTATTATTATTTATTAATAATATAACCTGAGTCATGTTAATTAATTAATTATAACCATGGTTTTTAAATAATTAATTAATTTATAAGTCTAAAAATATAAAATACTTAGGTTAATAATTTCATGATTTTAATAATTAAAATAACCTAAGTCATGTTATTAAATTAATCATGTCATGTTTATTAATTTAAATTTCACATAAGATTATAAAAAGAATAATAATCTTAGCATACACTGTGAACCGGATCTTGACTAAGAACCATGAACCGGACATGAAATCGACACCATACCCCGAACCACATCGGGGTTACCCTTGTCTTGTTGCTGCCGTGGGACCCACACCAACCAACCGGGACCATATGGTCTCGGTGGTGGTCGTGTAGCCAAACCGAGACCCCCTTGGGGTTCGGTTTAGGCGCCGGCCAAAACAAACACCCCTAAAACACCCTTTTTGATTTCTCCAAAAACCATTTTCATGTTAGATCTATGATTTTAATTAGGTTTTAAAAACATCTTGTTCTTAATTTATTATTAGATCAAATCAAAAAGAAAAAGGGTAAAAAGAATATACCGAATGCGTGGATCTAAACGAGGATGCACAAACACGAACACTTGCACCAAAAACCAAGATCAAAATCAAACAAACACCCCTTTTGGTGTGTTTGTATTCGGCGGCCACAAAAGAAAAGAGGAGGAGGAGAACTTTTAGGTTTTTGTTAAATCTTCTGTAAAGTGAAAAAAAATGACTAGCTAATTTTCCCTTAACCCCTCTTTAGTGAAATTTGAGATGGGCTTGGCCCATCTCCTTATGTTGCCGCGGGTAGGGGCCCCACATGGGGTACCCGTACCGTTTTCCGTGTCTCGATGTTTAATTGTTCGTTCGTGTTTATTTGTGTTCGCGTTTAATGTGTTCTCGTTAAATAATTACCGTGACCTAATATATTTATTTACGCTCGTAATAAATATATATACGTAATTAATAATAGTTCGTGATTTAATTACGTTCATGATTTCATAATCGCATGTTCGTGATTAATTATTATCAAATAATTATTGCGTGCTCGTGCGTAGTAAATACTTATCGTGTTCTAACACGTACGTAATACGTAAAATCCTAACATGTAATCGTAATCATACTATAAAAGGAAAGTTCTAATCCTATACGTACGATCTTATGGGTACTATTCATGGTAAAATCATGCGGGTTTTACATAAATTTACTTAACAAATTAAGTGATCATTTACTAATGTTTGTAAACATAGAAAGAAGATAAGAAGCAGAAAACTATTCAAAAAGGTTCATTGGAAAATGGAGAAATAATCAACTATTTATAAGGGACAAGTTGTAACGGCTCTCTAGGCGCGGCTAATTAAATGGGCTAGCGGCTCAATATTAATATTGAGCCGCAAGCACCTATGCTGAGATGCGGGTTCTAGAGTCTGCTCTATTTTGTCCTTTAGTGGATAAATCCCATCTGGTGAAGTTTATACCTTGAGGGTATATTCTTAGGACATTTGGAATATGCCAAATTCAAATTTTCATTTTCTATTTTAATAAAAAAATTTCTTAAAAATAAAGTCTATTAAAATATTTTGTCACATTTGTATAAATGTGCGATTTTTAGGTTAATAACTTTCTATGATCACTAAACATGTATAACATATGTTTGTGTAAGACTTAAATGACTATTACCTTGATGATAGTGTTTGTTGAATAATTAGTCTTTGATTATCTTTGACGATAAATGTTTTTACACTTTGTCGTGATCGAAACTAAGAAAGATTAGTTATTACAAATAATGTTTTTAGGCATTGGTTGCATTAACAGAAACTATTTTCATATTAGGAATACTATACATTTGTGGTAGGTTGCCCTATTGGATATAGAATGTCAAGATAGAAAGATAAACTACCTGATTATGTTTTCCTAGAGAATGATTAACATGGTAAGTTAGTGATTAACTTAAAAGTTACTATTGAGATCATGAATGATACTCGGTTTTACTTTAGTTTAATGATTATGTATTATTGATTAAGACATGAACATTAAGTCTTCTACTTGTGAAGAGACTTAGAACTTAAAGTAAGATTTGTTAGCTTGTAATGTCTTATTGACTAAGACGTGTACATGTAGTCATTCAATTATTCAATAACTAATAACAAATAGTAAGAATTGGATTATATGTCTACTGGTTAAGGCATACACTTTAAGTTGTGATTGGATCAAAGACTTATGATTAAGTGCATGCAATTGGCTTAATAATACCATTGATGCTATTAAGTTTTTTAACTTAAGTTGACATACTAGACAAAGACATAAAGTTTAAGTTCATCAAATAAGTTATGAGATTATCTCATGAAATTGATCTTATTGAAATACCATGAATGATATATTCAAAAAGACAAACCAATATATATAAGTTGATGTATTTGGTTATTGATGAAATTAACTTACTACTCCTAAATGTTATCAAGGTTAAGATATTGAGTACATTTGAAATATACTCAATATGAATCCAAAATTGGAATGTCAATTAAGACATTATTCCTAGAATAATAAGATAGGATGAATCTCATAAAGTCTTAATTAGAGTATGGAGTTTGTTAGAAATCTTGAAGATTATATTAAGAGAAAAAGACTAAGTACTACTTAGTGTATTTTGTAGGAGGCCCAAAGGAAACAATGGGATGATCCTCCTACATAAATCATACACATAGAAAAAATGGTTTGTTGCTAGTTGAGGTTGATTCTCTGAGAAAGTCTCACTTTACAAGAAGCAAGTGGGAGTCCTACGCTTGCACGAAGCAAGAGGGAGTCTTGAATTATTTCAAGGACATGATACATAAGCATTCTAAACACACTTGTTGAACTCAACTAAGGCTAAACATGGAAATGCGGAAACTTATAATGATGTTACTCACATTCATAAATCCGCAAGGATTACTCATGATATGTTTTTGATATCAACAATGAGATTTATGAGTTAGAATATCATTGTGAAATTGCTAATCATAAGTGATGTATTATCAAATTTGGAATTTGATGGATGAATCAAACTATCAATGGAAGATGCGTCCGTAGGAAGATAATCATAAATTTGGAATTTGATTGATTTTTTACCTGTCAATTATTTGATGAGGTTGAAAATGAGTTTCCTTGTTAAGAAGATTCATGAGAACAATGTTGTATATATATTTATTGTTAGATAAATTTTATATGTTTTAAATCATGCTTAAGTAATTAACTATGATTAAAACTTTTACATTTGTGAACAATAAGTATGTAAAGATGTTGTTTATTGTCATACTTGATTTAAATGTTAGAGTTATGACAAAATGGATTAGCAAAACTCTTTGATGAAAGGTAGACTTGCAAGATATGTGATCATAAGAAGATTTTATGAATCCATAAATAATCTTTACAAGATATACAAAATGCTAGAATTCACAAATGGATTAAAAACATACATCTAAATGAAATAAGTCTTAAGTTTAATTGTAAAGTTAATTACTTGTAGGATTTGATTTATAATTATAGATAAGATTACTCATGAGTAAATTTCAAAGCCAATGGGAGTACTTAAATTTATTTTTCTAAAATTAAATATGTTGTTAATCATATTGGAAAAAATATTTCATCTTAAAAATTGTTTTTAAAAGTGAAATAAAGTCTCTTATAAGCATTTTAGAAAAAGAAATCTACCATCTTGGAAGATATGCTATGATTTAACATATGTGGTGAATTAAGTCTAGATACAATATAAGTGATCATTGACTGAACCTCGAATGATGGATCTTACGTACTAAGATTGAAACGCGCGAATGAATGCCTAAGACCCACTACGGATTCATTTAAGGCATTATATTGTACATGGGATAAGTTGTATCTTTTTCATGAATGAAAGTTGATTAGACAACCTTGAATTCAAATTAAAAGATATTAGAAATAATCTTAGTAACATGAAAAGTCTAATTGGAAGATATCAGAAGGAACGTTGGAAACATTAGAATCTAATTGAAAGACATTAGTGGGAACATTCAAATGAGTGTTGGATTTAGGAATTCATTCCTAGGATCAATAATGTAAATACTACAGATATACTTTGTGATAGTCATAGTAATATTATTATTGTTAACAAACTTGGAGTTTGCATAAATGTCCAAACCATTATTTATGGAGTGTTCAAGGTTTACAAAATAGTAGCGTAGTGATATGGTATACACTAGTGCTTATTGAGATGAAACTCAATTATAGTTTTAACAAGTCCTTCTTATGGATAACATCATTTCTAGAAACTAACATGCTTGGATTAAAAGCATAGTTTCATTATACATTAAAGAGTTAGAATACTTTGTAGTTTTGGAAACTATAGTAATATACATTTCTAATAAATGTTGTATACATCTTATGGAAAGTAGTGAGACAATTTATATGATATTGTTATATCATATTGCACGTGTAGAAATTGACTCAATGAATATCACAACTTGTGATTTTGAACAAGTATTCTCAAATTTCCATAAGATCAATAATCTAGTTGTAAGAATCTATGCCTTATCAATAATTGGATTGTTGTGATTAAGACGGTAACATTCAAACTAGAATAATTATGTAGTGATCTTATTTGCTATTTGGATAACAGACGGTTAAGCAATTATATTGGACAATGAATTGACATACGAGGTATGATCGTTTTCATTAGATACTATTGTGTCCTATATTTGCATGTTTAATCCATGGATGTATTATCTACATATTTGTATGTACTATATACATTCTAAATTTCCATTGCCAATCATCAATATGGGAGTATTGATGAACTAAGACAAATATGAGGGTTGGTTGTATTTTTGTTAAATACATAAAGATGAATCTTCCAAACTCAGAGGTTGTTCAATGTGGTTGAATAATTGGACTACCCCAACCGTGTAGTATTATTTATGGATCGGCATCATTAAAAATCTACGCATATGGTACCGGTTGTTATCCTTAGACTTGAGATGCAAATGGATATTTGCATGAATAGATAGCATTTCTTGATTTAAGTAAATGTTGTGTCATTTACGTGGGCAGTTATAAAACTTGTTTTAGAAGTGTTTATTACATGTGTAAAAGGTAATTGTATTCAAAATGAGATTTTGTTCCTCTATGAATAGAGTATGATACATACTAAGCCCCTTCGTATGATTGATTGGATGTTTGTATGGCTGCACCCAAAGTGTAGTTAAGAAGTTTCTTTTTACATATGGTAATCCTGATCAATTACAGAAACGAGAAATAGAATCGTTAATACATGAAATGACATATGATCCATATTCATGATTAACAAGTATCAGAAACAAAAGGGATGCAGAAATTTATATCATAAGGCTAAGCTTGTTTGGCAGAAACTAAACTCATGTACTTTTGGGAACATTGATGGTGTTGCTAGACTATATGTAAATGTTAGTATTAAAATACCCTATGATAAAGACTTCCGTAAGTGGGAGGTGTTGGGATGTGCGTAAGTCATAGATAGTATTTTATTTATACGACAGAGAGTACGTGGGCCGAAGGGGTCACACACTTAGACATCGAGATCATCTTTTATTAAAGTATACAATACAATATGGCTACATTTATTGTGTATATTTAATTTGATAAAAGTTAATACTTAACGGTAATTAATTAATAAGTTAAAAGGTTTAATAAGGATTAATTAATAAAGACTTAATACTTTAAGATAATTATTGTAATTACATAACTAAGTATATAGAAAGTCAAAAAGTCAAACCAAACACTCCTTGGAGGAGTATTCATCCGACCTAAGAAGAAAAAAAGGGAGAAGAAGTTTTCTTGATTCTAGAATATCTATTACTTGGAGATTAAGTTGTAATCTTTACCATAAACTAGACGTGTACCCGCCATAGCGGCGGAAATTGTCTAGCGACACATAGTTTACAACAAATAGTTACCGAAATGTCAATTGATCTGGTGGTCGAACCGATAACCTAGTGACTCGGTCGGGTTGACCCGGTGGTCGAACCTGTGGCCCGGTGACCCGACCGGGTTGACCCGGTGGTCGAACCCGGACTCGATGATTCGACCGGATTGAATAATAGTCGAACCCGTGACTGGTGATTGATACACTTGTTTATGGTTTTCAAGAATGCATTTAATTTTTCTACATTTACTATTATATCTCATTTCTAAGATACTTTCAACTTTTCAAAACCATGTATTAAATGTTTCAGTCTTTCCTTAAATAGAAACTTAAAATTAAGTTTTCACTTTTGAGTTAGATCTTTTATAAGGAGTATAGATATTCTAAGGCTTAAGTATATAAACACATGAATGTGATTCATTGTTTCATGACTTTAAACCAAACTATTCTCCCCTCTTTGTTCTTTGTAGTCGATGGCTAAACACCCCCAAAAGGATTTTAGGGTTTGATTTTTATTAAGTATAGTTAATCAAGATCTAGCAATCGAAGGTGGTTGCTTGAAGTGTCGTGTGGACTATCTTAGAGAAGATCTATCTTGATCTTTGGGTTATTGGTGAATCGATTTTGGTACATAAATTAGGGTTTTTGTGTTTTGTTGGTTGATTGATTGTGTTATTGATCATCCGTTCTTGGACTAAAGGTACGCATTCTCTATCTTTAAGTTAATTACATTGTATGTATAGATAATTGATCATATCCGTTGCGTTTACTCTTGATGCATGTATGTTAGATACATTAGGGTTGTTAAATTCCAACACACACTTGTGTTTATGACCAAATAGGAAATTAGGATATGTTTTATACATGTTAATTACAATGCACATTTATAATTAAGAAATCAAAATCTAGCATGCTATAGACTAAGAAAAACACAGTTTCATTATGATTTCTAATAAAATATCTCATATCACTTGCATTAAAACATATCCTTTTTTACAAACTCAATTTATGTTACTCAAACATCATCCCACGATAATCAACAATAAAAGAATCCCATAATCAAAATTCTTATGCGTGTCACATAAATACATCACATTACGCGTCTTCAATTCTTTCACTATATCATTGCTCACATAGAGCTTCCTCTCAGTTTTAAACCAAGATTAGTGAAGGAATATCCTTGCTCAAAAACTTAATAGAAATGACACAAATATCAAGCTATTAAATTATACTAATGGGGTCAAACATACTAACCTCATATACTTTGTCGTTAAGCCATTCACTATTGGCTAAAATGAAGCCCACAACTTTATCTCTTCTTCTTGATACCATACACACTACAAAAGTGTGGTAATCTAGTGAAACCAAATGAAGAACTAATAATTCTTTCACAACAATAACTTGTCTCATAACGCATTTATTATATAGTGATGAATCAAACAAGGTTCAACACAACAAAACAATGCTACATTTATTTATTATCTATAAGATCTTAAAAACCAACAAAATATAGATATAAGTTTTTAAGCAAATATATGTTCTAACCATTAACATTATATAAAAATATAACTTTGCGATCATATGATTCACTCTTTTATATATAAACTTTAAATAAAGTTTAATTTCTTATCTAATCATTGTAGAATAATTTATTCAAAAATCTTTCGTATACAATGAGAAAATAAATTTTCTCATGACAATACATCTTGGACAATGTGTCCCAAAGAGGACGTCTATCTTGGACTAAAAATAATCTAATGGTTGAGATTTGATATGTTTATCTTCATTTTTGGTTTTAAGTTAGATTTTGAGTTAGAATGTGTATATAGTATATACACCTTTTATATTTTAGTATAGATAGTTATGTAAGTGTATAAATGTGTGACTTCGTAAGTTTACGTACTTTTAGCCATATAAATAATTATCTAAGTGTATAAGTGTGCGCACTTGCCAACAACTCCCCGCCTCCTACTAGCGCGTAACCACGGTCCGTCACGTATCTTACTAGCCCCGCTTTTTATGAGACGTTAGGAGGAACAAAAATTCATGAGAGATATCAATTAATACGACCTCATGTTACACTTACATAGATTTAAAAGCTAAGTGTATAACTCATTTCAAAATACCAGCTTAAATAAGGAGAGAAATTTAGACTTTATAAAGCACCGAACAGTCTCATACTTGGTTGATAAGAGATAATCGCATTCAAAGGTATGTTTAATGACACATAGTAGTAGCAGTAAGTAGTAGTAAGTAGTACAAAATGCTAGAATTCACATATGGATTAAAAACATGCATCTAAATGAAATAAGTCTTAAGTTTAATTGTAAAGTTAATTACTTGTAGGATTTGATTTATAATTATAGATAAGATTACTCATGAGTAAATTTCAAAGCCAATGGGAGTACTTAAACTTATTTTTCTAAAATTAAATATGTTGTTAATCATATTGGAAACAATATTTCATCTTAAAAATTGCTTTTAAAAGTGAAATAAAGTCTCTTATAAGCATTTTAGAAAATGAAATATACCATCTTGGAAAATATGTTATGATTTAACATATGTGGTGAATTAAGTCTAGAGACAATATAAGTGATCACTGACTGAACCTCGAATGATGGATCTTACGTAGTAAGATTGAAACGCGCGAATGAATGCCTAAGACCCACTACGGATTCATTTAAGGCATTATATTGTACATGGGATAAGTTGTATCTTTTTCATGAATGAAAGTTGATTAGACAACCTTGAATTCAAATTAAAATATATTAGAAACAATCTTAGTAACATTAAAAGTCTAATTGGAAGATATTAGAAGGAACGTTGGAAACATTAGAATCTAATTGAAAGACATTAGTGGGAACATTCAAATGAGTGTTGGATTTAGGAATTCTTTCCTAGGATCAATAATGGAAATACTATAGATATACTTTGTGATAGTCATAGTAATATTATTATTGTTAACAAACTTGGAGTTTGCATAAATGTCGAAACCATTATTTAAGGAGTATTTAAGGTTTACAAAATAGTAGCATAGTGATATGGTATACACTAGTGCTTATTGAGATGAAACTCAATTATAGTTTTAACAAGTCCTTCTTATGGATAACATCATTGCTAGAAACTAATATGCTTGGTTTAAAAGCATAGTTTCATTATACATTAAAGAGTTAGAATACTTTGTAGTTTTGGAAACTATAGTATGAACATTTCTAATAAATGTTGTATACATCTTATGGAAAGTAGTGAGACAATTTATATGATATTGTTATATCATATTGCACGTGTAGAAATTGACTCAAAGAATATCTCAACTTGTGATTTTGAACAAGTATTCTCAAATTTCCATAAGATCAATAATATGGTTGTAAGAATCTATGCCTTATCAATAATTGGATTATTGTGATTAAGACGGTAACATTCAAACTAGAATAATTATGTAGTGATCTTATTTGCTATTTGGATAACAGACGGTTAAGCAATTATATTGGACAATGAATTGACATACGAGGTATGATCGTTTTCATTAAATAGTATTGTGTCCTATATTTGCATGTTTAATCCATGGATGTATTATCTACATATTTGTATGTACTATATACATTCTAAATTTCCATTGTCAATCATCAATATGGGAGTATTGATGAACTAAGACAAATATGAGGGTTGGTTGTATTTTTGTTAAATACATAAAGATAAATCTTCCAAACTCAGAGGTTGTTCAATGTGGTTGAATAATTGGACTACCCCAACCGTGTAGTATTCTTTATGGATCGGCGTCATTAAAAATCTACGCATATGGTACCGGTTGTTATCCTTAGACTTGAGATGCAAATGGATATTTGTATGAATAGATAGCATTTCTTGATTTAAGTAAACGTTGTGTCATTTACGTGGGCAGTTATAAAACTTGTTTTAGAAGTGTTTATTACATGTGTAAAAGGTAATTGTATTCAAAATGAGATTTTGTTCCTCTATGAATGGATTATGATACATACTAAGCCCCTTCGTATGATTGATTGGATGTTTGTATGGCTGCACCCAAAGTGTAGTTAAGAAGTTTCTTTTTACATTTGGTAATCCTGATCAATTACAGAAACGAGAAACAGAATCGTTAATACATGAAATGACATATGATCCATATTCATGATTAACAAGTATCAGAAACAAAAGGGATGCAGAAATTTATATCATAAGACTGAGCTTGTTTGGCAGAAACTAAACTCATGTACTTTTGGGAACATTGATGGTGTTGCTAGACTATATTTCAATGTTAGTATTAAAATACCCTATGATAAAGACTTCCGCAAGTGGGAGGTGTTGGGATGTGCGTAAGTCATAGATAGTATTTTATTTATACGACAGAGAGTACGTGGGCCTAAGGGGTCACACACTTAGACATCGAGATCATCTTTTATTAAAGTATACAATACAATATGGCTACATTTATTGTGTATATTTAATTTGATAAAAGTTAATACTTAACGGTAATTAATTAATAAGTTAAAAGGTTTAACAAGGATTAATTAATAAAGACTTAATACTTTAAGATAATTATTGTAATTACATAACTAAGTATATAGAAAGTCAAAAAGTCAAACCAAACACTCCTTGGAGGAGTATTCGTCCGACCTAAGAAGAAAAAAAGGGAGAAGAAGTTTTCTTGATTCTAGAATGTCTATTACTTGGAGATTAAGTTGTAATCTTTACCATAAACTAGACGTGTACCCGCCATAGCGGCGGAAATTGTCTAGCGACACATAGTTTACAACAAATAGTTACCGAAATGTCGACATTGATCTGGTGGTCAGACCGATAACCTAGTGACTCGGTCGGGTTGACCCGGTGGTCGAACCTGTGGCCCGATGACCCGACCGGGTTGACCCGGTGGTCGAACCCGTGACTCGATGGTTCGACCGGATTGAATAATAGTCGAACCCGTGACTGGTGATTGATACACTTGTTTATGGTTTTCAAGAATGCATTTAATTTTTCTACATTTACTATTATATCCCATTTCTAAGATACTTTCAACTTTTCAAAACCATGTATTAAATGTTTCAGTCTTTCCTTAAATAGAAACTTAAAATTAAGTTTTCACTTTTGAGTTAGATCTTTTATAAGGAGTATAGATATTCTAAGGCTTAAGTATATAAACACATGAATGTGATTCATTGTTTCATGACTTTAAACCAAACTATTCTCCCCTCTTTGTTCTTTGTAGTCCACGGCTAAACACCCCCAAAAGGGTTTTAGGGTTTAATTTTTATTAAGTATAGTTAATCAAGATCTAGCAATCGAAGGTGGTTGTCGTGTGGACTATCTTAGAGAAGATCTATCTTGATCTTTGGTTTATTGGTGAATCGATTTTGGTATACAAATTAGAGTTTTTGTGTTTTGTTGGTTGATTGATTGTGTTATTGATCATTCGTTCTTGGACTAAAGGTACGCATTCTCTATCTTTAAGTTAATTACATTGTATGTATAGATAATTGATCCTATCCGTTGCGTTTACTCTTGATGCATGTATGTTAGATACATTAGGGTTGTTAAATTCCAACACACACTTGTGTTTATGACCAAATAGGAAATTAGGATATGTTTTATACATGTTAATTACAATGCACATTTATAATTAAGAAATCAAAATCTAGCATGCTATAGACTAAGAAAAACACAGTTTCATTATGATTTCTAATAAAATATCTCATATCACTTGCATTAAAACATGTCCTTTTTTACAAACTCAATTTATGTTACTCAAACATCATCCCACGATAATCAACAATAAAAGAATCCCATAATCAAAATTCTTATGTGTGTCACATAAATACATCACATTACGCGTCTTCAATTATTTCACTATATCATTGCTCACATAGAGCTTCCTCTCAGTTTTAAACCAAGATTTGTGAAGGAATATCCTCGCTCAAAAACTTAATAGAAATGACAAAAATATCAAGATATTAAATTATACTAATGGGGTAAAACATACTAACCTCATATACTTTGTCGTTAAGCCATTCACTATTGGCTAAAATGAAGCCCACAACTTTATCTCTTCTTCTTGATACCATACACACTACAAAAGGGTGGTAATCTAGTGAAACCAAATGAAGAACTAATAATTCTTTCACAACAATAACTTGTCTCATAACGTATTTATTATATAGTGATGAATCAAACAAGGTTCAACACAACGAAACAATGCTACATTTTTTTATTATCTATAAGATCTTAAAAACCAACAAAATATAGATATAAGTTTTTAAGCGAATATATGTTCTAACCATTAACATTATATAAAATATAACTTTGCGATCATATGATTCACTCTTTTATATATAAACTTTAAATAAAGTTTAATTTCTTATCTAATCATTGTAGAATATTTTATTCAAAAATCTTTCGTATACAATGAGAAAATAAATTTTCTCGTGACAATACATCTTTGACAATGTGTCCCAAAGAGGACGTCTATCTTGGACTAAAAATAATCTAATGGTTGAGATTTGATATGTTTATCTTCATTTTTGGTTTTAAGTTAGATTTGGAGTTAGGATGTGTATATAGTATATACACCTTTTATATATTAGTATAGATAGTTATGTAAGTGTATAAATGTGTGACTTCGTAAGTTTACGTACTTTTAGCTAGGGGTGTCCAAAAAAACCGAGGAACCATAAGAACCGAGGAACCATACCGGAACCATCCCGGAACCGAACCGTATATTAGTAAAATGGTTCGGTTTTTGGTTCCTAAAATTCTAAATATTTGGTTCTCGGGACGGTTCGGGAAAGAACGAGACGGTTCCGGTTCTTTCCCGAAAGAACCATTCTTTTGGAAATATGGGTTTTTATAATGTTTGTTTATGACATTATGCAAAACACGTAGGTCTTTTAAAAAAATAAAATAGAACTTTAGTCTTTAATCAACATGATTGTCAAGTAAACTTGTGGAGGTGTTGCTTTGCACCAAAGATCGGATAATAAGGGATAGATGGAAATACATGTGGATGAAATTGAAGATCTTTTGAATGATGACGAGGTTGTTAAAGGGATGAAAAAACGGTATGAATTTATAAAAGCAAACAAGTGATGGAGCGTTAAGTTTTTTATGAGATTGGATTACAAATACGTGTTCTAGATATACTTTTAACAATTATACACTTAATTTTCATTATATTTTGTGTTTTTGTTTATCTTATTTTAAACTACTAGTATGATTTTCATTATTGAAAACATTTTTGTGTGTGTTTGTATTGTTATAATATGTCCTTTATAAAAGATTGAAAAATAAAAAAATAGACATTATAAACACAATGGTTCTCCTCAGGAATTCCCGAAAATTCCCATCCCGGAACCAGAACCTTCTCGGGACCGAACCAAAGAATTAGGGATGGTTCTCGGTTCCATATTTTCCTTAATTTACGGTTCTCGGTTCTTGCGGTTAGGTTTCGGTTCGGTCCGGTTCTGGAACCATGGACACCCCTACTTTTAGCCATATAAATAATTATCTAAGTGTATAAGTGTGCGCACTTGCCAACAGCTCCCAGCCTCCTACTAGTACGTAACCACGGTCCGTCACTTATCTCACTAGCCACGCTTTTTATGAGACGTTAGGAGGAACAAAAATTCATGAGAGATATCAATTAATACGACCTCATGTTACACTTACATAGACTTAAAAGCTATGTGTATAACTCATTTCAAAAAACCAGCTTAAATAAGGAGAGAAATTTAGACTTTATAAAGCACCAAACAGTCTCATACTTGGTTGATAAGAGATAATCGCATTCAAAGGTATGTTTAATGACACGTAGTAGTAGCAGTAAGTAGTAGTAAGCAGTATCAGTTAATATGAGCAGTAAGTAATAAATGTTTATTTAAATTTGTGTTTTTTATTATAAGTTTAATATGTAATTAAAAATCTAAAATTACAAAAAAAATATATAAATTAAAATTGTTATATTTGATGATCTAAATATAATTTTATAAAAAAAACTGGTGTAAATTTGAAATGATAATTACAATATATTGTAAAGTATTCAAAATCATTAGCGATAACTGAAAATAATAATAAAAAAGCGAAAACACAAGTTGGCTTGACAAAATTTGTTTTCACGTGGATGAATTCACAAACGACTATATCTAGGTTGCCTTATCTGACAACGTTTAATCTTTGAAGATATTGTAGAAACTAGAAGGGGGGGGGGGTTGAATAGTTTCTAATATTTACTTGTTAAATGATGGTTTTCAAAAAATCATTTTTCTCAAAAACTTAGACTTGAGGAATTAAGTGAAATCTTCTTATGCACAATATGAACAATGATAGTGTAACTAAACTAATACTAACTAATATATATGTGCACAAAGAATAAATAATGTAAAGAGTTAAGGGTAAAGAAAGATCAAACCAAACACCAAGGATTTATAGTGGTTCGGCAACAAAGCTCACTCCTCGTTCCTACTCCACTCCTCGAGTACTCCTTACTCGAGAGTTCACTACATAACAAGCTCCTTGTGGTGGAGAAAACCGTACACGTCGCTTAACCAATTTCTGACTCTAAGCTAAAAGTCGAGCCCTAATCGTAGCTAGGACCAATCTACACAACTATACTTATTACATACACAACTTCCAAGTAGACACAACTACTTGGATCTTCACAACTATTACACAACAACAAATGTATAAAATTTGATCTTCAAAGGATCTTTGGTGGTGGACTCGACACTTCACAATGATAGTGTTCTTCTATTTGCACTTAAAGAGGAAGGGATGGATGAGATAGATTCACTTCTAAACAAGTAGTAATCAATCAAATGATCAAGGATTTGAGTGATTTAAGAAGTATTTTTGAATCTGGAAATTTGTGTGCAAAAGAGGTGGATTGAAAATCTGAGAAAGGTCCACTATTTATAGGACAAAGGGCCAACGGCTATATCTGCCCGCGGTTCCTTATCTCAGCCGGCGGTACCTTATCGATAAGGAACCGCCTAGGCGCTAGGGAACCGCCGGACTAGACTCCGCTCCCTTTTTGTCCTTTAGTGGTGGAGGTCATATCTGATTATAAAAATATCCAGAAAGGATATTCCAAATCAAAAGGGAATATGCCATTTTCAAATTTTCAAATATTTAATTTAATAAAACATTTTCTTAAAAAGAAAGTTTAATTAAAAACTTGTCACACTTAATAAAAAGTGAGTTTTAAGAAAAGATTAAATCACTTGATCACTTGATTAAGGTTAGTACTTGTTTATTCATACCTTAAGTGAAAATGGGTAAAATGAAAAATACTTGAACTCAAGAATTCGTTTTTCGTTGTTTTCGTAAATGCTTGTTTTTACATATTGTCGTAATCAAAACTAAGCGAGACCGAAAAATGCAAGTAACGTTTTTAGGCATTATTGCATTAACAATCTCCCCTTTTTTGATTCCGACAATACATAAACTCAATCACACAAAAAAACAAGATTTTCGAAGACGAGTTTATTCATTTCTCCCCCTTTGTCGAAGCTAAAAGGTTGCACAAGTCGGTGTTGAAGAGACGGACTTTGCAAAGACTCCCCCTGGTGCTTACTCCCCCTTGCTTGGGGCACCGAGGAATCGAGATATGTTACACTTACATAGATTTAAAAGCTAAGTGTATAACTCATTTCAAAAAACCAGCTTAAATAAGGAGAGAAATTTAGACTTTATAAAGCACCAAACAGTCTCATACTTGGTTGATAAGAGATAATCGCATTCAAATGTATGTTTAATGACACGTAGTACTAGCAGTAAGTAGTAGTAAGCAGTATCAGTTAATATGAGCAGTAAGTAATAAATGTTTATTTAAAAATATGTTTATTATTCTAAGTTTAATATGTAATTAAAAATCTAAAATTACAAAAAAATATATAAATTAAAATTGTTATATTTGATGATCTAAATATAATTTTATAAAAAAACTGGTGTAAATTTGAAATGATAATAACAATATATTGTAAAGTATTCAAAATCATTAGCGATAACTCAAAATAATAATAAAAAAGCGAAAACAAAAGTTGGCTTGACAAAATTTGTCTTCACGTGGATGAATTCACAAACGACTATATCTAGGTTGCCTTATCTGACAACCTTTAATCTTTGAAGATATTGTAGAAACTAGAAGGGGGGGGGGGTTGAATAGTTTCTAATATTTACTTGTTAAATGATGGTTTTCAAAAAATCCTTTTTCTCAAAAACTTAGACTTGAGGAATTAAGTGAAATCTTCTTATGCACAATATGAACAATGATAGTGTAACTAAACTAATACTAACTAATATATATGTGCACAAAGAATAAATAATGTAAAGAGTTAAGGGTAAAGAAAGATCAAACCAAACACCAAGGATTTATAGTGGTTCGGCAACGAAGCTCACTCCTCGTTCCTACTCCACTCCTCGAGTACTCCTTACTCGAGAGTTCACTACACAACAAGCTCCTTGTGGTGGAGAAAACCGTACACGTCGCTTAACCAATTTCTGACTCTAAGCTAAAAGTCGAGCCCTAATCGTAGCTAGGACCAATCTACACAACTATACTTAGTACATACACAACTTCCAAGTAGACACAACTACTTGGATCTTCACAACTATTACACAACAACAAATGTATAAAATTTGATCTTCAAAGGATCTTTGGTGGTGGACTCAACACTTCACAATGATAGTGTTCTTCTCTTTGCACTTAAAGAAGAAGGGATGGATGAGATAGATTCACTTCTAAACAAGTAGTAATCAATCAAATGATCAAGGATTTGAGTGATTTAAGAAGTTTTTTTGAATCTAGAAATTTGTGTGCAAAAGAGGTGGATTGAAAATCTGAGAAAGGTCCACTATTTATAGGACAAAGGGCCAACGGCTATATCTGCCCGCGGTTCCTTATCTCAGCCGGCGGTACCTTATCGATAAGGAACCGCCTAGGCGCTAGGGAACCGCCGGACTAGACTCAGTTCCCTTTTTGTCCTTTAGTGGTGGAGGTCATATCTGATTATAAAAATATCCAGAAAGGATATTCCAAATCAAAAGGGAATATGCCATTTTCAAATTTTCAAATATTTAATTTAATAAAACATTTTCTTAAAAAGAAAGTTTAATTAAAAACTTGTCACACTTAATAAAAAGTGAGTTTTAAGAAAAGATTAAATCACTTGATCACTTGATTAAGGTTAGTACTTGTTTATTCATACCTTAAGTGAAAATGGGTAAAATGAAAAATACTTGAACTCAAGAATTCGTTTTTCGTTGTTTTCGTAAATGCTTGTTTTTACATATTGTCGTAATCAAAACTAAGCGAGACCGAAAAATGCAAGTAACGTTTTTAGGCATTATTGCATTAACAATCTCCCCCTTTTTGATTCCGACAATACATAAACTCAATCACACAAAAAAACAAGATTTTCGAAGACGAGTTTATTCACTTCTCCCCCTTTGTCGAAGCAAAAAGGTTGCACAAGTCGGTGTTGAAGAGACGGACTTTGCAAAGACTCCCCCTTGGTGCTTACTCCCCCTTGCTTGGGGTACCGAGGAATCGAGATATGTTACACTTACATAGATTTAAAAGCTAAGTGTATAACTCATTTCAAAAAACCAGCTTAAATAAGGAGAGAAATTTAGACTTTATAAAGCACCAAACAGTCTCATACTTGGTTGATAAGAGATAATCGCATTCAAATGTATGTTTAATGACACGTAGTAGTAGCAGTAAGTAGTAGTAAGCAGTATCAGTTAATATGAGCATTAAGTAATAAATGTTTATTTAAAAATATGTTTATTATTGTAAGTTTAATATGTAATTAAAAATCTAAAATTACAAAAAAATATATAAATTAAAATTGTTATATTTGATGATCTAAATATAATTTTATAAAAAAACTGGTGTAAATTTGAAATGATAATAACAATATATTGTAAAGTATTCAAAATCATTAGCGATAACTCAAAATAATAATAAAAAAGCGAAAACAAAAGTTGGCTTGACAAAATTTGTCTTCACGTGGATGAATTCACAAACGACTATATCTAGGTTGCCTTATCTGACAACGTTTAATCTTTGAAGATATTGTAGAAACTAGAAGGGGGGGTTGAATAGTTTCTAATATTTACTTGTTAAATGATGGTTTTCAAAAAATCCTTTTTCTCAAAAACTTAGACTTGAGGAATTAAGTGAAATCTTCTTATGCACAATATGAATAATGATAGTGTAACTAAACTAATACTAACTAATATATATGTGCACAAAGAATAAATAATGTAAAGAGTTAAGGGTAAAGAAAGATCAAACCAAACACCAAGGATTTATAGTGGTTCGGCAACGAAGCTCACTCCTCGTTCCTACTCCACTCCTCGAGTACTCCTTACTCGAGAGTTCACTACACAACAAGCTCCTTGTGGTGGAGAAAACCGTACACGTCGCTTAACCAATTTCTGACTCTAAGCTAAAAGTCGAGCCCTAATCGTAGCTAGGACCAATCTACACAACTATACTTAGTACATACACAACTTCCAAATAGACACAACTACTTGGATCTTCACAACTAATACACAACAACAAATGTATAAAATTTGATCTTCAAAGGATCTTTGGTGGTGGACTCAACACTTCACAATGATAGTGTTCTTCTCTTTGCACTTAAAGAGGAAGGGATGGATGAGATAGATTCACTTCTAAACAAGTAGTAATCAATCAAATGATCAAGGATTTGAGTGATTTAAGAAGTATGTTTGAATCTGGAAATTTGTGTGCAAAAGAGGTGGATTTAAAATCTGAGAAAGGTCCACTATTTATAGGACAAAGGGCCAACGGCTATATCAGCCCGTGGTTCCTTATCTCAGCCGGCGGTACCTTATCGATAAGGAACCGCCTAGGCGCTAGGGAACCGCCGGACTAGACTCCGCTCCCTTTTTGTCCTTTAGTGGTGGAGGTCATATCTGATTATAAAAATATCCAGAAAGGATATTCCAAATCAAAAGGGAGTATACCATTTTCAAATTTTTAAATATTTAATTTAATAAAACATTTTCTTAAAAACAAAGTTTAATTAAAAACTTGTCACACTTAATAAAAAGTAAGTTTTAAGAAAAGATTAAATCACTTGATCACTTGATTAAGGTTAGTACTTGTTTATTCATACCTTAAGTGAAAATGGATAAAATGAAAAATACTTGAACTCAAGAATTCGTTTTTCGTTGTTTTCGTAAATGCTTGTTTTTACATATTGTCGTAATCAAAACTAAGCGAGACCGAAAAATGCAAGTAACGTTTTTAGGCATTATTGCATTAACAATCTCCCCCTTTTTGATTCCAAGAATACATAAACTCAATCACACAAAAAAAACAAGATTTTCGAAGACGAGTTTATTCATTTCTCCCCCTTTGTCGAAGCAAAAAGGTTGCACAAGTCGGTGTTGAAGAGACGGACTTTGCAAAGACTCCCACTTGGTGCTTACTCCCCCTTGCTTGGGGCACCGAGGAATCGAGATACGGTGACAAGCTACATAGAAGGGTTAGTTGAACAAAAGAGACAACCAACAAGAGATAGCTATAGGTCACAAAAAAATAAATTAAAAAGAGAAGAGAACATAAAGACTAAGATCCAAGTGAAGTCATATAAAATAAAAATAGTCATACAAAGATGTATAAAAGAGGAAACAAGCCAAAAGCATAAATCTAATCCTAGTTAATCTAGAATTCTAAGATTTGCTTGAATAAGGTGTCTTGTGGATAAGCAACCAATGCTTATATGAAATACAAGGTAGTGGCGGAATGTGGTGGTGGTGGCTTGGTGGAGATCTCATAATCAAAGTGAAGAGGAGGCTTGATTAAGAGACTCTTGATGTAGCTCAACTCCTCATAGATGTGTGCCATAGCAAGATGTTGATATTGACAATAATGACAATATGTCCCATGGTGCATGACATTATCATGAGAAGGAGGAAGAACACTAAAGGGTGGTGGTGGAAGAAAAGATGTTCCACAATCAACATTCTTGGTAGGAGAGATGTGATTAAGAGTGTTCTTGGGTGAATTGGGATTGAAAGTATTCTTGGGTGAGTTGGGATTGAAAGCAATTGGGGAAAAAGGAGGAGAATCAAGGCTTTCATTAAGAGAGTAAGACATTTTGGGATGTGAAGTAAGGCAAAATGCTTATGGTTAAATAGGGAAGGCTCAAGGTATTTTTTGGGTGGTCAAAAGGTTGAAGCAAAGATTCTCAAAAATGTTGGAACAAATTTGGAATTTCAGAAATATCCGAAAAAAGAGGAAGCACTGTACGCGGTTCCTTATTGCTTCTGGCGGTTCCTTATTGATAAAGGATCGCGGTTCATATATTGAACCGCCTACAGTGATTGAGTTTTGGTGGTGAAGGAAGATTTTTCAGCAAATCTTATTTTTCTAGTCTAACTTATCATAGGGATATGCTTAAGAGCAAAGATAGACAAAGAGAACACATACTAACTCGCCAAATAGGGATTGACCAAAATACATGGATTTTAAAAATCGATGTAGGAGGTGTGTAAGACAAGACCTTAAGTCATGACACAATGATCCTCCATGATTCTATCTTGTTCTTGCTATTTTTGAGAGAATCATACATATGAATTATGTAAGCTCGAGATTAATAGCAAGAATCTATGAAAAACGTTTTTAGATTGAATTAACAATGTCAAAACATTTCTTGACCATTTTCGAAAGAGACTTTGAGGATTTTGAAAAGGAGAAGAGAAGATTTTCATGAAGAGTTTAGGAGACTCAAAGACTCAAAGTGATAAAAAGACTCAAAGGAAAGAAAGAGACTCAATAAAGGGAAAGCAATTAAGGAATATGTTCCATTAATCCTAGACCTAGACGCAAGTAATTAAAAGGTTCCCTCTTAAGTGGCTTAGTGAAGATGTCGGCTAAGTTATCTTCGGAGGGTACCTTCTCAATTGAAATGTTCCCATGTTGAACATTATCCCTAAGAAAATGGTGACGAATTTCTATGTGCTTGGTTCGTGAATGTTGCACGGGATTCTTGCTAAGGTCAATAGCACCTTTATTGTCGCACATGATGGGAACATCATCAAGACGAATCCCGTAATCAACAAGCGCTTGCTTCATCCATAGAGCTTGTTGGCATGCTTTTCCGGCACTCACATACTCGGATTCCGTGGTGGATATCGCAAGAGCGGTTTGTTTCTTGGAGAACCAAGAAGTTAAACAACAACCCACGAAGGTACAAACTCCACTAGTGCTTTTTCGGTCCACATAGTCTCCCGCATGATCCGAGTCCGCGTAGACAATGGTTTCTACGCCGGTCCCTTTAGGATACCATAATCCTAAATGTATAGTGCCCTTAATTTATCGGAAGATACGCTTAACCGCTTTAAGGTGAGATGTTTTGGGAGCCTCTTGGAAGCGATCACAAAGGCAAACACTAAACATGATATCCGGTCGACTTGCCGTTAGGTACAACAAACTACCAATCATACCTCTATATTTGGTGTTGTCTACCGACTCACAATCATCATCTACGGTGAGTTTAGTATCCGAGGCCATTGGGGTCTTAATTGGTCTAGATTCTTCTAATCCAAATTTCTTTAGCATTTCTTTAGCGTACTTAGATTGACTAAAGAAAATACCATCGTCCATTTGTTTAATTTAGAGTCCTAAAAAGAAGTTAAGTTCTCCCATCATACTCATTTCGAACTCATCATGCATGATTTTGGCAAAGTCATCACACAATTCTTGACAAGTTGAGCCAAATATAATGTCATCAACATATATTTGTACGATTATGAGGTGGGAACCTTTCTTCTTTGTAAAGAGAGTGTTGTCTACCATTCCAATGGTATACTCATGTTTAACAAGAAATGCTTTAAGTCTATCATACCAAGCTTTGGGTGCTTGTTTAAGACCATAAAGTGCCTTCTTAAGCTTGTAAACATGATCCGATTTCTCAAAATCAATGAAGCCGGGAGGTTGAGCCACATATACCTCCTCATTGATCAAACCGTTAAGAAACACACTCTTTACATCCATTTGTTGAAGCTTAATATCTAAGGCACAAGCGTAGGCTAAAAGGATTCTAATGGATTCTAATCTAGCTACCGGTGCATATGTCTCGTCATAATTAATCCCTTCTTGTTGATTATAGCCTTGTGCTACAAGTCTAGCTTTGTTACGAGACACAACACCATTCTCATCTAGCTTATTCCTATATACCCATTTGGTTCCTATAATGGTAGAACTTCTATGTGGAGGAACAAGTTCCCAAACATCATTAGCAACGAATTGATTCAATTCTTCTTGCATCGCAATGACCCAACTCTCATCCGTCAAAGCTTCTTTAACATTCTTTGGTTCAATCAAGGAGACGAAACAAAAGAAGTTACTTTGGTTTTGGACTTGAGATCTTAGGGTCCTTGGATTTAAGTCACCAATGATATTATTGAGAGTATGATCCTTAGACTCCTTAATGTTTACTTCCTTTTCAACACTAAGGTCTTCAACTCCTATTTTTCTAACCTCTTTGGCTCTAACTACTTCTACTTCATCCAAGTCATCATCAACCAATGGTGGTGTCTTGGTTAAAGGAGGGGTTTCATCAAAATCCACGTTAAGTGATTCTTCAATTACACCCGAGGTTCTATTGAGGACTATGTAGGCTTTGCTAGTTTGGGAATAACCTAAAAAGATACCTTCGTAAGACTTTGGGTCGAACTTGGTAAGGTAGTCTTTGGTGTTGAGGATAAAGCACTTGCTTCTAAACATCCTAAAGTATTCAAATGAGGGTTTCTTATCTTTAAGAATCTCATAGGGGGTCTTTCCTAGGAAAGGTCGAATAAGAATTCGGTTGAGAATATAAGTCGATGTGTCCACAGCATTGCACCAAAACTTTTGAGGCAAAGATTGCTCGTTTAACATCGTCCTATTCATCTCTTTGATGGTCCTATTCTTCCTTTCAACTACCCCATTTGATTGTGGAGTGCGAGGAGCCGAGAAGTTATGGGTAATACCATGAGCTTCACAAAAGGCACCAAATTTCACTTCATTATCAAACTCCCTACCATGATCTGTCCTAATAGAGACAATTGGACATCCTAGTTGATTTTTAATTCTTCGACTAAAGATTTCGAAATGATCGAAAGCTTCATTCTTAGATGCCAAAAATCTAGTCCAAGTGAATCTAGAGTAGTCATCAACTATAACTAGGGTATAAAGGTTACCTCCATAACTCCGTATGGCGGTAGGTCCAAAGAGATCCATATGTAGGAGTTCTAAGCACCGAGAGGTTGAAACCAAATTCTTGGCTTTGTGACTTGAGTGAACTTGCTTTCCAACTTTGCAAGCATCACAAAAGTGACTATCAAACTTCATCTTGGGGAGGTGTCTTACCAACTCCTTAGAGACTAAAGATTGAATTAGACGCATATTAGCGTGACCTAATCTCCTATGCCAAAGAGTAGAACTATCATCTATAGTCGCAAGACATATGTTGTCTTTTGACTTCTTATTGACCTTCATGACATAAAGCCCATGCTTTCTAACACCTTTTCCAATGACCTTTCCATCTTTTACGATTTCACTATCATTTTCGGAAAAGATGACCTTACACTTATTGTCACAAATTTAACCTATGCTTAAAAGGTTAAACCCTAAATTATCTACGTGCTCAACATTTTCAATAGCATGGAGTCAAGAGAAACCGTACCTTTGCCAATGATATTACCACGTAGACTACTAGCGAATGTGATGTTACCTTCATCATATGCTTTGTACCGTGAGAACAAACTTCGATTACCCGTCATGTGTTTAGAACGACCACTATCCTTAATCCACTCGTCTGGTTCCAAATCAATTCCCAAGCATATCTAGGTTACAACATACACGATCAAACATTTGGTCCCCAATATCTCATGGGTCTAAAATTGTTAGTTCCAAACATCCCTTGCATTTGGTTGGGATGCATGAATGGAGGAGGGGTTCCTTATGGGGAACAAAAGGGATGAGGATAATAATTCATATAACCATTTTGTTTTTCATTATTTCTCCTAGGTTTATTTGATCTTGGTTTAGAGTTGTGGTCATTCCTTCTAGGTGTTGGAGTTTTACTTCTAGGTCGTGAATTGTTTTGACTATTTCTTCTAGGTGTTGTCGTTCTACTTCTAGGCCTAGACTCATTCTGTACTCTTGGTGGAGTAGAAGATGGTCTTGATAAACTTCTATTTCCCATTAGAGGTTTACTCAAAGGCTTATAGAACTTATCAACGACATTGTCGACAAGTATGGGTAATTTCACTTTGTTAACAATAAGATGCTTAGGATGTTCACCTAAATTTGACTTTTCAGAAAGTTCAGGATTTTCATCAAAAATACTTTCTGGCCGCGGTATCTTATCTATGGCGGTGGTTCCATAGTGATAAGGAACCGCCCCATACAGTTTGGGACCGCGTACAGCAGATAGTTTTTCTGAAAATCGGAATTGTTTAGGTTCACTGGTTGATGCTTCATTTGAGTTAAAACCTACACCAAGTCTTTCCTTAGAATGAATTTGTTTGTTTAACATGTCATCAAGAGCACTAGTACCTTTCATGAACTTTTCCAGTTTAATGGAGGTTCTCTTGAGATCTTCATTCTCTAACCTAAGTTTCTCACAACTTAAGCAACCTATAGCAACTTCTTTATTTTTCTCAAGCTTGGCTAATTTTTTCCTAAGTTCATTAATCTCATTTTCAAGCTTAGTTTTAGTTGATTTTAGTGTTTTGCTCTTTTCTATGAATTTAAGTCTAAGTTTGTGTAAATTGTCATATTGGCCTTCTAATTCAATATCATCTAAGGTGGAGCTATCATTGCTATAATATTCGGTTTCGGAATGTACCTCTTTAGAAGTATGAGCCATGAGACATTTCTCCTCTTTGGGGTTGTCATCAACATCTTAACCGCTATCGCTCCAAGAACCACTAACGAATGTCGTGTGATTCTTATCGCGTAAAGGCTTTGGACACTCATTAATGAAATGATTTGGATCACCACATCTTAAGCAATTCCCATCACCCTTTTCGTTCTTGGCAAACCGATTCTTTAAGAATGGTTTCTTGTCATTGTTGGGTTGCCTCACGTGTTGACCTCGTCTTTTGAAGAACCTCTTGAAATATCTCACCGCCAATGCATACTCCTCGTCATCACTATCCGAGGAACTATCATGATCGCTTTGTGCCTTCTTGGCTTTGAGTGCAAGAGACTTCCTTTCACTCTTGGTCTTCACCAACTCCGAGTCCTTCAAAATTATCATCTCATGAACCTTCAAGTTGCCTATGAGTTCATCGAGTGATAGAGTTGAGAGATCTTTCATATTCTTCGATTGCCGTGACTTTGTTCTCCACTTCGGATGTAAGGCCCTTAGAAACTTCCTAACATTGTTCTTTTTAGAAAAAAACCTTCATCAAGTGCTTTTAGACTAGTAATAATAGTGTTAAATCTAGCAAAGGCACTATCAATAGCTTCGTCTTCTAAGATGACAAATTGTTCATATTGTTGGACAAGAAGATCGATTTTGCTTTATTTGACTTGGCTATTACCTTGGTGGGTTACTAAAAGAGTGTTCCAAATATCTTTAGCGGTTTCACACATAAAAATCCTTTCATACTCTTTCTTAGGCAAAGCATTATAAATCACCATTTTAGCCTCATTATTTTTCGAAAGTTTCTTTTTAGTATCATCATTAGCTTTGTCAAAAGTGACCAATTCCTTTGTTTTAGAAACTTCATTAAATTGATAAGGTAAAAAATCACCATTGGTAATAACTTGCCAAAGATCTAAATCTTTTGATTTCACATAAGTCTCAAATCTATTTTTCCAATAAATAAAACTATCGGTTTCAAAAAGTGGTGGTCTTTGCATAGATTGCCCTTCTAGGTACTTGTTGGAATCCATAGATCGATTCAAGTTTTAAAATACAATATACTTTAAAAATACTTGAGCAACCCGCTCTGATACCAATTGTAGAAACTAGAAGGGGGGGTTGAATAGTTTCTAATATTTACTTGTTAAATGATGGTTTTCAAAAAATAATTTTTCTCAAAAACTTAGACTTGATGAATTAAGTGAAATCTTCTTATGCACAATATGAACAATGATAGTGTAACTAAACTAATACTAACTAATATATATGTGCACAAAGAATAAAGAATGTAAAGAGTTAAGGGTAAAGAAAGATCAAACCAAACACCAAGGATTTATAGTGGTTCGGCAACGAAGCTCACTCCTCGTTCCTACTCCACTCCTCGAGTACTCCTTACTCGAGAGTTCACTACACAACAAGCTCCTTGTGGTGGAGAAAACCGTACACGTCGCTTAACCAATTTCCGACTCTAAGCTAAAAGTCGAGCCCTAATCGTAGCTAGGACCAATCTACACAACTATACTTAGTACATACACAACTTCCAAATAGACACAACTACTTGGATCTTCACAACTATTACACAACAACAAATGTATAAAATTTGATCTACAAACGATCTTTGGTGGTGGACTCAACACTTCATAATGATAGTGTTCTTCTCTTTGCACTTAAACAGGAAGGGATGGATGAGATAGATTCACTTCTAAACAAGTACTAATCAATCAAATGATCAAGGATTTGAGTGATTTAAGAAGTATGTTTGAATCTGGAAATTTGTGTGCAAAAGAGGTGGATTGAAAATCTGAGAAAGGTCCACTATTTATAGGACAAAGGGACAACGGCTATATCTGCCTGTGGTTCCTTATCTCAACCGACGGTACCTTATCGATAAGGAACCGCCTAGGCGCTAGGGAACCGTCGGACTAGACTCCGCTCCTTTTTTGTCCTTTAGTGGTGGAGGTCATATCTGATTATAAAAATATCCAGAAAGGATATTCCAAATCAAAAGGGAATATGCCATTTTCAAATTTTCAAATATTTAATTTAATAAAACATTTTCTTAAAAAGAAAGTTTAATTAAAAACTTGTCGCACTTAATAAAAAGTGAGTTTTAAGAAAAGATTAAATCACTTGATCACTTGATTAAGGTTAGTACTTTTTTATTCATACCTTAAGTGAAAATGGGTAAAATGAAAAATACTTGAACTCAA
Source organism: Glebionis coronaria (assembly GCA_025667525.1). Taxonomy (NCBI): domain Eukaryota; kingdom Viridiplantae; phylum Streptophyta; class Magnoliopsida; order Asterales; family Asteraceae; genus Glebionis; species Glebionis coronaria. The sequence goes on from CM046874.1 coordinate 166,745,543, forward strand.
GAATTCGTTTTTCGTTGTTTTCGTAAATGCTTGTTTTTACATATTGTCGTAATCAAAACTAAGCGAGACCGAAAAATGCAAGTAACGTTTTTAGGCATTATTGCATTAACAGATATGTTGATAGATGATATTTAAAGTGCTTAATAAGATCACAAGTGGTTCGAACTAAAAATGTTTGCGTCAAAATATCTAGTCTTATTTTATAAAAGTCTGCTCAAAATATCTTATAAACATTGTATTAAACAACCATTTGTAAGTTTCCGATTTTATAAAATAGAGGAAATATGTTAGTGGTTATATATATATCTCGTTCATTTGTTAGTTCGTACTCTTTTCAAAGAGTGTTTCTTGACTTGTTTGATAACTACATATTTAAATTGTCAACACCCAAACCAATAATCATTAATGTTTTGGAAGAAAAATATGTCTCAAATTACGTCACAGCAAGAAGTATTTAAATAGTACATTGCTAGTAACATGAATATACATATGACCATTAGATAGAAAACACAAAATGCTTAAAAACAAACTAAAACATTAATCAGACTATATGGCATGCTAGAATGCTAGATAGCCTAAAGTTTGTGCAAAACTAAGTGAGCACCAAACTGAGGCTGTAGAGTAAGTATAGAGTGCGGAGCATGTGTGTATGACGGAGAGACCTCAAAAGAGAAACGTTGCAGAATCATTGCAAGCGCCATTTTTGCTTCAAGCATAGCAAAATTCTGGCCAATGCATATACGGGGGCCACCACCAAATGGTATATATGTGGCTTGTCCTTTGGTCGCCTTTGACACTCCCTCTGAAAATCTTTCAGGGTTAAACTCGTGGACATCTTCACCCCATGTATCTTTGTCGTGGTGTGAAAGCAATATGTTTAACTGGACAAGTGTTCCTGCAGGTAAGGTTAAGTTACCTATTTTTGTTTCTTCATGTATCGTCCGTCTAAGTAATAATACTGGTGGATATAGTCTAAGAACCTCATGGAAAATTATGTTTATCTGCAAAGCGGGACGAACAAGATACAAAATAAACAAGACTTCAACAATGAGAATATATACTTTCACTATAATAGAAGTGCGACAAAACTTACTACTTTTAGGTGACTCAACCCATCAATATCTGGCTTTTTGTCCCTGAAGACATGCGATACTTCCTCTCTAGCACGTTGTTGCCAATCCGTGTGGTGGCCAAGTAAAATCATAGTCCAAACAAGCATAGTTCCAGTGGTCTCCTGTCCTGCAAAGTAGAAAAGCTTGCATTCTTCGATGACATCCTCAATGCTCAATCCGTATTTACTACCACGTTGTTCGATCTCTTTGTAATTGGAATCCAAAAGAATGCCTAGAAGGTCATCATTGCTAGTTTCTCCAGCTTTCATAGCAACCACTCGTTTGTTAATAATGTTCCTTATAGAAGCCTTTATTTCCCTATCAATCTCTTTCATCCTCTTGTTGCTCTTTGTTGGCAAAAATCTATCAAACTTATTTGATTAGCAAAAAATACCCAAAAAGATTACAACTTTTAGTACGGATTATCATACAAGAAGTACAGTGGAAATTAAATTTTTGTTGTAATCTGTTCATTTTATTTGAGTTTTATATATAGTTGAGAACAAAACTTACCTCAGACCTGGAATGTAAACTGATTGTGCAGCCTTTATAACTAAAACAGCTTGTTCCCGTTGAAGTTCAAAAATCTTTCTTCCTTCCTCATAACTACTACCAAAAGCGGTACGTGAAATTACATCAGCCGAAAACTTTGAAAGATAAGTCCACACATCTACTTCACCTGAGCTTTTATTGGTTAAAGTTTCTCCCCATTTGTCCAACATCTCACTACAGCTCACATAAAATGCAGGTACCATATGCTGCAGCAGGTGTAAAACAATGTCATTGTTATAGCTTTATAAGCATAATGTTACATGTTGATATGAAACTAGAAATAGCAAGAGATAGAAACCTTGAGCTTCTCTACATGGAAAGCGGGATTAATAATTTTTCTATGTTTAACCCATTGATCAGCTTCGGCGTCAGCTACACCTTTAGCTAACAACTTTGTCAATGGATTACCTCCCCTTTGCTTTTGATATTGATTATAATTACTCAGAACCTCCCGTATCATAGTTGGTTCTGATAAATGTACCACGGGTATTATCCCGAGCCATGTAAAAGAAGTCTTACCTAAGAACAAAAACCAACAAACAAAATGCAGGGTATACAAGTATTAACATGCTAGTTCTTGGAGGAAATATGCAATAATCCAATTATTGCTCTGAACAAATACCTAAGGACACATACAATTATTTGGAGTGTTTTCTTTATGGGGATGGGTTCGACTCTATTCGACAATAAACTTGTTTTGTTGGTGGGTCTTGTAATCTAGTATGTAAAATGCGTGACAAGCTAGATATCCTCAAAACCTCCTAAACAGAGATGGACTCATAATTTTTTTTAAAGGGTGTTGCACAATTTTTTTTTCTAAGAATTATGAAAGCTCACTTTTCGTGACCTAAAATCGAGTGTGGCCTAGCCACGACCACACCAGCTCCCATGGAGGTTCGCCCTTGTCCTCGAGGATGATGGGTATACAAACCCGGCCATTGTCATTTCCATAACCCATAGTAATTCCTCGTTACTAACCAATAATTCAGATGTATATTAATAAAGTACTCCCGCTATCTAAACTTAAGATGACAATATTTCTGTTTCAACCAATCAAATTCACAATCTTGTTGTCTCATGGTTTCATTAAACTGTGTATGTCATACATGTACTAGTAATTCGACGCGAGTAAATAGTCACAAAACTTATCTGGTATAACGTTCAAGTAAGATGGTATACTACGGTAATTTTGCTAACAGTATGCACAATTTATTAAACTTTTGCATAGTCATCACAAATTAATGTTTTAAACCCCAGTATTTTAAATCGGGTCATGGTTCAACCGGTTTAACCAATGGTTCAGCCGGGTTTTTCGATCAAAACCGGTGTTTCTTCACTCGATCGGGTCACGGTTCAACCGTTTCAACCGGCCGATTTAATCCGAATTTTAAAACACGGTCACAAATGAATGGTTAAAAAAATCAGTTACTTGACCAACATGCATGTATTAATAATGTATTCCTTACTCTAAAAAAGTTTAATAAAAACATACGTATTACGTAAAAGTTAACAAAAACGAGTATAGATAATTAAAGGTACATACATACCATAAGTAGAGAGAGCGTGATAATAAAAGGCCAAAACACGATAAGCAATATCATGATTTAGACTCATGGGTTTTGACTTAGCTTGTGTCGACATCTGAACAAGCTCTTTCAAGTCTCCAAACATGAACTTGTAGCTTGTACCATTCAGGCCTTGCTTTCTTAGAAACTTTTCGATCTTTTTTGGTTTGAACCAGAACCAGTTTGCTATTCGGTATATCAAGTATATGAAGATTGATGCTACTCCAAGTGCAAAAAAAGATATAGTTGACTCCATTGTTTGTATGATAGAAATGCTTGCGATGATGATCACAAAATACAGGATAATGTTCATTTATACTAGTACTAGCATTTAACTACGTTATGGCCAGTAAATGGTGGTTATGGCCCATGTGGTTTTGGATTTTTCGTGGCAAGTCTACTAGCGTACGAAATTTATAATAGAGCGAATATTTTTGATTTGGATAAGAACAGCTAAGGCGTAAGGAGGTTAAGTCTAACAAGTGCACATATAGAAAGAGTAAAAAACGGTCACACATCCTCAGTTAGATAAGTCCTTTTCCCAAATAACATAAACAAGAAAACTGCATCTTTTTTGCATTGTGGTTTGAATAAGAAAAATCAATAGCAAAAATTATAATGGTCATGTAATCTAAAAACTCATTTCATATTTACAGGAAAACAGTATTGAACATGAAAAAGTTTATATGTTTGTATCGTGGCTTGAGAGCATAAGGTATGGTTCATAAGCACGACTTAAGTTTTCATAAAAAAGTGTCTATTTTGTGGTGAAAACACCAAAACTCTATAACACCAAAAACACCCTTCTTGATCAATTTGAAGTGTTTTGGTGTTTTGAGGTGAAGTTTAATTTTTATTTTTATTTTACTTTCATTAACTAAAAAAACATTAACATAAAAGATATATAATTAATAAGAACATAAACTTAAAAAGTACATAAACTTAAAAAACATAAACTTAAAAGTACATAAACTTAAAAAATATCGGATATAGAACTCATCTTGAAAGTATTTGTTTATTTTTATAAATTGGTATATAATGTAGGGATAATAAGTTATAAATGTAACATTGTTGTCCATTTTTACTATGTTATGCAATCACTTATTAATCTTACCAAAAACGCACCCACCATTACTAATCCCTACTATTCTAACACTATTATCCTTTTCGTTTGATTTTGATGACGTGGCACCGTTACTATATGTTTGACCCGTTAGTTTTTGTTTGACCCCCGTTAAATTTTGTTAACTTTTGTTTGACTCGTTAACTTTCCTTTGACCCGTTACCAAACGAAAGTTACAAGAACCCAAGACCTCTTCCCACATAACGGAGAAAAAGTTGAGGAATTTTGAGCAACATTAATAGAGGAAATTATTTTCTTGTCGTTTCTTCGTATATGTCAAACCATTGTCACCAACTTCCACCCACTCGAATAAAAGTCTCTGAAACAACAATGTCTTCTTGAAGAGAAAAGGATGGATCATTATTATACGAATTTAAGTTATATGGGAGGTTGCACTAGTGGGAAAGCTCTCTCTCTCTCTCTCTCTCTCTCTCTCTCTCTCTCTCTCTCTCTCTCTCTCTCTCTCTCTCTCTCTCTCTCTCTCTCTCTCTCTCTCTCTCTCTCTCTCTCTCTCTCAAAATAAAAACTAATCTCACCAAACCCTAAATCTACCGCCGCCACTTTAACCATTGTCTCTCCGGCCGTCGGCTTAGGCTGGCGGTCCGGGGAGACCCTCTCTAAGCCCTTTTTCTTTGTAAATAATTTCCCTTTTCGAATCTGTTTTTTGATTAATAATTGTGATTCTTCGCATCCGATTCTTTTGGATCTATGTGGTTATTGGTGCTTCTGGTTCAGATTGGTTGATGTAAGGTCGAAATGCTTGTATGGTTCACATTGGGTTGTTCGAGATGTTGAGGTCATGCGATGATGTATTCGTGGAGATGGTGGGGTTGTGTGATGGCGAGGTTGTAAAGATGTTGAGGTCCTTGTGATGGTGAGCGTGTGGTGTTGTTGTGATGGTGAGTTCATGGTGTTTGTGTGATGGCGAGCTCGTAGAGATTGTAAGGTCGTTGTGTAGGTAAGGTCGTTGTGTGGTGAGTTCATGGTGTGATTGTGTGGTGAGTTCATGTTGTCGTTGTGATGGTCAGATCGTGGTAATGGGGAGGTCATAGAGTTGTTGAGGTTGTCGTGTTGGTGAGGTGCGGATATGGTGAGTTAACGAGACGACTCATGTTATGAATATGGTACGGGTTTATGCTCGTGAGGTTGTGAGATATTTTCAGATTAGGTCGTGAGATCGTTGAGATCGTGATGCTGTGAGATGTTTTCATTTTAGGTCTTGAGATGGTTGAGATCGTGAGGTATGTTTTCATAACAGGCCGTGAGATGGTTGAATTAGGTTCGTGAGGTATGTGTTTTTATGAATTGAGGATTGGATATTAGTGAGGACCATGGTTTCGACACGGATTTGAACCGGCCTAACGATTTTGCGGGCAGGAGACGGAGTATTGATTCATTGATTTCTGGTGGGAGATTGTTTTGGCTAGACATTTTCTACCAAGGTTGTGTGTTTCTTGATTGATGATGGATCAAAGTTTGATTTAATACTGGTTGTGATATAGTACTTTTATTAAAGTCGGGAAGAAGTATTAGAAACGGGTCAAAGAAAAGTTAACGGGTCAAAGGAAAGTTAACGAGTCAAACAAAAGTTAACAAAACTTAACGGGGTCAAACAAAAACTAACGGGTCAAACATATAGTAACGGTGCCACGTCATCAAAATCAAACGGAAAGGATAATAGTGTTAGAATAGTAGGGATTCGTAATGGTGGGTGCGTTTTTTGGTAAGATTAATAAGTGATTGCATAACATAGTTAAAATGGACAACAATGTTACATTTATAACCTATTATCCCTATAATGTATGATAAATATATAGGTATTTATACACAAATAAGGGCTCAAAAACTGAAAAGAAAAAAAAAACAGCCCCCAGCGAATCTTTTTTCAAACCCAACAGCATGTTTTTAAATTTAAAAAAAAATCGCGAAAACGCAATTTGAAAACGCAACTGCGGTACGCAGCTGGCGTTTTCAAATCGCGTTTTCGGCTGAAAATGTCGTGTGACCCCCATGGCGCGAGACCCCAAAACGCGACCCCATGTATGGTTGGCTTCAAGTTTTCGCCGAAAACTCAAGTCATGGCTCATTGTACCTAGTGCTCTGAATTAGATAAACTAATTATGAAAAGTAAGACTTATCTCTCCTATATATTAAAAGAAAATATCTTTTATTGAAAAAAAAATTATAAAATTAATTTACTCTTTGTAGTTTTTTATGTATAAATCAACATATATTCAAAATTAAATTTAAAATTAAGAAATATCATTTAATACTCATTATCAAAACTAATCAACAAATAATAGTAAAACTAATTATTACATAATTTAATTTATATTAAAACTAATTAATACATATTAATTAATATATGCTTAAAAATAAAAATAATTAATACATCTCATTACTTAGAAATACTATTATATATACACATTTTATTACAATTGTCTACCTAAAATAATGAGGTTCAACTGGAAACCGGAGTTACAGTCGGTTCAACTAGCCAAAAGAATCGTCAGAAGACAAACCGGAGAGGACCCACCCAAACTTATAAAAACGACACCGTTAAACTAATTTGTACTACTTTTTTTAACAACACATAAATCTGTACTACTTATAAAAGAAATTGTACTCTCTCTTAAAATTTTAAATAGAACAACGTTACAAGGTTTTAGTACAAACTTTTACGACACAAAAATTTCATAAATTAATTTCTATATTAATTGGTGGATAATAAATATTAAATAACAAAATTAATGCAAATTACTATGCAACATGTACATATGATTATTAGATAAATTATAATTTTTTAGATACAATTGTTTAAATTGTTCACTAATGTAAGTTTAATATCAAATTTTTATATTTAATTTGAACCATGCAATTTTTTTCTTCATAAATTTACATTTTTAAAGACATATATCGTCTATGTATGCATATTAGTAAAAGTTTAGTGAAATACTGATTATTTTGCTAATGAATTCGATTAAATCGTACACATAAAAGTAGAAAGATTTTAAGGCAATTATGATGTATGAAAACGTGTAAACATATAAATTAAAAAGTTTTTTTATATTTGTATAATATTGCGACGAATGTTACACAGATTTACAAATAACTTTCACCACCAATCATCATTACCACGTAATACTATTTTTATATGAAATGGTTTATTATTGGTCAAAGTTATCCCAACTTAAAACTATCGTCATTATTAATAAATATAACTATAAAACATTGCGCTTGCAGAATTTTAATTTTAGGGTATCCGTAGCCGCAACGCGTGGATACCCTGCTAGTTTTATATTTTCACAAAAAATATTCTACATTGCGTTTTTTAATAATATTTTAAGAAAACCGTGATTGTATTTTGTTGGGATATCATTAGGCTTGTTATGGTTAACAAAACCATTATACTTCTTTCTCTCACAAAGCTAGCTAATTTTACATTAATATTTGATAACAAAAGTAATACTTACAAAGAAAATAGGGTGCATACAATACATATTTGATGGGGTGTTTGATTAATTTTATAAATTGAACTTATGTTCACAATTACATCATTAGCTTATAAATTTTTGTTAAGTGTTTGATTTAGTTCGTATAATTAATATGATAAAAAAATACATAAAAATGAAAAGAATATTACTTATCACATAAGGATATAAATTTTTTTATATAATATTTTTATATGAATTAACTTATTTTTGTATAAATCATAAAATTATGGTTTATCAAAACCTCCTAATGTAAAATTATAAGCTTAGTCAAACACTTATTTCAACTCATTTAACTATTATAAGTTAATAAAAATATAAACTTATCATACAAGTTTAATCAAACATTCTCTAAATGTTCTTTGTTAGTAAACGGAAGTATTTGCACCTGATCAAATCTATACTACATATAAAGCATATTAGCCTTCTAATTTTAGAATACTTGAAATTTCAAGTTACATGCATTGCTACATAATGTACAAGTATACAAACATAATTAAAAATTAACAATAAAAACATATAAACATAATTTATACTCATATTAAAACTAATTAATATATACTATAATAATTAATACAAACTTGAAAATAAAATTAATTAATACTAACTAATATATAATTAATTTCTCTCCTTATTATAGAGGGGAATCACGGTTCTCAATGAACAGTGATTCCCCTCACACACTGATAAAAATATTGTTTCCTTCCCCTCTCACAGTTGCCTCCTTCACTCACAAAATCTACACACACAAAACACGCACGGTTTGGCTCCGAACCCGTTTTCATTGATCCGTTCTCATTAATGGCGCCTTGGCCTTTTCGTTGATCATTAATTGATCAGTGCCCTTTCCTGTTTGCCCTTTGCTATTTGCCCTTTGTTGTTTGCCCTTCATTAATTGATCAGTGCCCAATATCTCCTCTCATTTCAAAAACACACACACATCATCTCTAATTACCAAAAAATATGTTTCTTCGATGCCACTGATCTATTCGTTTCCGCCGGTTACGGCGTGTGGCGATTGTGATTGGTCGGTGTCGTAGATGGGTTTTTGGTGATTATGTGTGTGTGGTTTTGGTGGAATGTTTTTTGTGACAATAGACATCAAATCTCACAAACTCGATTTTTTTTTCTCTTTCTCTAAAGACATTTAGCGCCTGTTACCAGTGATTATTATTGGTTTCTAATTTCAGCATGTATGTATCTTCTTTCGTAGATGTCTTTTAATTTATTTTCTCAAATTTGGGGATTTTTTGATAAAAGTGTTGACCTTTGGAAACTATATTTTCATGTGGGTATCATAACAGCAGATTCTTGATTTTAGATGGACAAGAAGAATCAAGTTAGTACTGATGGTTAGATGTATTTTTTATTTCGAATAATGATTGTAACTTTATTAGGTTTTCTTCGAATTGTGATTTATGTTTTAATTTGTTGATTTTTGTTAAAGCATGTACTTGCGCGGCAGTTATTAGTTTGGAGATGGAGATGAAGATGATTGATGGTTAGTTTTTTTTTATTTTTTTGGTGCTAATTTCATTTTTCTTTAATTGAATTGTGAGATGGTTTTTTTTAGGTTTGATTTACTTAATGAATTAGGGCCTAAAGGGATAAATAACGTATTTTTGATTGCGTTTAGGTTTGTTGGGAATAAAATATAGCCAAGACACTTGGACGCTGACAAGAGGAATTTGGACGTTAATAGGAAGAAATCAAGCGTTGACAAGACAAGCGTTGACAGGAAGAAGTCAAGCGTTGATAAGAAGAAGTCAAGCACTGATAGGATACTTAGTCTACACATTTTATGTTTCTAGTATGTTCCTAGTAAAGATATGTTTGACAATGTATTTCTTATGTTTATCTTTACCAAGAATAGCTGATACATAGACTCTTGTACAAGGTTCCTTAATCTATAAAAGGAGGCCTTTAGGTTTTGTTTCAATATAAGTTTTATAAGTTTTACACTTTCATTGTACGCAAGTTAGATTAATCAATCAAAGTGAAAGTTTGGTTTAACTTGTTTGTGTGTTCTTGTTTAAGTATTAATTCCACATAATACTTAGATTGTTTCATATACAACAAAGTTTCTCTAAGTGTTTAACTTGATTTATTCTCGTTTACACATGCTAAATCGATCTAAGTTTGGGATCAACAAGTGGTATCAGAACTTGTTGAGGAACTTTGATCTAGAAGAACACAAAATTCCCAGAAACCCTAATTTTTAAGAAACCCTAAAGAAACCCTAAAATCAAGACAACATGTCTACTCCAGAGTTAACCTCCTCTTCAAACCATAACATAAAGATCCCCATGCTAGACCCAGACAACTTTGAGCTATGGAAATTCAGTTTTGAGCAGTACCTTCAAATCCATGATCACACCCTATGGGAAATCATTGAATTTGGAAACACATTCGATAAGGCTGCCAAGATTCAAGCTGCAATCCTTCTAAGATCAACTCCAGGATCAAGTGAGGAGGATCGAAAAGAAAAACCTGAAGATGGTAGAGCTGTCTCAGTTGAGGACATTGCAAAGAGAAGGAATGATGTGAAAACTCTAAGCATCCTCAAACTTTCTTGGGACCAGCCAATCAGCACAAGTATAGAGGCTATGATTCTTCCAAAGATCTTTGGGCAGCCCTTCAAGTTACTTATGGTGATACTGCCTCAGAGAAAAAGAAGCAACTCTTGCATGAGTATCTTGTGTTCAAAGCTCTTCCCAATGAAAAGCTAAGTGGGGTGAGAAGCAGACTTCTTGACATCACAAGCAAGCTGTCATTTATGGGAACAGTGCATGATGATGCTGATATCATCACCACTTTTCTCAAAAGTCTTGGTGATGCATGGAAGATTGAGGCAAGGTCTATGATTGCTAATAATACTCACAAAAGTTCTACTTTTGATGACGTCTATAATAAACTGAGGATTGTAGAGAATGAAATCCTTTTGGAACAAGGTAACAAGTCTACCAATGGAAATATGGATTTCTTTTCACATAGTGAAGGTCAATTTGATCAAAAGGAATCATACATGCACCTCGTTACTGGATCACCTTGTGTCAACGCTGGATCAAGCTTTGTCAGCGCCCCACATTCAGACGCTGACACATACAATGTTGACTCACCAAGAGTTAAGCCTGCTGTATTGATCTAGATACTGTGTGTGCATACATTGCTTAATTGCCCAATGGTTCAGTGATTATATATGAGGACCTTGAGCAGATTAGTGATGAGAATTTGGAGGAGATGGACATAAAGTGGAATATGGCTCTTGCAAGCATAAGGGCAAATAGATGGAATAGAAGATTCAGGAAGAAGATGACTTTTAATGCTAAGGACACTACTGGATTTGATAAATCCAAGGTTGAGTGTTACAATTTTCATAGAATGGGACACTTTATGAGAGAGTGCAGATCTCCAAGAAGATCTGATGCTGGAAAACCCTCAAGCCAAATCATCAAGGTTGAGGATACCAAAGCTATGGTTGCTATGCAAGAAATTGATGGTGTTGGCTGGGATTGGAGCTTTTTGGCCAAGGATGTGGAAGAGAACAAGGCCTTGGTTACAGAAAAGGAGGAAGAGGAGAATGTTCACTATGCTCTCATGGCACATTCTTCATCTTCATCAGACAATGAGGTATATGATGATGCATTTTGTAGTAAGGGTTGTCGTCTAAACACTAAAAAGCTTAACAAAGAAAATTTAAAGTTAAAATCAGATGTTTTTGATGAAAAATACAAGTTATCTAATTATCAACTTGCTCTTACTCAAACTGAAAAGACTGTGGCTGAATATAAGAAAATGGAGTTTAACCTAAAAGATCAAATCAATGTGTTGACTCATGACCTAAATGCTAGTATTGAGGTTAGGAACATCTTGGAGAGATCCAATGGTGTTATACAAGCTAAGCTAGATGAGGCCATTAAGAACAAAGATAATGTGGATCTTAAAATTCAAAGATTTGATAAAGCTTCACAAACCCTAGAAAAATGTGTTAGTGAACAAAGAGACTCTAGGGATATGACTGGGATTGGGATGAAAGAATATGATGGTGTTCCACCACCTGCTGGGAACTTCTATGGTGTCCTTAGAAAGGATTTGTCTTGGACTGGTATACCAGAACTCCAAGAAGAGGAATTTATTCCTCCACCTAGAGTTCTTACCCCAATAGAGGAATACAAGCAGAAATTAACTGATTTGGACCAATGGAAGAAAGCCAACCCTACTTTGTTTGTTAAAGGTGGTTTGCTTAGTGACAGTCCAAATGAGTCTACACCCATAAAAGTGACAAATCCTACTACTGGAAAGACTGTTGACCTTGGCTTAAACATTGATAGAAAACCTAGTGTTAAATATGCTGAAATGTATAGAAAACCTAGGTCACCAAAGAGTCGAGTTAGTGATAATAGGACAGGTTTCTTTTCATCTAGACCTAGAGTTATGTCTAGAAAAGACTGTTTTACTTGTGGAAGTTTTTCTCATTTGGCTTATAAGTGTGTCAATGCTTCAAAAGTCAACGCTAATAGAAAGTCAACCATGGTCAAACCCAAACCTTTTGTCCAACAAAGTCCACAAGTCATTAGACCAGCCCCATTCTTTACTAAAGGGTCTAATACTTATGGACAAAGGCCTTTTCAAAAGACCAATACATGGTCTAACACACAATGGGTTCATGTAGCAAACCCTAGGTTTAACGCTGATAAAGGTAATTTCAGCGTTGACAAGAACAATTTTAACGCTGACATGAATGTTTCCAACGCTGTTAGACCAAGTAATGCCAAATACTTGCAACCACAGGGAAAGGGGTCTAAAGCTTCTTCTAGCTTGACATGGAGACCCAAACAAGATCAAAACCCTAATTTAGATGGGATTCCTATGACCTGTAACAGATTTCATTATATTTTAAAGGTCATAACTAAACCAATTAGGGTTAACTGGGTGTTTAATCCAAAGAGGGATGAACAAAGGGTTGTTATGAGGACTAGGTATGTTCTTGTTGAACAACCAACTGAATCCAAGTCTACACAGGCTTGGGTTCCCAAAGAAAACTAATTTGTTTTCTTTATGTGCAGGACATTCAAAAGCAGGTTAATGATTATGGCTATTGGGATAGTGGATGCTCTAGGCACATAACGGGGAAGGAAGATTATCTAACAAACTTTATCCCCATTAAAGATGGTGACAAAGTGTACTTTGAATGAGGATATTGTTGGGTCAAAAAGTTGATGTGGCAGAAACTCAAAAACGAAGAAAATATGAAGGCATTTGTCTAAGCGTTGTCAAGAGCAAATCAGGCGTTGACAGACGTCAACATTGACAAGCATTGTCATGTGCAATCCAAGCATTGTCACGTGCAATCCAAGCATTGACAGAAACATTGACAAGTGTTGTTGGAAGCTTCTATTTAGATAAGTATGCAGAATATATTATGTATTAGTTTATTTGAATAGAATATTTACATGTTTATTCATTCTTATCTCTTGTAAACCCTAAACCTTACACTATAAAAGGAACCAAGGGTATCAGGTTTATTCATAACTTTCATATACAATGTAAACCTAAAGCGTGTGTCGACTAGGTGTGGGATTCAATGTATACACACCTAGTGATTGTTGATTATTAATATAATTAGCAATCCGTTTGTTTAATTCATGTGTTATTGTTCCCTAAACACCTTGTTAATGTGTCGTGTTCTAATTCCGCTTTGATTATCTAATCATATGAACATGATGCATTCCTAGTAGCTAAAAGATCGAGGAAACCAAGGTTTCCACAGTTGGTATCAGAGCCTGGTTGCTCGTGATGCTAGGACCAACAAGGTGTTCGTGTTTTGAGAAGAAAATAAAAATCCGTCTAGGGTTTTTCTGGACGTTTTTGTGTGCGCAGCAGTATTCAGAATGCCATAACTTTTTATTGAACCGTTGGATCGCCACGAAAATTTTTGTGTGCGTTTTACACACATATATCTATATATCCACCGGAGGGATTGTCGAGATCTATCCCCAAGAAAAAGTTATTAAGCGTCAAAGTCAGCAGGGGTCATATGTTGTTTTATGTGAACAGTAATAGTAAAAACGCGATTTCTCCTTCGTTAACCGTTAGATCGTCGTGAAATTCGCGTTGTAGGTTCTTGACACTTGTGTCTAGGATCTCACCGAAGGGATCTTCGATCTGAGCTCTCATGAAGAAGTTATTCGATGTCGAAGTTCACTGCAGTTTATGGTTTTCTACATAAAATCATGATTTAGGGTTTATAAAACCCTAGATCAATTAGCCGCTGATGTGTGTTATTTTAACGCTGATAGATGTTGGTGTGACGCTGATAGATATTGGTGTAATGCTAACAAGGCATGGATGAGACGCTGACAGGTTTAAAGTTGGCGCTGACAGGAATAAGTTAAGCGCTGTTGGGAAGCGCTGACACTTGTTGTCCGATATATACATTTTCAAACGCTGACAAGTGTTGTCCGATATTGGACAACACACAGTGTTGATATCTTGGACAAAGGAAGATATTGGACAACAAAAAGAATAGATGCTGTTTGGAAAATTGATACGATTTTGGCACACAAAAAGAGTTATTTACACGCAAAGGTACATGGAATCTCCATTTTTATTCAGAATATCAAGTTGATATTAATGGCTCGGATATTTTTACAAGGGGTCAATGATTTTTAAGTAAGTTGGAAATAATTCATGAAGACTTTGATTGATATTAGAGTATGTAATCGGGATAGCCTTGTGAAAGAGTTATTCAGTAACAGCTTTTACATATGAAGATATTGACTTGTCATGAAGAGGTGTTAGCTTAAGGGGAAGAATTCTTATGGTATGTTTGATGTTTGAAGTAGATTTTCGCGAGTTTTTGTTTTATCATATCTTTAAATCATGGATTGATCCTATTGGTTTGAAGATAACTTGTCTGTGCTTTAAATGTTTGGTGACGAAGACTTGTCATAACACTTGAAGGAGTTACATTATCGTGCTCAGTGTCTCACAAAGGATGAGAATATTGACAAGGGATCGAGGTCTACTTATACTTAATCATCAGTATAAGATCTTCATCACGTGGATAGTACAAGACATGGAACATAGGTTTGGGTTACTCTACTTCTACATCAAGAATATTATATTTATTTTTCTTCAGAATCATTACATAGAGCCTACATTTAGAGAATCTTCAAGATTGCATACATTGTTTACTTCCCTGTTGATGTGACAAAAAGGGGAAGACATACATGCTACAATTGAGGGGAAGCAATTTGAAGATGATGTACAACTTACAAGAGATACACAAAGAGTTTTGCCGACATCAACTAGGGGAAGATTGTTGGGTCAAAAAGTTGATGTGGCAGAAACTAAAAAACGAAGAAAATATGAAGGCATTTGTCTAAGCGTTGTCAAGAGCAAATCAGGCGTTGACAGAAGTCAACATTGACAAGCATTATCATGTGCAATCCAAGCATTGCCACGTGCAATCCAAGCATTGACAGAAACATTGACAAGTGTTATTGGAAGCTTCTATTTAGATAAGTATGCAGAATATATTTTGTATTAGTTTATTTGAATAGAAGATTTACATGTTTATTCATTCTTATCTCTTGTAAACCCTATTCCTTACACTATAAAAGGAACCAAGGGTATTAGGTTTTATATATAACTTATATTCACAATGTAAACCTAAAAGCGTGTGTTGCACTAGACGTAGGATTAATGTATACACGTCTAGTGGTTGTTTGTTATTAATATAATGAACAATCGTTGAGTAATTCATGTGTCTTGTGCCTAAACACCTTGTTAATGTGTTGTGTTCTAATTCCGATTTGATTATCTAATCATATGAACATGATGCATTCCTAGTAGCTAAAAGATCGAGGAAACCAAGTTTTCCACAGTTGGTATCAGAGCAATTTGAAGATGATGTAAAACTTACAAGAGATACACAAAGAGTTTTGCCGACATCAACTAGGGGAAGATTGTTGGGTCAAAAAGTTGATGTGGCAGAAACTCAAAAACGAAGAAAATATGAAGGCATTTGTCTAAGCGTTGTCAAGAGCAAATCAGGTGTTGACAGAAGTCAACATTGACAAGCATTGTCATGTGCAATCCAAGCATTGTCACGTGCAATCCAAGCATTGACAGAAACATTGACAAGTGTTGTTGGAAGCTTCTATTTAGATAAGTATGCATAATATATTTTGTATTAGTTTATTTTAATAGAAGATTTACATGTTTATTCATTCTTATCTCTTGTAAACCCTAAACCTTACACTATAAAGGGAACCAAGGGTATTAGGTTTATTCATAACTTTCATATACAATGTAAACCTAAAGCGTGTGTCGACTAGGTGTGGGATTCAATGTATACACACCTAGTGATTGTTGATTAGTAATATAATTAGCAATCCGTTTGTTTAATTCATGTGTTATTGTTCCCCAAACACCTTGTTAATGTGTCGTGTTCTAATTCCGCTTTGATTATCTAATCATATGAACATGATGCATTTCTAGTAGCTAAAAGATCGAGGAAACCAAGGTTTCCACATATATGGGACTATCACTGGCAAAGGCACTCTTCTCACCAACAATTTGCGTTTTGAAAACGTATTGCTGGTAAGAGAACTCGATTACAATATGTTTAGTGTATCACAAGTGTGTGATAATAAAAATAAGGTTCTTTTCACTGATACTGAATGCTTGGTGTTGAGAAAAGATTTTAAGATACCTGATGAGAAATTCATTGATTATAGAACACTTAGGCATAAGGACATTTATAATGTGAATCTTAATGGAATTAGGATGAATAATAATTTGTCATGTCTTTATGCTAAGGCTTCAGTTGATGAGAGTAATCTTTGGCACAGGAGGTTAGGGCACATAAATTTTAAGAATATAAATAGACTTGTAAGACTCGGTTTAGTTTATGGTTTGCCTGAAAAGGTATTCCACAATGACCACTCTTGTGTTGCATGCCTTAAAGGCAAACAGCACAAAGTTTCCTTTAAGTCTAAACTTGTGCATTCTAGTTCTAAACCACTTCACTTGCTGCATATGGACTTGTTTGGTCCAACTAATATAGAAAGTTTAAATGGTAAATCTTATTGTTTTGTCATCACTGATGATTTTTCTAGATTCACTTAGACTTTCTTTTTGGCTTTAAAAAGTGAAACTGCTGATGTTTTGATTAACTTTATTACCCAACTGGAGAAAAAGACTGGGAATAAGGTTAAAATTCTTAGAAGTGATAATGGTGGTGAGTTTAGAAGTAAGTTGTTAGATGACTTTTGTGCCAAGAAAGGGATTACTAGACAGTTTAGTATAGCTAGAACCCCACAACAAAATGGGGTAGCTAAGAGGAAGAATAGAACACTCATAGAAGCAGCTAGGACTATGTTGGCTGATGCTCACTTTCCCATTGCATTTTGGGCTGAGGCTGTGAATACAGCTTGTTATGTTCAGAATAGGGCATTAATCAACAAGATCCACAACAAGAAACCTTATGAGCTATTTTGGAGTAGGAAACCTAATATTGATTTTCTTAAACCCTTTGGCTGTCATGTAGTTGTTTTAGACACTAGTGATGCCTTAGGAAAGTTTAGTGCTAAAGGTGATGAAGGCTACTTTATGGGTTATTCAGTGCAGAGTAGAGGATATAGGGTTTACCTTAAAAAAGAAAAACGTATACTTGAAAAGATACATGTTAGGTTTTTGGAAAGTAAACCCAGTGATCCTGAGAATGGACCAAATTGGTTATTTGACTTAGAACCTCTATCTAGAACTTTGAATTATATGCCTGTTACTAATCCAGACATTGTGAAGGTGACTTCAAATGTTGTGGAAGAACCAGTTCTTGAAATTTCAGGTATACAGGTTGACAAGGAGGTTGGATCACAAGTTGACAAATCAAGACCCATACTTGAGTATGTTACCATTCCTATGTGGACAGATGCATTTGCTGCTGCTGCTGCTGGAAAGGAAAAAGGTGGTCCACAAGTATCACTAGTTGAAAACATGCATGAATCTTCAAGCGCTGATAAAGGAAAATCTAGCGCTGACAAGACAAATTCAGATGTTGATGGCTCAAACGTTGACAGCCCTAATTCAGGCGTTGACAACTCTTTTGACCATTTATTCTCTTCCAGTGTTTTTGAACAAGGTGAACCTTCAAATAGACATGGAGAGGTTCATTCAGATGATGATGGAAGAGAATTTGAAAAAGATATTGGCAACTTAGAGACTGAGATTGATGATAACACAATAATTCAAGGAGGAGTACTTACATCTACTATGAAGAATCACCCTTCTTCTTTAATCATAGGTGATGTGATGACTCCTGTACAAACTAGAAGGTCTCATCAGAATCATGGAGGATTTATTGTCAATATTCACAAGAAGGTTGATACCCCTCTTGTTCAAGCATGTTTGTTTGCCTGTTTTCTGTCACAACAGGAACCCAAGAAGATTTTTGATGCTCTCAAAGAACCAAGTTGGGTGGAAGCAATGCAAGATGAGCTTCACCAATTTGCTATTCAAGATGTTTGGGAGTTAGTTGACTTTCCCAGACATGTCAGACCTATTGGGACAAGATGGGTTCTTAGAAACAAAAAGGATGACAGAGGAATTGTGGTCAGAAACAAGGCACGTTTAGTTGCTCAAGGCTATACACAAGAGGAAGGGATAGACTATGAAGAGGTTTTTGCACCTGTTGCAAGGATTGAAGCAATAAGGATTTTCCTAGCCTATGATTCTTGCATGGGCTTCACAGTTTATCAAATTGATGTGAATAGTGCTTTCCTTTATGGCACAATTGCAGAAGAGGTTTATGTCATGCAGCCTCCTGGTTTTGAAGATTCTGAACATCTAGACAAGGTGTATAGAGTGAAGAAAGCAATGTATGGACTTCATCAAGCCCCAAGAGCATGGTATGGCACATTGTCCACCTATCTGGTGGAAAATGGATTCAAGAGGGGCACCATAGATCAGACTTTGTTTACAAAGAAGACTGGTAAGGATTTCTTACTGGTTCAGGTTTATGTGGATGATATCATTTTTGGCTTTTCTAGTCAAAAGATGAGTGAAGACTTTTCCAAGCTCATGACAGACAAGTTCAAGATGAGTGCGATGGGAGAGATGAACTTCTTTCTAGGGTTACAAGTTCATCAGAAAGAAGATGGTATCTTCATCTCTCAAGACAAGTATGTAGCAGAGATCTTGAAGAAGTTTGGTTTTTCTCCTTATGAAAAACGGGCTAGCACACCCATGGAAAGGGAACACCCTTGGGGAAAGATATGAGATGGAAAAGATGTGGATTTCAGGCATTATAGGTCAGTAATTGGTTCATTGATGTATCTCACAGCTTCAAGACATGACATTATGTTTGCTATGTGTGCATGTACACGCCATCAAGTGACTCCCAAAGAGTGTCATCTTCATGCTGTCAAGAGGATATTTAGGTACCTTAGGTGCTATCCCACCTTTGGATTATGGTATCCAAAAGATTCTCCATTGGAGCTTATTGCATATTCAGACAGTGATTATGGGGGTGACAAGTTTGATAGGAAATCCACAACTGGTAGATGCCAATTTCTTGGGAGTAGGTTGATATCTTGGCAATGCAAGAAACAAACAGTAGTAGCCAATTCTACAACTGAAGCAGAGTATGTAGCTGCAGTTACTTGTTGTGGACAAGTCTTATGGATTCAGAACCAGCTGTTGGATTATCGGTATAATTTCTTGCATACCAAGATTTTTGTAGAAAATAACAATACTTTATGCATTATTAAAAATCCTATACATCATTCTAAAACAAAGCACATAGAAATTAGACATCATTTCATAAGAGATTGTTTTGAAAAAGGTTTAATACAACCAGATAGGGTTGACACAGAGGAAAATGTGGATGATTTATTAACTAAACCTTTTGATACTGGGAGATTTTAATACTTGGTAACAAGTATTGAAATGATCAATCTTACCTAATATGTGTTTTTGAACTCTTTGTAAAAGTATGTACAGGATATGCATTGTTATTGGTCTTTGTACAAAATTAGATTTTCCACTTTATTTGTCTAACACTGACAAAGGTTCTTTTAACGCTGACAAGTGTTAAATTGACGTTGTCAGCAACATGTTAGTTTTGTGGTTTTTGATCTAATTATGCAGGCGTTGTTAGCATTGTACAAATGGATACAAAGTTGCTTATGGATACTTAGAGCTTATTTGGAGCATGTTCAAGTTTATGGATGATGGTTGGAATATTTATATTCCTATCTTGACATAAAAATTTTATTGTATACATTTTATTTAGCAACTTGTATATCTTATTTTAAGGGGAGGTTTAGGAAACCTTTAGGACTTTTTGGGTATTCATATAATACTCTTATCACAATTCTAGATTGTGTCCACTGGTGAGTACGAGTTAGTTTACTAAATCGTGAGGCACTGTAGCATGCAAAGTTGATATACTATGCACGCTGCCAAGACTTTTTGGCCTAGACTTGGATGTGGTCTGTTGGGAGACTTGGGTATGATTTTATTGGGCTTACCTGGGAGGTTACAAAGGATTTTATAAGATAACTTCACTGTTAAGAACTTTGGTTAGCAAGGGACACTTGAGGACATTATGTCTATCTTGCTTAAGCAAGTGTGCATGATTGGACAGTGCTTGCCACCCTATAGTAATTTTCAGTCTATAGGTTATCTTCACTAGGATAAATTACTTTCTTAAGGTCCTTTTTCATTTTTCTTATTTTTTTGGACGTTGACAGTTTTATTTCTAAACGTTGTTAGGACCAATTTTGACGTTGACATGGCAAAATCCAACGTTGACAAGAATATAGCCGTTGAGCGTTGTTGGGTTATTTTTTACCTTTGATAAATAATGGGTCCTACCCAGTTGTTATTTTTGACGAAAATATGGGCCGTAATTTTAGGAGTTGGTAACTTTTTATTAATGCACAAGATAAGTTATATCTTTTTCAAGATTTGAATCATTATATTTTGAAAATAACTGCCTCATTTTTTACCAATCACATGTGCTTACCTCTCCTATATATTTGGCTCATTCTTTTGAAACAGGGTAACTGCTTATCCTTGTCTAACTAAATTTTCATACACATTCATCTTTCATAACATTTAACACAGTTTTCTACATCAATGGCGCCTAAGTTTAAACCGAGTGATTTGGTATTGGGGTTCAGAAGTCAGCACAACATGGTTGCCTATTTAGAGGCTGGCAACACTCTGTTTCCTCAATATACTCAGATAGTGGAGTATTTAAATGCATCTCCATTAAGGTATGCACTTTCTCATGCTCCTCTTATCCCTGTCACTCATATTAAACAGTTTTGGAATACTGTCACTTCCTCAACGATTAATAATGTGACTACATTGACTGCTATAGTCCATGGGCTTCCATGGGTGGTTACTGAAGCCTTGGTTTGCCAGGATTTGCATCTTAATGACACAGATGGTATAACCACCCTACCCATTAGTGAGCTAGAACAAGGACTTCAAGCTTTAGGTTATCCTTTCCCTGAAGAGGGCACTTTAAATAAATATTCAAAAAAGGAATTTCCCCCAGCTTGGAAGTACTTAATACATGTCATTATTCAATGTTTGAGTCCCAAATGTACTGCACACAATGAAATTAACAGGTCAATTGGAAGTGCCATGCTTGCCATACATGTCATTCTTCAATGTTTGAGTCCCAAATGTACTGCACACAATGAAATTTTTGGAAAGATGAATACACCCCCAAACAGAGACTTACCCCTAACCCAGGCCATGCTTGCTGTTATTGCAGCAGCACAACCTCAACCAGACCCATTACCTGAACCATCACCATCACCCCAGCATATGGAAATTGACCAAGATCCCTTCAACGCTGACACGTTAAATGTTGGCGTTGACACTTCAAATCCAAACGCTGACACCCTTTTACAACAAACCCAAACACCCCTTAACCTTCAAACAGACATCCAATCCACATCATCTTCTACACCACGTGATTTTAGGATGGAAAAACGCCAAAGTACTATTGGATTGTTCTCCTCTAGTGGTCCTAGCCATGTTGTAGAGAGAACCACCACCACAAGTGTGGTTGGTGACATGGGTGGGTGATAGGTGTGTAAACACCCATCCTTTTTACCACTTAATTACAATAATAACCGGACCAAAACGTGTATTTTATGTCATTTATGTCAGAATTATGCGTGCTTTGTGTTTTTGTTGTGATTTAGGACGAAAAGGTGAAAAGTGGAGAAAACACGGGCATTTACGGGATTTTATTGGAGAAAAAGATGAAAAGACGAAGTCAAGAAGTCAAGAGTGCAAAAAGAACGGAAGTCCCAGACAAATTCTGAAGATTTATCGAAGAAAAAGTCAAAAGGCGGAAGTTCACTAAAAGCCGAGGAACTCAAGTCTATTTTATTGAAGAATTAAAAGACGAGTTCAAAAGAAATTCCGAGCCACAAGTCATTAGAGTCCAAGTTTAAAGAAGATTAGAAGGAAAAAGGACTAATGGTGCAATTAATGAAGATTAAAGGCTTAAGGACCTAATGACGCAATTAAGAAGAAATGAAGGAGGGGAGGAAGCTTCTTAATCCTCCCCTATATATAGATTAGATCTTAATTATTTTCATTTTGTTGGCTAATCGTGACAATTAGTTCTTCCACTTTTAATTACCTTGTCATTTAAATACTTGTCATATTTAAATTCCTGTCTTGCACCTTAATTACCATTTAATTTCAAGTGCTGATCTTTCCCAGGAAAACAACCCCGCAGTTATTCCGAATTAAGGTCTTGACCATTGTGCTTTATTCGGAATATTCAATATTCCGAGTAAGCTAATATTCCTAATAGGGGTTACATTCCGAATAGGCACTGTATTCCAGATCAAGGTTCTAGTCAAGAGGGTTATTCGGAATATTCAGTTATTCCGAGTAGGACAGGGATATTCCGCATAGGGGAAGAATTCCGAGTAAGGGAATTATTCCGCATAAAAGGTTTATTCCGTATAGCCTTGGTATTCCGAATAGAGCTTAGTATTCCGAATAGAGGGACTATTCCGCATAGGATCTTATTCCGAATAGGGGTGTATTCCGCATAGACCTAATATTCCGCATAGAAGGTTTATTCCGAATAGGACCAGTTATTCCGGGTAGGGACTTATTCCGGATAGTGCTAATATTCCGAATAGGAATATTATTCCGAATAGGGTTGATT
The DNA here is from genome assembly GCA_025667525.1 of Glebionis coronaria. Classification (NCBI taxonomy): domain Eukaryota; kingdom Viridiplantae; phylum Streptophyta; class Magnoliopsida; order Asterales; family Asteraceae; genus Glebionis; species Glebionis coronaria. The sequence goes on from CM046874.1 coordinate 166,768,606, forward strand.
TTTAGGATTCTTTAATTTCAACTTTTTTATTTTCTAATTTTGAGCTTTATTTTTCCCGCCCTTTTTTTAGGATTAAAATGGCGTCGCTGCCGGCTCTTTTCGTAAAGATTAACGGTTTTCTGTGAAAGACGCGTTGCTTTTTGGGATCCGTTCACTTGTGAGCGTTATTTTTCTTGCATAAAAAAATTCAAAAAAATCATAAAAATTAAAAATTGATAAAAATACATAAAAATTAAAAATTTCAAAAATCCAGAAAGATTTTATCTTTATTGTGTATATATTGTCTTTGTGTTTGGTATTGTTTTCTTTTGCATTTTCAGGTGTATGCGTACTAGATCTTCGAATTATCAAGAGCCCGAGACTCAAGAAGATTTAGCTATGTCAGGTGTTAACAACAATAATCATCCACCGCACCTCAACAATAACAACAATGTTCTTCCACAGCCCGATCTTTGGACAATGGAGGAGCTTTGTCAACCTACCATGTTTGGACGAGGAGGACCGATTGCGCCGATGCAAATCAACGCATTTGATTTTTCGTTGAAGCACCACATGATTCAGCAAGTGCAAACTAACCCATTCCATGGATTGCCTGATGATGATGCCAACAAACACCTCGACAAGTTCATTACAATCACCTAAAGCATGAAGTTGCCTGGTGCCACAATGGATGTTCTTCGCCTACAACTCTTCCCACATACTTTATCACATCATGCCGATAAATGGTTTGATCGTCTTCCAAAGAATTCTATTCACACTTGGGATGACATGACTCAACGCTTTTTGTCGCGCTACTTTCCACCATCCATGGTCACAAGCCTTCGCAATCAAATCAGCGGTTTCATGCAAGAACCCGATGAATCTCTTTTTGATGCTTGGGAGAGATATAATGTCTTGATCGATAGATGTCCAAACCACAACATGCTCCCTGTGACCTTAATTGATACTTTCTACAACGGATTGACTTTTCGAGATCGTGATACGATTAATGCAGCCGCCGGTGGCACATTCATGAAAAGGAGACCCGAGGAGTGTAGAGAGCTTATTGAGAACATGACTACTCATCATAAAAACTGGGATTCCTCCGCTTCTTCAAGGAACAACCCGAGAGTCAATGTTTCTTCTACCTCAGCAAACCCTGATATGACCGAACTCACCCGCATGATGACTGAAATGAGCAAAAGTATCACGCTTCTCGCTTCAAACCAACAACAACAACAAGTTAAAGCGGTTGCTAACCCTTGTGAAACATGCGGCGGTCCTCACTCATACACCGATTGTCCTTCGACACAAGGAAATCCGGAAAATGTGTATGCAGCTTATGGTAATTATTCACCGGAAAATTACCAAGCTCGACCTCAAGGGGATAGAAATTTGCTGAGCTACCGATCCAACAATTACCTTTCACCCAGTTTTTCTCCTCAAAACCAAAACCCCGCCAACAACTACAATAGAAGAAACCAAATCCCACCAAGAGCTCCTAATCCTTATCACCCGCCCGCCTAACAAGCCCCACCTATTAACCCCGATGTTGAAGCCATCATGAGAACCCAAGGTGAGCAAATCAAGAATCTGCAGAGCCAAATTATCAATCTTAAAGGAGATATTACCAAGCAAGGAAATGAGATTAGATCCGAGCTTCGAGATAATATTCAATCCTCCTTCAGCAATCAAACCAATGATTTGAAGAATATGCTTGCTAGTTTCTTGCCCGCCGCTCAACCTTCTTCTTCGAGTTCTCTACCTTCAAACACCGTCACCAATCCGCGAGCAAATATGAGTGCTATTACTACTCGTAGTGGAATTACCATTGTCGATCCACCAATCCCACCCCCATCATCTACACCTCCTCCACCACCATTTATCCCTACTCCTCCTACACCTAGTATTAGTGCACCATTACCGTCTCTGCCTCGTCATGACGATGTACCTAGGAAGGACCCTTCAACATCTCAACCTTCACCTACTACACCTGCACCCTCACCACCCAAACCTAATATCCCTTATCCTTCTCGCTTGGGCAAGAACAAAATGCTAACCAAGGAGGACTCTCAAGTGACGAGCTATATCAAGATGATTTCTCAAATGAACTTCAACAGTAGCTTTCTTGAAGCACTCGTCCACATGCCCAAATTTGTTAAAGCATTTAAGGAATTGCTTAACAAGAAGGAGAAGCTGATTGAACTCGCCAACACACGCTTAAATGAAAACTGCTCTGCAGTTATTCTTAAAGAACTTCCGGAAAAGCTTGGAGATCCCGGTCGTTTTGTGTTGCCTTGCGTTTTCAACAAAATGGAAGAATTTACTGCCCTTGCTGATCTCGGGGCCAGTATTAATTTGATGCCACTGAGTGTTTGGAAAACACTATCATTACCCGACCTCACTCCAACAAATATGACTCTTGAACTTGCAAATCGCACTCTCGCTTACCCCGTTGGTATAGCCGAAGACGTGTTCTTGATTTGAAAATGCGCGCATCATTGCGCAAATTGCACGCATCAATGCATTGCATTCAAAATTTCGCATCAAGGTGTCTAATGCAGTGTCATCTCAAAATGCGTTCGCATTAAGCCGCAATTTATCGCAATTGCGTAATGCTAGCAACGGTAGCAATTGTCGCAATCTGGTACTTAGGCCATTTTTGTCAAATTTCAACAATTAAATAGAGACCTACATATTTTAATGACTTTTGAAAAATAAGACTTGTTAGAAAAACATCTAAAACAAACAAAAACAAAATTATAGTATCTTGCATTTTGTTAAGTGTTTTTTTGTCAAGCTTTACTGCTGATTTATCTGTTTTACAAGGGATTATAGGCCTAATTTTAATATGCTAAGAACTTATTTTATAACTTTATTGCATTTATTTGGTATTTAAATAATTTTTGTACTTTTTTATACTAAACGCATCGCGTCTAAATTGCGCTCGCAATCACATCACGCATCACGCAATGGCTTTTGGGACCTTTAGCGCAATGGATCGCAAAACGCATTTTCAAACCAAGGACGTGTTTATTAAAGTTGGCACATTTACTTTCCCGGTCGATTTTATCGTTGTTGATTATGAAATGGACCCTCGTATTCCTTTAATACTTGGTCGGCCATTCTTGAGAACCGGACGAGCTTTAGTGGATGTGGCCGAAGGCGAGTTAATCTTAAGAGTCGGGGATGATGCACAAGTGATTAAAATGGGAAAGCTTACAAGTAAATCCTTTGGAGGCCGAGAATCAGTGAATATGATTAATGTGCTTGATGATTTTGTCGTCTACAACAATCCACTAATCGATTCTTCCATTGATAATCCATTTTTCGAAGATAATGTGGATGATTCTCTATCCAATTTGGACGCTTCTCCCATTTATGATTCTCCACCGGTCTTTGATGCTTATGATGATGATTCTAGCTCAGGATGATTATGATGACCTTACTTCTGAGTATCCCGATCTGCCCACATACGATGATTTTGATGAGGCCGATACTCTTTCGAGCGATTCTTCACATGATGAAGATCCTCCGCCATCACTCGATCCTACTTTGGACGATTACTCATTTGAGGAAGACTTCTCGACGTTTCTCAACACTTACTTCCCTCATGAGAGTGATGCTCCTCCTTTGGACTTTGAAGATTATCGTCTTGATCCTACTTTGGATTTGAAGAACATTCTTTCAAAGGAGAAGAAACCGGTCGACACCAATATCCACAGCACGTATGATTTAACACCTCTTTGTCCCCCTTCTGAGGACGAGGTTGTGCTTCTTCGCGGATCTTCTTCACACTCTGCTGAGCCTGAGTGCTATTTTCCCTTGAAGGAAAAGGTGTTCGACCCCGGTATCGAAATCTTTAAGCCATCTCAGTATCCACCGATGAAATAAAAGGAAAAATCTTTGGAAATTTTGAAGACATGCTTGCACCAAACCATACTTGCTTCCACCGTGCTCCATCGCTGCTTAAGGGAACCTTGCCTACTCTTCTTTGGCTTTCCTTGTTCGCCTTAAGCCTCTGCTATTTGATGGACGAAAACTATGTCTTCGATCCTGGAGGATATGTTTCATGCTTCTTCCTCTGCTAATCAAGGTCGAGTCAGGCTCACGACTCGGTTAACAAAAACCAAGCGCTTCTTGGGAGGCAACCCATGCATCTATCTTTTCGCTTTCTTTATCCTAAGTGTAGGGGAGACCCGTTGGTTTGCTATTTCCTCTCCTCTCTTCCTAATCAGGGATTCGAGCTTCAAAGATCCATTATTGATGATTCTTGACGACCCATGATTCCGTGTTCACTTCTTCCCAGTTATATCCTAAACTCTTTTCGATTCTCTATTTTATATTTCTCAATATTAAAATAGGAATCTCTTTAGTTGTCCTTTCCTTAGCAAGATTTAAACAACGTGCACAATGTCCTAAGTGTAGGGGAGTTTCCTCCCACATGCTTAAACATTGAGGACAATGTTTATCTTAAGTGTAGGGGGACTTCTATCGAAGTTAAGTGGCCTTTTCCTTGTATTTGTCCTCATTTTAACCGGAAAATCAATTTTTCGACATTTTTTTTCAAAATTTTTGATCTATTTTGGCCTATTAGTTTTTCCCTTTGTATAGTTATTTTCTTTTCTTTGCTAGAATAAATGCTTAATAAAGTGGTTTTAATTTTCAAACTTTGTGAATCTTTTGACTCAACCCGAGTTTACTTATCTTAAGTTACTCTAGCTAGTATCCTTAACGTGTTTAAGTCAAGTTTTGCTAGGCTTTTATATAGGGAGCTATAAAACGCGAAAGTCTTAACTCTCACGGGTTAAGAACAAGAACTTTTCGCAAGTTCCTATAATTGATCCTAGAGAGTCGTTTATCAAGGGAACTTTAAAATGCGATTTCTAAACTTGAAAAAGTCTAAGAGTTTGCAAGATCCTATAGGCGACTCGAAAACCCAAAACTTTGATTTAATAGGCTAAGCATCCACGAGTCTCATTCCTTGAGATTTTAAACTGTGGAGAACGAGAGATGATAGAGCCAATTATAAGTTTGGTATTCTTTCATGAATTTATGTGAGTTAAGTATAAGCCTCTTCTCCCATCGCTTGCTAATAATTTTATCTGCAATAAATAAGGTTGTACAATTTGAAAAGTTACTTAGCTTCTAGCCCAAGATCGTTTAAAAGTTGCTCGGTATGGATTAGAGTTCATAGCCAAGGCATAACTTATTGAAGCGGGATGTGAAGATTGGCGAGTCCAAAAGGCCCTAACAAGGCATGAGGGCTATATTTTGTTGCTAAAGAACCAAAGTGATGTGAAGAATCATTTATCGAAAATCAATATGAAGGATCGAGACACACTACGAAAAGAAAAAACTCCCCAAAAGTCATGGAGAAGTGTATCCGAAAAGACCCTAGCAAGGTATGAGGATAAATAGATCCAAGTCAAAAAAAAAGGCGGATCGTTGTATATCAGTGGGGCTAGGACTATTGGTACTAGCTTAGATGCAGGCCAAGCCAGTCCTAACATCATTAAGACCTCATCCATGCCCCATGACTCTACTTTGGGAGGTCAAATTCCCATTCTAGAGGAGGGCAGATTGGAACCCTATACATTGTTGGAATTGACGGCTGTCTGCATTAGCTTGCAAAAGCAAAATGCAGACCTTGTACATATTGTCTCTACACAAGGTCTTGAACTCAATAAATTGAAGGAGAGGATTGTTATTTTGGAAGGTGCTAACCCTAGGCGTGGAGTGGAGGATTCTTCCAAAGGGGAGGATGAGCAGATACATGTGAGTGACAAAGGCTCAAATGAAGGAGAATCTTTGGGTATAGCTGAAGCTCTAACAAATTTAAAGAGGCAACCAGGTTTTGATGTTTCATTGGTTACCCCTACAAATTTGAATTTATCTTTTACTGAGACGATGGAGCAGTTCACAAAGCAAAGCGCTGAAAAGAGTAAGTTGAGCGTTGACAAGCAGATTTTTGACGCTGACAAGCGAAGCACTGATAGGAGTAAGTTAGGCGTTGATACACAGGTTTTGGACGTTGATAAACCTGCAGGTATGGTTGATGTATCCCAGTCATCAGCTATCATCAAGGATGTGTCTACACAGGTACCATCATCATCTTTACCCCTCATTGATATATTAGATAAGGGTAAATGAATCATGGTAGAAACAGCAGTTCCCAAGGATGCAGCTCAAGTAAAGTATGATTCTATGTTGGCTGCACAAATTGAGGAACAAGAAAAGAAGAAGATTGTTGAGTCACCATTTATGGTTACTTTTGAGAGCAATAAGGAAGCAAGTGATGATGAGAGTACAAATTCAAGTGTAATGATTATTGAAGAACCAGAAAGGCTTGAATATGGTGATGAGTTAGCAAAGGAAAGACTTGCAGAATTGAAAATGCAGGTAGATTATAAGATGCCTGAAGTAGCTCAGATGTACTTTGCATGGGAGAATCAGGTAATAGAGAACCCAGACATGTCAATTTCAGATCAAATTTGGGGTTTGGAGATTTTACTTAGAGTTCAAAGAGATTGTAAGGTAATTCTGCAGTATAAGGCAAGTAAGGTTCTTTCACAGTCTAAAAACGATAGAAGGGAGCTTTACTATATGTTGCTCATATGTCATCAAGGAGGATGGACTTATAAGAAGTTGCAAGCATTGTCTTTTGTTGAGTTGGAATATAAATCTTTTCCCATATGGGCAAGTGTTCAAGAACAGAACACTATCAGACTTCTTTCAGATGAAAGAAAGGAAGAATTGGTAGAAGAGATGCAGATACAACAGGCTTTAGTTACACCAAGACCTTTGAAGAAGGGAGTTTCACTTGAGTTTCCACCTAATTTGGATAGAGTGAATCCTCGTGAATCTATTATTAGAAAGAGTATCAAGCTCTCACCTTTGGAAGTTTCACAAATGGTAAAAGTGTTACCTCATGATTTCAGAAACCCTATAGTTAGCTATGAAGAAGATGCAAGTGGGTTTTGGATTGGAAGATATGGTAAAGAGGTACATACATTTACTACTTTAATGTCTTTGTTTGCAAGCTTAGATAGGGAAGACTTGGCAGACCTTTGAAGGTTGATGCAGGCCAAGTATGAGACTGAAGCACCTACTTCAGTCAATGGAATAAAGATTGGTCAACATTCAAGAGAATGTGTGCACCAGATGAAGAAGATCCAGTTTGGAAGGATCTTGATGATGATATCAGTGGACTTCAATGGCGTTTATATTCAGCAGCTGGTGTGTATTAATAAGTGTGAAAACACTTATCCTTTTACCATTTATTTCCAATAATAACAAGACCAAAAGGTGTATTTTATGTCGTAAAAGTCGGAATTATGCGTGGTTTGTGTTTTTATTGTGTTTCAGGATAAAAATACGAAAAAGGAAGAAAACTTGGGCTATCACAGGCTTTTATCGAAGAAAAAGACAAAAGACAAGTCAAAAGGTCAAAAGTGCAAGAAGAACGGAAGTCAAATGCCTATTCTGAAGATTTATCAAAGAAAAAGTCTAAAGACGGAAGTTTAACAAAGTCAAAGAACCAAGTTTATTAAAAGAAGAAAGATAGAAGACGAGTTCAAGTTATCATTCGACTAATCCCGAGACTAAGTCAAGAAAGACGAGAAGAAAAGAGAAGAAACAAGCACATTCCACCTCATATATATAGTCTTCTAAATAGTCATTAGAGGAGTTAGTTAATTTTTCTAGTTTTATTTTTAAGTGTGTTTTATTTTTCTTCTCTCTAGTTTTCTTTCAAGCTTATCAAACCTTCGTCTTAATCTTGTAATCTTTGATCTTAATCTTCAATTTAATCAAGTTTATCTCATATCTCTCATTCTACCTTTCTTTATAATCTATTATTTTGCTTAATTAATCATGTAGTTGGTTTAATTTTGTTGATGATGTGATTGTTTTGCTCATTTGATTGTGCTTATTGAGTTGGTGTGTTTAGACTTTTTAGATTAAGGTGCTTATTTGCTTAATTTTTATGTTTATTAGTTTTTAAAATAAGTTGATTTTGGTAGCTTAATATTTTTTATAAAAAGTTGATTTTAAATTTTTGCTTATTTGGTATTTTTAAAAGTTTTTAAATTGTGTCTTATTAGCTTTTTCTAAAAATTGATTTGGTTAAGTTTTTAGATAAGTGTTTAATTGGTTTTAGCATTAATCCTCATTTTGCTTATTTTTGTTATAATTCGGGTTAACTTAAAAACCCTCTTTTCCCGAACTACCAAAACCCTTTTATTCCGAACTGTGCATCTCAGCTTTTCCCGAATTAAGTCCATCAGAGTTTCCCAAATTGTGTCAAGATTATGTTTCCCGAATTAGGTGAGTAAAAGGGATTCCGAACTACGTCAAGTTTCATCATTCCGAGTTACCTCAAAAGTTTTATTCCGAATTGGGTTCAAGACAACATTCCGAATTAGGTCAGGAATCAAGTATTCCTAGTTAGGTTGTTCACAAGTATTCAGAGTTAGCCTTCCAACGGATTCCGAATTAGGTCACTAAGGTGTATTCGAAACTAGGTCCTTGATTGAGATTCCGAATTGTGTTCATGACATACTTTCCGACTTATGTGTTAGATTTGGATTCCGAACTACATTCAAGTTTTATACATTCCGAATTGCATTGAATATTGGTATCCCGAACTACACAAGGAACACGGATTCCGAATTAATCCAAGATTTTCATATTCGGGCTTATTTTCAGTAGTTGTTTTCCGAATTAATTTCAAATCTTTCTTTTTCTCGCCATTTTCTTAAAGTGTTATTTTAATTGATTTATCTTAGATTTATTTGTATAAAGTTTATATTTTTATCAAGTTTTAATTTTTAAATTTATTTTTAAAGTTTTAATTTTTCATCATTTATTTTTAAGCCTTAATTTTTAGTTTTACTTTTTAAAAGTTTTCATTTTTACTAAACGACATTTACATTTTCAGTTTTTACTTTTAGTTTAAAATAGATAATCACACCACTTTATTTTTCTACCAAGAACGACTGAGTCGCACTTTCAACTGGTAATCAATTTGAATTGAATTGAGACGAACAAATTTTCATACTTGGTGAAATCCTTGTATTAAATGGAGCCGCTGCCGGCTCTTTTCGTAAAGATTAACGGTTTTTAGTGAGAGACGCGTTGGATTTTGGGATCCGTTCACTCGTGAACGTTATTTTTCTTGCTCAAAAAATTTCAAAAATCCATAAAAATTAAAAATTTTCAAAAAAAATAAATACCAAAACCTTTAAAAAAATCATAAAAAGCAATTCTTTTTCAAAGATTTTGCACCAAAAATATTTTCTTTTTCACATTAGCTATTAGTTTTCTTCTATTTTGCTATTTTGTTCTTTTGTAGGTGTATGCGTACCCGTTCAAGAAGGAGGAAATCCATTCAAGCCGCTACTATTGACCCTCCTGTTGTCGAGTCCCTCGTTGTCAATACAATGGAGAACCGTCCAATGATCGAGCTCTTACAATCACACGTCAAAGGCAACGATGATGCAATTGTGGTGCCGGCTATTGACGCCAACAACTTCGAGCTCAAATCCGGGTTTATCCAAATGGTTTCTGCAACACCTTTTCTGGGCCTACTCATGACGATCCTCATGATCATATCAAGAGGTTCGTACACTTATCAAATACTGTAGAATACAATGGGGTTTCACAAGAGGCAATTCGTTTGCTCCTCTTTCCTTTCTCCCTCGAGGGACAAGCCTGGACTTGGCTTGATAAGGAACCACCCCAGAGTATTACTACATGGACGGACCTTGAGACAAAGTTCATAAACTATTTCTTTCCACCCTCACGTACTACCGCTTTGCGGAATGACACTATCAACTTTGAACAAAAGTACGGTGAAACATTTAGTGAATCTTGGGATCGTTTTAAGGAACTTTTGAGAAAGTGTCCACAACACAGTTTTACAAAGGTACATCAAATTAATAATTTTTATAATGGATTAACTTTGAATGGCCAAGATTCACTAAATAGTGCCTCGGGGGGTAATATTCTTGTGAAAATATGAATGAAGCTTGGGCAATTATTGAGAACAAAGCCAAAGTCCAAACCAAGAGTGTTAGGGCTACTATGGCTAGTGCTAGTTCTAGTGAAACCGACAAGAAAATTGACAAGCTTACTTCAGTCATGACCGACCTTGCTTTACATGTTAAGAACAATGCGCAAGTTAATGCTTTGAGTCAGTCATGTGAAATATGCGGGGGTTCTCATTCATACATCGATTGTCCTTCTACTCATGACAATCTGGAAAATGTGTATGCCGCTAACTGTAAATTTTCTACGGGAGGCTATCAAGCTCGTCCTCAAGGTGACCACAATTTGCTCAGTTATCGTTCAAACAACTTCCTTTCACCACCCGGTTTTCCTCCTCAAAACCAAAACAACTTCAACCGCAACAATCAAAACCAAACTCGAGCTACAAATCAATATCAACCCCAAAGAAACCCATATCCACCTCAAGGGAATAATCAAGTTTACCAACAACCCGCTTATCAACCACCTGCTTACCATGATCCTCGTTCCAACCAACCCACCGCATTTAATCATGAGGTTGAAACTTACATGAGGACTAATGACGCGCTGGTGAAGAATCTTCAGAGTCAAATCATCAACTTGAAAGGAGATATGGCGAAACAAGGGAACGATCTTCGAGCCGATATGTGACACTCTTTAAGCAGTCAAACGAATGAGTTAAAGGATATGATGGCTAGTTTCTTCCCAAGTAATCAAGCCTCTGGTTCGGGTTCTCTTCCGAGTAACACCGTTGCTAATCCAAGAGGGGAGATGAAAGCAATCACCACCCGAAGTGGCAAAGGTTTAAAGGAACCCGAGATTCCTACACCTACACCGGTGATTGTGACAAAGGAAAACGAGCCCCCTTCACCGATTCCTCCAACTTCTATTTCTACCCCTCCACCACCCAAGGATGTGAGTGAGAATTCCATTCCAAAGCCTTCATCTCAACCCGATATACCTTATCCCTCAAGGTTGAGGAAAGAGAAGTTGAAGAACAAGGATGATATTCAAGTTTCGAACTTTCTTAAAATGTTTAAACAATTGAATTTCAACATTTCCTTTGCCGAGGCTCTCGCTCACATGCCGAAATATGTTAAAATGTTTAAAGATCTTCTCAGTGATAAGGAGAAACTCCTTGATATCTCTCAGACCCAACTTAATGAAAATTGTTCTGCAGTGCTCTTAAGGAAATTACCAACCAAACTTGGTGATCCGGGTCGTTTTCTCATTCCTTGCAACTTCCCCGGGGTAGAGAATTGTATGGCCCTAGCCGATATAGGTGCTAGTATCAACTTAATACCGTTAAGTGTTTGGAAACAATTATCTCTACCCAAGCTAGTCCCCGCACGAATGACATTGGAATCAACTAACCGTATGGTTGCTTATCCGGTGGGGATAGCCGAAGATGTCTTCGTCGGTGTCGACAAATTCACCTTTCTGGCGGATTTTGTTGTCGTTGACTACGAGATGGACCCCCGTGTTCCATTAATCGTTGGACGTCTATTCTTGAGGACCGGTCGCACTCTCATTGATGTAGCCGTGGGCGAATTAATCATGAGAGTTGGTGACGATAAAATCGTCTTCAACATGGGTAAACTTTCTAAGCAACCTTATGAAAACGAGAGCGTTAATTTCATTGACGTACTTGATGAGGCTTGTGAAGAGCATTTCAAAGACGCTTGCAAAAGTGGTTCTTCTTCTCTACCCACTGTTGAGATCGTTGCCTCTATTGCTTCATCATTGACTCCATTTGGAGAAAGTGATTTCCTTTTGAAAGAATTTAAAGCAACTTTAGGGGATGTGGACTTACAATATGACGATTCTCCCACTGATTGGGAAGAAGATATTCGTACCATTGAGAAACTTCTCAATTAGGACCATATTTCTCCACCTTCTCCTAAGGAAGTTACAATCGATGACCCGAATTTGACTACGCCTTCCATCGACAATCCTCCGGATTTAGAGCTTAAGGATTTACCGTCTCATCTCGAATACGTTTTCCTTGAAGACAATAAGAAGTTACCCGTCATCATTGCAAAGGACTTGAAAGAAGATGAAAAATCGCGACTTATCGATGTGCTGAAGAATCATAAGAAAGCGATTGCTTGGAAAATTTCCGACATTCGTGGAATTGATCATAACTTTTATACTCATAAAATTCTCATGGAAGATGACTTTAAACCCATAATCCAAAGCCAAAGAAGGGTTAATCCAAAAATTCATGACGTCATTAAGAAAGAGGTTATCAAACTTCTAGATGCCGGAATGATTTACCCTATTTCAGATTCGCCATGGGTTAGTCCTGTTCATTGTGTGCCTAAGAAAGGCGTAATAACTGTTGTTCCCAATGAAAACAACGAGTTGATTCCTACTAGACTTGTCATGGGTTGGCGAGTTTGCATAGACTATCGCAAGCTCAATGATGCCACTCGCAAGGATCATTTCCCTCTCCCTTTCATGGATCAAATGCTCGAGCGTTTAGCGGGTAATGACTACTATTGCTTCTTATATGGTTTCTCCGGGTATTTTTAAATTCCCATCGATCCTAAAGACCAAGAGAAAACCACATTCACTTGTCCTTATGGAACATTTGCTTACAAAAGAATGCCTTTCGGCTTATGCAATGCTCCTGGGACTTTCCAAAGGTGTATGATGGCTATATTCCATGACATGGTTGAAGAAACTATTGAAGTCTTTATGGATGATTTTTCGGTCTATGGTGATTCTTTCTCTACTTTCCTTGCCAATTTAGAACGTATGCTCAAACGGTGTGAAGACACTTGTCTCGTTCTTAATTGGGAAAAATGTCATTTCATGGTAAAAGAAGGTATTGTTCTTGGTCATAAAATCTCCAAATCCGGTCTTGAAGTCGACCGTGCTAAAGTCGAAGTGATTTCTAAATTACCTCCACCTTCAACCGTGAAGGGTGTGAGAAGTTTCCTTGGTCATGCGGGCTTCTATCGTCGATTCATTCAAGATTTTTATAAAATCGCTCGCCCGATGACCCACCTCTTGGAAAAAGATACTCCTTTTATCTTTTCTAAAGAGTGTATTGACTCTTTCAATTTTCTTAAGGATAAATTAACTAAGGCACCAGTCTTGGTTACCCCTAATTGGGAGTTACCTTTTGAATTGATGTGTGATGCTAGCGATTTTGCTATTGGAGCGGTTTTGGGACAAAGAGTGAACAAACACTTCCAACCAATCCATTATGCTAGCAAGACAATGACGGGGGCTCAAATTGCATTACACCACTACCGAAAAAGAGCTTTTAGCTGTAGTCTATGCTTTTGAGAAGTTTTGCCCCTATCTTGTCCTTTCCACCACCATTGTCTATAGCGACCATTCCGCGTTGAAGTACTTGTTAACCAAACAAGATTCCAAACCAAAACTTCTTTGTTGGGTTTTGCTCCTACAAGAATTTAAAATTGAAATTCGTGATAAAAATGGAGCGAAAAACCTAGCCGCGGATCATCTTAGTAGACTCGAGGATCCTTATCAAGGGGAGCTCCCAAATCAAGAGATTAAGGACACTTTTCCACTTGAGGCCTTGATGTCTATTAACTCCAATCTTGATGAAACCCCATGGTTTGCGGACATTGCAAACTATTTGGCGGGTGGAATTCTCATGGAAGGGTTAACGTCCCAACAAAAGAAAAAGTTCTTTAAAGACATTAAGCAATATTTTTGGGACGACCCTTACCTTTTCAAACAATGTGTAGATCTTGTCATTCATCGGTGTGATGATGGGACGGCAGCTTTATTAATCCTTGAAGCTTGCCATAAAGGACCAACAGGTGGTCACTTTGGTCCTAACTATACCGCGAAGAAAGTTTTCGACTCCGGATTCTATTGGCCCACCATTTATCGTGATGCACACGAAATGGTTAAGCATTGTGATGCTTGCCAGCGACAAGGCAAGATCACACATAAAGATGAGATGCCTCAAAATTTCATACAAGAATGTGAAATCTTTGACGTATGGGGTATCAACTTTATGGGGCCATTTCCATCATCCAAAGGGAACAAGTACATCCTCGTATCGGTTGACTATGTATCTAAATGGGTTGAAGCAAAGGCTCTCCCTAAGAATGACGCGAGGGTGGTTGTGAACTTTTTGAAACAACTTTTTGCTTGATTCAGTGTTCCTCGTGCTATCATCAGTGACCGCGGGACTCATTTTTGCAATGATCAATTTGCTCGAGTCATGGCTAAGTATGGTGTCAATCACCGTCTTTCCACTGCTTATCATCCTCAAACAAATGGTCAAGCCGAGATTTCTAATCGTGGATTGAAGAGAATATTAGAGCGTACTGTGGGAGAGCATCGTGCCTCATGGGCCGATAAGTTAGATGATGCTTTGTGGGCTTTACGTACCGCATATAAGACACCTATTGGTTGCACTCCATATCGTCTTGTGTACAGGAAGGCATGCCACCTCCGTATTGAGTTGGAGCATAAGGCGTATTGGGCCTTGAAATGGGCCAATTTTGATATCAACAAAGCTGGTGATATTCGGAAGATTCAACTCAACGAGCTTATTGAACTAAGGAATGGAGCTTATGAGAATTCATTGATCTACAAGGAGAAAACCAAGCTCTGATTCTAGGATTAAGAACCGAGAGTTTCACGTAGGTGATCAAGTTTTACTCTTTAACTCTCGGTTGAAAATCTTTTCGGGCAAGCTTAAGAGTCGTTGGTCTGGTCCATCACCGTTGCCAAAGTCTTCCCCTATGGCACCATTGAGCTTTCGCAACCAAATGGGCTTAATTTTAAAGTGAATGGCCAGCGTGTGAAGTTGTACTTTGGTGAGGACATCTCTCATGAGATGATACCATCCCTCGCTACGTTTCCCTTGAATTAGTTCTGGGTCGAGTCAGGCTCGTGACTCGATTAACAAAAATAAGCGCTTCTTGGGAGGCAACCCGTTGATCTATCCTTTACCCGTTTTCATAATAAGTGTGGGGGCACGTAGGTGTTTATTGTCTTGTTTCTTATGATGTGCAGGGATTAAAGCTTCAAAGAGCACTTTTGATGACATTTGACGACCGTGATCCCGTGTACCCGTCTTCCCGGTTCTATCCTAAATTGTCGTAATTCAATATTTCATATCTTATATGTTCACATTGAAATCACTATAGTTGTCTCTTCCTTAGCGAGATTTAAACAACGTGCACAATGTCCTAAGTATAGGGGAGTTTACTCCCACATGCTTAAACATTGAGGACAATGTTTATATCAAGTGTAGGGAGGACTTCTATCGAAATAAGTGGGCTTTTCCATTAATTTGTCCTCATTTTAACCGGAAAATTTGATTTTTCGACATTTTTCAAAATTTTTAATCTATTTTGGCCAAGTAGTATAGTAGTATTTTCCTTTGTTATCGTTATTTACTTTCTTTGCTAAAATAAAGTTTAATAAAGTGGTTTTAAATTTTTCAACGTCATGAATCTTTTGACTTAACCCGAGTTTATTTATCCAAGTTTACTCTTGCTAGTATCCTTAACGTGTTAAAGTCAAGTTTTTCTAGGCTTTTATATAGGGAACTTTAAAACGCGAAAGTCTTAACTCTCACGGGTTAAGAACAAGAACTTTTCACAAGTTCCTATAATTGATCCTAGAAATTCATTTATCAAGGGAACTTTAAAACGCAAATTCTAAACTTGAAAAAGTCTAAGAAGATGCAAGATCCTATAGATGACTTGAAAACCAAAAACTTTGATTTAATTGGCTAAGCATCCACGAGTCTCATTCCTTGAGATTTTAAATTGTAGAGAACGAGAGATGATAGAGTCAATTATAAGTTTGGTATTATTTCATGAATTTATGTGAGTTAATTATGAGCTTTTTCTCCCATCGCTTGCTAATAAATTTAATTGCAATAAATAAGGTTGTACGATTTAAAAAGTTACTTAGCTTCTAGCCCAAGATCGTTTAAAAGTTGCTCGGTATTAATTAGAGTTCATAGCCAAGGCATAACTTATTGAAGTGGGATGCGAAGATTGGCGAGTCCGAAAAGGCCCTAACAATGCATGAGGGCAACATTTTGTTGCTAAAGATCCCAAGTGATGTGAAGAATCATTTATCAAAAATCAATATGAAGGATCGAGGCACATGACGAAAAGCAAATACTCCCCTAAAGATCATGGAGAAGTCTATCCAAAAAGACTCTAGCAAGGTATGAGGATAAATAGATCCAAGTCCTAGAAGGAGGCGGATCATTGTATATCAAAATCCAAAATAAAGATTAGAGAAAAATGAAGAAGTCGTGGTCCAAATATGAAGAATCTCTCAAAAACTTCAAGTGAAAAAATTCCTATTATGAAGAGAAGACCATAATTTCAAGAACGTCTCTCAAGATTCGAAGTATGAAGTCGATGCCAAATATCGGTCCAAGAAAGGTCTCAAATCGTGAAGCGAGTTATGCCAAGATATGAACTTTATGAGGTCCCGAGAAGCAGTTTTAAAAGATTTTGTCCTTTAGCTAACTATTGATTAAATCGTCCTACTTTATTTTCAGCCTAATAAACTATCGAAATAAGTCAAACAATGCATCCTCGTGATCATTTAAGACAACAATAAAATATAAGAGATACACCTAAGAATAAGGGAGTCTAAGCAAATAATTGGGCCACATGAGTTTGTGTTAGTTTGCTAACTTATAATAACAATGATCTCGTTTATAAGCTTGGTTTGGGGAACCTGAAACTTGAGGGTGATAAATATTCATGACAACCAAAACCCCAATGTAAGTCTTTGATTGCTTTACTTGTTTTGTATATATTTCTATCTTTTTAGTTTCCTTAGTGTTTAGTATTTAATAAAGGATAAGGTGGTTATTTATGATGAAAAATATAAAACGTGCTTTGTAATTAATGCATTTCATGAGGGCATTGCAATGGTCAAGTGTAGGGGATTTAATAAGTGTGAAAACACTTATCCTTTTACCACTTATTTCCAATAATAACAAGACCAAAACGTGTATTTTATGTCGTAAAAGTCGGAATTATGCGTGGTTTGTGTTTTTATTGTGTTTTAGGATAAAAATATGAAAAAGAAAGAAAACCCGGGCTATCACGGGCTTTTATCAAAGAAAAAGACAAAAGACAAGTCAAAAGGTCAAAAGTGAAAGAAGAACGGAAGTCAAAGGCCTATTCTGAAGATTTATCGAAGAAAAAGTCTATAGACGGAAGTTTAACGAAGTCGAAGAACCAAGTCTATTAAAAGAAGAAAAATAGAGGACGAGTTCAAGTTATCATTCGACTAATCCCGAGACTAAGTCAAGAAAGACGAGAAGAAAAGAGAAGAAACAAGCACCTTCCACCTCCTATATATAGTCTTCTAAATAGTCAATAGAGGAGTTAGTTAATTTTTCTAGTTTTATTTTAAAGTGTGTTTTATTTTTCTTCTCTTTAGTTTTCTTTCAAGCTTATCAAACCTTCATCTTAATCTTGTAATCTTTGATCTTAATCTTCAATTTAATCAAGTTTATTAATATCTCTCATTTTACCTTTCTTTATAATCTATAATTTTGCTTAATTAATCATGTAGTTGGTTTAATTTTGTTGATGATGTGATTATTTTGCTCATTTGATTGTGCTTATTGAGTTCGTGTGTTTAGAGTTTTTAGATTAAGGTGTTTATTTGCTTAATTTTTATGTTTATTAGTTTTTAAAATAAGTTGATTTTGGTAGCTTAATATTTTTTATAAAAAGTTGATTTTAAATTTTTGCTTATTTAGTGTTTCTAAAATTTTTTAAATTGTGTCTTATTAGCTTTTTCTAAAAATTGATTTGGTTAAGTTTTTAGATAAGTGCTTAATTGGTTTTAGCATTAATTCTCATTTTGCTTATTTTTGTTATAATTCGGGTTAACTTAAAAACCCTCTTTTCCCGAACTACCAAAACCCTTTTATTCCGAACTGTGCATCTCAGCTTTTCCCGAATTAAGTCCATCAGAGTTTCCCGAATTGTGTCAAGATTATGTTTTCCGAATTAGGTGAGTAAAAGGGATTCCGAACTACGTCAAGTTTCATCATTCCGAGTTACCTCAAAAGTTTTATTCCGAATTGGGTTCAAGACATCATTCCGAATTAGGTCAGGAATCAAGTATTCCGAGTTAGGTTGTTCACAAGTATTCCGAGTTAGCCTTCCAACGGATTCCGAATTAGGTCATTAAGGTGTATTCCGAACTAGGTCCTTGATTGAGATTCCGAATTGTGTTCATGACATGCTTTCCGACTTATGTGTTAGATTTGGATTCCGAACTACATTCAAGTTTTATACATTCCGAATTGCATTGAAGATTGGTATCCCGAATTACACGAGGAACACGGATTCTGAATTAATCCAAGATTTTCATATTCAGGCTTATTTTCAGTAGTTGTTTTCCGAATTAATTTCAAATCTTTCTTTTTCCCGCCATTTTCTTAAAGTGTTATTTTAATTGATTTATCTTACATTTATTTTTATAAAGTTTATACTTTTATCAAGTTTTAATTTTCAAATTTATTTTTATAGTTTTAATTTTTCATCATTTATTTTTAAGCCTTAATTTTTAGTTTAACTTTTTAAAAGCTTTCATTTTTACTAAACGACATTTACATTTTCAATTTTTACTTTTAGTTTAAAATAGATAATCACACCACTTTATTTTTCCACCAAGAACGACTGAGTCGCACTTTCAAATGGTAATCAATTCGAATTGAATCGAGACGAACAAATTTTCATACTTGGTGAAATCCTTGTATTATGTATCATTTGAGTACTACAAAGTTTTCTGAATATCTTCTTGTGGATGCTGAGTATCCTATGTCCAAAGAAGTTTTGAAGAAAATGATGTCAACACAGCTGGAGACGGATTACTCAAGTGACGTGTTGCCAAAGATTTGATTAGGTTTATTTATTTCCAATTTGATAAGATTTGTAAGAATCCTTCTAGTACTTAGTTTTTATTCAGAAACTTGATTACTAGAGTAGATATCAAGTTTAAGGGAGGATTGTTGGGAATAAAATATAGCCAAGACACTTGGACGCTGACAAGAGGAATTTGGACGTTGATAGGAAGAAATCAAGCGTTGACAAGACAAGCGTTGACAGGAAGAAGTCAAGCGTTGATAAGAAGAAGTCAAGCACTGATAGGATACTTAGTCTACACGTTTAATGTTTCTAGTATGTTTCTAGTAAAGATATGTTTGACAATGTATTTCTTATGTTTATCTTTACCAAGAATAGCTAATATGTAGACTCTTGTACAAGGTTCCTTAATCTATAAAAGGATGCCTTTAGATTTTGTTTCAATATAAGTTTTATAAGTTTTACACTTTTATTGTACGCAAGTTCGATTAATCAATCAAAGTGAAAGTTTGGTTTAACTTGTTTGTGTGTTCTTGTTTAAGTATTAATTCCGCATAATAGTTAGATTGTTTCATATACAACAAAGTTTCTTTAAGTGTTTAACTTGATTTATTCTCGTTTACACAAGCTAAATCGATCTAAGTTTGGGATCAACAAGGTTTACCAAATTGAGGATTCATTTACTTTAAGCATTTTTTTCATGGTTTGTTTATAAAAAAAGAATAGATTTGATTGGGGATTTTTTTTGTGAAAACCATTCAAGTCTGTTTGTACAATATTTGATTATAGATGATGGAAGAATAGGGGCAAGTTGCATTCGATTTATCAATAATATAGCCATTTAATTTGGTGTTAAGAAAAAAACAAAGAAACACAATTTTCTATGAGGGACCAACTCTAAAAAATAATCACAAGGAATGAAGCCCGCGCTTCAACGCTGAATGTTTGTGTATGGGTATAATAGATGTGCTCGACAATAGATCTGCCCACCAATAGCTAACTAAATGGGTGTGAATTCTTAACGGTTTAAGTCAATGGGATTATGGTTGTTGATATCTGCGATAGGCTCATTGATGTTAAATGAGCCGATTGATCGTAAATTAGTATAGAAGCTCGAATCCGCGTTTGATTCAGATTTCAGGATGATTTTTATGTGTTAGGTTTTTATTGCCATGACATTGCGAGTGGATTAAATTATTGATATGTATGTTTTTAGGCAAATTTTGGTTTATATTTAAGGGCACTTGGTTTTAAATTGGATGTTGTAGCTTTCTTTGATGCTTTCGACCCCTTCGTTGCCGCCGGTTATGATGCGTAGCGTGGGTGGCCGGCTGGTGACGTTGGTGACCTTACTTTGGCAGGTTTGGAATTAGAATGATGCAACTACATCGTGGTTGCAGATATAAAATGTTCGTATGGTACTCCATTAGCAAATCTGAACCTCGCTTTTAAATATAAGTTTAATGTTATCAGCTTTTTGAAAATTACATACTCCGTGTTCTCAACGGATATTGCTAATGGAACAGATGAGCTCACATAGAAACAATGATCACAAACACTACCAGCTTCATATTATTTTGGGTGGCGTGTACCCCAATTTAGTTGCCTATGATGATCCTTTTAAATTTATTACAGTCCGATATACATTCATCGTTTGTTGTGTATGTGATCCTTGAATCTATTGGATCCATCTTTTATTGGTTGTCGTATAACTTAATTTGGGTGGCCGTGATGATCCTTTGATGCGCTTTCTTGCTGCGGAAAGTGGAAGGATGGCAGAATACGAGCATTGCTCGATTCAGCAACCTCCACAAATTGTAAGATCTAATTTGGGACACACTTATCTTTGATGGGCAGCCACAGTTTCATTGTGGTTGCCTCCGTAGGATCTAATTTGGCAGAAAAAATAGTTGGTTTATGATGTGTCACTGGCGATGATGATCCTTTTATGAGCCTTCACCATTGGGTTCGATGCCTGTTTTTCTTTGGCTGAATATCATATGAGGCTT
Source organism: Glebionis coronaria (assembly GCA_025667525.1). Classification (NCBI taxonomy): domain Eukaryota; kingdom Viridiplantae; phylum Streptophyta; class Magnoliopsida; order Asterales; family Asteraceae; genus Glebionis; species Glebionis coronaria. The sequence continues at coordinate 166,789,481 of CM046874.1, forward strand.
GCCGAATTCAGGTTAGCTTTTCATCATATGAAAATTATAGGCGGTGAATGTACTATGACATTTGTGACACCCTGAAGGTTGTCCTATTTGAGCCTACCATCTTTCGTTCGATACGGTGTTGGTTAAGTTTATCTTCTTTAAGAGAATATAATATGCAAGGAGGTATGTGAGAGGCAAGTTAATACATTTTTTGTGAGGGAGAAGCGTCATTGTGAGGGGGGAAATAAAGTGTATTTTATTTGGTATGCGAGGGGAAGTCACTGTTTCTATAGAAACGTGATTCCCCTCTATGACTGTGACTGTCGTGTGTCGTTGGTCATGACTCTTCGCTGATGTTGGATACATTCACTTAAGGTTGCTTTTCTGATCTCATGATGTCTGTGTGTGAGACCCCTAGAATCTGACATGGAACAACTAGGCAACGAGGGGGTAACACGTCATGGTACAAGAAACAATGAATTACAGTTGACACAAAGCTGACGTAATAAAAACATGTACATTACATCATAAAAGATCAGAGTTTTTAAACATTGGTCCCAAAGTTTTATATGCGGAATGATTTATTATCTCATCATAATTTATAACACTTAGTTACTAAAAATACAGAAAATCTTCTGACAGCTTTTAGATTTGACCAAAGTTAAAATATACACAGAAATATATAAGCTGCGATAATATCCTGCGGGCTCCCATCCAAGCAAAGCTAAGTAATAATACCTGAGATTAAACATGTAAAATCGTCAACATAAATTTGATTGATATTCATAGGTTTAGCAGTAAAGGTGTGGAACACAAGTATTCGTTTATAAAACAAGTAATTGAGAAAATGGCTATGTACATTAACCATAGTCCAAAATGGTTATTATTGCTATTTAGTTCATGAACCGAAGCTTAACTACGTAAGTATTCAGCCTAAATACTCAGGTATAAACAAATATTAGTGCGTCATGGTTAAATAACCGCAACATGGGACGGGGATTGTCAATCCCGATGGATCCACCCACAACATTCGCGCTTCGCGCAATGCACACAGGATAATTAACGGTTCATGATCGGAGAGATGAAACTCAAGGCTAGTCTAAAAAGCAATATTAATACGGAAAACATTTGGAAAGCATACACGTTCTGGATAGCATACAAGTTCTGGATAGCATACAATTTTAAAATGGTTGTGTTCCACCATGTAAAATCTCACCCCGTGTTTAGAAACCATGTATAAGTTAAAAGGGGCTATGAACTCACCTTAGCCACTAGGTAAGCCAAATCACGGTACTTAGCAACTGAGTAGAAACAATGGTAGTGAGACGATCACCGACGATATGGATGCTCGGGGAAACACGAAAACTGCAACCTATCACAATAAGGCGCGCGTTAAGACTCGAACTCAAATATCGATATACACCAAATATAATATGACTCAAATGTTTTCAAAATATTATTATTTCAAAACCAGTGACACGAACCAAATGAATCCATACTAACCCAATTATTCAACACTACCCGATTAAACACTTGTACACTTGGAATTGACCCGTCATAAGACGCCAAGTCACGCAAGTCAAACTATCCTTTTACCTTACTCGGACCAGTAGCTAAAACATTTATATAATAAATAAGCACTTGAATAAGTCACCACGTCCGATGGTGAATACTCAAACTCACGCAACACAAACATTGAGCTATGTGTCCAAAATAAAATCAGCAAGTACATCCTGAATGTACACACTGATATACCCTATCTAGACTTGCCCATTTTAGATGAAACTTGGTCTCAAGGTCACTTATAACCTGTATAAGACATCACCAAAGTTTGAGCCAAAGTTCACACTTTAAAATCCATCAGCTCGACACTATACTCGACCATAAAATTTGGGACAGAATTGTATACTTGTTTTATAAAACCGTTTGGACCACTTTAAAAGTACTAACTCGACAATCCGTCTTTTGAAACCACTACTAGACTCATCAATTTAAGTTGGTAAACTTTAAAAACCAGTAGTACCCATTATCTAACCAAGCCTAAAGTCCCCGAGAGTCGACCCAAAATCAGCCACAATTTCGGATTGTGCCGACTTGCGTCTCCCGGTACACGAATACTAAAACTAGCATAACTTTTGACTCGTAAAGAGTTAGAAGCTCTATCTTATACCAAAACGACCACCTCGGAAAACTCTACAACAAAAACAAATAATCTCAGCCTATATCAAAACTTAAACCCACGAAAAATCTGTTTTAAGTTGTTGTCCCAAAATACCCTTTTAGAAATCATATCAAATAAATTTTCCAACCAAGACTACTCATTCCCATACCTATAGAATCATTCTACCATCATACCCATCAATCAAACACTCCTAAAAACACTTGTATGATAAATTTAACAAAAATCAAATATCAAAAACCAAACTTTTTAACATAAAAATATGATGATCCTTACATAATCAACACATGCAAGATGATCAAAACATCATAAATCATAAAATTATAAAGTTTTTTGAAATCTTGATGCATGTGGGTGATTCTGGTATCAATAGAATCACAAGATGATTGTAGGAACGGGTCAAGAGTTAGTTTTCATAGATTCATGGTAAAATCAAGATTTTTGATGGATTTTGTGTGGTGTGGGTGGCGAAATCTTTAGAGAGAAGAAAAGAATGGAGAGTTTGCTATGTGTGTGTTTTTTGTTTGATGAAAATGAAGTGAATGTTAGGTAGGTAGTTTATATATTAGTGGAGTGACGGCTAGTTTTATCAATAGTAAAACCTTTTGGACTTAAAAGCAATTTAATAGTTTAAAGGGTAGAAAATGACTATTAGTAAATATTGAAAATATTTACGGGGCTCGGGTTTCGTAAAAATATTTTTCAAAAGTTACAATGCATCATAACTATGATTATATGGTTTCCCGACACGACTTAACACGCAATTAAAACGAAATCGTCGAAAATATTAATTATCGAAACAATCAATAATAAAATGTAAAATTTTGGGCATCCGTCGGTATCGCGATCACTAGGAATTCTCGTTGTACATTGATTTTGAATAAACTCGTTGTAAAATGGACGCGGGTGATTTTAAATCAAAAACTTTGATTTAAATAAATATGAAAAAATAAAATAAAGATTTTATAATTCCATACAAAGTATTGTCAATGATCAGAAAATACTTGAAAAGTATAATTTATTAAAATTATCATGATGTCAGGATTTACATATAAGAATACAAGAAAACGTAATACATTGGAAAATTCACGAAGCACAAATAACATAATAAAATAATGCTGGGAAAATACGGGTTCTTACATTGTGCTTCACAAATGGTAAACAAATCCAAAAAATAAAGAGCTTTTCTGATCTCACGATACAAATCAGCCACTGCAAATGTGAGCAACCCGATATTTTGGCGAGGCAGCACCATGAGCCTGGTGGTGTTTGCAGCCATGGTGGGTTATGTGACCTATTTGACCCTTTTTTGCAATCATGATAGTGGCAGTGTTTGTTATATATTTGTTTAAATTGTGGTTCCATGCCCGTATATAAAAGAGTGTGTTGGGATAATAAATTATACGTGATAGTCGATGATGAGTACGAATATATTCGATGGATTGAGATGGTCCACATTCTGGCGGGGCCACTCATCACAGTTGCAGCCATGACAGACATATTCTCTTTCTTTGATCGACATCGTGTATGAGGCTCATGTCTCAGATAGATGGATAATCACTGATGTCTCGGGAGGCAAGCTATTCATTATAGCATATAAGCGTTCCTAAAGAATTCGTCTTACAAGCAGGTACATAATTGCTTTCTTTATGCATTGTTCAAAGACCAATAAGTAGAGAATCATACAATATGGAAAATGGTGCGTCTAACACGGTATCTTAACTTTAGCATCGCTGGGCTAATGGATTTCTGATGTTCAGAAGACGCGGCGCAGGAAAAAACGTCTCAAACATCTCTATGGTAGTTGCTACTGCAGTTGAGAAGCAAACGATATCAGTGGAACGTACTTCACATAATATAGGTGCAAAACTTTATTCCTATAACTGATACCGATGCATTCATGTATTTTAGTCTGTTGCGCTTCCAGTAGCACAGTAAAAAGATTTCTGAGTTAAAATGAGAATCTATAAATAACCATGTAAGACCCTTGATTTTTTTAGCATAGAGAATCAGCTTTAAATAAACAATCTCGAGCACCCTCTTATAACAAAACTGATTCTTAGTAATAATATATTTGGCCGTTTATTTCATACAAAATCCTGCTTCCATATTAGACTCGCAATCATGCATATAACTTGCTCATACCATGTGGATTTTAAAACCGTGGATCAACATTTTTTGTATTGAATATGTGCCTTATCTTTGATACTTACAAAAGGGACGACCTTCTGGTTCGGCTCCACAAACTGTTTATATTATATAAATAGTACCGGATGATATGAATTTTAGCACTTTTTGATATGGCCATCATATAAGCTTACCCACACAATCCCTACATCCTTGAAGAAGATGTGTGGTTGATTTCTTGAAAAACATTAGCATGTATAGCTCAACATTGTTGTTAAGATTGTTAATTCTACTTAAAATTAAGATTTACGATGTGGGGTTGCTTATACTTTCAGCTTACACTTCATCCATGCCACTGTCCTTTTTGTTGCCGCTATCCGTGGTGTGCGATGATTGTGTCGCGTGTGTGAGGATGGTGATATGCTCATAAGCTGCAAATGAAACCGACATGATATGCTTTTGGTTTACCTTGATGAGGCAATGATGAATATGAGCAGTATGAGTAGAACGTGTGAAAGTCGGTAACTTGGCTATACAACCTGTTAGGTATGCAGCCATGGAGGACTTAAACTTCATATGAACCGGCCACTCTTATCTGAGCCAACCAATGATTTAATGCAATGGATAGAGATGTATTTTATTATGTGTAATAATTCTTGAACAACTTACTAGCGTCTAAAGCATCAAGTGAGATACTTTCTGGACAAACTAATTATGTGGGAGAAGGTGATAATGTGTTTAAGACTGCTGACTAGATTAACGAACCAATCAGGCAGTGGCATTGTCATGCTTGTAGAGATGGTCCTGGTTCGATTCATTGGTTTCGGGGTATGAAAGCGTTTGTTACCCATGTTAAGACTAAAGGGTCACGAAGACCTATGCTTCATAGATCTCTTGTTGAGCTTTTGGACGAAGAGCTGTGTAGACGAGGGGCTGTGGCTGTTCAAAATGGCCAGGTGTTTGGGAAACGGGTTGGTGTTGATAAAGATGTCGGAGGCTGGAAAATTGTGTGGCCTCCGATGGTGATTGTTCATAATACGCTGCTTGAGGAGGATGAAAATGAGAAGGTAAATCTGTTAATTTTATTGCTTTTTAGGGTTATTTTTGTAGCAAAATGGATCATGACCTGTTTATTCTTGGAAATAGTTCAAAGCTGATTGTCAAAGATAATCAGTGTCATAACATGGATCATGATCTGTTTTTTTATTTCGGCTTGCTTTTTGAATTCTAGGTGTATTAAAGTTTGTAGACCATGGCGTGTTTTTGTAGCCGATGAGGAGTATATGTCTACTGTGCTGCTGGAACATGAAGGGTGTCCGGGGCAAGGATTTGAAGGATGCTTATTGCGATGTTGTCTCTGATCAGGTATTATGTTCTCTTTTTTGGGAATTTTTCATAGGTTGATTTGATGTTAGTTGTAAATACGAAGTGTATTTTCAGAAATTTAACTTAATATACAAAGAACCACTTCTGCTTAAATGGAAACAGAAACGGTATGAATTAATGTGTTAATTTATCTAAATTTTGATAAATATGCTACGATTTTTTAGTGTAATTAAGAGGAGTAAGGTGTAAGAATTTGATGATAAATGAGCTTTAGAACGAATGTCAAAAGTTATATTAGGGAAAATATAGGCCACTATAGAAACAATTGAAAGTGTTTGATTAGACGTGTGAACCGTTGTGTCTTGGCAGGTCGGATATTCAATTTGCAGCCATTACAGATGTGTTGCAACCACAATCCAAATGTGGGGTGCCCAGATTTATGCCTGCTACATCAACGGGCTCTAAAAGGTTGCTTTACTAAGTAATATAACGTTAGCGGTGGATCTCTGATCATTTGAGGATTTTATCCACATCTATGGCAAGGTTGATGCTAATTGTTCATAATCGAATAAATTGGTTAGTTACTTTTATAATTATTGTTGTTTATTAGATTTTTTTATAAAAAGTTTATTGATTTAGTAAAACCGATTTAATTTATAGTTTTAGGTTAGTGGGTGATTTTGTAGAAATAAGGAATTAAAACAATCTTTGAACGAAGAGAAGTTTGAAAGTTCTTAGATAGTAGAAATAGGGATTTAAAGCAATCTTAATGCATCAGATAATAGATATTTATATTGCTTATTTATAGGGTGTTTGGATTAGTACATTATTTAGCCCACTTTTGGCCTGAAATAAAATAAAAAAGAAGCTCAAAAGCTCTATGTATAAGTTCATGAGTTAGAAACTGAATTATTTACTTTCAGGTGTGGTGGCAGCTCGAGTGGCATGGTATATCAGTGAGTTACTAACATCAGTACAAGGTCCACAATAACTTATATGGAGCTGGAAGGGAAAGGCTAGCTTCAATTCCATCTGGCTGTGGTGGTGTTGCAGTCATTTCTTCAGTGTATGGCCTGCAGCAGGAGATGTCGTGTCAAAGAAGGAAGAGAAGTTTCAAAGGAGTGAAAAATCCGATGACGTGAGATATTCTTTTATGTGCTTTAAACGTGTTGATTCCTGATTTGTTTATATTCCCATCGAAACGGTAAAAGTTGTATATTAGTTTTATGCTTCTAAAACATATTTTCACAGTTAATTAATGCAATTCTTCACAGTATTCGAGACATTGTTGTTGGCACAATATAGTAGATTACTTGTATTCGAAAAATGGTCTTTTCAATATTACGAAAAAGTGATATGAATTTTTAGCACTAATAAAGCATCATAAGGTGAAAAGAAGTTAGTTCTTGACCTACCAAAGATACTTCAACTAATGCACCCGAGTTCATTCACATTTTACAACAGTTCCATAGTTGTTTTGAAATACCTCTTTAAGCTTACAAAACTGAACTTTAAACTCACTTTTATCTACTTTATGTGGAGTATAGATTTTACTTTACCAACAGACTCTAAAGGTTTTTATAATTTAAATTATCCTAACTAATGTGGGATACCAATGTTAAACTGAAACAATAGGCTTTTTTGGCCGTAAAGTTGCTATGTTGTCGGACCATTGCTTTTGATGCCGCCATTGTAGCCTTGCTGCTGCTGATGGAATCGCAGCCGGGTGTTGATGGGTTTGCAGCATGTTGCTCTTAGCTACAGACAATCGCTTAAATAGTGTATAGAATGAGATGGCAATATTATGGTATTAAAAGCAGAAGCGAGGGTCAGGATGGGGATCTCGAATAAAAAGTCGAACCAACGAACACCCAACCGAGGTTTGTAATTCTTGCACCTAGAATCAAGGCTGCATATCCTGCTTATTGGAATCTGATATGCACTAGAAAAGAGGCTTTTGTTTTTGAGGTATTTTAGGATAGCTTATCCAAACTGCTTTTTCGTTAGTATTTGTAATTTGTGTTAGGTAGTGTAGGCCCTAATAGAATAGCGGTTGGGTTTGGGAGTCTTAAACTAGCCATTGCCTTCCATTTATTTAACGAGAATAATTTATGAACAATGGAAGAACCCAATGGATACCAAGATTTAGGATAGATGATGGGATTCTGCCTATCATCAGGTCACTATTTGAGCACCCGTTATTCCATTGTAATTGTGTTATCACGTCACATTGAATATCTTTACAAAAGGGCTGCCATTAAAGAGATGATGTCTACCACAACAGATTAGATACAAAAGAGCGTTTGTATGATAGTGTGCCACTATGGTAGGAAAAATGGTAGTATTCAGTGTTAATAATATTTTTTTAATATGAGGATTCTGGAGGTTTTACACATTACAATGTATTTGGGAAGACTTCCAATCCAATATCTGTTGAGCTAATTTGTATCTTTGGTTGCACCTTAGATTAAATGGTAAATCTATCAGAAACATGTTGTTGCGAAAGGGTTCGAAAGTGAAGCAGTGTTGTAAATATCGGTCATAGTGACCGATATATCAGTCATATATCACTTGGCACTGGTCTACCGCCACCATTCGTAAATTTACAGGCTAACTGAATTAGGAGGTACTAGATTCTTACAATTGATGTTCTTTCTCAATTAAACTTTTTAATATTTCATTCGTTTTATTGTTAAATTTGTTTGCGTTTATGTCATATAATGGATCTATTATCGATATAATTTGCATTTGATAACAGGTCACATAACTTCCGCCCTTCTTATATGAGGTTGTTCACTATCTACAGATACCAAAAAAAGGTACCACTTGTCAAAAACACAATCCATGAAATCAAGAATAAAATGATTCGGGTGAGCATTAATTTTTATATAATTTTGAATGTAAATAATGTTGTACATATCATTGATTTGTAATCACCATCATCAAAGTGAGCTAAAGCATGAATCACATTTAATTCATTTCCTACCATTGTTAGGCAACCAGAGTAACTTTTACCAGCATGCTTAGCCCGAAGCAATTGCAACTCTGATAGCCAAGATTTAAGAGATTTTCAATCAGAAAATGCATTGTAACTTTCAATTATATGAGCTGTAGAAAATTTTACACCTTCACAACCCATAGAATCAAGTGACCCTTCGGTTTGTAGTAAAAGTTGAAATGAGCAGCAGCCTTTTCATGCAACTTGACAAAATGTTATACCATTAGTACAAGTAGGTATCACTAACGCAAGTTTTTTTAGTAGTATTAGGTGTATTGATTGTAATTGAGTTGTGATAACACATTGTCATATTCTACAATTTTCCTGTGGGTTTTTAATTGTTATTGTCATTCCTATTTGGCCCTATATTGTTTGTGAATGTGATTAGCATGAAAAAAATAGTTCAAGTGAATTATGCACTTATGTTTAACCTATTGATCAAGTTTGTGAATATGCTTAAATATATACTAAAACTATGTCAAACGCCGCGGCCGAGCGCCGACAGCAAAGCCCTCTGAAAACGCCCGCTCTTCGCCGTAGTGAAGCGCGGGCACAAATCCTAGTATACCTCATTACTTAAAAATATAATTTTATATTCACATTATACAAAAACTAACAGGATACTCACGCGATGCAGCAGCAGGTATCTTGTGATTAATCGGAGAAAAGTAAAAAAATGATCCGGTCAGGTCGGGTTCGCTCATTTGCATAAGTTTCGCCGGTTTTTTCCAGTTTTCGATTAAACCCGTTGACATGATCCAATTTTAAAACCATATGTATCACTAACTTGTAAGTTATATGACTTTTTTGTGTTTTAATAGTTGTACAATATGTATAATAAGATGTATTATTAATTTTGGGTGTATTTTTAAAATATTATTAATTAGGGTATTTAATATATTAATTAATGTGTAGTTATAACATATGCTTTATAACATGTATTAATTACAATTAATTTTAGAAAAGTAATGGTAATTATTAATTGACTTGTACAGTATGCTTTAAAATTTGTAGTATTACTTAACAATTTATTGATGAGAGAGTGCATAGTATGGTTTATAAATCATGCTTAATTAACTTGTACAATATTTTAAAATTTGTATTACTTAAAAATTTAATAAAGAGAAAGTGCATAAAATATTTTATAAGATAGTATGATTAAAAGCACATATCTACAAAAGCATATGTATGTTATTTACCTAAATCGTAAGAGTGCTTTGAGAACCAATTACCAAAAAAAATTGAGTTTTTTCTAATAAACTTAACCACAAAAGTAAAAACGGTCTTTTAAGAAATCAAGATAATTTTTTAAAGACAAGATGATGCAAATGCGTAACGTGCTAAGTGTTTTTTTGCTAATTTAACTATACTATATTTATAATTTTCTCTCTCTCTCTCTCTCTCTCTCTCTATATATATATATATATATATATATATATATATATATATATATATATATATATATATATATATATATATATATATATATATATATATATATATATATATATATATATATATATATATATATATATATATATATATATATATATATATATATATATATATATATATATATATATATATATATATATATATATGATTCTAGTTAAAGTAGTGTAGTATCTTATAATTGTTAAAATAAAAAGTAATTTGGACCGTTAGATTTACTAGTTTAATTAAGATGGCATCATTCTCATTAAAAGAACATTAAATTTTTAATTAATTGCATTTCTATGTTTGTTAGGAAATTTATAAAAAAAAGGCTTCATTGATTAAATTTAACCATATTTATTACACTTATTAATTGTATTTTAATTGAAACACTTGATATTAATTAGAAAAAAACAATACTATGTTTTTTTCAAAAGTAACTATATTTTACTAATATGTACTAGTAACTATTTCAGAGTTTTAGTTTTTTTCTTATGTTGTATCACCTATTAATTTATAGAATTCAAGACAAGTTATTTTGTGTATATTATATTAAGTTATAGTTACGAATATCAATTGGTACATAACGCTTTTTTATTTGTTTAGGTTGTGTACGAGTTAAATGTTAAATATTTACAATCATATTTGTAATTTTGGATGTAACATGAATAGTATCTATTTTTTACATGAGTTAGATATGTACCTCTATTTTCTTGTTGATGTATCATCTTATTATTTTGTAAAATATTAGATATGTAGTTGTTTACTTGTAAAGAATATTATTTAGACATAATGTATCAAAACTTTTTTATGTATCAAGTTTACATATTATAAAGAATACAAATGTATAAAAAAAGAAAAAATATGAATATGTATCAAGAAAACCGTTATTATCTATAAGTTTGGTTAAATGAAAATTAAATATTGTTTAAAACATTAAATACTATTGGTTAAATGAAAATTAATTCTAGGTTATTAATTGTTCTTTGATCATATATTAGTTACATTAATACAATTCATCTATTATTAATTGCATTTAATACTAACTAATTAAATCCAATGGTTCATAAAACTTTTCATTTTAACAATTTTAAAGAGGTACACCACGTTAACCTAACTCATATATATATATATATATATATATATATATATATATATATATATATATATATATATATATATATATATATATATATATATATATATATATATATATATATATATATATATATATATATATATATATATATATATATATATATATATATATATATATATATATATATATATATATATATATATATATACACGTTCTAATTTTAAAATATTTAAAACTTCAAGTTATATGCATTGCACATATTGTACAAGTATACAAATATAATTAGAAATTAACAATAAAAACATGATAAGAAAAACTAATTCATACATAAAAATTAATACAAACTCGAAAATAAAATTAATTATTACTAATTAATATATAATTAATACATCTAATTACTTAAAAATATAATTTTATATTCACATTATACAAAAATTAAAAGCACATATCTACAAAGACATATATATGTTGTTTACCTAAATTATAAGAGCGCCTTGAGGACCAATTAAAATAAGTTTTAGAGTTTTTTCTAAGAAACTTAACCACAAAAGTAAAAACAATTTTCTAAGATACCGGGACAATTTTTTAAAGACAAGATGATAAAAATGTGTAAAGTGTTAAGTGCTAATTTTAATGATAATATATTTATAATTATATTTATGTCTATATCTGTTTATATCTATACTGCATATAAAGCATATTAGCCTTCTAATTTTAAAATACTTGAAATTTCAAGTTACATGCATTGCTACATAATATACAAGTATACAAACATAATTAGAAATTAACAATAAAACATATAAACATAATCTAATACTAATATTAAAACCAATTAATGCATAATAATTAATACAAACTTGATAATTAATTAATATTAATTAATATATAATTAATACATCTCATTACTTACAAATACAATTATATATTCACATTATACAAAAATTAAAAACACATATCTACAATAGCATCTATATGTTGTTTACCTAAATTAAAAGAGTTCCTTGAGAACCAATTAAAATAAGTTTTGTAGTTTTTTTGTTATAAACTTAACCACAAAAGTAAAAACGGTCTTTTAAAAAAATCAAGACAACTTTTTGAAGACAAGACGATACAAATGTGCAAAGTGCTAAGTGCTAATCTAATGATAATATATTAATAATAATGTATATAATTATATCCACCTGTTTTTTTAACATGTATGTTTTCTTTACATTATAAGTAATTTCTTATTTATATCTTTTATCTATGTGGACAAGTTCAATATACAATGTTAATACAATATAAACATGTTCATAATAAATGTATTTTAATCTACAAGATGTATTCACAATTTGTTAACATATAAAAAATATTTATAAACATTAACATAACGTTTCTATAAAAGAAACTAAAAAGTTTTATTTACCTTTTGAAATATGTAGTTTATTACGTATATGACATATAACATTATCAACTACCATTTTTTCATGGACACAATATCTTGTTAATATTTTATAAATTTTATATTAATTATTTTGATATTGTCTATCATATTCTAAAAGTTACTCAAAACCAATATTGTCTATCATTGTCTGCCATTTTAGTTTTTTTTCGAGTAACCTTAAAACCAATTTGTTTTTACATCAAAACATATTAGTTCAATTTAAAAAAAACTAAAATTCACTAAATAAAAACATTACATTAATAATTAAAAAAAAGATTATTATTCAAATAAATAAAAAATTACAACAATAATTAAAAAAACTTATACTAAGTCGCCTTGATGTACATCATTTGCTCAAAATCAACATCAGGATTAAAACGATTTGTTGGAAAACTAATATTAGCATTTTCTTTAACCGTAAATTTCATCATAAATACTATGAGTAATGTAAACTTGCATGTGCCTAGGTGACAGACAAGTATAGAATGTCTCACAAGGGTTATGACATATGTGAGCAACCACAGAGAAGTTCAAGTCAGAGAAATTGTCAAGAAAGTCGAATATTAATTGAAGATATACTCATCAGTTGTGATGGATAACAACTGAGATGTATCAGGGACTCTTAGTGGTTGAGTGTTAACAGGGGTGACAATACCATGTTAACACTTTGTACTCTTTTGATATCTCTTAGTGTTTAGGCGGGAACTATTTGAGCGGAACAAATAGTAAGCTTTGAAATAAAGCTGCATAAAGTATGAAGTCGTAAAGATAAAGAAAAAGTTGTCAGCACTGTTTGCCAAAAGCTATGTAGCAGCTTACCAATAATAGAAGAGCAGCTTTGACAGATGTCTGACCCCACAAGTCTTGTTAAGTCGCTATCAACTTTACCAACATAGTCAACCTCGTACCAGTATAAATAGAGAATGTAGTAAAGAGTTAATGTTGTTCACTTTATTAGTTTTTGTACATTAACTCTTTCAAACTCAGTTAAGAACATATGTGCCTGTGTCTTAGAGTTTGCTAGTAAACTTATCATCTTTGTTAAGTTTACTTGTTCAAATGGTATCTTATACATTGTCAATCAAACTGTGTGATCCATAACACATTGTAATACTTGTTATACAATAATAAAATAGTACGTTTGAAAAGTATTTCATGTGTTGTTAATCCTTAGATTAATCGATTCAATCGTGTTTTAGGGACTTTAAATTGGTATTAGAGCCATGTTTTATCATTAAAACCATTTTATAAACATCGTTCGTCGTTTTAAATCAAGATTCACCATGCCTGAGACGAGCAACAATAACTCACCACCACCACCACCACCACCACCATTAACTAGGAATAATCCACCGGTTACACCAACGTCACCTCGAGTTACCAATACTCCAAACGAATACGATCTACGTCATTTACTTGACACAAGAGGAGGGTCACACGTGATAAATGTACTAGTGCCTTACAATTAAGACTTTGCAAGTTAGAAGAGTCAATTTCTTGTATATCTTGATGGACTTGAACCATTTCTTCTAGAAATTCTAGAGAATGGACCCTATGTTCCTATAGCGGTTACTTCAACTAAAGAAAATCCACTTAAGAAACCTCTTAAGCAATGGACACCTGCTGATAGAAGATTGGTAAATCAAGACAAAAGATTCAAAAGTATCATAATCTCATGTCTTCCAAAATACATCATGAAATCTGTCATTCAGTGCACCACAACCAAGCAAATATGGACTGACTTAGTTTTAGGTCCTAGTGGTTGAGTGTTAACAGGGGTGACAATACCATTCAGGCACTTATACTCCAGTTAATGTCTTTAAAGCATTAGAAGGTGAAAAGGTCTCACGGACATTCTTCTAAATGATCTTGCCATGAATGAGGTCATCATTCCTCAAGTTGAAGTTAATGCTACATTTTTCAACAACTTACCTAGAAAATAGTTGAGCATGAATCTGACTCAAAGGGCAAACAATTCAATTAAGAATGATACTCTGGCTCACCTATATGGAAAGTACAATTATGAAGAAGGTCTGATTGATGCAATATATAAGTCAAAATCTGAAAGGTTCACAATTCAAGGAGCAAGCTCAAAAGCCCTGATCTCAAACAAAATTTGTCAAGACAACGACTCTAATATTGAAGAAGACACCAGAACTAGCCAAGAGTTCATGTTTGATCTCAATGTTGAATATCATGAACGAGCTTTGTTGTAAAATCAGAGAAGGTACTTCAAAAGGCCAGGGAGAGTTGGATTAACGATTAGACCCATTAACAAGTCTAAGGAAAAATGTTTTGCCTGTGGAAAGACATGGCACTTTCAAAAAGACTATCCAACTACTAAATCATCCTCACCATCATATCCTTCATTATCCAAACCTTACAAATTCAAACCACAACAGAACAACTCATTTCAACAATCCAACTCCTCTGATTATGAGAAGAAGGATTACAAGAATAAGTACAAGGCCTTGAAAGCCGAGCTGAAACAAATGAATTTTAAGTTGGAAGCTCTGTCAAAGAAGAAGGCTGAAAAGAAGTTTGATAAGGGGTTGATTGATGAGGCTTATGATTGGAATGATGAACCTCTATCATCTGATGAAGAGGACACTACAAGGGTTTGGGCATTTATGGCAATAGCTGAGGATGAACAAGCTATGAGAAAAAATGATGCTAGATCAGGACAATGGGTTAACATCACTATGAAAAAGGTACACATACTTCTATTCATGTCTGAATGTGATGAATGAAAACATGTGCTTGACTATACTATTTTTTACCTCCACTTTGTGGAAGAATAGAGAAAGAATTTATTAAGTAAATATCACTCTGTCAAACAAGAACTGTTAACTTATAAGTCTCAATGTGAAAACCTGAAAACATGTTAACGCTGGAAATATTACTCTTCAGAATGAAGTTACTAGAGTAAATATGTGTAATGAAACTTTGTCTCATAAAATAGTTGAACTACAAAAGACCATTAAAATGGTCATGCAACAAGTTCACACTTAATGATCAAATTCTAACTGACATTACCCATGCTTTGAGAGCTAAAGAAAAAAAAGGTCAATTCCACTGCTACCAAAGATATTATCTTTGAATCAACCTAGACCATTGGTGTCCATGACCATCACCTGAAACCTCTACTTGACTCCAAGTCTATGGAAGAGAATCAAGTACATTTGCCTCCTTTAATTAAACTCTTTGGAGTTGACCCTCTTAGTACGTCTAAGGGAGCAAATTTAGTTGAGTCTATTAAGAACTTCTCTGTGCCTGCTAAATCTAACAACCAGAAACTTGTCTATATGTCTGTTATAGCTGAGGTATCACCATCCTTGACCATATCTGACTCCTCCACCGAGGAACCCCTGTTGACTCTTATGAAAGAAGTGGAGAGTCTAAAAGAACAATCAAGCCTTCTACTGAAAGTTCCTCCTCTGAATCTAAGTCAAATACTTCAAGGCCTAAGACTGAAAAGAAGGTTATGCCCTATTGTATTGTGTGTAAAAACACCCAACACATGACCAAATATCATGTTAAACAAAAATCTATCAGAAGATCTATGGCTCAGCTAAGGCCTAGACCTCAAATTGCTCATGCGAGCAGAGGGCCAGTTGTTGTACCCAAACCTTTCCCACCTTGCAAATATTGTGGGTTCAATAGTCATCACTCTGATGATTGTGAGTAATTTCCTGGATGAGATATTTGTGGAAGTTTTAACCCATGAGACCATTGGTTGTCCATCACAAAGAATTAGGTACAACAGAAACACTAGGATTGCCAGTCAGCAATCCAAGGAACCTATTGAAAAGTGGGTTCACCATATAAACTAATCTGTTTCTATATATATGTGCAGAAACATCTTAAGAAATCGGTTTGGTATCTAAATAGTGGCTGCTCTAAACACATGACAGGAGTTCGACAATACCTACACAGATATTCAAAGGAGCCCGGTCCTATAGTGGTGTTGAGGGTTTCCTAATCTTTCGACCTAAGCAAATGACCGATATGTTTTGGGATTTGTACTTATCCTTATTTCAAATAATTCAAGTATATCCTTTCCTAACTATGGATTGACAGTCATCTCGTCACGACCACGTATGGTCTGTCATAGTTCAAGAAAACCGCGTGCGACCTACCGTCAATATGTGCATGATGAGCCGTATGTGACATATGAGTCAGATCGTAGCAATTTAACCCATCAAACGTTAGTAAACCGCGCGTCCGACCACTATACATCATCACACAACGACATAACATGAAAGTTTGAAAAATGTTTCGGTTTTGTTTATGAAAACATAAAACTAATAATAAAACCTTGTAGTGGTTTATTACAATAATGTGTATATAGGGGGTGTTTGGGATTACGTTGGAACTAGATAATCTACTTATTTCATTTTCAAAATGGAGATAAGCTATAATGAGTGTTTGAAGAATAAAAGAAAAAAAATGATTATTTACGTTTAGAACCTTTAAAATGGAGTTTTGAAAAAAGTAAGTAAGAAATTATTTGTTTCATTTTCAAAACAGAGAAATTATAAAATAAGTCTTTTATAGTCATTTTACTTATCAATTAAACAAATAATCTGATTTATCAAATACTAAAAAAATTGATAATTTGATTATTGTAATTTCAAACAGTATAATCAAATCCAAAACTATTTCTCAAAACCACAATTTTTAATCATTGATTATCTAATTATTTGTTTTTAAAACGTATAATCAATTTTCAATAACCAATCACAAACACCCCTAAATGTTCAAACTTTATCTATATCTATATCTATATCTATACTATATATAAAGGGACATCCTAACTCCAAACAAAAAATTAAGATAGTATTTTAATAACTTAACCATTAGATCATTTTTAATCTAAACCTAACTTCAAATATTTACCATCGGTTTTGTAACAACTTCTTAACAACTTAATAAAAACCATTTTTATTTTTAAATTGAAATATCTTTTAACTCATTTATTTTTTTCATAATCTAATTTCACCATATTTTTTAAAAATTTTGTCTCTTTAATTCAACATTTATTTTGATATATTTACAAATTTTTTGTTTTTTTTCATTTTTAGTGATTTAATATAATTTAATTTAAGTTTTTTACATTTTAACGTTAAATCGATTGTTAAAAAATAGTTAATTATTCAAAACAAATAGTTATTTATTACTCGTTGCTGCATTACGCGGGTATTATCATAGTTTTTACAAAAGTAAGAAAAAAGAAAAAATGAAAACACGGGTATATATTCATTTTTCAACGGAAGTGCACCACAGTGGGCCCAATCCTAACAAATTCCAAAACTCACACACTCACTCTCTCACACACACAAAAACCAATCGCGTCTACACAACGCAACAAACCTAATTAAAAAAAATGGCGGGATCTTATCATCACCTACCAAACGAACATAATCAACTAGCACTCACAACAAACACAGGTGACACGTGGCAAGTACAATACGCTCATTTCTTCAACTGTCCTCCTCCTCCTCCTCCTCCTCCTCGTGACGTGTCTCGTCGTCATCATCCTTCACTCGTTCCACAATTGAAGAGGATTAAAGGCACCTGGCTTTCTTCATTCACTTCTCTCGCTTATCTCAGGCTGTTCACTGATTGCGGTGGTGGTGATTATGATGACGATCATAATTCTGGACGCGTTGTGCTTACGGTTACTCTCGTTGATCATCTCGTTGTAAGTTTTGCCACGTCATCTTTTTTAATTACTTTTTGTGTTATTTTATGGATTAATTGCGCGATTTAGCGTTAGTTTAGGCTCTGATTGTGATTTCTGTTATCTAATGACGTCATCGTGAGTTTTTACAACTTTTAAATCGAAAAATGTTATCGTGAGCTGATTTTGTACTATTAAACAGCTTAATTGAGTGATTTAGCATTAGTTTAGACTCCGATTTTGATTTCGTTATCTGATGACGTCATCGTCAGTTTTAACAACTTTTAAACTTTAATTTCTTATTATTATCTGTTTGTGAGCTGATTTTGTATCACTGAACGGATTAATTGTGTGATTTAGCGTTAGTTTAGACTCCGGTCTTGATTACGTCATCATTAGTGCCTTATTTGTGTAATTTAGCGGAAACTTAGAGGCTGAGTGTGATTTTGTTATCGCGAGTCTAATAACTTTTAAATCGAAATTTGTTATTATTATCTGTTCATGAGCTGATTCTGTATCATTATAGGGATTAATTGAGTGATTCAGCATTAGTTTAGACTCAGATTGTGATTTCGTTATCTGATGATGTGCTCAATGATCGTTAACGCCTTATTTGTGTAATTTAGCCTTGGTTTAGACTCCGATACTGATTTCGTTATTTGATGACGTCATCGTGATTATTTATGGCTTATTTGTGTAATTTAGCATTAGTTTAGATTCTGAATGTGATTTTGATGACTCAGACTGTGAGCTGATTGTGTTTTGTCTTATACGTTGTTTTTGTGATTTAGCGTTATCCTAAACGTTATGCGTTTGATGAATCGTGAGTTTAATTAGTTTTCAAGTGAAATTCGTTATATTAGCATCTGTTCGTGAGCTTGTATCACTGAAAGGCTTAATTGCGTGATTTAGCATTAGTTTAGACTCCGATTTTGATTTCGTTATCTGATGACGTCATCATTAATGCCTTATTTGTGTAATTTAGAGTTAACTTAGAGGCTGAGTGTGATTTTGCTACAGACTTTATACATTTGATGACGTCATTGTGAGTTTTTAAAGCTTATAGATTGAAATTTGTTATTATGATCTGTTTGTGAGCTGATTTTGTATCACTGAACAGTTTAATTGCGTGATTTAGCATTAGGTTAGACTGCGATCGTGATCTCGTTATCTGATGGCATCATCGTGGATTTTTTACTTTTTTTGCTGATGTTTTAGTATCACTAACGCCTTATTTGTGTTATTTAGCATTAGTTTAGGCTCTGAATGTGATTTCGCTACAATTCTTATGCATTTGATGACTCAGACTATGAGCTGGTTGTGTTTCGTCTTACATGTTGTTTGTGTGACTTAGCGTTAACTTAGACTCTGAGTGTGATTTTGCTACAAACGTTATGCATTTTGTGACGTCCGTGAGTTTCAGCTTTTAAATTGAAATTTGTTATTATGATCTGTTCGTGATCTGATTTTGGATCATTAAACGGCTTAATTGCTTTACTTAGCATTAATTTAGATTAGGATTGATAGTTATGCATCTGATGACGGTTTGCTACAATAATTTAGATCCAGATTCGGATTGTGATTTTGCTACAATAGTTATGCATCTGGAGTAATAATTTGTTATAGCTCATTTGCAAGTTATAAGTGGAGTAAAAATAGTCTCAGTTTAATAAAATAGGACGGTTTCATGATGTGTTAGTTCCAACTTCGGTCCAGAATACATTTCAAATGTTCGTTTCTCCCTAGTCACTTTTAGTTTTGTGGTAGTATGCACAATTTGAAGTTTATTGATTAGTTGTTTTCTGCTGGGCCGTGTTACTACACGTCTATGTAGGTGCTGTTGTTAGGTTGCTATTTGTATCATTTGCTGCTTATTGATATTCTTGTATGACTTTGTACTATATTATTGGTTTTCCTCGGCGCCTTACAGTTTTACAGCTTTTTGAATTGCTATAGCTTCCTAGCTCACCATCATAGTCCTATTGTCATTGTTTAGGATGTTTATTATGTATATGTATAATGAAACTTGAAATCAGAGTTAGATGATCGGAATATACTGATATATAAGTTACTTCCTTAATTCTTATTATCACAGTTCAAATCATTTATCATATAATTATAAGCTAGTGATGCCCTAAATTTGTATACCAGCAGCATACCTAGCAATTAATTTGTGTGTTTTAAAAAAAGAGGATATAAATTTGTATACCAGCATGCAACTATTGCAGAATAAGAAGGCCTTGAATCTTGCATCTATTGTAATATTATCTGTGATGCAACCAGGAATGCGACATATTTTCTGTATCTTAATTGTTTATTTTTTAGTAGCCATTATGAATACTCTGTATATGACTGTCTGGCCTGTTTAACATGCCTCTTTAGCATATCTTAGTGAGAATCTAACAGCACATTGGGTAATGAATCATTTCAGGAAGAGCATTACATTTCAAAGCTACGTTTTACCTGGCCTCAGGTATCATGTTTGTCTGGATTCCCTGCTAGGGGCAGTAAAGTTGTATTCATGAGCTATAAAGATCGAGTAGGCCAGGCAAGACACTCAAATCAGCTTGTTCTGTTTAGATTTTCCTACTTCAAATTTACTGTCTTCATAATTTTGGGGTAGTGAGCCATGGATTTTATGCGCGAAAGCAATAAACTGTATTATGAACAATCCTGTTCCTCCAGCTTTGTGGAGTGCCTGAGTTTATAGCATACATCTCATTCTCATATGTCAAAGCATAAACCTTATGGCATCTGTCTACAATACATGAAACGGGAAACAAGTTATATACTTCTAGAGGTTTTAATAAACTTATGTTACTGTGGCATCATATTGTCCATTGAGGTTTTAAACTAGTTTCTGATGTAGCGAACTACTGCATATAGAACATGAGCTTTCATATATAATCTTAATCTGTTCTGATATAGCAAAGTACTGCATGTAGGTTAGTGTTGCAAAGAGAATGCTGTCTTTTAGACTAAATCCGATATCTTACTAACAAGATAAATTGATCTACTTTAAGGATGTCTCCAATATCTGAATTACTAATAGGAAACATATCTAAGTATTCACAGACTGATATAATCTAAGCTCTGAGATGTCAAGATAACCATTTCCTTGTGTGCAGATCCATAAGTTTGCAGTGCGATTTGTCACACTCTACGAGACTGAAAGATTTATAAATTCTATTAAGGTTCAAACCTTACACCTTCTTCTTTGCTCTCCCCATTGATGTGTGGTAACTGGCAAGTGTAATAATATCTACTTTTCTCTAGGAATTCTTTGGAAATGAAAAGATTGATGGGTCTATGTCCGGTATCTCCATAACCAGAGAATCATCTCAATCTGAGATCATCCCCAGGTGAGTGGTCTGATTTTTTCAAGTAAAATTACATGGACTTTCATTGTCCAGTAACCACCCCTGTGAAAATGCTTGAAAGGAATTTGACCCAATAGAATTCATTCTTGTGAATTTGGAATTCCTTTGTATTTATCAACGTTCATGGTGTGCTGGCGACCAAGAACCAAGTACTGAGAGCTTAAAAAGTCGATCAAGCATCCTTTAAGCTCTTTTTGTAAATGAACTCTTTTTGTAGAGCGCCACAGGATTGGGACCCGATAAGCTCTTCTGCCAACTTTTCTCAACCCAGGTGAGTGATCTGATTTTTTCAAGTGAAATTACATGGACTTTCATTGTCCAGTAACCACCCCTGTGAAAATGCTTGAAAGGAATTTGACCCAATATAATTCATTCTTGTGAACTTGGAATTCCTTTGTATTTATCAACGTTCATGGTATGCTGGCGACCAAGAACCAAGTACTGAGAGCTTAAAAAGTGATCAAGCATCCTTTAAGCTCTTTTTGTAAATGAACTCTTTTTGTAGAGTGCTACAGGATTGGGACCCGATAAGCTCTTCTGCCAACTTTCCTCAACCCATGTATAGGTGAGTGAGAATAAAATAAGTTATGTGCATGTCTATATTTGACCCAAAATATTTCTTTTTTCTTCAAACCTTGGTATTTTGTTTGTGGTATTTTTTCAAACGTGGTATTATAACAAGTTCGTGGTAATATGTTATGCTTGCAACCAAAAACAACGTACAAGAACTCAAAAGTTAATTACACGCCTTTTAAGCGACATTAAGATCAAAATGCACTCTTTTTGCAGAGCACGACAGGACTGGGACCCGATAAGCTCTTCTGCCGACTTTGCTCAACCCATAACCAGGTGGGTCAGAACATAATAACTTATGTGCATGTCTGCAACCACATTTGAACCAAAATAGCTCATTCTGGCAAAGTTTTATACCATTATTGTAATTTAACATGGTTTGTTTGCGAAGAAAACCAAGTATGAGAGCTCAAAGAGTCAATCACACGTCATTTAACTGAAATCAAGGTTATAAATGAACTCTTCTTGCAGACCACCACAGAATGAGGACCCGGTAAACTCTTCTGCAGACTTTTCTCAACCCATGTATAGGTGAGTTTGAATATAATACAGTAACTTATTTTTAAGTCTGCAACCATATTGTATAGAGACTAGAGCAAAATGTAAACAGGTCATCTGTGATTTAACTTGTTTGTGCAGACCAACATGGGAGTGGAGTCCAATAGCATCTACTGCTGACACTTGCGCCCAATCAATGCAACCAAGTGAGAACCACAATGGCAGCCAAATCTCAAATCCCCTGGAAGCCACACTTAGTCAGGATGTTCAAGGAAAGCTCTCAGCCTTTCCTCCAAGTTTCACGTCATTGCTCATGGACTGTTTCCCTGCAGCTGAACAAGGTACATTTCGTATATTTTTATTGCTCATTACTTAAAAGTATTGACAATTTAGGATCATAACAACATGAACCAATATTATACCATAACAGAAATGCAATCAACTGTTCCAGAGGAAGTCGCTCTCAAAAAGGATATCATGGTATTTCCGATTGCTCAATCTTTTCACATTTCTTTCTACCTTGTAAATCTGGTTTCTGCAGTATTTTAACCGAGAATTCAATGACAAACTCAATTTTGTTTCACAGAAATATTTACAAGACTCTTCCTTCCATGGTACACCCTGATCTTCTTCTTTTATTTAGGCTCATGTTTTATCTTGAGCGATTTGAATTAGTATACATAAGATTATAACCATATCCCTCCCACCACACCATGAAAACTGTAAACAATTAACTTGGTTCAAAAAGATTGTCTGTATACTAATTAAACGTCTGTTCACATAATAACTAGTAACTTAAAACGGGCAGGAACTAAAATCATATATGCAATAAATTCTGAAAGACGATGGAGAACCTTAATATGCTTGTAACTAGGTTCACAGCATAAAAGATTTTACAATTGAAACACTAAGCTGTGAATTGTATATGCTTCTAACAGAAATGCTGAGCAAGGTACAAAAGGTCGTGAATGGATTCGAGGATGATCTTCTGGCACAACCATTGACCTTGTAGATTTGCTGTCATAGCGATAAGTACAGTACATTCTTGTTCCTCTTCCTTATGACATAATCATTAGCTACATGGTTCAAATCTATCTATATATACAAAAAAATAATACTTCTAGGTATGTTACATCAATAAACTTATAAACATAAAGCAAAAATGGTCAAATGAAAAAGAAGAAATGAATAAAGTTCTGTTGGCTTCAAGTGGTGTGTACTTGACGGTGACCTAGAGGTGCATAGTTGGGAACCAGAACTTGAGTATGATCACATTGTATGACTATACATGCATTACTTGAATATTGTGGACTTACAGTATATGTGATATGAGCCTGTTTATATGTTAATTTGATAGAAGTATATGTGCATGAGCAATAAAGTTTGTCTTTTATTCTGTTGTCTGTTATTCTGTTCTGGAAAGGAGTAGCAACTCAGCAAAATGAGCAAAAGAGCATACATCACAAGTTTAAAGTTTTACAAACCTATTGTGGATTCAACGAGGCCCGGCCCGGCCCATTACAAGTTTTACAAAGTTTGGGCCTTTAATGAGATGGCCTACCTTAGTTAATCGACAATCAAATTTATAAATCAAACAAATCACAATCACAAGTCACAACATGGATGGGTGGTTGACCAAGAGTCAAATAAGCATTTTGAACTCATTAGTTTGACCAAAAGTCAACCCCCTCTCAATCTTTTGCCATATGTTGTGTTGATCTTTCAAAGTTTCAATAGGATTAAAAATCCTTGCTCAGATTAGAACTATTTTCCAATAAACTATGAATTTAGCTGGCTAAAATGAAAGATCTTAGGCTCATAGTCGTGACAAAGAAAATGAAAATAACAAAAAAGATATTTAAAAGTCATAATCTGAATTTCTAATGGTATAATATATATATCAGCTTTTCTTACCAATTGTTGAAACCTTGAATTACCTAAAACAGAATGAACTTTGGTCATTGAGTCTACAACGAATATGCTAATACCGTTATTAAGTAAATTTAATTGATATTGATGTTCTTACTTGTCACTAACCTTGCCGGCCGAATCATTGGAATTTCCCCCTGGTCTGTACTCTATTTATGTTGACTTTATTTATTTATGAGCAAAACAAACATGTCACCTTCATTATAAGTTTAACAAACAATTGCTAGGTAGGCATTTCAAAGTGAATAGGAGCCTGAAATGGTGTCCCATAATCAATATAAGTTCTCAACCTTAAACAAACAATGCTAGGCAGACAACGATAATAACCTGAAACACAAGGATGAATAACACTACCCTAATCTTAGTACATCATTTCTTTGTGGTTTGAATTTGATATTTAGACACACACATGTGACATTTTGTCGACAAAGAAGTAAACCATATAAAATAAAGAAATAATAATCCATTTACTTAAGATGGTTGAAACTTGTTAAGTTATGAAGTTAAATTCTCATGGTACATTTTGCATCTCATCACAACATCATGTTGAAATCTCCACCTACAAAGATAAAAACAAAGCACAGCTACTTGTTTTATAATGTAAACAGAAGACAGAAACAAAAATTATATACTAGAAACTTATATGGTTCGTCACCCCCTATAAGATCCCAAAAACTACAAGCTTAATCTACAAACATATTACCTTTAAGTTGTAATCATCGACAAAGGCGAATTAACCAAAACCTTGTTTGATCACTGCTGCAGAAACATACAAACTTTGTTTGCAATTAAGATGAAAATAATACAAACACAAAAAGATCTTTACATGCATAAACAAACAAACACACAGTGACATGAAGAAATAAACTAACCTTAGCATTCCTTCTATTGCACTTCTTATACTTCTATGCTTACAAACAATCTATATGGCTTCTCAAGATCGGGTTTTTCTGGTTTTTGTTGTTTTCATCTCATCTTTGAGTCAAACAATTCTTGGTCTTCCTCCAACTGAATCACCAGCACCTCCATCAAACGAGTACCCGTTCGCTTGCTCTAAGCAATCTAAGCCTTGTAAGTCTATACTCTATCTAAATAACAATCTTCCAGAAACAAATATTTCTTTGCTTTACTCAGTGGACATATCGCAAATTCAAACTGTTAGTCTTGGAGGCAACCAAGGTTACCTTGTGACCGTCCCATGTTCTTGCCATAATGTGAACAAAGAGTTTTCTTACTTCTATGAAACATTATATCTGGTGAAAAACAATGATACATTCTTTGATGTTTCTAATGAGTATTATAGTGGGCAAGCTTGGCCTACTGAAGATGAAATTACTCACTTTAATCCTGATACGAATGCCACGATGCACCTATTGTGTGGGTGTACAGAAACCGATTCTCAAGTCATGGTCACTTATACGGTTCAACAGCATGATACACTTTCAGATATTGCTAATCGCCTCTCGGCTGAAGTGGATGAAATTCAGAATGCAAATAAAGCTTTGATTAAGAACCCGGAATCCATAACTTCTGGATGGGTCCTGTTTATTCCTATGTATAAGAACGGGCGTCCATCACAAATACTATTAAAGAAAGGTAAGTTTTGTTATTCTGTCTATTAGACCTATCCTTGATGTACTTTTTCATTATTATCTGGTCTTAGTAATTGCACTTCTATTTGCTAATCGAAGTCATCAAATGATGCTTTTGTGCCCCGTTTGAGTCATTACATGATGGGTACAAAATACTCGAACCAGACACAAATCCAATTTGTAATGGCTCATGTGTCCAAAGAAGTACAATGATTAAAACAGACAGACGAAAAGTATATTGATATGTTCATGATTAATCTTTGTTCACTTCAGCAGGAAAGAATCACAAGTGGATGATAGTACTTGGCGTACTCTTAGCAATTATTGCACTATTATTATGTGTGTCAATCATAATGTTCGTGATGAGGAAAAGATCCCAAAAACAGGATATGGAGAAGGCAAAGCTTGCAACTCAAACCATGAGTTATCGTAGATCAGTTCCCACACACACTCGATACCTCAGTAAAGAAAATATGGAAGGTCGGCATCCTACACCTAGAAACAGTTGCATAAACACATACACGCACATTTAACACGGGTGTAAATTTATACATGCAGCTATCACAGGTTTTGACACAGAAAGGCCCTTAGTATATGATCTTGATGAGATAGCTGAGGCAACAAACAATTTCGACGATACTAGGATAATCGGTGAAGGTGGATATGGGAGTGTATACTTCGGTATACTAGGAGAAAAGGTACAGCATTACGAGTTTGTTAATGTAAGAAATATGGTGCTCGAATACACTAAATGTTCGAGTTCATGATTAATGTAACGCTTTTAGGAAGTTGCCATAAAGAAAATGAGATCCAACAAGTCTAAAGAATTTCTTGCAGAACTCAAAGTCTTATGTAAGATTCATCATATTAATGTGGTAAGCCATGATCCTTTGTGTACTGCATCTTTATAAATACACTAAAATTCTTGATAATCAGGCTCAAGTAACGAATAACAGGTTGAGCTATTGGGATTTGCCAGTGGAGATGATCATTTATATTTGGTTTATGAGTTTGTTTCAAATGGATCTTTAAATGAACATCTTCATGACCCTTTACTCAAAGGTACTAAACTTTTACCGAAAATCAGTTTTATATTCAAGATTTTCCAACACAGTAAAAAAAAATTAACAAAAATTAATTGGAAAAAAACAGGTCACCAGCCTTTATCCTGGACTGCAAGAACACAAATCGCGCTGGATGCTGCAAAGGGTATAGAGTATATTCATGATCACACAAAGGAGCGATATGTACACCGTGATATAAAAACAAGTAATATCTTACTTGATAATGGCCTACGTGCAAAGGTACAATACATTCTATCTTTAATTCTTTATACTCAATACGTTAAAAGTCTTGACTTTTTATGGGTAACCATGGTTTCTGACCTTTTGTCCGAATAATCTACTGGGTTTGAACCCACCACCACACGGACTCAAACCGGGTAAAGCCGTCCATTTTCAGGAGGTTGGCGTGACCACTTAAGGGTTGTTTGCACCTATTGGGAATCGAACTTGAGACCCACATGTCTTAGAGTGATATTCACAAGCCCTTTTGCCACTAGGCCACCCCTGGTTAGGAAATAAGAAGTCTTCAACTTTTACAAGCAATGAATCATGAATATATTATCATAAGATTTACCTTGAGTGTAATATTTACAAGGTAGCGGATTTTGGTTTGGCAAAACTTGTTGGAAGAACAAACGACGACGATTTTATAGCAACTCGCCTTGTTGGAACACCTGGATATCTTCCTCCTGAGTAAGTTTCTAAGTCTTTTCATCTTCAGATAACTTTCGTGTAAGTTTTCGACTCAACCGAACTTTAAGTCAAAAAACTTTGACAAACAGGTCTGTTAAAGAGTTGCATGTAACAACAAAAACCGACGTTTTTGCATTTGGAGTGGTTCTAGCGGAGCTTATAACTGGAAAGCGTGCACTTATGCGTGACAACCGAGAATCATCTAAGATGAAATCGCTCATAACAGTTGTAAGTATATATATAGAAAGCCCTACATATGCATACACTATCAGGAACTTGTAGTTCACTTTGTGCACTGTCATAAACGGTTATGCATATCAATTGATCTTATTACGGATATAACCCACAATTTAATGTCATAACATCTCCAGATAACTAAAGTTTTTGAAGAAGAAGAAGATCCGGAAGGTGCATTAGTGTACGTTAGAGATGGCAGCCTCAGGGACGGTTATCCAATGGATGATCTTTACAAGGTTAATCTCATTACTCATTACTCTAAGGGGCTGTTTGGTATGTGGGTTTTCAAGGGTTTAGATTGCTTGAAATATGAAATCATTTTTCAAAAAAGATTTTTTTATTTCTTGGGCATTTATAGGCCACATGTTACGCAACTGTTTTTTGGTTTATTTATTTTATACATTTATTATATATAATAAATTATTTTATTTTATTTTATCTTTCTCTCTCTTCATTTAATTAAAACCCACACTAACTCAATCCTAAAGCACTCACTTTATAAACACACACCTAAAGTAAAACCCGACTTTAAACCAAACGGACCCTAAATTGTACATCAACATCCCTGATACTACTAGTGCAAAATGTGTTCATGGAACTTTGTGATTGTTCTGACTGTCTGAGCATCAATCAGGAAGAGAGACTGAACTTAGTCCATATAGTAGAGGTTTTTGACATTACAATTTATAATTATCTTAACTATATATATAGTTGCTGCAATTATAATCACTGCAATTATAATCAGATTTTTTTGTAACAAAAGAACTATAATAGACATTTGATTCCTTTCAGAAAAGAACCAGATAATAACGACAAAATGTGCTTCTGTTGTTTATAGTTTTGAAATCAGATAACGACTTGTTAGAGTGTTTGGCAAATCTCATTATTTCAGGACTTTGTAGGTAGATAATCAGATACTTAAAATCAGCTTTTTGTCAGCTAACACTACATAATTCCTGAACTGATCCAAACTCTAAAGATCAATATACGTGACTTCAAAATGCAATATTCATATAAAAATTAATAAATAAAAAATAATGCCAAACACCCCAGTAGACTTGATAAATTGCTAGTTTCATGGTTAAATATGCGCAATCCGTGTTTGCAGATGGCTGAAATTTCATATTGGTGTCTAAGTGAAGACCCAAATAACAGACCAGAAATACGAGAGGTAGTGGAGTCTTTAACTCGAATTGTGATGTCCTCAGTTGAATGGGAAGCATCATTGGGAGGGAGTAGCCAGGTTTTTAGTGGTGTATTCGATGGGCGATAGAAACTCTAACTATCAGTTGTTTGTGGTTATAGACTTGTATTCTCAATAGTTATCTTTTTTGTGTTGTGTGGATGATGTCTAAGCCGTTTTTAGTTCATAAACAGTATCCATTTTGGATATCTTAAACTAACGCTAATGCTACTTTGTAAGCTAAAAGATTAACCTAACCTTTTTTTGTATCTAAGTTAGAAGTGGTGCAAAAATCCACGATTACATCTTGATTCATCGTTTAACATGTGTTTTAAGGTAGTTTAGTAAACTGATTCACTTTAAACTTACTCCTTGATACGCAAGCCATACCTTTTCATGCAATTTCATGGCATAAGAGGCGTCTTGGAGAAATAAGTTTTGAACCTCAAAGAAGTGAACTAATAACATTGCATCGAATGAGTGACGTTTAGAACACTTTCCTTCACATTTCACACATGGTAGTCCAAATATTGGTTAACTAGAATTCTACCAAACAAGACAATCATATTAGATATTCAAATAATTAATGTAAATTCATATTTCATGTCATCAGAACCTTTTTTTTATAAGGGACAAAAGAATGTGAATATATATATGGATTGTATTTTGTAACAGAAGAGGCCAAATACACCGAAATTTCATATAATCTTGACAAATTAATAGCTGTACAACAGCGGTGTGTATGTATCTGCAATCATTCTATCAGGTACAACATGGATACATGACTGAAAACGTAACTACAAGACTTAAATGACTTACATAGTTACATATGTCAAATGTTATAGCTATTGCACATGATCAGGCATTGTTGGAATCTTTCTAAACGCATGTTTCCTACAACGCTCAAAAATACTGTCGTATATCAGATCAAACTGTACCCCTGCTCTTTCTCTATTCACTATGAATAATATGTGATCTCCTTCCACTACCTTGTAATACCTGCAAGGCAAACAATATATCAGACCCTCCAGTTCGGTTTAAGCTGGGATTGGTAAAATGGGTATTTTGTATGGTGTCAACTGGTTAGGTTGACTCGAATCCATTTGTGAAAAGGATAGTATCTTTCTAATATAAACTGTGAAATTAAGGTACTTAAATATTTAAGTTGTAACGCCTATTTTTTGTCATGTTACATACCAAATGCCGGGTTGCAAAGGCTGGCATTCAGAATCTTGAACCACAAATCGACTAGGGTGTTCAACCGGGAACCGAGGGTGTGTCATGGATATAGTATTTAACGCACCATCATTATCCCACCATTCTTCGTCCCTACAAATGAAACATATAAGATTTGCATATAATATTTTATATAAAGTTCTGCACAGTTTTATAAGAAAATTTTAACCAACCTGTATCCCTTGAAAGGTGCAGGGACATCTGGCGGATGCCTCCATTGGCATATTTGCAACACTCTAATGAAAAGCAATGGGTGGATTCCAAATACATTTGAAGGGACGATGCGACCCATGAACTTCCTAGTACGCTTTGTTGCATAACTAAAGTAGTATGTACTAGGAAAGGTGTTTAGATGACTGTTGAGACGTAACGACCCTTGAATTGTTAAATCAGGAAGAATCCAATCACCCGAAGCAAACGGACCTGAATTTCCAAGAAGACAATCAACAAGTCCCCAAATGCCAGCTTTCCTCCATGACATGTTGTAATGATCGAACCCGAAATTGTAATAATATTTCAAGAAAGGAATGTCCAGCCAATCGTAAATGATAACTCCTATACGGCATAACTGGAGTAGGCATATCGTTTTCATGGATTTCCCATCTTCTGGCCTGAAGAAAGAAACATTTTTAGTTTTCTTGATGCATGAACGTTAAAGTTTCAAGTGTTTTAGATCACCAACTTACTGCATTCCGTCCAAGTAAGCACGGGTGGTCCCATTGAATGCACCGGATAGCGAAGTTACGCTGAGTATCCAGTTTTCAGAAGTGTTTTCATATCCCCTGAATGCCTGAAAATTTTACCAAATAACGTGTTTTCAATAAATCTGTGAAACAGTTGATTTACGCAATAATGATATACAGACGAGAGCTCAACTACATGTTTCTTTTTCACGCAAACGACCCGTTTGTATGAAAATGTTCTATTCAATCCAAAACAAAGACTAACCTTGTCAGCCAACATTTGCTGCAAAACCCGTATAACTTGTGCTCCGGCTGAATGCCCAACGCAGTGAATCGGATGATCTTCATCCCATATAGGATAATGCCCTAATAAACATAAAACCAAATATTACTAATTTTAGCTGAAATTCCTAATCGAAAATCTACATTCAATTGGCATATAACTCTATCTGTATCCAATTCAATAACATATGAACACCGATTTCATCGATATTGTAGGTAGCTAACCTTGTTCATATATCCTTCCAAATTGGGAATGCCCACAAGCCTTGCTATGTTCTTCGCCATAATCAACTTGTCCGCCTTTTAAATAATAGAACAATTCTCTAGCCCTAACAAAAACAAACCCAATAAACCATAATCAAAACCCCGCAAATTCTTCATAAACATAACATATTAACATCAATAGACCAAAATACAACAAACCTGTCATAAATACTGGTTAACGAACCCAAATCAGGCACCAAAACCCTCTCGTCCTTCTTTTCAGCCCCGGCAAAATACGATAATCCACCTAATCTCTGTTACATATATACCCAAATCAGAAACTTTTTATACATACCAAAATGTAACATATAACGGGCTTATGACTTATGTGGTTTTCGCCTTATGTTTTGAAACTTTTCCGGCTTATATATGAGCTTATGAAACATAAGGCGAAAACCAAATAAGCCATAAACCCGCTATATAACATGTACATACAACAATAACCAGGCCTAGAATCAATCCTATAAAAAAAGCTAAATTTTCGCAATATCGTAAAAATGATGATGATACAATACATACCCCTTTTCCAAAGCCAA
Organism: Glebionis coronaria; assembly: GCA_025667525.1. Lineage (NCBI taxonomy): Eukaryota > Viridiplantae > Streptophyta > Magnoliopsida > Asterales > Asteraceae > Glebionis > Glebionis coronaria. Next base: position 166,821,879 of record CM046874.1, read on the forward strand.
AAATGCCATGAACCAAGACGATAGGAGGAAGGTCAGAATCGGGAAGAATTCGATTACTATCGGAAAAGGTTCCATCAATATTAGGCTTAAAGAACAAATCATTCAAAGCTAAGGAAAGATCACCAGCAACAGCAGAGCTAAATATATATAAACCATATATCAAATGAACAACAGAACTCACAAACAGCTCAAGTAATTGCAGGGATGCTATTGAAAATCTAAACATTTTTTATATTTTTATATAAAAAAAGAACAAAAAGGTTTATCAAGAAGAAACAAAGAGCCTTCTTCTTCTTCTTCTTTTATATATTTTCTTGGTTTTTTTTTATAAAAGAAAAAAAAACAAAGAAAGAAGAAGGCTCTTGATCCTTAAAGAAAAATGTAAAAAAGATTACAGGGTTATGAATAAAATTGAAAACCCAGAAGGAAAAAATGTTTTAAAAGTTTGGTTAGTTCTTTGTTTGTTTATTTGGTTGGTTGAACAAGGTTAATGTTTTCCACAAATAATTTCATAGAGGTTTTTGAACACTCATTATTTTTATGTCTTTTGTTTCTGTTTTTTAACTTTTTATAAGATTGTTGTGAGAGTTGTCCATCAAGGTTGGTTTGGATTGGTGCCACGTGGCGTGGATATAAACGTTGGATTATGATTGTGGGGCCCAGTTTTCTTAGGTGAATCAAATTTGGTGACTGATAATTATTTTGGGTGGATAAATGTGTTTAAAGTAATACAAGTAATTAGAATCTTTTAAATATTAAAGTAATAAAGTAAGAAGTTTTGTGGAGATTTTATATTTTTTAAATATTAATTAGTAATATTTGTTTAATTAAATATTTTTTTAGATTTTTAAAAATAATAAAATTCAATTTATTTTCAGATTTAGCTGAAAAATAAAAAAAATGTGAAACATTGGTGGATAAATTTGATGTAGGAAAAATAATAAAGATATTTTGGTGTTAAATTTGTGAAAAATAAAAATATAAAAAAAAAGTAATTATTAAAAACTTTATTAGTTAAATTTTGCATAAATTAAATAAAGTTATATGAAACTTATAATATCACACATTTTTACAATAACTTTATATTATAAACAAATGTACGTACACTGTATATACTCTACACTTTATCTTTTAAACATATAAAATATATAAAATCTATTCAAACACCGATTTTAATAAGTAATAAAATCTTCTACGTGAAACTATGTGTAAAATTATTAGTTGTATTAATAAGACTATTATAAAACATTAAACACGAGAAAATAAATAAACAATCTATAACACTAGTTAATTTAAAACAAAAACTTGTTGATTTCGCGCTTACGAATTTAATTTATAGTATTTGCGATTAAAAAAATTCACAAGTTAAACATGATACTCGAGAAAAAAAAACTTATTGTAAACTTTGAAATTAATAACTCTATTGTAGTTTTATTAATATTTATAATCATATTAAGTTATCTCTGTCTGCTGCTTCATTATATAGGCTTTATTGAAGCCAAACTAGAGTTATTGAAGTTAGCTTATTTGCACTTCAAATTGCTAAACAAGTTAGTAATAACTAATCATATAATACCTCTATTTTAAAATTATTGTTTTTTTTTCTTTTTTATCCATCTCAAAATTATTGTCTACTTTAAAAATTAATAGTTAAGTTTGTTTAAGTTTAGTATATTATTTTTAGTTTAAATTAATATTTACAAAAATTAAAGAAATAGTAGTAATAATTAACTATCAGAAGGTAAAAAAATTTTTTTTTTTACTATTATAGAAATAAAAGATATAATTAATGTATTTTTTTAAACAATGTATTTTATGTCTTGAACAATAATTTTAGAAGGGAAGTAATATACTATATATGGAGCTGGAACAACGGCTAGTCAAATATGAACCAGCAAACTTAATACTAGTGTAATAACGACCCTTGTGGCTTATGCTAACGCCCTACTCGCTAGCCCTTTACAAATCGAGGGTATTAAATGTTCAAGGCTATGATACGTAAAGTCGTGATGCACGTCCAAATTACGAAATACATGTTAAACAACGGTCGAACAACAAACTCGACAAAGGCATTTAATTCTCCTAACACCTACCGTTGAAGTCGTAAGACGATATGTCATCAACCGAACACCAATGTCTACTAAATAACGGTAAACTTGTCGATAAAATATTTCATTTTATCTATCTAGTCATGATGGCATTTGAATCATACGTACAAGTTATCAGTAGACTAATGCGAAAACGATGACTATATATATCAGGGTCGTCTCATTGATTTTGTAAAAAAATATCAAACACCAGTATGAAGCACTCAACCAACCACCCCTTGTGCTATTAATCAAAGAATCCAAGGATAGTCCCCAAATGGGTGCTATCAACTTACAAACATAAAGGGTTGTCCTCAAAATGAGTGCAACCCAAGAATACAAAGTTCAATACAACAAAAGAGAAATATAAATCAAACGTTTGAACAATCAAACGTTTGATGGAGAAAACCAGTATTTGGATTTGTTGGGAGAGAATGATAAATGAAGTGTGTGTTTCTCAAAGCTTCAAATGGACGCATCTTGACTATATATTAACGCCCCTTGACCAGTCTTCATCCAGTTACAAAATGTGGCAGCTTCAATCCCTGCAAAATAAACACAAGGACAAAAAAAGCACAAAATAACACCAACGGTTATAATAACTAAAGTAAAGTTACCAAACCAGTCCTTCAAGCTTATAAACTTGTCAACACAAGGAACCAAACATTTCAACACCCTCCCACAAGTTTATAAGCCAAAGACATTGTACAAAGTAAGTTGGGAGCAAAGTTCAGTATGTTGAATACTTCCCAATCCTTTAGTCAAAATATCAGCAATCTGTTTTTCAGATTGCACTTTCACAGTACGAATAAGCCCAGATGCAACCTTTTCTCTAATGAGATGAACATCGATATCAAAGTGCTTGGTTTTCTCATGCATAACAGGGTTAGCAGCAATCTGTATAGCAGAGCTGTTATCGCAATATAGAAAGGCAGGAATTTTACCAGTCATACCAAGATCCTTCAGGATCTTAACAATCCACATTATCTCACAAACAGCAGAGGCCATGGATCTATATTCTGCTTCAGCAGAAGATCTAGACAAAATGGCTTGCTTTTTACTCTTCCAAGAGACTAAGTTACCACAAACATAAACACAATAGCCAGATACAGACCTTCTGGTCACTTTGCATTTTGCCCAATCAGAGTCAGCATAAGAGCAAATGCTTTGATTAGCAGATCTCTTAAAAATGATACCAGCACCTGGAGCATTCTTAAGGTACTTAAGGACTCTAAATGCAGCATCAAGATGAGATTGAAGAGGAGCATGCATATGCTGACTCAAGCAGTGAACAGAATAGGCAATATCAGGTCTAGTGTTACATAGGTAAATGAGCTTTCCCACAATTTTTTGGTATGCCGTAATATTTTTCAAGTATTTATCATCCAAAGATTCTTTATGAGGCAGGATACCATTCTCAGGCATAGGAGTAGAGATAGGTTTACATGCCAAAAGACCATACTCATATAAGAGCTCAATACAATACTTTCGCTGGTTTAAGCATAAACCATCATTAATTTAAGCACTTCAATACCCAGAAAGAATTTAAGTTCACCTAAGTCCTTGATTTTGAACTTCTGATTCAGAAAACTCTTAAAGATAGCAATTTCATCTTTGTTGTTTCCAGTGATGATAATATCATCAACATAGACTAAAAGAACCAGAAAATGTCATCTTTGTTCTTAACAAACAAAGAGTGGTCATTTATGCTTTGGATAAAACCAGCATTGGTCAAAGTCTCAACTAATTTCTTGTTCCATTGCCTAGGAGCTTGTTTAAGACCATATAAAGACTTGGAAAGCTTACAAACCCTTGTTTCATTTTTATCAAAGAAACCGGGTGGAGGAATCATGTAGATGTCCTCAGTAAGGTCTCCATAGAGAAAGGCATTGTTAACATCCAATTGAAATATGCCCCAAGAGTTTTGAACAGCCATATTAATAACACATCTAACAGTTGTCATTTTAACAACAGGGCTGAATATTTCATCATAATCAATGCCCCTTTTTGGCTACAGCCTTTGGCAACAAGCCTGGCTTTATAGCGCTCAACTTCCCCATCAGATTTGTATTTGATTTTGTAAACCCACTTAGACTTAATAGCTTTCCTATGAACAGGCAAATCAGTAAGGGTCCAAGTATGATTAAGATAAAGGGATTCCATTTCATTGTTCATAGCTTGGACCCAGTTAGGATCTTTGATAGCATCCTCAAAACAACTAGGCTCAGCAGTTTTATTCAAATTAGCAATAAAACAGCATAAATCAGGAGCAAGTTTAGTGTGATTAGCATACTTATTAAGACCATACCTAACTTTACCATCAAGGACAAAATCATTTAACTTTTCAGGTAACTTAGATATTCTATTAGATTTTCTGGGTTCAGGCAAAGAAGGTTGACCTTCATCTTCTGTTTGATTGCTGGTATCAAAAATAGGAACATTTTGTTGTTGAAAAAAATTGCCCTCAGAGATGTCGTTTTCATCTGTTGATGATGTGGTATCGACATCCTCCTCAATTGACTGCACCCTTGCAATGTCATTTGAGGAGTCATCCGAATGACCTCCATCATCATCAGGAGTACTCTCTCCTTCATCATTGGGTCTTACAATGTTATGATGCCCCGACTCAAAAAAATCAAAAAAAAATTTATGATTAACTTCATCAGACCTAAAAAGATTTTCTTTATTCAACTCAACATTATCAAAAATGTCTTTATTAGACTTCATTTTATATGGAAAGATAGTTTCATAGAATTTTACGTCTCTTGAAAAAATAAAGTTTCTTTTTTCAAGACTCAAAAGTTTATATGCCTTTTTTGAAGATGAGTAACCAATTAGAATACATTTTTCAGACTTTGGAGAGAATTTATCAGACACATTTAACACACTACAAAAACAGAGGCAACCAAAACATCGCAAATGGGAAAGAGAAGGTTCACTACCATATAGCATACAAAAAGGAGATTTTCCAGCAAGAACAGAAGACGGAAGCCTGTTAATTAAGTAAGTAGCAGTTAAGATGCATTCAGTCCAAAAACATAAAGGGATACCCCCTTGAAACAGAAGACTCCTAGCAACATTAAGAAGATGCCTGTGCTTTCTCTCAGCATTTCCATTTTGCTGAGAAGTATAAGCACAGGTAGTTTGGTGCACAATACCCTTATCCCTCAAAAAAAGTTCCCATTTTATTGTTAACAAACTCGGTGCCATTGTCAGATCTTATAATTTTAACTTTCTTATGAAACTGGTTAAGGATGAGGTTACAAAAAATACAAAAATATTCAAACACTTCATCTTTGGACTTCAGCAAATAAACCCACACAGCTCTTGAAAAATCATCAACAATTGTTAAAAAATATCGAAACCCTTCTCTAGAGGTAACTCTGTAAGGACCCCATACATCAAGATGAATGAGATCACCTAATTTGGTGGACTTATGATTACTAAGCGAAAATGGTTCCCTTGTTTGTTTTGAAAAATGACAGATTTCACAAGGGTAAAAATGTTCAGGTTTGGTCAGATTTAAACTCGTTTTTAAAACCTTGAGAACATGGTCTGAGGGATGACCAAGCCTATTGTGCCACACAGATTTGGAAACATGACAACAAAGAACAGACAAATTGCATTTAACAGAAGGCATCTTACGATCAAAATCAAACATATAAAGACCATCAAGTTCTCTACCAATCCCCAGGACAATCTCCTTTTTCGAATCCTGAATCACACAATCATGTTCATTGAAACCAACATGCAATTTACTATCTTTAATCATTTTGTTCACAGATAACAAGCTCACTTTGTATTCAGGTATAACCAGCACATCAAACAGAATGACATTGTTAGTAAGTCTAAGATTACCAATATGAGTTATTTTAGCAATAGTACCATTAGGATGTCCAACGGTAATTTTAAGTTCAGAAATGTCCAAAATGTTTGTCATATTTTTAGTGGAATTAGTGATGTGTTGGTTTGCTCCTGAATCAATAATCCACCCCAGATTGACATTCAACCCATTAAAACTGATATTGGCAATAAAAAATCTGTGAAAATGATTATTGAAAAAAATGTTTGCATTAAAGAAACTGAAGTTTATACCTGCCATATTAGTTTGAGCAACAGAGTTCTCCTTTTCCCCAATTAAAGACATAATCTTGGCAATTTGTTCATTAGAAAAAGGTAAAAGCACATTAGGAATAGAAGCATCAACATTGTTGCTAGAACCAGATGATCTGTTGTTGTTGTTTTGAAAAATTTTGTTGTTATTATTAACAACATTAGGATTTTTCTTGTACCCATGAGGGTAGCCAATGATTTCATAACATCTCTCAACAGTATGCCCTTTCAACCCACATTTAGTACAACTGAATGAATTATAAGAAGACCTCACATTTCCATTGTTGTTATTAGAAGACTGGTTTCTATTGTTGTTAGGAGAAAAAGGTTGATTTTGGTTTCTATTAGTGTTGTTGTTAAAACTGTTTCTATTTTGATTTTTAAATTAATCACCAGTCTTAGCAACAAAGGCACTAGCCTGGGGTTTTGAAGCCCCAGAGTTGGAACCAAGCCCCCTATGGGATTCTTCCCTACACACAATCATAAAAGCATCTTTAACATCAGGTAAAGCAGGTTGAGTCAACAAAGAACTTCTAATTGGCTGATAAACATCATCTAAACCCATCAAAAACTGCATTAACTTCATCAACTGTTGATGTTTACCAGCCTCAGTCCTAGCATTGCAAGTACAAGGAGAGAATTTGGTAAGAATATCAAATTCCCTCCAAAGAGAATTCAACTTATGATAGTATTCAGAAACAGACAAACCACTTTGCTTAAAATTATTAATCTTTTGAATTAGATTAAACAGAATAGAACCATCAAGTTTATCATAAGTTTCCCTACGTTCATTCCAAACTTGAGAAGCATTTTCAGAATAGACCTGACTAAGATACAAGTCCTCAGCAATACTACTTAACAACCAAGACAAGACAACGGCATTACATTTATCCCACTGATTAGACAAAGGTATACTACTAGCATAATCAGATTTCAAACAAGTTCCATCAACAAAAGCCATTTTGTTCCTAGCTTGAAGAGCAATTTTCATGGCATTTGCCCAAACCCTATATTTTTCACAACCAGTAAGTTTAATACTAACCAAAGCACCAATATTACTATCATTAGTCTGTAAATGAAGAGGGTTCCCAGCATCAAGAGAACTGATTAATTCAAAATTGCTAGTGGAACTACTAGTAGGTGGAGGAACACCACTAGGACCACCACCAGGGGAAGGTCCAGACATGATAACACAAGTTTAAACAAATAAACAAAGCAAACAAACACCAAATATCACAAACAAGAAAGCAAATAATTAATAAAAAGATAAAGGAGAACATATTCGAACTACAAGAACACCAACACAATACTTGGTGAATTGGGGTTGGCCAGAGCAGGTATCCACACCAATCTAGGTTGGAGGGTCAAGGTGTTAACCAACCTGTTTGCACCCACCAAGTAAGGTCAATGAAAAAGTAAAAACGAATCACTTACAGCGCAATATAGGAAGCAAGAAAACTTTGTGCTCTTGATTCACTTAGTCAAGAGACACAAAAGTCAGCAATAGAACCACCAGAAGCACAAGAAGCCCCAAACAATCGATTAAGGTTTTACAACCCTAAATCAAGCCACCAGGTATCAACACAAGTCACCAGAATCAAAAACCCCAAAAAATAAAATTAGGGTTTGAGAAACCCTAATTTTGAATTTTTTGAAATAGAAAGATCTGGTAACAATAAACCTTAATTCCAAGTCACCAATGATCAATGGAAGCCACCAGAATCAAAACCCCCAAAAAATAAAAGTTAGGGTTTGAGAAACCCTAATTTTGATTTTTCAGTAACAGTTAGATCTGATGACGGCCAACAATATCCACCACCAAGAACGTCAAGAACAACCAAAACAAGAGCAAGGAAGCAAGCTCCAGCTAGATCTAGAGCAACCTTCGCTCTGATACCATGTAAAATAATATCAAACACCAGTATGAAGCACTCAACCAACCACCTCTTGTGCTATTAATCAAAGAATCCAAGGATAGTCCCCAAATGGGTGCTATCAACTTACAAACAGAAAGGGTTGTCCTCAAATGAGTGCAACCCAAGAATACAAAGTTCAATACAACAAAAGAGAAATATAAATCAAACGTTTGAACAATCAAACGTTTGATGGAGAAAACCAGTATTTGGATTTGTTGGGAGAGAATGATAAATGAAGTGTGTGTTTCTCAAAGCTTCAAAAGGACGCATCTTGACTAGATATTAACGCCCCTTGACCAGTCTTCATCCAGTTACAAAATGTGGCAGCTTCAATCCCTGCAAAATAAACACAAGGACAAAAAAAAGCACAAAATAACACCAACGGTTATAATAACCAAAATAAAGTTACCAAAACAGACCTTCAAGCTTATAAACTTGTCAACACAAGGAACCAAACATTTCAACAGATTTTGATGGCCCCGTGCCATCATCATCAAGAGGCCCTTAAACACACATAAAATACATATGTAATGATGCATGAACTACTTAAACTCAAGCCTCATCATATTGCCTACATATATAATAAAAGAACATGAAATTTGATGGCCTTCGTCAAACGATGACCATGTACGATGACCTCCTATTGCAATCCTCTAAAACCGACGTTGATATACATACATATTAGTACATGTTTCTTTTCATAGTTGAACAATAAATAAACACTATGTACGTAGTTTATCGGATTAATCTCAAAACTGTTTTCGACTATTTCCAGAATGATTAATGCATGATATGATAAAATCATCCTAAAATCCAAATATGTCACTAACACATGGTTTCTAGAGTCATCTCTCATGGAAGTTAGGATTATGTGACGAGAAAAGATTTGATTGCAAAGGCCAAAAGAGAAAAGTGGATATGATGATGATGGTAAATTGATAATGACTTGATAGAATATAAGTTGTTTAAATATGGAAAAAGTGAATAACGAGGGTAAAACATGGTAACAAATAAATATATAAGATTATTTCTCTAGGACTTTCCACCGAACCAAAAAAGAGTGTCGAGGTGCTGGACCTGAGCTGGATGATTCCTTATCCAATCAATAACTCGAATGGCCCCAACTCCCAACCATATTTAGCAACATGTCACTTTTATATTAGGCAATACACAAGACATTCATTTGTAAATTAGGGATAAAATTTAAAAACGTTTCCATTAGAGAGTCAATTTTTGTTTGATAAAAGTGTAATCAGATAATTGGATGTGAATACTCCATTTAAGGGGGCCTTCTTCAGAAAATGAAAATATACTATTTTTAGAAAGTTTAAAGCATGTGAACCATAACATAGGAAAAATGTGTTATTTTCAAGTAAAATAATCACAAAACAACAAAAACGTATGGAATTGAAATCTACCATAAAAATTGTTGTCACTTTAGATAGAACATTAAAGAAATTTATTGTGAGAATCAAGGTTGTAATTAGCGTGAAGTGTAACGTAATGGTATAAGTTATAACGAAGCTATAAAGTTTTCTGAAACTTGATATATAGCGGCACAAAATATTTATCAATTAATATTAATAAATTAATATTTATATAACGAATATAAAAAATAAAGCAATACTTTAATTCAAATTTAAAACAAAATCAGATTGTAGTTACTCAAAAAAATTTCGTCATAATATAATTATTAAGCACAAATCTACTAAATAGCCCAAAATTAGTAAACAAGCTCAATTCTTGTAAATTTGCAAAAAGATTAAAAAAAATGTCAACTTACGCGCTATAACGTGCTATATCGCGCTTTATGCCGCTTTTTAGCACGTTACGCTTAAAGATGACGCTTTAATCTGTTTCGTAATATGCAGATCACACTTTACGTTATAGCTCGCTACAGAGCGCGCTATAACGCGCTAATTACAACCATGGTGAGAATCAACAATGAAAATTAACAAGTCTAATAAGTGGAGTAACTTACCAAGACCTAAAACAAAAGACCTCAAATTCTAAATGGCACGTAAAAAAAATTTAGTAGTGTTGTTTTCTTACAATGCTAAAATTACTGAAAAGTTTAAAACGAGTTTCAGAAGTATAAGGTTTTTTTTGGAATTGAGTATCAACACAAATCCTATCGGGATTACATCACATCATGAGACTTCTACTTCATTGTATAAATACTTTTCGATTCTAGCCACAAGAATATATTATATAAATGTTCACACGCAAACACAGGTAGTGTAAAACCCGGTATAGTCGTATCTTTAATTCGGGGACGAATTATTATTTTTAGAGGGGAAGAATTGTAAAACCCGTATTTTAAATCGAGAATTTATAAATACGCGGTTTATTATTATTTTACGCGGGATATTTTTCCTTAAAACGTACACGTGGAAAGTTTTAAACAAACGCGAGAAATTTATTACAAAGTACTATTATTACAAGTGTTATTAAATAAAGACACAATTTCGTAACTGCCAGCAGCATCAATTGCGCCGCAACTCTTGCGTCTTGCGCCGCAACTCGTGATCCGCAGCACCATGATCTGTAGCCCCTTCAATTGCGCCGCAACTCATTGTCTTGCGCCGCAACTCGTGATCCGCCGCACCATGAACCTTCAATTGCGCCGCAACTCATTGTCTTGCGCCGCAACTCGTGAAAATAAATTTGGGCCAAGCCCATGTGAAGGAAATAAAACAGACGGGGTCCTTTGTTTTTCTTTTCTGAGCCGACACAAAAACACTCCAACAAAACCCTAGAAACTAAATACAGCCGCCAGTTTATTGTTGTTCATTCCTCCCTGCCGCGACCACATCAAGAAACAAGACTAAGGATCGAGGATTGATCCTGGGAGAACAAGGATTTTCGTTTTTCTTTTGATACCCTAAGCCCTAACACGAACACAAGGTAAGAAACCCTAATTCTTTTGTTTCTTTTCTTTAATTCGATTTCAGGGAGTTTTAATCATGGAAAACGCGACCCATAGGGGGAGGGGGTGTTCGTTTGGACGGTTTGCACACAAACCGAGACTCATATGAGTCTCGGTGGTGATGATTTTCCACCAGCGCAACCCCAGTTAGGGTGCCGGCTTGATTTTGGCCTGGCAGTGGGTTTTAGAGAGTTATGGGGGTGTTTGGCAATCCTTTTTAGAACAGGTTAAGGGTGTGTTTGGCAGTCAGTTTTGTAAAAAAACAATTAGAGGGCTGTTTGGCTAGACTTATTTTAAAACTTAGCACGAGTTTTCGGAATCGCTTATAATAATTATTGAACGGGATTATTTAAACGTTTTAAATCATTTTAAAAAGGGATTTTGTAAATAAAGAAATTTAATTGTCGATTTTATTATCTTATTAATAAAATTATATCGTTATCGTTTTGTCATGTTAAATTGTTAAAGCATAGGATTTATCAAGGATTTAATTTAAAGGAACTATTTTGGATACGTTCTATTTCAGGAAACTTTCTATATTAGGAAACTTTCTAATTATGACGAGTTACTATTTATAGTAATGTCAGATTATACATTATCCAGTAATCAGAAATACATGGTATATTAAATCTGTAATATTTACGAACAATAAGAATTTATTAGATTATATAAATAGTAATACAAGTATAACTTAAATCCAACTAAAACAGTTAAGAGCAGTAAAATATTTAACATCAGTCAACTTATTTTTTCGCGTACGTTATTTATGTAGTACCTGTGAAGTCGGGATCGATCTTTCAGCTTTCGTTCTTATTTCATTAATGGGCACAAGGTACGGATTTCCCGTCCTTTCAGTAAGGACTTCCCTTCTATGCATGATTAGGATTCCCCGTCTTCCGCCAAATGTTTTCCCCAGTATATGTTTTAATTTATCAGTAATCATGTTAATAACTAAATGGAATTGCCTGAGCGTTATATACAAGCACGACCAGTTTATGTACTAGTTACGGAGGTACCGTAACCACGACACTAGAGGCACCGGTGTCGTGACTCACATGCAGGAGAGTGATATCCTGCATCGTCCCACTCATGTTCAGTTGGCCATTTTTATATGTATGTTTTAGTGGGGCGTATGGATGCATCCTAGGCTTATAAGTGTTTCATGTTATCAGGGTGAATGTGGTGTGTGCTCTACATCCTTCACATTGGAGCTGATCCCTCCACCCAGCACAGTTATTTAGAGGTCACCCCTCTACAGCATGACGAGGTCACCCCTCCAGTTATTCATGCACGGTTGTTACAGCACGTGACCTATATAAGCTCTGGCAAATAAAATACAGTAAATGCATGTTTTCAGAATTAATAGTTATATTTCAGTATCAGTATATATGAACCAGGTTTCTCAGATTTTATGCAGAGTTCTACCACATATTTCATATCAGTCTTACAGTTTCTATATTCTATCGTCTGCTTCATTCAGTATATTCTTATCATGCTCTATATCCGTTCACTGAGCGTTATGCTCAGCCGTAGTTCCTTTCATGTTCTAACGGCAGGTACACCGGGACACTTTTAGGATTCTAAGCGCATGTGCATTTGGATGGAAGCTATCCAGACTTCTTACATTTTGCATTTATTACAGTATTCTGCTTATTCGGACATTGTTTAGTCCTTTCATTCAGTATTTTATTTTTCATGTTTTGGGTTTATGTTTGGATTGCCGATGTTTGATTCCGGTATTTCCGTTATGGTCAGTTAATGTTTTAGGACATTTACCTTATGCTTTGATGACACGCCATAAATACACGCAACTCATTGTCTTGCGCCGCAACTCGTGAAAATAAATTTGGGCCAAGCCCATGTGAAGGAAATAAAACAGACGGGGTCCTTTGTTTTTCTTTTCTGAGCCGACACAAAAACACTCCAACAAAACCCTAGAAACTAAATACAGCCGCCAGTTTATTGTTGTTCATTCCTCCCTGCCGCGACCACATCAAGAAACAAGACTAAGGATCGAGGATTGATCCTGGGAGAACAAGGATTTTCGTTTTTCTTTTGATACCCTAAGCCCTAACACGAACACAAGGTAAGAAACCCTAATTCTTTTGTTTCTTTTCTTTAATTCGATTTCAAGGAGTTTTAATCATGGAAAACGCGACCCATAGGGGGAGGGGGTGTTCGTTTGGACGGTTTGCACACAAACCGAGACTCATATGAGTCTCGGTGGTGATGATTTTCCACCAGCGCAACCCCAGTTAGGGTGCCGGCTTGATTTTGGCCTGGCAGTGGGTTTTAGAGAGTTATGGGGGTGTTTGGCAATCCTTTTTAGAACAGGTTAAGGGTGTGTTTGGCAGTCAGTTTTGTAAAAAACAATTAGAGGGCTGTTTGGCTAGACTTATTTTAAAACTTAGCACGAGTTTTCGGAATCGCTTATAATAATTATTGAACGGGATTATTTAAACGTTTTAAATCATTTTAAAAAGGGATTTTGTAAATAAAGAAATTTAATTGTCGATTTTATTATCTTATTAATAAAATTATATCGTTATCGTTTTGTCATGTTAAATTGTTAAAGCATAGGATTTATCAAGGATTTAATTTAAAGGAACTATTTTGGATACGTTCTATTTCAGGAAACTTTCTATATTAGGAAACTTTCTAATTATGACGAGTTACTATTTATAGTAATGTCAGATTATACATTATCCAGTAATCAGAAATACATGGTATATTAAATCTGTAATATTTACGAACAATAAGAATTTATTAGATTATATAAATAGTAATACAAGTATAACTTAAATCCAACTAAAACAGTTAAGAGCAGTAAAATATTTAACATCAGTCAACTTATTTTTTCGCGTACGTTATTTATGTAGTACCTGTGAAGTCGGGATCGATCTTTCAGCTTTCGTTCTTATTTCATTAATGGGCACAAGGTACGGATTTCCCGTCCTTTCAGTAAGGACTTCCCTTCTATGCATGATTAGGATTCCCCGTCTTCCGCCAAATGTTTTCCCCAGTATATGTTTTAATTTATCAGTAATCATGTTAATAACTAAATGGAATTGCCTGAGCGTTATATACAAGCACGACCAGTTTATGTACTAGTTACGGAGGTACCGTAACCACGACACTAGAGGCACCGGTGTCGTGACTCACATGCAGGAGAGTGATATCCTGCATCGTCCCACTCATGTTCAGTTGGCCATTTTTATATGTATGTTTTAGTGGGGCGTATGGATGCATCCTAGGCTTATAAGTGTTTCATGTTATCAGGGTGAATGTGGTGTGTGCTCTACATCCTTCACATTGGAGCTGATCCCTCCACCCAGCACAGTTATTTAGAGGTCACCCCTCTACAGCATGACGAGGTCACCCCTCCAGTTATTCATGCACGGTTGTTACAGCACGTGACCTATATAAGCTCTGGCAAATAAAATACAGTAAATGCATGTTTTCAGAATTAATAGTTATATTTCAGTATCAGTATATATGAACCAGGTTTCTCAGATTTTATGCAGAGTTCTACCACATATTTCATATCAGTCTTACAGTTTCTATATTCTATCGTCTGCTTCATTCAGTATATTCTTATCATGCTCTATATCCGTTCACTGAGCGTTATGCTCAGCCGTAGTTCCTTTCATGTTCTAACGGCAGGTACACCGGGACACTTTTAGGATTCTAAGCGCATGTGCATTTGGATGGAAGCTATCCAGACTTCTTACATTTTGCATTTATTACAGTATTCTGCTTATTCGGACATTGTTTAGTCCTTTCATTCAGTATTTTATTTTTCATGTTTTGGGTTTATGTTTGGATTGCCGATGTTTGATTCCGGTATTTCCGTTATGGTCAGTTAATGTTTTAGGACATTTACCTTATGCTTTGATGACACGCCATAAATACACGTAACGGTCCACTTATCCAAGTGGGGTGTTACAATTATGGTATCAGAGCTATAGGTTCGACCTGTAGGCTCTAAAACTTGACCTGTGACTAGTGGGTAGTCACCAGGAACTTCCCAGATTTTGGCGTTGTTATCTTTCATGTTTCTCATGGATTATTCAGTCAGTTTTTCTTCAATTATCAGTCCGTTTTCTTAAAGTTTTGACTAAGTAAAAGGTTAGTACATAACTAGCCATATTTAGTCGCATGTGCTTTTAGCGAGTCTTCGTTTTGGTGAACTGACCATAGGCGTTCACCCTTGCTGTTCAGATTTTGTATTGGTAAACCGACCATAGGCGTTTACCCTTACTCATGACAGATTCATGTTTTCAGTCAAATATCACTTGGTGAACCAACCATAAACGTTCACCATTTCTCAAGTCAAATTTCATGTTTTTCAGTCAAATGATGTTTTGTGAACCGATCCACAGTTGTTCACCCTTGTCATATCATGACATTCTATAAATTTTGACAAGTATGGATTGGACTTCAGCCATCCATATTTAATACCAGAGTATAAATTTCTATACATGACAGTTCTCAGGAAAGTTTGACCAGTATGGATCGAACCAGAATAGCCCATACTTAGTCTCATGTTTCCTTCCTTGAAGTACGTGGATTGAACCTTAGCCGTCCACATCAGTTAATATTACACCTCAGTTGATTTAACTTTTGTGTTCCTTATAACAGTCAAATTTTATACCCTCACGTTGATGTCATCTACAGGATGATTCAGTTTCAAGTCTCCTTACGAGGATTATGTTTTCAGAAAAGTAATACTGTTTCGTGCTAAGATACAGAAGGATTATAGTAAAATCCTATTTCATGATAAATCATGTTTTGGTCTTTATCAATCATGTCTTCTGTCTTCATACTGAACATTGATGAAACTCTGGTTAATCATACTTTCAGCCTCTATACAACCAGCATTAAGTCCATGCAGAAATTTTCAGCCATCATAGTAACAGTTTCAGTTCAGTTGCTAACCAGTTAAATCAAATTATTTTCCGTTGAGAATGTCAGAAAATCGACACCAGTATCGATCATCCCATAAAATTTCCACCAGCTTCATGTACAGTATTCCATATGTACCCCATGTACAGTGTCTCAGTTATACTCCATGTACAGTATTTCACGTGTACTCCACGTACAGTGTCGCATATATGTTCCATGTGCAGTATTCATTGTGTACTTCATGTACAGTAGTCCAGGTGTACTTCAGGTACCCTACTCCATAGATATTACTAATCGATCCTTAAACATCGCGGACGTTCCCACTTGTCGATATTCTACCAGGTGCTGATGCTGCTCGTGAGTTGAAGATTTTACCAGATGCTGATGCTGCTAACACTCTGAAGACCACACTGATGCTGATGCTGCTGAACCTTGGAGATTTCTCAAGATGCTGACGCCGCGGAACGAGGACGAAAACTATAAACTTGAAATTTCTGACAAGAATAAATTCAACCAGCAGACGCTACCATTCGATTTTATGCTGTTACCTTCTCAGTTAGATGTCACACTTCACCCAGCCAACTTTCATTCAGAAGAGTGGGAACCGGAACCCCGCCGGCCACTCAGCAGAATAGTCACATGAATCACGGTCATGATAATGACCGTCATAAATTGACAGACAAAGCAGTGGTGACAATCATCGTGCTTATAATTAATCAGTCAGTAACCATCGGAACTCCGGAACGGACATGACCAACAATACAAGAGGTCAGTGGTCTAACCGGTCCGCCGACCCTAGCAGTTACCATAAATTCTTAATCTTATTCAGACTCACCCATTAAAACACGTGCCAAGACATCAGTCAAGACATAGTTCTCAGGTATCATTTCGGAAGACACATATCAGGGCACCCGTCATGATACACGTCATACGAATATCTTCTCAGATGTACGAGTCAGAGCTCCTAATTCCAGTATGTTCCAAGCAAGACCCTCAGTAATTCAGGGTATCTTTCAGAAAAAGGGTATACTCATTCTGTTATGCCACGCATAAAATCAGACCATTAAAATTCAGTTACCACCACTAGATTATTACTCAGGTAAAACACGCAGTATTCACTCTGTGAGGTTACAGACGAACCCATTCAGTGAAAAGTCTCCATGTCCACTTCATGTATCCCTATGTCAGCCTTATCTCAAACCAGGTAGTTATCTGCCTCTCACCCAGAAAGGACTCAACAGTACCACCATATTTATTAAAGTTTTCCCTTCAGTTAACGACGAGATCCGTCTTATTAAATCCCAAATATATTCATTATATATTTTGCCAGAAAAATCAGTACAAGCTGTTTCTTCCTTACGAGCGCGTGACTTACCAATACATAGTTACGAAGACTTTTGGCTATCAGTTATAAATACACTTCTGAAATTCCTCGAATCCATGACCAGCAGATTATCCTAAAATTTCCCGATGTCATTCTAGAAGGTGTTCCAGAAATTCACACCTACCCACGAGACATAATTTAACATCGAGCTTGCCTCAAGAACAGAACCTGTTTTCAAAACTCTTTATTACAGGGCTCTAGCTACGATTAAAAGAGTTGCAGCAATTGCTGCAAGAGTTACCAAAACTAGGCTTTATTCGCCCTAGCGCCCCATCGAAAAATTTATCAGATCACCATTCCTAATCGATATTCATTCCACGAATAGAAAGTTTAATTGACCTACTACGAGGTGTCTTAAACATCCTTCCAGGAAAATTCAAGATCATGCTACCATCAGTGATGAGGAAAGAACATGATAATCTTCAGACCGTTGTTGCACATATTATAGCCACTCTAAGAATTTTTGAATTTTACTTCTGAGCTCCCTAATGCTCCAACTATAGTATGAAAATGTATGAATAAATTTTCCTTGAATTCTCAGACAAATTTGGCAATACATTCGTTGACAAGATTTTGATCTCCTAAATTCTAGAGAAGGACATGGGAATCATCTTTTCACGACCCCGCAGATTCTCCGATAGGAGAAAATTATATACGCAAGCTTTCTAGATGTATGTTTCAGATGAACAAGGTGGCATATCTGAACCACCCTATTTCAACAGAAAGAAATTCCAGACAATCCTGCGAAGGTGAAGGCCATCACCTGATGGTCCCGACTGACGACTATGAACGTAGTATAAAATTTCTAGAACTCAATTGACTGCTACCGCAGAAATTGCCGACAGTCATCACTAGAAATTCTTCTATGACTATTCAACAAGATTTCCACCAGAATGTTCCATAATCCCAGACAAACACTGATAGAATCCGCATCACACATTAATGCAACTATGTTCATATCTAGATGCCTGACCTACTGCAGGTTCAAGATAGAACACCGACATGCTATTACTACAAGTAGAAATTCTAGACCGAAAAGAGACAAGACTCCATGGAGATTGTAATCAGTTTACCACAGACTCAGAGAAATTATGATGCTATCTAAGTTATCATCAACCATGTAATCAGCCTGCGCGTCCCTTTCATCCGAAAGGAGCACGTAGTAGCAGATCTGCAGAAAATTTCAAAATTCAGCAATAAATCGTACGAATTCAAGGCATTCCATCGACCATCATATCAAACAGAATACATGTTCACGATCAAGTGTATGTTTACGTCCACTTTAATTTCATGTTTATTCTCACTTCCACGTTTAAGTCTCATTCGCAGTATGATGCTGAGCAGTTCATCTTCTATGCTATCTCCTGATTTAAGCTCACGTTAGCGTTCATAACGTTGTTCACGTTCAAGTTCGTGTGCCATTTCACGATACACGTTTCTCAGTTTATTACCGAGTACGGTTACAGAAAGCTTGAGAAATTAGACTCAAGTTTAGCACAACTACTCCATAACCAGGCAGACGTTTCACATCTCAGGCCGTATCATTTGGCATTCATTCCTCAGTCAGCATACGTTCATGATATGTTCTAGTATCACGTTCACAGTATGATTCACTTATCATATTCTAATTCTATGCCAGTGCTCCTCATATAATTATGAACCCCGTTCACAATTGCTCACTTAGCATGTTCATAATTGTTCACGTAGTTCGTCCCTATATATACTCTCAGCAGCTTTCTCTGAGATATAAATATTACCTTTTCAGAATATTTTACACGTATCGTTTCATGTATCATACATGCTATAGTTATTCAGTCTATCAGATTTAGCAAATCCATCTTAAATATGGAACCAGAAACTATTCAGCATCATCTGGACAGGGTCATCAGGACCATGATGTTATTATTATGTTAGACCTTTGAAGGAATCGTTTCGAGCGGGAGGCCACTTGAAACAGGAGTCCATCCGGACCTCTCATCCCCTTTCCTTCAATAAATCCAGTTAAGTCCTTTTAGTCATGTCATGTTCCATGTTCTCTTCAGCCATGTCACGCTACATGATCATTTTATTCATGTCAGGTTTATATCTATCAGCAGCATTATGTCTTAACTAGAAGACAATTCATCCTTCAGCTTAATTGTCTTTCAGTCTACGTGTTCTTTCAGTTCTTATAACTTCATCAGTTTATCATCTTTAATTCGAGGACGAATTTCTCCTTTTTAGAGGGGAAGAATTGTAAAACCCGGTATAGTCGTATCTTTAATTCGGGGACGAATTATTATTTTTAGAGGGGAAGAATTGTAAAACCCGTATTTTAAATCGAGAATTTATAAATA
Source organism: Glebionis coronaria (assembly GCA_025667525.1). Lineage (NCBI taxonomy): Eukaryota > Viridiplantae > Streptophyta > Magnoliopsida > Asterales > Asteraceae > Glebionis > Glebionis coronaria. The sequence continues at coordinate 166,841,549 of CM046874.1, forward strand.
CGCGGTTTATTATTATTTTACGCGGGATATTTTTCCTTAAAACGTACACGTGGAAAGTTTTAAACAAACGCGAGAAATTTATTACAAAGTACTATTATTACAAGTGTTATTAAATAAAGACACAATTTCGTAACTGCCAGCAGCATCAATTGCGCCGCAACTCTTGCGTCTTGCGCCGCAACTCGTGATCCGCAGCACCATGATCTGTAGCCCCTTCAATTGCGCCGCAACTCATTGTCTTGCGCCGCAACTCGTGATCCGCAGCACCATGAACCTTCAATTGCGCCGCAACTCATTGTCTTGCGCCGCAACTCGTGAAAATAAATTTGGGCCAAGCCCATGTGAAGGAAATAAAACAGACGGGGTCCTTTGTTTTTCTTTTCTGAGCCGACACAAAAACACTCCAACAAAACCCTAGAAACTAAATACAGCCGCCAGTTTATTGTTGTTCATTCCTCCCTGCCGCGACCACATCAAGAAACAAGACTAAGGATCGAGGATTGATCCTGGGAGAACAAGGATTTTCGTTTTTCTTTTGATACCCTAAGCCCTAACACGAACACAAGGTAAGAAACCCTAATTCTTTTGTTTCTTTTCTTTAATTCGATTTCAAGGAGTTTTAATCATGGAAAACGCGACCCATAGGGGGAGGGGGTGTTCGTTTGGACGGTTTGCACACAAACCGAGACTCATATGAGTCTCGGTGGTGATGATTTTCCACCAGCGCAACCCCAGTTAGGGTGCCGGCTTGATTTTGGCCTGGCAGTGGGTTTTAGAGAGTTATGGGGGTGTTTGGCAATCCTTTTTAGAACAGGTTAAGGGTGTGTTTGGCAGTCAGTTTTGTAAAAAACAATTAGAGGGCTGTTTGGCTAGACTTATTTTAAAACTTAGCACGAGTTTTCGGAATCGCTTATAATAATTATTGAACGGGATTATTTAAACGTTTTAAATCATTTTAAAAAGGGATTTTGTAAATAAAGAAATTTAATTGTCGATTTTATTATCTTATTAATAAAATTATATCGTTATCGTTTTGTCATGTTAAATTGTTAAAGCATAGGATTTATCAAGGATTTAATTTAAAGGAACTATTTTGGATACGTTCTATTTCAGGAAACTTTCTATATTAGGAAACTTTCTAATTATGACGAGTTACTATTTATAGTAATGTCAGATTATACATTATCCAGTAATCAGAAATACATGGTATATTAAATCTGTAATATTTACGAACAATAAGAATTTATTAGATTATATAAATAGTAATACAAGTATAACTTAAATCCAACTAAAACAGTTAAGAGCAGTAAAATATTTAACATCAGTCAACTTATTTTTTCGCGTACGTTATTTATGTAGTACCTGTGAAGTCGGGATCGATCTTTCAGCTTTCGTTCTTATTTCATTAATGGGCACAAGGTACGGATTTCCCGTCCTTTCAGTAAGGACTTCCCTTCTATGCATGATTAGGATTCCCCGTCTTCCGCCAAATGTTTTCCCCAGTATATGTTTTAATTTATCAGTAATCATGTTAATAACTAAATGGAATTGCCTGAGCGTTATATACAAGCACGACCAGTTTATGTACTAGTTACGGAGGTACCGTAACCACGACACTAGAGGCACCGGTGTCGTGACTCACATGCAGGAGAGTGATATCCTGCATCGTCCCACTCATGTTCAGTTGGCCATTTTTATATGTATGTTTTAGTGGGGCGTATGGATGCATCCTAGGCTTATAAGTGTTTCATGTTATCAGGGTGAATGTGGTGTGTGCTCTACATCCTTCACATTGGAGCTGATCCCTCCACCCAGCACAGTTATTTAGAGGTCACCCCTCTACAGCATGACGAGGTCACCCCTCCAGTTATTCATGCACGGTTGTTACAGCACGTGACCTATATAAGCTCTGGCAAATAAAATACAGTAAATGCATGTTTTCAGAATTAATAGTTATATTTCAGTATCAGTATATATGAACCAGGTTTCTCAGATTTTATGCAGAGTTCTACCACATATTTCATATCAGTCTTACAGTTTCTATATTCTATCGTCTGCTTCATTCAGTATATTCTTATCATGCTCTATATCCGTTCACTGAGCGTTATGCTCAGCCGTAGTTCCTTTCATGTTCTAACGGCAGGTACACCGGGACACTTTTAGGATTCTAAGCGCATGTGCATTTGGATGGAAGCTATCCAGACTTCTTACATTTTGCATTTATTACAGTATTCTGCTTATTCGGACATTGTTTAGTCCTTTCATTCAGTATTTTATTTTTCATGTTTTGGGTTTATGTTTGGATTGCCGATGTTTGATTCCGGTATTTCCGTTATGGTCAGTTAATGTTTTAGGACATTTACCTTATGCTTTGATGACACGCCATAAATACACGTAACGGTCCACTTATCCAAGTGGGGTGTTACAATTATGGTATCAGAGCTATAGGTTCGACCTGTAGGCTCTAAAACTTGACCTGTGACTAGTGGGTAGTCACCAGGAACTTCCCAGATTTTGGCGTTGTTATCTTTCATGTTTCTCATGGATTATTCAGTCAGTTTTTCTTCAATTATCAGTCCGTTTTCTTAAAGTTTTGACTAAGTAAAAGGTTAGTACATAACTAGCCATATTTAGTCGCATGTGCTTTTAGCGAGTCTTCGTTTTGGTGAACTGACCATAGGCGTTCACCCTTGCTGTTCAGATTTTGTATTGGTAAACCGACCATAGGCGTTTACCCTTACTCATGACAGATTCATGTTTTCAGTCAAATATCACTTGGTGAACCAACCATAAACGTTCACCATTTCTCAAGTCAAATTTCATGTTTTTCAGTCAAATGATGTTTTGTGAACCGATCCACAGTTGTTCACCCTTGTCATATCATGACATTCTATAAATTTTGACAAGTATGGATTGGACTTCAGCCATCCATATTTAATACCAGAGTATAAATTTCTATACATGACAGTTCTCAGGAAAGTTTGACCAGTATGGATCGAACCAGAATAGCCCATACTTAGTCTCATGTTTCCTTCCTTGAAGTACGTGGATTGAACCTTAGCCGTCCACATCAGTTAATATTACACCTCAGTTGATTTAACTTTTGTGTTCCTTATAACAGTCAAATTTTATACCCTCACGTTGATGTCATCTACAGGATGATTCAGTTTCAAGTCTCCTTACGAGGATTATGTTTTCAGAAAAGTAATACTGTTTCGTGCTAAGATACAGAAGGATTATAGTAAAATCCTATTTCATGATAAATCATGTTTTGGTCTTTATCAATCATGTCTTCTGTCTTCATATTGAACATTGATGAAACTCTGGTTAATCATACTTTCAGCCTCTATACAACCAGCATTAAGTCCATGCAGAAATTTTCAGCCATCATAGTAACAGTTTCAGTTCAGTTGCTAACCAGTTAAATCAAATTATTTTCCGTTGAGAATGTCAGAAAATCGACACCAGTATCGATCATCCCATAAAATTTCCACCAGCTTCATGTACAGTATTCCATATGTACCCCATGTACAGTGTCTCAGTTATACTCCATGTACAGTATTTCACGTGTACTCCACGTACAGTGTCGCATATATGTTCCATGTGCAGTATTCATTGTGTACTTCATGTACAGTAGTCCAGGTGTACTTCAGGTACCCTACTCCATAGATATTACTAATCGATCCTTAAACATCGCGGACGTTCCCACTTGTCGATATTCTACCAGGTGCTGATGCTGCTCGTGAGTTGAAGATTTTACCAGATGCTGATGCTGCTAACACTCTGAAGACCACACTGATGCTGATGCTGCTGAACCTTGGAGATTTCTCAAGATGCTGACGCCGCGGAACGAGGACGAAAACTATAAACTTGAAATTTCTGACAAGAATAAATTCAACCAGCAGACGCTACCATTCGATTTTATGCTGTTACCTTCTCAGTTAGATGTCACACTTCACCCAGCCAACTTTCATTCAGAAGAGTGGGAACCGGAACCCCGCCGGCCACTCAGCAGAATAGTCACATGAATCACGGTCATGATAATGACCGTCATAAATTGACAGACAAAGCAGTGGTGACAATCATCGTGCTTATAATTAATCAGTCAGTAACCATCGGAACTCCGGAACGGACATGACCAACAATACAAGAGGTCAGTGGTCTAACCGGTCCGCCGACCCTAGCAGTTACCATAAATTCTTAATCTTATTCAGACTCACCCATTAAAACACGTGCCAAGACATCAGTCAAGACATAGTTCTCAGGTATCATTTCGGAAGACACATATCAGGGCACCCGTCATGATACACGTCATACGAATATCTTCTCAGATGTACGAGTCAGAGCTCCTAATTCCAGTATGTTCCAAGCAAGACCCTCAGTAATTCAGGGTATCTTTCAGAAAAAGGGTATACTCATTCTGTTATGCCACGCATAAAATCAGACCATTAAAATTCAGTTACCACCACTAGATTATTACTCAGGTAAAACACGCAGTATTCACTCTGTGAGGTTACAGACGAACCCATTCAGTGAAAAGTCTCCATGTCCACTTCATGTATCCCTATGTCAGCCTTATCTCAAACCAGGTAGTTATCTGCCTCTCACCCAGAAAGGACTCAACAGTACCACCATATTTATTAAAGTTTTCCCTTCAGTTAACGACGAGATCCGTCTTATTAAATCCCAAATATATTCATTATATATTTTGCCAGAAAAATCAGTACAAGCTGTTTCTTCCTTACGAGCGCGTGACTTACCAATACATAGTTACGAAGACTTTTGGCTATCAGTTATAAATACACTTCTGAAATTCCTCGAATCCATGACCAGCAGATTATCCTAAAATTTCCCGATGTCATTCTAGAAGGTGTTCCAGAAATTCACACCTACCCACGAGACATAATTTAACATCGAGCTTGCCTCAAGAACAGAACCTGTTTTCAAAACTCTTTATTACAGGGCTCTAGCTACGATTAAAAGAGTTGCAGCAATTGCTGCAAGAGTTACCAAAACTAGGCTTTATTCGCCCTAGCGCCCCATCGAAAAATTTATCAGATCACCATTCCTAATCGATATTCATTCCACGAATAGAAAGTTTAATTGACCTACTACGAGGTGTCTTAAACATCCTTCCAGGAAAATTCAAGATCATGCTACCATCAGTGATGAGGAAAGAACATGATAATCTTCAGACCGTTGTTGCACATATTATAGCCACTCTAAGAATTTTTGAATTTTACTTCTGAGCTCCCTAATGCTCCAACTATAGTATGAAAATGTATGAATAAATTTTCCTTGAATTCTCAGACAAATTTGGCAATACATTCGTTGACAAGATTTTGATCTCCTAAATTCTAGAGAAGGACATGGGAATCATCTTTTCACGACCCCGCAGATTCTCCGATAGGAGAAAATTATATACGCAAGCTTTCTAGATGTATGTTTCAGATGAACAAGGTGGCATATCTGAACCACCCTATTTCAACAGAAAGAAATTCCAGACAATCCTGCGAAGGTGAAGGCCATCACCTGATGGTCCCGACTGACGACTATGAACGTAGTATAAAATTTCTAGAACTCAATTGACTGCTACCGCAGAAATTGCCGACAGTCATCACTAGAAATTCTTCTATGACTATTCAACAAGATTTCCACCAGAATGTTCCATAATCCCAGACAAACACTGATAGAATCCGCATCACACATTAATGCAACTATGTTCATATCTAGATGCCTGACCTACTGCAGGTTCAAGATAGAACACCGACATGCTATTACTACAAGTAGAAATTCTAGACCGAAAAGAGACAAGACTCCATGGAGATTGTAATCAGTTTACCACAGACTCAGAGAAATTATGATGCTATCTAAGTTATCATCAACCATGTAATCAGCCTGCGCGTCCCTTTCATCCGAAAGGAGCACGTAGTAGCAGATCTGCAGAAAATTTCAAAATTCAGCAATAAATCGTACGAATTCAAGGCATTCCATCGACCATCATATCAAACAGAATACATGTTCACGATCAAGTGTATGTTTACGTCCACTTTAATTTCATGTTTATTCTCACTTCCACGTTTAAGTCTCATTCGCAGTATGATGCTGAGCAGTTCATCTTCTATGCTATCTCCTGATTTAAGCTCACGTTAGCGTTCATAACGTTGTTCACGTTCAAGTTCGTGTGCCATTTCACGATACACGTTTCTCAGTTTATTACCGAGTACGGTTACAGAAAGCTTGAGAAATTAGACTCAAGTTTAGCACAACTACTCCATAACCAGGCAGACGTTTCACATCTCAGGCCGTATCATTTGGCATTCATTCCTCAGTCAGCATACGTTCATGATATGTTCTAGTATCACGTTCACAGTATGATTCACTTATCATATTCTAATTCTATGCCAGTGCTCCTCATATAATTATGAACCCCGTTCACAATTGCTCACTTAGCATGTTCACAATTGTTCACGTAGTTCGTCCCTATATATACTCTCAGCAGCTTTCTCTGAGATATAAATATTACCTTTTCAGAATATTTTACACGTATCGTTTCATGTATCATACATGCTATAGTTATTCAGTCTATCAGATTTAGCAAATCCATCTTAAATATGGAACCAGAAACTATTCAGCATCATCAGGACAGGGTCATCAGGACCATGATGTTATTATTATGTTAGACCTTTGAAGGAATCGTTTCGAGCGGGAGGCCACTTGAAACAGGAGTCCATCCGGACCTCTCATCCCCTTTCCTTCAATAAATCCAGTTAAGTCCTTTTAGTCATGTCATGTTCCATGTTCTCTTCAGCCATGTCACGCTACATGATCATTTTATTCATGTCAGGTTTATATCTATCAGCAGCATTATGTCTTAACTAGAAGACAATTCATCCTTCAGCTTAATTGTCTTTCAGTCTACGTGTTCTTTCAGTTCTTATAACTTCATCAGTTTATCATCTTTAATTCGAGGACGAATTTCTCCTTTTTAGAGGGGAAGAATTGTAAAACCCGGTATAGTCGTATCTTTAATTCGGGGACGAATTATTATTTTTAGAGGGGAAGAATTGTAAAACCCGTATTTTAAATCGAGAATTTATAAATACGCGGTTTATTATTATTTTACGCGGGATATTTTTCCTTAAAACGTACACGTGGAAAGTTTTAAACAAACGCGAGAAATTTATTACAAAGTACTATTATTACAAGTGTTATTAAATAAAGACACAATTTCGTAACTGCCAGCAGCATCAATTGCGCCGCAACTCTTGCGTCTTGCGCCGCAACTCGTGATCCGCAGCACCATGATCTGTAGCCCCTTCAATTGCGCCGCAACTCATTGTCTTGCGCCGCAACTCGTGATCCGCAGCACCATGAACCTTCAATTGCGCCGCAACTCATTGTCTTGCGCCGCAACTCGTGAAAATAAATTTGGGCCAAGCCCATGTGAAGGAAATAAAACAGACGGGGTCCTTTGTTTTTCTTTTCTGAGCCGACACAAAAACACTCCAACAAAACCCTAGAAACTAAATACAGCCGCCAGTTTATTGTTGTTCATTCCTCCCTGCCGCGACCACATCAAGAAACAAGACTAAGGATCGAGGATTGATCCTGGGAGAACAAGGATTTTCGTTTTTCTTTTGATACCCTAAGCCCTAACACGAACACAAGGTAAGAAACCCTAATTCTTTTGTTTCTTTTCTTTAATTCGATTTCAAGGAGTTTTAATCATGGAAAACGCGACCCATAGGGGGAGGGGGTGTTCGTTTGGACGGTTTGCACACAAACCGAGACTCATATGAGTCTCGGTGGTGATGATTTTCCACCAGCGCAACCCCAGTTAGGGTGCCGGCTTGATTTTGGCCTGGCAGTGGGTTTTAGAGAGTTATGGGGGTGTTTGGCAATCCTTTTTAGAACAGGTTAAGGGTGTGTTTGGCAGTCAGTTTTGTAAAAAACAATTAGAGGGCTGTTTGGCTAGACTTATTTTAAAACTTAGCACGAGTTTTCGGAATCGCTTATAATAATTATTGAACGGGATTATTTAAACGTTTTAAATCATTTTAAAAAGGGATTTTGTAAATAAAGAAATTTAATTGTCGATTTTATTATCTTATTAATAAAATTATATCGTTATCGTTTTGTCATGTTAAATTGTTAAAGCATAGGATTTATCAAGGATTTAATTTAAAGGAACTATTTTGGATACGTTCTATTTCAGGAAACTTTCTATATTAGGAAACTTTCTAATTATGACGAGTTACTATTTATAGTAATGTCAGATTATACATTATCCAGTAATCAGAAATACATGGTATATTAAATCTGTAATATTTACGAACAATAAGAATTTATTAGATTATATAAATAGTAATACAAGTATAACTTAAATCCAACTAAAACAGTTAAGAGCAGTAAAATATTTAACATCAGTCAACTTATTTTTTCGCGTACGTTATTTATGTAGTACCTGTGAAGTCGGGATCGATCTTTCAGCTTTCGTTCTTATTTCATTAATGGGCACAAGGTACGGATTTCCCGTCCTTTCAGTAAGGACTTCCCTTCTATGCATGATTAGGATTCCCCGTCTTCCGCCAAATGTTTTCCCCAGTATATGTTTTAATTTATCAGTAATCATGTTAATAACTAAATGGAATTGCCTGAGCGTTATATACAAGCACGACCAGTTTATGTACTAGTTACGGAGGTACCGTAACCACGACACTAGAGGCACCGGTGTCGTGACTCACATGCAGGAGAGTGATATCCTGCATCGTCCCACTCATGTTCAGTTGGCCATTTTTATATGTATGTTTTAGTGGGGCGTATGGATGCATCCTAGGCTTATAAGTGTTTCATGTTATCAGGGTGAATGTGGTGTGTGCTCTACATCCTTCACATTGGAGCTGATCCCTCCACCCAGCACAGTTATTTAGAGGTCACCCCTCTACAGCATGACGAGGTCACCCCTCCAGTTATTCATGCACGGTTGTTACAGCACGTGACCTATATAAGCTCTGGCAAATAAAATACAGTAAATGCATGTTTTCAGAATTAATAGTTATATTTCAGTATCAGTATATATGAACCAGGTTTCTCAGATTTTATGCAGAGTTCTACCACATATTTCATATCAGTCTTACAGTTTCTATATTCTATCGTCTGCTTCATTCAGTATATTCTTATCATGCTCTATATCCGTTCACTGAGCGTTATGCTCAGCCGTAGTTCCTTTCATGTTCTAACGGCAGGTACACCGGGACACTTTTAGGATTCTAAGCGCATGTGCATTTGGATGGAAGCTATCCAGACTTCTTACATTTTGCATTTATTACAGTATTCTACTTATTCGGACATTGTTTAGTCCTTTCATTCAGTATTTTATTTTTCATGTTTTGGGTTTATGTTTGGATTGCCGATGGTTGATTCCGGTATTTCCGTTATGGTCAGTTAATGTTTTAGGACATTTACCTTATGCTTTGATGACACGCCATAAATACACGTAACGGTCCACTTATCCAAGTGGGGTGTTACAGGTAGTGTTTTACTGGAACATTGTTTGGGCGAAGTATTCTTTTAGAAACTCATAAATAGATGAACGAATTTAGATATTAGAAAATGCTTCACAGGAGAGCGTTTTATAATTGAGGAGTTTGACCATGTTTGGCGCGCAATACTATGAGAACTTATTAAAGTCATAACTTCTTTTGTTTTTGCGACATGGACTACATTTTTTTTTTGAAAATTGCAATCAGTGTAACCAGTGGCGGACGCAGGAAATTTCAGTGTGGGGGGCACAAATTTTTTTTAATGATAACAAGACGAAAAAACTAAAATTCTAATAAAAAGTGATGTATTATAACTTAAAATTTAACGATTTCTAGGTTTTATAGTGTTAAGAGTTGGAATTAAATGAGTGAGTGGGGGGCAATTTGAAAATCTAGTGGGGGGCATTTTAAAAAACGCTCAAATTTTTTAAAAAAATACACTAAAAACTCGTCTTTTTGGTCGAGCTATGGGGGGCGCCGCCACCCCGTACTTATACTATACGTCCGCCCCTGAGTGTAACACCAATTTGTGGTATTGATCAAGAAAATGTTTTTTTGACGTTGTGATAAGTTTTGATGTTATGAACTAAAATCTGATGTGACATGCACTTTTGTTACGGCTCAACATGTACCTTGTATTCTAAAAATTATAAGTACTCGTATAATATAACCGTATTAACTGTTGTTAGAGAAATCAAAAACTATGCAACATAGAATCCTTTATCTGGCAATTGTTAACTATAACTAATACATTAGTTGGTGGTTAAACTAATTCTAAATTAGAGGATTGCAGTTAGGGGCGGGAATTGGGTCGGGTTAATCGGGTTCGGGTTAAATCGGGCCGGGTCAAGTCGGGTCAGAACTCAGAAAAATCAAACTCGAACCCGAGCCTAATTAGAACTCGGGTCAGTCGGGTTCGGGTCAATTCGGGTCGGACTAATTCGGGTCGGGTCAACTCAGGTTCGGGTCAACCCGAGTATAAGTAAAAAAGTTAAAAATTGATTTATTTAAGTATATTTACAAGGTAAATGTGGTAAAAAAACTCGGGTCAAGTCGGGTTGGTCGGGTTCGGGTCAAGTCGGGTCGGGTCAAGTCGGGTCAAGGCTAAAAAATATAAACCCGAACCCGAGGCTAATTAGAACTCGGGTCAACCCGAATTGACCCGAATATGTTTTGAACCCGAGTGACCCGACCCGAATAGGCTATTTCGGATTCAGGTTCGGGTCAGATTCGGGTCGAATCAATTTTTTCGACACCCCTAATTGCAATTATCAAAATAATGGTATATGGCCAATAGCTAGAGGGTGATGATATAATAGTAGTTTTGATAACTTTAGGGATCGTTTATTGGGAATTGGACACATGTGATTATGTGTAGCACATGGAAATACCGCGTTAGTTGGTAGTTGGAAGTAGTTTGGATTCTTCACATTTCTTGCTCTTTTAATGTGGCTAGTCTCACCAATCAACCATGCTCGATGCTTCAAACAAATAAAAACCAAGCCCACTCAGAAGCAAAGTCACAACATAAATCACTAGACGCACAAAAATTTTAATACGAGTATTTATGTAACACAAAATTTTTGACCGGATTTTTCTAATGAAGTCAAAATTTTTAACAGATATATACATTACACGACGAAATTTCATCGAGTTTCCGTGCATCCTCGGTAGATGGCTCATATTCATAGTTCATGTATTATCGATCGACAAAGATCGTATAATCTCATACTTCCTAGTCTTGAAATCTTTTTGCACATGCTACACGCGGTTTTAAGTAGAAACTCGTACAAGAAAATTCCACTTTAATTCTTTTGTGTCGATTTCGTTATCATCCATCTAAATACAAGAACATGGTCATTAACAAAAAAATTACTAAGGTTTTTCAAAAATGAGTAAAAAAATAGTAACATAATACTACTAAGTTTTTTTTAATTTGGAATTAATTCATTAAATAATTTTATAATTACAATTAGTTGCAGACTTAAAGAAAGATGGGTTTATGAAAGTGAGGTAAGTCTTTAATAGTAACATGAAAGTATGTTTTTCATTTCATGTTAATGAGACATTAATGTTTCAAGTTACGTATAAAAATTGGTAGTTTGTTAGGTGATGAGACTAACACCAATGTTATTTATTTAAGTAAATCATTGGTAGTACAAGAAAATTGACATATTTTAAATTTTGTTATGGAAAGTTACGCCTAAACTCATAACATTATAATAGAAGGAAAAAAGAAAACAAACAAGAGGCGTGTGATCAAAACATGTAGCGTTGGGTATGTCATGTGGAAAACATCTTTCTAGTTTAGTTTGACTTTGATTTTTCCATCAACTTTAGACCCATAATTTTGACTTCCAATGCTTTTTTATGCATTTAGTATTTATCATTATACTATTATTTTACACAGTACAATTATAACCACATGTTAACTATTACTGCTATATGCTACTACTAGTTTCAATAACACACTTTTAATGTACATTTTTGTTAAAATTTTGGCATTTTTCAGAATGAACACGGTTCCGAAGTTTTTTGTCACATAAATACATATTTTAGTTGGCCACGGAGGTTCACTTGCATCAACTTCAGACTATAAAGAAAGATACTGAAATGTTGATGCATATCTTTTATTACAAACAGAAGCTATTCCCTTGTTTACCGTAGAGTCGATATTATATATTTTTTATAAGCCCACAATTTAATGTCGAGGCAAATGATATGAAACCTTAATGAATTTTTTCTTCAAAAGGTGACTGATATATGAAGCATAGTCTATTGAAATAATGCTACTTGTATCATAATTTATGTACGATGATAATGCAATTTGTTGCTGGTTGCTACAATGCCTGTATCTTACTATCAACTCCACAATTGAATCATGCTCACATGCCTGCATTTAAACATTGGAATGTCAGCAAGTTGGCACTATTATTGGTATTCAATTGGATAAGATTCACTCAAAGCTTTGTCCCATTTCGTCCTCTTAATGTCATTTGGGCTCACTTCTCACATTACATTATTGCCACTTAAATATTACTGTATTAAGACTGGTTTTGATCGTATCTCTTTCGGCTTTTTATCATTTATGCTAAGAACAAACGAGCTTGTTTGTTTATTTTTTTTCGTTAAATCGTGTTTAATTAACAAATAACTTATTGCAGTAAAGTTCAATTTTATTACTTAATAGTTTAAGTCATCTTTAACAATTCAGTTTCTGTTGGGAACGGGAGATTTAACATATATCATGCATACACCGTTTACTATAGATTTAGAATTTACAAAAATTTATATTGTTGAATGTAGATCCCTTATATTTGTTGTACTCTTTTCATATAGCCCATTTGGTCTTGTTCTTCGACTTGGACTGGGATTATCAGATTATGTGTAGTTGTATCAGCCGGACTATTGGGCCATTGAGCCTAGATGTTTACTACTAGGCCTATAGCCCATATTTAGCAAAAACAAGTAGGTAACAAACTAGTATTCGGTGATATATGGCCCTTTAATTAAATGTAAATGCTTATAAATTCATTTGTTTAAATTTTTAAGCCCGGAATTAATAAGATGGAAGTGCAAGCCTTGTCGAAATTGATCATAAGGAAATGAATGGTTGCTGGAATAAATGGTTGCTGGAATTAAACAAAATTAATAAGATGGAAGTGTTGGGAAACACACGGGGCCTTTTAGGCTAATACTAGAGGAAGAGATAAGTTTTTAGGAAAGTAACTTTATTGCTTGAAATTTCTTGGTACTTCTTAGTTCTAGTTACAAGTGCTTATATGACCACCTATTCTCCATGGAAGTTTCTAGATACAAGATATTTCCATGGATACTTCTACATCATCTTCATAATTCTTATCTAATCAAGATAAGTTTATCTAGATATTTCTTACTTAATATCTTTTCATACTTATCTAAATGTTTCTACACATTTCCATAGATATTTTCTATGGTTCTTTCTTCGACCTTCTAGAAGCTTCCTGTATGAACTCGACTTTCAGCGACCAAATCAAGTTTACGATCTAACACCCCCCTTTAAACTTGATTTCCCGACTCCAAGCATCATCCTTTGTCTTGAGAAATCTCGCTCGTTGAGCGCCTTGGTAAAGATATCTGCAACTTGATCTTCAGACTTCGTATGTATCACTCGGACATCCTTCCTTGCAATGCATTCTCGAATAAAGTGATACCGAGTGTTTATATGCTTGCTTCGATCATGGTAGACTGGATTTTTCGCTAAGTCGATTGCTGACTTGTTGTCTACGTAGATCTCGGTTGCATCTTCTTGCTCCATGTGTAGCTCTTTCAGCATAGTTCTGAGCCATATTGCGTGACATACACATGATGTCGCGGCTACGTATTCTGCTTCACAGCTAGACAAGGTAACAATAGGTTGCTTCTTTGAAGACCATGTAAATGCATTGTTACCTAGGAAGAACATGAATCCTGATGTACTTCTTCCATCGTCTTTGTTTCCAGCCCAGTCACTGTCGCTATATCCGACTAGCTTGAAGTCTTCACTTCTTGAATAAAACATACCATAGTCTATGGTACCTTTGATATAACGGAGGATCCTCTTGGCAATCTCCACATGTTTTGTCGTAGGTTTTTCCATGAACCGACTAATCAATCCTACTGCATAGAGTATGTCGGGTCTTGTGCACGTCAAGTAGCGCAAACTTCCAACAAGACTCTTGAATAGAGTTGGATTTACCGCTTCTCCTCCGTCATGCTTTGAAGGCTTTGCCTTATGTTCAATGGGGGTGACCACTGGATTGCACTTTTCCATCCCGAACCTCTTTAGTATCTCCTTGGCATATCTTTCTTGACATATGAATATTCCTTCACCTGTTTGCTTCACTTCGATGCCAAGATAGTAAGACATAAGTCCTATGTCTGTCATCTCGAACTCTCTCGTCATTGACTTCTTGAGCTCGTCCATCATCCTTTGGGAATTTCCTGTGAATATCAAATCATCCACATACAAGCAGGCTAGCAATATACCTCCATTTTCAAACTTCACGTAAAGTGCGTATTCACTTAAGCACTTTGTAAAACCATGCCCTTGGAAATACTTGTCGATTCTAGTATTCCAAGCTCGGGGTGCCTGTTTTAGTCCATATAAGGCCTTCTTCAACCTTAAAACTTTACCTTCTTGCCCTTTGGCAACATATCCTTCCGGTTGCTCCACATAAACTTCTTCTTCTAGAACTCCATTTAGGAATGCTGACTTCACGTCCATTTGGTGAATTTTCCACCTATACTGAGCAGCAATAGCAATAATCATTCTTATAGTTTCTAAGCGAGCAACAGGGGCAAATACCTCTTCATAGTCTATCCCATGCTTCTGCTTGTAGCCTTTGACCATAACTCTTGCCTTGTACTTCTCCACTTCACCTTTGGCGTTCTTCTTGGCCTTGTATACCCACTTGAGTGGAATAACCTTTTGGCCTTTTGGAAGGATTGTTAACTCCCACGTGTCATTCTTTTCTATGGACTTTATCTCCTCGTCCATAGCTTGTCTCCATTTCTTGCTTTTCATGGCCTCTTCAAAACATAAAGGTTCACAATCAGCATATAAACAGAGAAGGGGTATCTCTTCAGTTACCTCATAGAGCTCCTGTAAGCTTCTTGTCTTTGGCTCTCCTTCACTTGAACTTGCTGGCGAGCCTTGGGTTGGACTTGGAGCTGGACTTTCAGGTTGATGAACTTCATCTCTTAATTCACCTGTCTCTTCTTCATTAGTCATGGGAAGAAAGTCGTACCTTTCATTTTTCTTGACGCTCCAATCCCACGATCCTTCTTCATCGAACTCCACGTCTCTGCTCACTACTACCTTCCTTGTGATCGGGTTATAGAGCTTGTATCCTTTGGACTGCTTATCATAACCCACGAACACATGCTTCTCACTTCTATCATCAAGCTTGATTCTCCTTTGGCTCGGAACGTGAACATATGCTATGCTTCCGAATATCCTTAGATGAGAGACGGTAGGCTTCATACCATTCCATGCTTCTTGTGGGGTCTTGTTGTCCAAACTCTTTGACGGACACCGGTTCAATAAATACACCGAGCAATCAACCGCTTCAGCCCAAAACTCTTTTGGCATCTTCTTACTTTTCAACATGCTTCGGACCATGTTGAGAATGGTTCTATTCTTTCTCTCCACCACTCCATTTTGTTGTGGGGAGTAAGGAGCCGTTAGAAATCTCCGGATCCCGTTATCCTCACAGAATTTATTAAATTCCTTTGACAAAAATTCTCCACCTCTATCCGATCTCATGGATTTAATTTTTAAACCCTTCTCCTTTTCAACCATAGCTTTAAATTTCTTAAAAGCATCAAAGGCTTGGGATTTTTCTTTTAGAAAATAGACCCAAGTCTTTCTAGAATAATCATCAATAAAAAACATAAAGTAGAGATTCATACCATGAGAAGGTGGAGTAATGGGACCGCACAAATCCGTGTGAATTAGTTGTAGAGGCTCCTTCGATCTTGACGTCGCTTCCTTTGGAAACGGACTTCTTGCATGCTTCCCAAGAAGACATCCTTCACATACTTGATTGGGATGATCAATTTGATCTAACCCTTTCACCTTTCCTTTAAAAGATAACAACTTTAAGTCACCAAAGTTTAAATGTCCGTACCTCATCTGCCAAAGCCACGACTGGTCCTTCAAGCAGCTCTTTAAGCACTTAGCTTCATCATGTTGAATGTTCAAGATGAACATCCGGTTTTTAGTCATAGGCACTTTTGCTATGAGCTTTCCTTCATGATTTCTTATCGTGGCACTACGATCTTTGAAATGAATATCGTAGTTTTTCTCCAATAGTTGTCCCACACTTAAAATGTTACTTTTAAGGTTGGGCACATTGTATACATCCGAAATATACTGGTGACTTCCATCTTTAGCTCGGATAAGTATTTTACCTTTTCCTTTCACCGGTGCCTTTGATTCATCTCCGAAGGTGACATTTCCTTTACGTTGCTCCATCTCCACAAATAAGTCTTCTTCACCCGTCATATGGTTACTAGCAGCGGAATCTATATGCCATGGCTATGTCCTTTCTTCTTGTTCGCCATGTCTCGCCATTAGCAAAGTAGGCTCGTCTTCGTCATCTACCTCCACAAGATTGGCCTTTTCTTCCACTTGTCTTGCGCTAGTACACTCGCTAGCATAATGACCAAATTTTCGACAATTATAACATTGTATTTGAGACTTACCTCCTCTTTGAGATTGGTAGCCTCTTCCACGACCTCTCCTACTAGGAGACCATTGGTTCTCTTCTTCTTTATTAACATCCTCTCTTCCTCGTCCTCGTCCTCGACCTTGGAAACCACCACGACCTCGAAAAGTACCGCGTCCTCGTTCTGACTCGCGTCCATGTAAAAAGCTCTTTTCTCTTTCTTTGAAAGAGACCTTTGAGTATAGAGCTTGCTCTAAGGGTTCTTTCCCCCTTCTTTTATTCAACTTCTCTTCATGGGCTTGTAAAGATCCCATGAGTTGATCGACGGTCATAGAGTCGATGTCTTTTGACTCCTCTATGGCCACAACAATGTAATCAAAGCTTGGTGGCAACGAGCGAAGAATCTTTTCTATCACCCTTGTGTCAGTCAGGCTTTCACCATTTCTCTTCATCTCATTTGAAATGGTCAAGACACGAGTGAAATAATCCGAAATGGTTTCGGATTCCTCCATTTTTGGAGTTTTTCGAACTCTCCTCTAAGAGTTTGAAGACGTACCTTCTTCACTTTATCAACTCCTTTGAAAGCATTTTAAAGGATCTCCCACGCTTCCTTAGAAGTGGTTGCATTTGCAACTTTCTCAAACATCGCATCATCAAGACATTGATAGATGAGAGTAAGAGCACTTTGATCCTTCTTTCTCGCCTTCTGCAGATCTACCCTTTGGGCAGCACTCAACGAGTTTTCATCTTCAACCTTCTCAATCCCTTTATCGACTATCTCCCACACATCGTGTGAGCCAAGTAACGCCTTCATTCGAATACACCAAGTACCATAGTTATCTTTGGTGAGACGAGGAAATTGGAACAAGTTCATTGAACTCGACATCTTGATCTTCAGCGTAGCTAGAACCTTTTAAGCTCTGATACCAGTTTGTTGGGAAACACACGGGGCCTTTTAGGCTAATACTAGAGGAAGAGATAAGTTTTTAGGAAAGTAACTTTATTGCTTGAAATTTCTTGGTACTTCTTAGTTCTAGTTACAAGTGCTTATATGACCACCTATTTATACTACTCCATGGAAGTTTCTAGATACAAGATATTTCTATGGATACTTCTACATCATCTTCATAATTCTTATCTAATCAAGATAAGTTTATCTAGATATTTCTTACTTAATATCTTTTCATACTTATCTAAATGTTTCTACACATTTCCATAGATATTTTCTATGGTTCTTTCTTCGACCTTCTAGAAGCTTCCTGTATGAACTCGACTTTCAGCGACCAAATCAAGTTTACGATCTAACAGGACGTTCAGTAGTTATCGGAATTTATCACATGGAAGTGAAAGGTTACTGAAACTGATATCATAGTATTTAGTTTAGAATTAAATTTCGGTTATGGATTGAGAAGTAATTGAAAATGTTGCAAGAATAATTAATGATGTAACCTAATTCATGCATATATAAACTGGCCAAAATCACATGTACAAACGTAAAAGTTGGAGATGCCAACAAAAGTGATGGTGAAGATGGAAGTTACATCTTTTAGGCGTCTATGAATAATTACATCTGGTGGTAATAAGACTCGATCTTCTTTTAATACTTTGGGTCTCTGACGAAGAGGCCATAAGGTTTGAAAGGTTTCCTACACTTGCTCGGTGTAGAAAATATTTTGCGTAATGAATGCATGCGCCTACGTGGCTACGTTATTGTTGTGGTAATTATGTTTGTTATATGTTAGTCACCTTTCATATATGTGATGAATGCGAAAAGATATGCATGTATAGTAAAGTTTGAATTTGTAGATTAAATTGGTATTGTATGTAAGTACTAAGTAGAAACAAACTATACCCAAACTGAATGAGGTTGAATGTTTTGTAAAAAATGTATGTACGTATGATTTGCTATGAACCCAGTGACTTAACTAATAGAGATACGTTACATATATGTCATATTATTTATAAGGGGAGCTTGAGGAGTGATGATTTAATCGGTGGATGTTACGCATCAATATATTTTAATTGTTTAGGATATATATTTAGAATCTTTTATCTTTATAAGTTATTTTATGTTTATCCCTTAACTAGTATTTAAGGTTTCTGTAATCATATTATCATGATTAATAAAAGTAAAAGTTAAACAAAATGTCTGGTCTTCTCATCTCAATTTCTTAAGGAGCTAGCATCACGCTTGAAGGGTTACCCTATCCCGATACTATCTGAGAGGGTCGTATCAATTGGTGCTTTCATTGTGAGCCCTCAACTCGTTGAGGGATTTTGATTTAGGTTTTTTTTTTAAAAAGAATTACTATTCATCAGGAGGAGTTAGTGTTCATCCGAACTGTTCATCGCGACTACTTTTTCATCCAGTTACTGTTCATCGATTACTGTTCATCTGGTACTATTCATCAGAAAAAATTATTATTATTATTATTTTTCCGATTTATTGTTTATGGCATCGAACATTAGTGATCAGGATGCATTATCTAAGCTCATGCAAATGGGTACGGTGGTCGAATATCAGAGTGAGTTTAAGTATCTTATAAGTCGAGTAACGGGTATCTCTGAAAGTTTACTTGCCTCGTTTTATATATCCGGACTTAAACCGAAGCTACAACTAGAATTGTTGAGGTTTTACCCGAAACCTACAACATTAGGCAAAGCCTTCTACTTAGCTCGTATAGTAGAAACTCGTCTTGAGGCAATTGTAGAGCAAGAGCAGGCCATTGAAAAGGAGGTGGTTGATTCTTCTACAACATCAAAAGTTGCACCCGAAGTTACAACTAAAGTGGCACTGAACGTTGTACTAGAAGTGGCACCAGAAGATGTGGTGAAGATTACATCCGGACCTAATAAAGAGCACCTTAAGCTTGTGGTTAGTGAATCACATCTTGTTGATGAATCGTCCGAGAGTGTCACGTTATTTGTTCCATTCGAATGGAAGGAGTGTAGAGTAGCAATCCAGAAATTGTTACTACTCAAGCTAGAGAACAAGTTGAAGGTGAGCGTGCAAATGCTTAGTAAACGTCTCAAAATTTGGGACCCGGGAATCAATAGTTCTTTTCAAAATATCAACTTGAGGGCAAGGTGAATTCGAAGAAGTGGGGAACGTTACGCTTCAATATATTCTAATTGTTTAGGATATATATTTAAGATCTTTTATCTTTATAAGTTATCTTAGTGTTTATCCCTTAACTAGTATTTAGGTTTCCTGTAATCATATTATCATAATTAATAAAAGTAAAAGTTAAACAAAATGTCTGGTCTTCTCATCTCTATTTCTTATGGAGCTAGCATCACGCTTGAAGGGTTGCCCTATCCTGATACTATCCGAGAGGGTCGTATCAAATGATACACACGGGCTTTGGAATGGGCTAGGATGGGTCTTTCATATTTATCTACTTATTTAGGGTTATCTTTTATGTTTGTCTTCTTGATCAAGTTACGGTTTTTGTGTATTTATACCATGTCGTTTCATTAATAAAATGTATGTTCAAGATCAACAATTCTCTAAGTCTCTTTCCTAAATCTTTCTTACGGAGCCCGCACACGCTATAGTGGTGCATTATCCCGATACACCCTTAACCGGGTCGTATCAATTGGTGCTTTCATTGAGAGCCCTCAACTCGTTGGGAGGTTTTTGATCTAAAGTTCCAAATTAAAAAAATAAAATATATTGTTCATTCGAGGTACTGTTCATCAGACGAATAGTATTCATCAACGGGTACTGTTCATACGGTACTATTCATACAAGTTACTGTTCATCTGAAAAAAAATTGAGTTACTATGGCAACAGGAAGCGGCAGCGAGCAAGATGCAAAAGAGGCATTGTCTAAGCTTTTGCAAATGTACCGTGCCCGAATATGAATATGAGTTTCAACAACTTATAGAGCGAGTAACGGGGTATTCCGAATCTTTACTTATCTCGTTTTATACATCCAGACTTAAACTACCGTTACAACGGGATATGTGTAGGTCAAGGCCCGCAACTTTGGGTGAAGCGTTTGCCCGAGCCCGTATAAGTGAGGCCTGTTTTGAGGTCGAGAGGCCTACCACAGTCATCACCGAACCAAACGCCCTCAACATCGCGGTACATGTCCAAGAGCTTGAGGAATCATCTTGGGAGAATAAGGTAACAACTAACAAAGGCAGTAAGCTTCATCAATGTTGTCCCTAATATGATGTTATATAATCACGAATTAAAGAAAGAAAGGAAGAAATGAGAAGAATTCTAGAGAGAGAAAGTAGTGAGAGAAAGTAGAGAGAAAGTGGTTGGTGAAACTTGTGGAATATTAGATTAGAGAAAATGAAATGACCAACACCCTTCCTAACATGCTAGGAAGGGTTTATATAGCCTTTGCTTACATGTAGCTTAAAGGGCTATATGATCATGGGCCGGGCTTTCCTTTTGGGCTTTGGTTACTTATTAATGAACCTTAGCTTAAAGTTAAGCCCGTAATTACACGACTAATATCCTACCTATTACAACGTTCTAAAATACGATACATATTAAACATATGACCGAGCATTCTTGTTTGGCTCAATATTTTGAGGCTAACAATCTCCCCCAATGAGAGGTCATAAACCTTAGTCATTTAGGAAATTTGTAGAGATTACTAATCTCGCCATAAATGAGTCTTGAACGTGTAATCGTAGTCTTGTTCCTTCATGTTGTGATCTTTGAGCCTTTGTCGTTGTCTTTCGACTTTGTCTTTAAGCTTGAGATCTTCAAATCATCCTTGACTTGTCTTTGCCATCTTGCGATCTTGTGTCTTCATCCACATGCTCACACTATTAATTGTTGAGTATGTCTTTAGGCATGAGTATGTGGTTTCTGAATCATTGACTTTGCTGAGTACACCGTGACGCCACCTTCTCGAGACAAAACATAGACACGGACTGAATGGCTTTGACATTCGTCCTAAATCGGTAGCGTTTTACCTCCGGTCGGTGAAGACCGTTATACGATATTAAATATCGTACCTGTGATCAGGTAGATTCAATTAAGAATCTCCTTGACAGGGTTTCGCGGCTGTACTAGCCATTCTCTTTACTCGACCGTCTCAAAGCAAGACTGCGAACATAAAGAGTGAATCAATTGGATAAATATCCGCTTGATTAAAGTCGTCAATTCAAATTCCTGGAACAAGTTTGATTCTTAACGAATCTTACCATTGTTGCTTTCCAGTTGACACAAGTTTGATTCATAAGAATCTCACAAGTCACCTACCGTAGCGCTGTTTGAGGTTGACGCTAGAAGGATTTCCATTCGTCACTGTGAATATTAATGAATATCACTCTGAATGTTCTGGCAAGACCATGAAGATATTGCGTAGAAACCTGAAACGAGTTTGAATCAATTCAGAATCAAACCACTGTTGCTTTTCAGTTTTACATATGTTCAATTCATAAAGAATCTTACATATGACCTACCGCAGTGCTGTTTGATGTTAACACTGGAAGGATTTCCACTCATCATTGTGAATACTAAGTAGTATCACTCTGAGTGTTCTAGCAATATCGCAAGGATATAGCGTAGGACTCTGTTGATCTTCATCCGTGTGTCCTAACGAGATTTGATTGATCTCTTGGCTCTAGACTCTATTTGTGCACTTTTAGTGGTCGGAGGCTGGAGCAGATGCCACCTATTCAATATCAACTATCTCGGAGTGAGAAAGTCAATAGAAGTCATGTTGTTCTCCGTGACAATAAAACAAACTTCTTTTGAGAGAAGCCTGAGTAGCTAGGAAAGGGTTGTGCTTCACATCACTGGGTCCATGATGAGTTTGTCTTCATGATGAGTTGACCCGGTTTCTGCCTAAGTTGTATGGAGGGCTTCTTTCTTTACACCCTTTATCCTTACATTTCTTTTTCATTCTTCAACCCCTTCAATGCTTACCAAGACATCATTACTAGCACCTTGTTGTGATTGTTCCAGTGCTAGCATCAGTACTTAGTCGGCATTCAGCTACGTTCACATTCTACTCCATCTTTCCTAAGGACTTCTAATAATCTATTGGATTGTCCCTGGGAAGATCCCTCCGGTTCTGGTTGGATCATAGAACTTAAACCTAACCACCCTTTTGACACCAATAACGTCGTGAATTAAAGATGTTGTGGGTATTTGATCGTAACCATGAAAACCACTTTAAATTCTAACAAAGTGTTTGAAAAACATTTAACACCTTGCTAGTTTTGTCGTTTCAGAAATGCTCCCCCTTCACATGTGCATCGATAATCGAAAGTGTTTCGCACATGTAGGTAAGAGTGAAAGTGCTTGAGTCTTATATTAGATCACATTTTAATCACATTTTCTCCCCCTATCTCTAATATATAAAATCTTTTGATATTAGAGATACCAAATTTGATTAAAATATATTTTGAAAAATAGTCTTGAAATCTCCAGGAGAAAGATGTGTTAATCTTTTGCATGAAGTTTAAAATGCTCCCCCTCAAAAATTGATCCAATTGAATTGTCATTGTGAGGATATGATCCACATTTCGCTTTTTGAGGATGGGAGTTGTTGAACACACAATTTTTGAAAGATTTTGAATATCATTGAAAAATTCTTGAAAAAATTGTGTTCAACGCTTTTTGAAAAATCAATTCTTTTTGTCGAAAGGTTTTTCTAAAGCATAAACTTGAGTTCATAGACTTTGAATGTCTTGACGAATCCACTCAAGTGTAAGAAGATTTCTCTTCTTTTGCTGAGGGTAAGAGCACGAAATCGTACACTCCCCCGTGAATATAGTTCCGGGTTGCAATCTGAAAGTGATTACAAGCCATTGTGTTGAGCTCAAAACTTTGAATGTTTTGTGACAAGCTCAACCCGTGATAGATTGCTCTACCCGTTGTTTGGAAATATTTGTCCAAAATAGACAATTTCCTTTATTAAAAGAAGAAATGACATGTTTTGAAAAATATTTACAACTTTCATTCGAGCTTTATGTACACACCCGTGTCGTTATTGAGCGACATTTCTAGGCACGTCCATATTATCGATACTGAAAGACATGTCGAGAAGAATATTTTTGGATTTTGAAAGATTTTTTATTTTGTGTTTTGCTTTTATGTGTTTTATATTTTTGTATTTTGCTTTTTCAAAGATATTTACAAGTTGATGTTTGATAGATAAATCAAGCAGGCACCTTTGCCAGAATCTCCAGGTCTGCTGGAGTCAAACATCTCATACCAATTTGCCTAACGAGGTACTCAAACCTATCTTTCGACAGAGCTTTCGTAAACAAGTCGGCTAATTGGTAATCTGTTCCAACAAAGTATAATTCAACGATACCTCTTTCAACTTGTTCCTTTATGAAGTGGTATCTGACATCGATGTGCTTCGTGCGGGAATGCTGTACTGGGTTGCAGGAGATGGCTATGGCAGACTTTGAGTCACAGTACATAGGTACTTTATCAAAGTGGAAGCCATAATCCGTGAGTTGTGTTCTCATCCAAAGAACTTGAGCACAACACGCAGATAGAGACACATACTCCGCTTCGGCTGATGAAAGTGACGTGCAATCCTGCTTCTTGGAAGACCATCCCACAAGCTTATCTTGACCTAGAAATTGTGCACCACCAGAAGTACTTTTTCGTGTATCAAGACACCCTGCATGATCAGAATCTGAATAGGCCGTTAGAAAGAAACCGGTTTCCCTCGGATACCAGAGTCCCAAATGAATGGTATTCTTGAGGTACCGAAAGATCCGTTTAACCTCCTTGAGGTGCTTTTCAGTGGGTCGTGCTTGATATCATGCACAATAGCATGTAGCATGATGAATATCTGGTCTGCTTGCTGTCAAGTACATGAGGGACCCGATCATGGAACGATATCTCGTTTGATCTATGGGTAATCCCTCCAAGTCAGCATCTAGGGATGTGGTTGATAATGGTGTCCCAACGGGGTCACTGAAGTCATACCATGCTTTTTGATTATCTCTTGACAATACTTAGCTTGGTTTATAAAGATACCACTTGGGGATTGGTGAACTTGAATTCCTAGAAAGAATTTTAGTTCGCCCATCATAGACAATTCAAATTTGCTGTGCATTACTTTTTCAAACCATTTTGAAAGTTTTGGGTTTGTAGACCCGAAAATAATGTCGTCAACATAAATTTGCACAAGCAAAATGTCATCCCCATATTTATAAGTGAACAAAGTTAGATCAATGGAACCTTTTGAGAAACCTTTGGATACCAGAAATTTCGAGAGCTCGTCGTACCACGCCCTTGGAGCTTGCTTGAGTCCATATAGTGCCTTGTGGAGACGATACACCTTGTCAGGATAATGAGGATTGACGAATCCTTCCGGCTGCGTGACATAGACTTCTTCCTTCAAAGGACCGTTAAGAAATGCCGTCTTTACGTCCATTTGATAGACAGTGAATCCCTTATGTGCAGCATAAGCAAGAAAAATCCTGACTGCTTCCATCCGAGCAACTGGTGCAAATGATTCATCAAAATCAATTCCCTCTTTCTGGCCATACCCCTTAGCCACTAGCCTAGCTTTGTTCTTGATGATCGTGTTTTCTTCATCCATCTTGTTTTTCCAGATCCAACGAAGATTTAAAGGAGTCACATCGTATGGTCTGTCAACAAGTTCCCAGACTTTAAGTCTTTCAAATTGTTGAAGTTCATCCGTCATCGATTCAATCCAAGCATGATCAGCCATGGCTTCTTTGATGTTTTTCGGTTCAGCAGTACTCACGGCGAGTGCGAACATACAAACATCGCCATCGGTTTCAAGCTGTCGTCTTGTACGAACGGGCTGTGAAGGGTTTCCAATTACGTGAACCAAAGGATGATCTCGGGTCCAATGATGTGTTGAAGGATGTCGTTGATAGAACGTATGCATATTTGACGAATCAACATGGCGATTAGAAGACTCTCCAGTTTCATGTACCGATGTACCGAATGGGTTGTGAAAATCGTCATCGTCAGATAATACACCGTCTGCTTGATTTGTGTTCACTGGAGCAACGACAGTAGTTGTGGATGTTGTAGGATCGATTGTTGAAGTGATATTCGGAGGAGGTAAATCTGCAACAACCCGTGTTGAAGTAGATGAAGTTGTATCCTTTTGTTGATGATGATCGGTATCACCATTCGTATCAGGAGTGACAGCGGAAGACTTCGATGCAACTTGTTTCTCCCCCATGAAATATTCATCATACATTGGTCCATATAACATTTCCAACTCTTCAAGTGTCGTGTCCACTGTCATATCTGCTCTAGGAACATGTTCAGGAACCAGCTTTGAACTTGACGGTTCATTGCTGTGGTCTTGAGTTCCGAGTTCCGTGCGGTTGTGAACGGAAGTCGTTTGTCGTTGTGGATCGGGACTTAAACTGTTTTGTTCAAGTTCCATTTCTTGCGATTCATCAAATCTGATATGAATAGTCTCGACTATCAATTTTGTTCTCTTGTTGTACACTCTGTATCCCTTTGACTGAGTTGCATATCCCACTAAAATGCATGCATCACCTTTCTCTTTCATCTTGTCCAGATTTTCACCATCTCGAATAATGTAACACGTACATCCAAAAACATGAAGGTGTTTGAGTGAAGGTTTGCGATCATTAATTATGTGATATGGTGTCTTTTCGTGTCTTGGGATAACTAAGGAGCGGTTTTGTGTGTAGCATGCGGTTGACACGGCTTCGGCCCAAAAGTATAGTGGAAGTTTTGAAGCGGATAATAATGTTCGAGCAGCCTCAACTAAAGTACGGTTTCGTCTTTCAACAACGCCGTTTTGTTCGGGTGTTCGAGCAATAGATGTTTCATGTTCAATTCCTTCAGCTTCAAAATAGTTTCTCAGTTTTGAATTCAAAAATTCAGTACCTCTGTCAGTACGAACCACTTTAACTTGAGCTTGAAGACCACGTTGTATCACTTTAAGGAAGTTGATGAGAACATCGGGTGTTTCATCCTTGGACCTCAAGAAGTGAGTCCATGTGTATCTTGAGTAGTCATCGACAATTACCATAACGTATTTCTTACCATTGATACTTTGAACACGCATGGGACCACACAAATCTATATGAAGAAGATCTAACCGTCCTTTAGAGCTAGGTGTAGTCTTTGTCTTGAAACTACTCCGTTTAGCTTTACAAAGCTCACAAGAAGAACAAAGATGATCTTTGATGAATTTCAAGTTAGGAAGGCCTCGCACAATATCTTTCTTAGAAAGCAAGTTGATGGTATCGAAGTTAAGATGAGATAAACGTTGATGCCATAACCAAGCTTGAGTCGTTGAAGCTTTAGCCATGAAACAGATTGGAGTTGAAGATGTGGAGTCTTGTAGTGAAATAGTGTAGAGATCAGTACCCCGTGTTCCGGTAAGTAAGTCATTCCCATCATAATCATGAACAAAACATGTCTTCTTTCTAAAAGCAACCTCCAAATCCGCATCACAGAATTGACCAACCGAGAAAAGATTATGATTGAGCCCTTCTACGTAGTAAACCCTTTTGATAGTGATATTCCCCTGAACCAAGTCTCCATATCCTAGGATCGGTGCAAATTGATCATTTCCGAATCGGACCGTACCCAGGAACTTCTCCACAAAGTTAATTAGAAGCTTGAGATTCCCCGTCATGTGCTTCGTGCATCCGGAGTCCATTATGAAGAGAATTACTTCGATCACCTGCAGAAGAATTAGAACACGATGGAGCATTTGCTAAATTGGATTCCATGTTAGTTGTGATTTCCGATTCATTAGTTTCCCTAGTTTCATCACTTAGAGGCACACTAACGCTCGTAGTCACATTTTCTGTCCTAACCTTAGGCATCCATTTATATCCTGGAGGACATTGATTAGCAAACCACCATTTCCAAGGCTTGCTAGCAGACTCATATAAATCCCTAATTCTGCTTCTAGGGTTCTTAGTGGTGGAGTCTGATGCAATACTTTTCTTAGGGGGGGTTGCACCAGAATGGTTCACTTTGCGTTTGGGTTTTCTAGCACTAATAGGCATCACAGTTTGCTTCTTAGTTCTAGTTTCTACGCCTTTGACATTATTCGAAACACACATAGCATGATTAGCATTAGCACACTTTCCACATTTCACACAAACAAACTTAACTTTCATAGCATTCAAAGTCGAATCATTCAAATCGTCATTACACGCGATTACAGACGTTTTATTCTTAGAAACATTGAAAATCCTAGGGTGGTCTTCTACTTGCTTCATCTTCCCTTGACTTTTGTTTTGCCAGACCTTTTCATTCATGCGAGTGCTCTTAAGCTGGGGCTGGCTAACACTAGCCGTGGGGACTACTCCTGTAGTAAAAGACACACGTCTATTAGTGTTTCTAGAAGTCTGAGGTGATTGACTTTCTTTGTTTTATGTGGGTTTAGTGGTCAATCTATACATCCCTGGTTTAACCACATGTGTGTTCTTAATGCTTTGTGATCGAATATTTGTTTTGGGAGTGGTTTGTGGTAACCTATCCTTCCCATCCGTCTTGGGGGCAAACGCAGGTTTTGCAAATGCAGAATTAGAGAAAACTGATGGTTTTCCCAAGACAGAGGGTCTAGTCACTTTTTGAGCATTGGGTTGTCTTACAACAGGTTTCTTAACACTAGGTTCCACAATCTTCCCACCCATCTTAGCAATGAGTTTCTGCAACTCTGCTATCGCTCTGTCCCTGTCTTGTACCTGAGCTTTCAACCCTTTAATTTCCAAATATTGTTCGTTCATTTCTCGAAACGTTTGGGAAAGTTTTTCTTGCAATTTATTATCATGTGGAAAACTACTAACGTCTTTTTGCAAAGCAAGTTCAAGAGAATGACAATGTTTTTGAAGGAAATCAGTTTTGTGTTGAAGTAACTCAAAAGCCTTTTTATCAACATTTTCTTTATGTTTCGAAAGCTCAAGTTCAAGACGCTCACACTCTTTGATTTTATCAAGATATTTGCATGCAACATCAGAATATTCATCGATATCAGCACAAGATTGAAGAGTAACACACAAAATATCTTTGGAGAGACATTCTTCTAAGAGTAGATCATATTCGTTTGAAAATTCTAATTTGTCATTTTGAAGGTCATCAATTTCTTTTTCAAGAGACTCAACATATTTCAAATCATCAAACATTTCAGACTGAATTAAATTTTCAAACTCAAGAACATGTTCTTTTATTATCTTCGTATTTGGTATTAAAAGTTCTTTCACAAGCACAGTTATATCGTGAGGAATCTCGGTTTTCCACTTATCCTTTTGACGTTTCTCCCAATCGCTTTCAACAATTGATTGAACATTATTAACGTGGTGTTTAAGAAAACCAAGTATTTTTCTACTTTTGCTTTTAGAAGCATCTAGAGGCAAATAGTTAATATATTTAAAAACATTAGTTTTCCTCTTAGTGGCAAAAGCTTTTTTCCATTGAATTCTTTTTTGTTTGCATTCTAAAAATAATTCCTCACGAGACTTCTGTTTTTGTAGAGTGAAAAGACCATAAAGACTGTTTTCATAAGCATAGTTATATGGTTTCACAAAATCTTTATTGACCGGTGATCTACTCTCCTCATCCCAAGGGGACGTCTCTTCACTATCAATGTTAGCTACTGGGCAGGCATTATCAGTCCTTTCAGACTCATCAAGATATAAGTGAGGGTTCGCAGCTTGAGCTTCTTCGAGGTACTTGGGGGTGGCAAAGCTAGGTTGACCCTTGAAAAACGACCGAGGTGCTATCATTCTTACGGTTTGAATAGAGTCATGTGTATTATAAACAACTTTTTTCAAAAAATCGACTTGTTCTTCGAGATCCATTACTTTTTCAGTATCTTTGCTTTGTCTATTTTTGAAATCTTGTTTTAATGTTTCAACCTCTTGTTTCTTCTCGTCAAGAATTTTAGCAGAATCGGTGGTGTTCATAGAAAGCCTCTGTTCAAGTTCATTAACTTTTGTTGTGGCAAGGTACGTTTTTTGACGTTCATCACTTAATAAAACATTAAATTGACGTTTTTCTTTAGTTAACAAAGCAAGAGCTTCATTGTATTTATTTTCAAAATCGTCCTTTTTAACGTTGATGACACGACTTTTGTACCTCTCAAGCTCGTTGGTCTTTTGAAGAAGCTCAGCCCTATAACTATCAATAGTCTCACTAGATTTTATAAGAGCGGCTTTGCATTCTTCAAAGTTTTGAGTGAGCGCTGCGTTTGCTTTCTTTAATTGCTTTTGATTCTTTCTATTTTCATTGACATCTTTTTGTAAACTAGCAATTAAATTAGCAAGCGCGACACGCTCCTCGTCATCATACTCATTTGCATGTTGATCATCCTCAAACCCATTATTGCACATGTCTGATGAATCGGGTGTGGTATTGCTATCAACCGTTTCCATCATACACGTGTCAGTAATTGTTGTTGGTAGATCACTATGCTCATGTGTATCACCAAACACATTATATTCAGCATCATCTTGTACCTTATCAATTAGCTCGGTATCAAAGATAGGACCATTGTCATCTTCAGTGATGTTAAGGACCTCATGAATCTTTGCCATGTATGAATAATGTGCCTCGAGTTCTTGGTCGGAGAGTTCATCATCTGTGTCGTCAAGCATTTCTCCTTTCTCAGTTGATAACTTGATTCCAGCTTCCATTTTCTTGCACAACAACATCTTTTCCTTATGATAACCATAATCTTTAACCCTCTTTGGCTGCCTGCATTCCTTGGCCAAATGCCCAAAACCTCTGCAGTGTACCAACAGTTTCCCTATTTCCAACAACAGTAGCAACAGTTTCCCTATTTCCAACAACAGTAGCCACCCTATTTCCAACAACAGTAGCAACATCTTTTCCTTGAGTACCAACAGTTTCCCTATTTCCAACAACAGTAGCCACCCTCTGATTATCATACTTAGGTTGTCGATCATACTTTGGAGGACTCTCAACACGTCTTCGTGTGTCATACCTTGGAGGACTCTGTGCATGGGTGTTCCTCGAGTTTGAAGATGTTCGAAGGTTGTTGTTGGTGGGTTTGTAGATTTTCTTATATTGCTTCATAACGAAAGCCATTTGTTGCTTGAATTCCCTGTCCCTTTGAGCTACTTCTTCATCACTGTCTTCTTCGGATGATTGCTCAGGTATGGGTGATGGTGCTCTTGCAACTTCTTTGCCTCGGGATCGTGTTGGAACATGTGACTTGGAGACAATGGATGATCGTGGTGATGATGATTGAGTAGAGTAGGTCTTTGAAGTACGGGAGTGATATTCTGGGTAATGTTGAGTGGTAGACACTAAAGCAAGTGGATTGGAAATCTTTGCAACACGTTCAGCTCGAAGTTCATTTGCCTCATTTTGAAATTGTTTCAAGATGTCAAAGAGCTTGTGATATGAAACTTCGTCTAACTTTTGTTGTTGTTTGACCAAGGTGACAAACCGTGTCCACTCTGGTTGAAGTTGCTATAGAAATTGGACATTGACTTGCATGGTGGAAACTTGCAAGTTGTTTCGGGTCATATCATTCATCATCTTGTAGAATCGGGAGTAATAAGAATCAATTGATTCCCCATCCTTTGATGTAAACTTGCCAAAGTTCCAAAACATCTTAGTTTTCACATCTTGTTTGTTAAGAGATTCACCTTGTTGCAATCTTTCAATGGCCGTCCACATTTCTTGAGCAGTAGGACATGCGTCAACCGTAGAGTAAATCTCATCTCCAATGCCACTGAGAATTAAGTAGATTGCTTCCTTCTCTGCATCAAACCACGCACGGTTCTCTGGGGTGAGGTCGGTCCTCTTCTCATCACGTTCATATGCGGGTTGTGCGTCACTTGTGTCTGTGGCTGGAACTGCAGGAACTTGAATCCTTGAGAGTTTATAGGGTCCTTCCAAAATACATTGCCTTAAAGCATCACCGTTAGGTTTTGTGTCAAGGTAACGTATAAAACGGGATTGCCATTGATCATAGCGACCCGACACAAGCATTGGTGGTCTTTCCTTGTTACCTGCCACCATTATGTTGTTGTTCGTCACACGGTATTCGGCAGTAGAATCCATCTCAATATTCTCTGAAATGATGAATTGAATGTGGATCTTAAGTAGTTGTGTTGTGATTGTTTGGTTGTTGAAATTCCGAAAATTGCGATTTTTTTTTTCTCAGCCCGACAATAAATTCCTCAGTCCGACAAAACGGTAGACCTAAAAAATTTGTAATCACCAAATTTTGAAATTGAGCTAGAAATGTCCTAAAACTAGTATGGAAAAAATTTGATTTTAATTGACCTAAAATTTTTAACTCTTTTTTTTTTTTTTTTTTTTTTAATCTTCGTGTAAACTACGTTCCGAAACTAGTCTAGATGGTGGCTAAGTCTAAAAAATACTCAAACAAAATTTAGCTAAACATGTCATCGGAATGTCCATCGGAATGTGCCATCGGAATGCCCATCGGAATGTCCTTTAGATCGCAATGTACTGTCGAAATGTTCAGATCGGAATGTCCTTTAGATCGCAATGAATGTGTACCTATCGAAATCCCAGATCGTAATGTTCTGTCGTAATCCCAGATCGCAATCCCAGATCGGAATGTGGCTGTCGCAATGTGGGCAGAGTAACGTTTCAAGATTGCCTTAAATCCGTCGCAATCCAGATCGCAATAACGATCGGAATGTTCAGATCGGAATAAGGGGCTATCGCAATACTGATCGCAAAGTAAAACCCTAGGGTTATTGCGATCGAAATCGTACTCTCCTTTTCCGAAATTCAAGCTGTCGCAATAAGGGACTTTTTCCAACTTTTTAGGCAACGATTTTAGCAACTTTTAGGCAACAAATTTAGCAACTTTTAGGCAACAAGATCGTGTTTTTAACCAAACCAAAACAACCAAATCTCTACAACAAGATTAAAGAAGGTATACGGTTAAGAAACACAATCAAAAACAAGAAAAAATCTTGAATTCGAGGAAGAAATATGGATCAAATCAAACGGATCATATGAAAACACAACAACCAATCACAAAACTACCCCATGGCGATTGATACCAATTGTTGTCCCTAATATGATGTTATATAATCACGAATTAAAGAAAGAAAGGAAGAAATGAGAAGAATTCTAGAGAGAGAAAGTAGTGAGAGAAAGTAGAGAGAAAGTGGTTGGTGAAACTTGTGGAATATTAGATTAGAGAAAATGAAATGACCAACACCCTTCCTAACATGCTAGGAAGGGTTTATATAGCCTTTGCTTACATGTAGCTTAAAGGGCTATATGATCATGGGCCGGGCTTTCCTTTTGGGCTTTGGTTACTTATTAATGAACCTTAGCTTAAAGTTAAGCCCGTAATTACACGACTAATATCCTACCTATTACAACGTTCTAAAATACGATACATATTAAACATATGACCGAGCATTCTTGTTTGGCTCAATATTTTGAGGCTAACAATCAAGATGGAGTACAACATCTTGAAGTCACATTAACTGATGGGAAGTCAGATCAAAAGAGGAATGAAAAGGGGTTCATTACAAACGAAAAAGCCGAACTAGGTTCGAGAACACCAACAGAGGAAGTAGTAGTAGGTCTCAAGGTTAGTCCTATGCTCACTATTATGGTTAGACACGAAAGTCCGCGAGATCTCCAGCTTTGGAAAAGAATTGGTATTGATGATGGACGTTTATCAGCTAGGTGTGATGAACGTGTTATGCCACTCGTGAACAAAATCAGGAAATTGTCATTACATGACAAAACAAGGGAACAATATAATGCTTGGGAGCTTAGCGTCAATAAAAGAAACAACCATCTTTCATCATGTCTTGAGTGGGTACCTAATGATATTTCAAGTGCAGGGCCAACATGCAAAAAAGATGCAAATGACGACAATAGTAATAGAACGGTTCGGCTTAAGGGGCACTGTTACCTATTTATGTTGCTAGCAGAACCAAAGTTTGGGATACGTCTCAAAATTTGGGATCCCGACATCAAGAGTGTTTTTCAAGACGTCACCTTGAGGGCAATGTGGATTCGAAGGAGTGAGGAATGACACACACGGGCTTTGGAATGGGCTAGGATGGGTCTTTCATATTTATCTACTTATTTAGGGTTATCTTTTATGTTTGTGATCAAGTTAGGGTTTTTGTGTATTTATACCATGTCGCTTCATTGATAAAATGTATGTTCAAGATCAATAATTCTCTAAGTCTTCTTTCTAAATCTTTCTTACGGAGCCCACACACGCTCTAATGGTGCCTTATCCCGATACACCCTTAACCGGGTCGTATCGGTGGATTTAACTTTACAGTAGCAACACTACATTCATTTGGCTAGATAAAATAATGAAATCATTTTTAATTTCACTATCATACGCGTTAATATTTTGCAATTCCAAGTATTATATATGGTACGACTATATTTTTTGAATCAGTATCATATTTAGACCTGTTTTAAGACTTTCATCATTGGAATTTTCAAAAATACATAAATACAATTGACATAATTTGCTTATTTTTGAACTTTGAAATAAGAGGTTTAAAAATCTGATAGTTATGTTCAAAAAAAAAATCTGATAGTTTATTAATGTCGAGCAAGAAGATCAATCATCCAACCTTTCTGTAAATAAACTTTAAACTCAAATTCGCGTAACCTCTAAACAACATAATTATGCACCCCCACAACAAAACGGAATACTCAACAACTACTCAATAGTCGAATAAACCCGTATTCATTGCACAGACCTACTTACCTCGTGAAGGTATAATTCATAGTTTCATACACTCTAATGCAGATTGTGTTTGACAAAACTAGCTGTAAGTTGTAAGTTTTTTTATTAAAAAACTGTTAACATGAGCTATAAACTGTATTTTTAATAAAAGTGTTTGATATATTAACTGTTATGTTTGACAAAACTAGCTGTAAGCTATTAACTGTAAATTGTAAGCTGTTAAATGTAAGCTGTAAGTTGTTTACTAAAAAGCTGTTAACATGAGCTATAAACTGTATTTTTTAATAAAAGTGTTTGATATATTAGCTGTTGAGTGTAAAATTATGATGTAAAATGACATATTTAAATAAATTATACTATATTGGAGGGTATATAAGTAAATTATATTTTTAACAGCTCTTGACAATCCAAAAAACTTTATGAGTCAGCTTTTTATTTAAAAGCTACTTGTTTAAAATAAAAAAAAATAATAGCTGCAAAACATTATTAATGCAAAAAAGTTATTAGATTATTTTTGCAATAAAAAAAACTAATAGCTTTAAAGAAGCTCTTACCAAATATAGCCTTAGATTGTACAATGCAATTTATATTGTAGACCCCTTGATCTTTGTTGTATTCCTTCTTATCTAGCCACTAGGCTTGGTATTCGATTTAGGGACGCTTCTTTTTTCTTTTTAGCCTCTTAGTGGGGTGGGTGGTGGGCCCAAATACATTTGACCATCTTATTTCATACTCACATAAAAGTCTCTCTATTCTCACTAAATGGCTAGTCAAGACGCTCAAACAAAAACTCTTAAAAAATTAAACAATCCCTTAGAGTCTTAGACTGTGACTATGTGTACTTGTATCAGCCCAATGGACTACATTGAGCCTAGATTTAGGTAGTAGATTATTAACAATAGGCCTATAGCCCATATAGCAAAAACAAGCAACAACACAATTTCAGTTCTTATACTAATAATTAACGTACAATGAAGTTTATAAAGTGTAAAAGTGGAAAAGAACTTCACAAACCATAATGTATCGACCATTTAAACTCAAAATCGCAAATTTACATGATTTCTTCAATCTATAAATTGATCACATACCCGAAAAATTGAAAGAATAACCCATTTGATTAAAAAAAAAACTGATCAACCCATTGAAGTAAATTTAAGAAAACTAACTATAAAAATTTCACCCATGTATTTATACTCTACGGATAACTCAGACCCATTTTAGGGACATTTCGGATTTTTACCCGGGCCTCCGTAGTAAATATAATTACCCCAAACATTATTAATCCCGCCTCTAATGTCGTAGCAATTCGGATTATCAGCTAATACTTTCAAATTTGACAACGGGATTAAGCTGTTATCCCAATCAACAACTTGCATATTCCGAAAGTATGATGCTTTCCCGAACCCTTCAGTTGAAAAATGACCACTTCCCATTTCGGTTGAGGTATGAGAACCCGAGGCTTGACTATTCACAACTTCGCCCCCAAATTG
This sequence comes from Glebionis coronaria, assembly GCA_025667525.1. Taxonomy (NCBI): domain Eukaryota; kingdom Viridiplantae; phylum Streptophyta; class Magnoliopsida; order Asterales; family Asteraceae; genus Glebionis; species Glebionis coronaria. The sequence goes on from CM046874.1 coordinate 166,877,437, forward strand.
TACCATACTTGCATGATCCCGAAGGTGAGTGAACAAAGAGGCTGGCCAATATCCAACCAAAACTCCTGACCCAAACTCGAGCCACCAGTTTCCATGCTTCGGATCCTGTGTAACATAGATACAAATTAGTACTCCGTAATCCTGTAAATTATATTGTACTCTTGCAATTTACGTTATACATGACATAATAATTTCTATGGAAATAATTTCACCATGGAGTACAAGGCAAGGCTACTTTGAAATATATGATGGCATTACCACACCCCTTTAAGGCTTTAAACAAACAAAATGATTCTTCTCTCTTTTTCACTTTATTTTCTCTTTTATACAATATCCAAATTCTCTTATTATTTATTTTTTGAACGGCAATAAGTAGCTGTGATTCAAGTATTTTCTGACATTTAATTAGCCAGTATACAAGCTTCAAATACTTTATGTTATTTTCAGAAGTACAAAACAGTCATACATATAAACATATTTTCGTATGAACTTGTTTTTATTTACTTGTTCGATAAACTTATGTAACTAGTAATTGTATACATGTTTGTTTATCTATTTTTTTTTAATGTTATGGAGGGATTTGTAAGGAGTTAAGTGATTTAATTACCTTCCATATCAATAAGCTAATATCGAATTGTCCACCATTGTACGACGACGTTGGAGATATGGCTGCTCCGATTGCAATCCTATTATTCGTTTGTACGAAACCCGAACATAACAGATTGTAGCATCCTGTTGCTTGATATGCATCGGTCTACAATTCATGACTTTATAACGTTAGAACTACAGTAATTGACAAGTTATTGTACTACTAATAAATCATTTAAATGAAATGAGATGAAGACAAAGAAAAATAAAATATTAGTTACCGTCCAATAAGTGAAGAATCTTGGGTAATTGTCTCCATACAACTCCGGGCTAACCTGGTAGACAAGATAATTTATTGTCATTTGTTTGGAAGCTCAGAAATCTATGTGTTTAGTATGCTTCTAATTGATAGCTACCTCGTATAATTTTGAAAAAAAAAATTCCACTTAGATTTGGAATCAGTCTACATGTATATATATATATCTTGTACGGGATGAACCGAATCAAGACTAAATATTGTCGAATATATAAAAATTTTGAGCCGCGATATTATAAACATATTTTTTTTTAATCGAGTATATTTAACATATATTTAAGAAAAATTGATGTTTTTCTCTAAAATTACCACATCGAAAAAATCTATAAGGTTTTCAGACATTCGCAGGAATGCTCTGATTTCGTCCCTGTGCTTATGTTTACGGTAAATTTAATTATGGTAGTTATTTTCATATATTTTTACTAGTACAATGAATGTATAAATGTATGTGCGTCATCATATGCATGCATTTTGTATGAATTCAAAATCGAAGAAATTTGTAGAATTTTAGAAAGGGTTTCGGGACCAATAAAAAAGTATCTAGATTCTCGAAAAAAAACTTTGACCAACTTAGCTTTCGACCACCAACATATTTTGTCTCCTTTTGTAGTCTTGTCTAGAGATAAATTTGTGCAATTTTATTGATACAGCTGAAAATGTTAAATGGTGTACTAGCTAGCCAACATACCTGCCAGCCAGCTTCAATGGTGTTAAGATCATCGCCAAACGAACCCGAGATAACCCACATTTGCGACAAACTGAACTCGAATCGATCTGTCACCTTTGGATCCCACACGTTTATGCTCGCTTTTGCACCATAGTATTGTTCTCCAGTCACATAGCCAACTGCATGCTGTTAATTAACCACAAAATGTACAATAATTAGGATCTGTTAATTAAACACTATCTACTCAGTCTATTGGTGTTATCACTAGCTTATTCGAATTTTATACAAGGCGCAATTTTGTCGAGTTCAAATTATGAAACGATGGACTTCTGAACTTGTGTAATGATCAGAATCATTGTTTCTAAAAAACCTAGAGAAAAATGTACAAAATTTGTTTAGGTTTTATGTCTGAACATAATAAGAACAGTACTAAATTTTGAGGAACATATATGTTTAGGTTTTTTCAATTTGAAACAAGTCAGAATTTGTTATTGTTGACTTGACTTTTCAAACCTTAGCTTCTTAGTTCATACGTGAACATTTATCACAAAATTATTATGTTTTACAAACAGTCGATAACTTTAATGATCTTAAATGAATGTAAAACCAATATGCTTGAAAATTAATTTGTTCAAATTCAGTCACTCTTTGTTTACTTTTACAGACAATACTTTATTCATAGTAGAAAAAGTGAAATGCTCTTTTTCCAAATTTTCAAAAAATGGTTGGAAGGAATTACAATTACCTCATGGCCACCATTAGAAGAATCTCTTCTAACTGGTTTTGCGATTTTTCGACCAAATCTTTTGATATTACTAGCGCGTAAAACATCTTGTTCTGTCGTTCTTCTGATTGGAATAGTTCCCTCAGGGCATGATTCGCCCGATAAACTCCATAATTGATAATGTTCCGAATGTAAATGATGATATCCATTTGGTCTCTCCGGTGGATCCTATTTTTCAAAGCAAAATGAAATCAATGGCAAAACAAGATAAAAACGAGCTTTGTAACATTTTTAAAATTGCATAACTTAACCTACCAATGGTTTCGTTCCTTTAAGCACGGGGTGATCAAAAGCCGGCTGATGATGAACCATGACACAATCCATTATATCGCCGTCTGGACTCTGTAGGAAGCAAAATTAAAATGTTGATAACCGGCAATATTGAAGAGCCAAAAAGTTTTGAAAAAGTTGGACAAGAGTCCTAAGTTGATATATTAAAAAGTTACAGAATGCTTCATTTGCAAGTAACAGAAAATGCAAAATGCTTAAAGAAATTACCTGAATTGTTTTGACTGAAGGTTTGTTGATTTTCATGAGATGACTCCTGATCAATCTCATTTTCTTCGACTCTTCACCAGGCCGAAATGTTTGATTCAATCTTCGAAAATCATCAAATTGTGAAGCCAAGGTCGACGGAAAAAGAGTCGAAAACAACAAGAGAAAAAATACAAAGGAGGGAATGATTGGAATGATCTGAAAATTACAACTGAAATCCATTCTTGTATGTACTTGTGCTCTTGTAAACAATTCTGTTTTTGTTTCTTGTTTTTGTTTTGTGCATTTGCCTTCTTCTTGTCTCCTTGTAAAATCAAAACAAAAACAAGTTTCTACTGTCTTCTCCCAATGAAAACTAGCCATTCCAAGTAGCTCTAACACCATTTTCAAAGCATTCTAATAATGTTTTTAGAATGAAAAACAAAACAAAAACAAAATCCTAGTTGTGATGTAAACACACACAAGAGTTGTGATACCTTCTCTCTCCAAAGTTTCTATTCTAATTCTATTCCTTGATTTCTATGCTCTGACAACAACAACAACAACAACTTCAAGGCAACAAGTAATTAAATAGTAGCTCAAGTATTTATGATTTGAGCACAAAATATGGAAGGTTTTGAGTTTTTTTAGAGTTTAAGCATGTGAAGTTTGCAAATAAATATTGGGTTGTGACCAAGACATGCAATATTTAACAAAAAATAAAATTGAGTAGAGAGAGATAGGTGTTTCCAGTCTTCAATACAAAGACTGCAACTTTACCTTTTTTTTATCACTTAAAGTTTATTTTTATTTTTATTTATCAATAGTTAAAAAATAATACATCATGTTGGTTTATGTTAGAATTAATGACATCTAAGATAATGAATGTACATTAAATAGAAAACAGCACTAATTGATTTTTAATACAACAGATAAATATTTTTATAACAATGTAAAGAAGTGTTATATACTTGTATTTAATCTAGCTTTAATGTGTTCATAATGTATTATAAGTATACTTTGAGCCTTAAATATTTGATAAATAACTGTTTATTGTTTTATATAAGTGAAAAAGGTTATTTATATTTTCCATATAATGTTTATACATATATGTAAAAAGTTATATTCTTTACTTTGGGGAGTGACAGAAAGGAATTACACTTGATTCTGAGTCTCAAAGTTGCCTTGCTACTTGCTTTAAGTGCTTCTCTTTCACTTCTCCCTATATGTTCTTTCTGTTACTCTCTTCTTTTCCAAATATTCCACTCTTTTTACCTCCAATTATAATACAGATAATTTTACAAAGTTATAGTATTTCATAACTGAAGGTCTTGAATGGTCAAAATGCTATAATCTCTTCTCACTGCAATAGATTTATATAATTGTGGGTTGTAACTAGACAAGCAAGTACTTTTAACATCATATTGTCACTTGTATTATGTCATTCTTAATTACTGTCATAAAACTTTAGACCAATGTCATTGCGTGACAAAATTATGTTTATGATCAATGCATCTTAATTACTCCTCTTTATGAGATGATAAAAGATGCATATTTCATGTTCAATAACATGTCTACTAAATTTACTAATAGAGTGTCACATTACACGAGTTGTTGAGGAAACACGTAAATTCGATGTGGCCGGACCATTTGCTAGCTCGATATCATGGATTTTCATGGACGGAATCACGACATAAAACGTACACTTACAATAAACAAAACAATACTATAAACACAATTTTTAAAAATTATATACATTTAGCATAAATCTAATAACAAATTTAACACTACTCAACAAAATATCAGTGCATCACTTTCTTAGAAGAAGAAGACACTTCACGACACAACACACAAGATGTATCAAAATGCATAGATCTAACTTCATAATCCGGTACTAGGTGATATTTTAGGCAACTAACTTTTCATGTTATAATATATGTATCAACTTTTGCATCAAAATCGGAGTTGTCATTCTCATAACCTTTACTCTCACATTGTCAATGTGATTTTAGTTTGTGATATATTATTTTGTGTAAGTAATGTGTTACATTAGGGCTTTAAAAATATACTAAATGGTGGGTTGTATTGGCATGCGGGAACCTGGTTATGTGAACCTGCATGCTTATGCTACAAATCCATGTATGCATGCGCAACACATTTTCATAATATTTTCTTATGGGCAAAAAGTTACTATTTCATGTTATCTTATTCAACTTATATATCATCATCGATCTGATATGTTTTGTTTTGTGAAAGCGCTACAATCAACGGTGTACATTATTATTACTTGTTACTTGTATTACTCATTATCCAACAACCATGAGTACTATACCGACATACAAAATAAGTACTACTAGTAGTTAAGATTAATGTTGTTAGACATTATTATTCTAGCTTGAGTTAGTTCTACGTACTTTAATTTCTGTGCTAAAATCAAAGATGTTTAAATACATACGGGTTATTATTAGATGCATTTTGTGTACGTCTTGACAATAATACGTACTACACGCAATGTGAGGTGAATCTAAACACTTAATTATAAAGAAATCACAGAAAAACATGTGAGAAAAAGTGTCTCATATGGATAAACCTTAGTTTGTAGAAAGTGTTAATTAATTATGGTGTAAGTATGGGTTATGGCCTTATGGGTGTGTAATTTATATTACCCTTACCCTAATCTAGATTAGCTACTTCCCTTTTTAGGGTTTCGGCAATGATGCATCCCACCACCCTTGTCGTCTTTTTCTTATCTATCTTACCATATAATATCACTACAAGAAAAACGACCAGCTCCTACAGCCAAATCCCTAGGAAATCCTTCACAAAAAGCTTTTAGTGAGGAATTTCCAAGGGAAAAAATCCCTAACGAAAACCATGCTCGGAAACCCTTAGTGACCAAGCTTTCCTAGGGAATTTATACCTTTCTGACGGATCTTTTCCCTAGCAAATCCTTCACAACTGATCCAACCCCAGTCTCTAAAATGGCCACAGATTTCCTAGTGAATTCGTAAATTTTTTAGGCATCATTAGTGACGGATTTAAGAAACCATCTTACAGATTTCCTAGCAATTTCCTATGGAATTTCGGTTCGACTTCCTTGTTATTTCCTACAGAATACCTACTAAAGGCATAAGCGTTTCATAGGCACTTCCAACAACAAAATATAAAATCACGAAGCTACATTTCAGACACAAAATATTATAATACGCTTGCATCCAAGCTTAAAGAACAATATCCATAAAAGCTCGATAGAGACCGTTTCTAGTCATGTTAACAAAAGATACACAAGGTTCAAACTTTCCAGAAACAAAATAAGTTTGATCGATGATACCAATAAATAACTAAATCAACTAACTAGGAGGTGAAGAGGGTGGCGGTTTTAGAGTTTTAAGCATTTCTGCGACGTCTTTTACTTGATCCTCTAACTCCCTAACCCGTTGCTCCGCTATCCTTTCCCGCTCCTCAGCAGCATGTTGCAACTCTTTCGAAACTCGTTCTCGTTCTTGTGCCACCTTCTCTTGCTCGGCTAGTTGGTCTTTCAGGTTTTCAACCTACAACATTCGACAAGTTGTTTGAAAATACACTATAAATAAGATAATAAAACTAAATTAAAAGAATTGTTCAAGATTTTATATGTTTGCAAATCTGTAAAGAAGTTCATATAGCTTGGTCAAGCTTTTATATGTTTGCAAATCTGAACTTAGACCAAACGGGATTGTGTCTTCATATTAAAACCAACTACAAGTATACATCTAAACAAAATGCTTATTAGTCCCTTAAAGCTCAGGTTGCGGGTTACAAAAATATTTTTATTTGGTTATCGAGTCAACCGATAAGACCCGATTATCAAAATGTATTTTTTTTAAGTAATAAATTTCGCCCAGCTTTGGTGACATGCATAAATCTGGAAAAACAGCCATATACATTAACAAATCAGAATAACTATTAATCCATTGCCATTAAAAAATTTAGTAGGTTGTTGGCACCAGATAACATCCCTCGTTGTGACCATATAAACACAATAGAATAAATATATTACATACCTCTTCCGAAGATGCAACACTTGAGTTTCCGGTACTTGGCGTGCTCGGTGTACCTGTCAATGCCAAATCAAGATCCATCGGGGCACCAAATCCAAAAAATCGTCCCTTTTTACAAGGTCCACCACAAACCGGCTCCCAAATATCCCTATCACCAACTTGAGGATGACGTTCAAGGTCTTCCCCGTACTTCTCCTCCATCAAACCAAAATACTTGTCCTATAAACACAATTCTAGTTTAGATATACAAATAATTACTTAAACACTTTAGACTAAGAGGACACATAATGTTTTACCGCCACATTCTACCTCTACCAACACATCTTCCACCATCAACACCTCTACCACCATGTATACTTCTTGGTCTAACTGAGTGCCTATTTTGCTCATCAGTATACTAACCTATATCTCCTCGGTCATCAGCAAATCGGTCACCATTACCAACAATACTACTACTTCCACCTCTACCAACACCTCTACCAACACCAACACCTCTACCAGCACCAACACCAACAAGACGAATAGGAGGCCTTGCTATTGGTTGATGTCTAGGAATAATATGAGGTCGGCCTTCAGGATCATCTGCACTAGAAGCTTTGCCTTTACCTCCACTTTTACCACTAGATGATTTTCGCTTTGACATGATGTACCTGAAACATAATTGATGAAATAAACAATTATTATAAATACATCAATTCCAGTGATATCATAGTCAAGCATAAAGCAAAAGCACAGAGCTGGTTTTTGCTACCCATATTATGTCCTTCCTTAAATGTATAACACATCGAAAAATCAGCTAAAAGCCTAAAAATCATAGTTATAGAATAACTACATATAATCATAGTATTAATATATAGTTAGAAAATGTAACAATGTATCTTAAAAAATAATACCTTCAAGTGCTTGTCGATTAGCCTCAAACCATCACAATCTTCAATATGTTCTTCTAGAAGTCCTAATTCTTTGAAGAATTATTTGTTTTGCCTTCTAACTTTTTCGATCTACAAAAACATAAACAAAATATGCAAACATATAAATCATTAAGTCTTATTCGGATGACTAAATCAATAAGAATCATGTGAAGTGGCGTCCTAAGGTTAAGTATACATAACTACAGATAATTTTACCCTAAATCATAATTACTTAAATAAAAAAAATAGCTTAAGTATACATAACTACATAAATACAATTAAATAGGAAATATACCCTAACAAAGATGATGAGTGGTGTTTCTGTTGGCGTTAGTGGTTGCTTAGCAGTGATCGGCGAGGGGCGAAGTGGCGTCCTAAGATTGAGAAAGACATGAGATAAGTGGTGAACTTGTGAGAGAGGAGGAGTGACGTAAAGAGAGAGATCGAGATGAGAAACGAGTGGATGGAAAGTAAATAAGATATCTTATCTCTATTTGGATTTTTTTTGAACTTTATCTCTATTTGGATAAAAATTGAAATTTGGTGAAAAAATGTAAGCGGGAAAGATAATACAAGCGGTAAAATGTGAGGGGGAAAATAAAAGACAACATTTTTTTCATCTAAGATGATTTTTTCAAATGTTTTTCAAATTTGTAAATTCTCTTCCAAATTTCTATTTTAATACTTCAAATATCATTACAAAATTGTTGTGTTTTACCATTATTTTTCGTAAAATATTTCTCACTTTAAACACTTACAATTAGTCGAAAAAATCGAGCCGACCCGAACACGAATAAGCCTATTCGGGTCGGGTCACTCGGGTTCAAAAACGTATTCGGGTCAATTCAGGTTGACCCGAATTGACCCGAGTTCTAATTAGGCTCGGGTTCGAGTTTATATTTTTTAGCTTTGACCCGCCTTGACTCCGACCCGACCAACCCAGCTATAGTAACACATTTTACATTCTATTATTACTTTTTTTGAGCAAAATTCTATTATTACTTAAATAAGCGAATTTTCATACTTTTTTCTTATACTCGGGTTGACCCGACCGAATTGAACCGAACCGAATTGACCCGAACCCGAGTGGCCCGAGTTTCAATTAGGCTCGGGTTCAGGTATGATTTTTGAGTCTTGACCTGACTTGAATTTACCAGAACCTGGTTGATCCGACCCGATTTCCACCCCTACTTATAATTACATAGGCTAAGCATCAGATCAAATTCGAACCGCTCAAACCCAAACTAAAAATAGTTTTTAAGGAAACATAAACCAAGAACTAAACTGAAGTGAACTGAGCCAAACCGAACTGAACCGGTTCGATTTTGTTTATTTGAATCGGTTTAGATAGTTTAGGTGGTTTTTTTTTGGCAACCCGAACCGAACCATGAGCTATGAGTAGTTGCGCAAGAGCAATGATTGAAGTACATGTGAAAAATTGATATTAAATAATATGTTCTTGTGGTCGTGCCTATATTAAAAGGAAGGATATGAGGTTATCAGGTTTGTTGCCAAACATGCAGTTTTATTATATTAAAGAAACTTACTCAAAACTCCAATACGTTTCAATGAGATATATAGACTAACCAAGACGCGCTATACTATAACTAGGATTACATAAAACCTATTCTAATTACTAACAAATTGGTCGAGTTGGACTTGCCTTCCAACTAGGACTTCCTGATTTTGGCAACACGCACTTAGCCACATCCAAAATCTTATATTCTCCAACAATTACCCCCTGAATTTCTGAGTCGTATAGGGTAACTCCTGCACACCAAGTAATGATCGCATCTCCTTGAAACTTATGCGCGGCAATGCCTTCATTAACGAGTCTTGTCTTTGGTTCTCTTTAGCTTCATGCTCATCTTGAATCTTCACTTTGTCCCACCCAAAGTGCTTTAGATATTCTCCCGCCTAAACTATAAAAGGATAAGGCAAGTCTCTGCTTGCTAGATCTTCAAAGGGTCTGGAGTGACATCTGAGTATTGCAACCTCAGAGGTCCTCGGACACCAGCACATTCATTTTACATACCAGCTTATCCATAATAGTTGGTGAGTATGACTTCAAATAATCTTCGACTTCTCTGACGTTGTCTTTAACGTGAATGTTTATGGTGTGCCATCTGAGGCTTTACCTTCAGTTGGTCTAGTCTTTGTCGCCGGGCTCTACAACGACTCATAACACTTAGTATAATTTAAATCAAATCTAGATTGGTCCATACTTAGAACTTTCATTGGCCCAACAATCTCCTCCACTATTGATTCTTTTTCCACCTCGTTTGTATCTTCTTTACCAAGTTTTAGTTGAGCTTTATATATGCGATTTCCACTAGCCGTGAAAATAACTATGAAGGAATTCTCAAGAATCAAGCTTCAAAGGTGTACGACAACAATGAAGTGAAGTCACATATTAAATTACAACCCCGTTGCAAATTTGTTACGGAAAACTTCCGTACAAATTTTTGTAGCATTTGTCCTGTTGTGTAGTAGTGTGTTTGAATGTTTATTGATTTCGTAATTTAATTTGTATGCTCAACTTCTTTGTTGGTTTAAGACCTCACAATGCCCGTTCACCCATTTCTTGTAATGTAACTTGTTTTGACTTCTTACGATTCTAAACTACCCTTTAGACGAAATAGTTATCTAAGTATATATATGCATATGTATAATATACATTTTGTTCACTTTGATTATTCTTAACTTCTTCTTTAGACGATTCACTAGGAAATCCCTATGCGATAGTTATAATTCACTTAGAGATTTCCTAGTAATTATTATTTTCAAGAAATCCGTAGGAAAACGCAAGGAAGTTCTGACAGATTAGCTAGGGTAAATATTCCGTCACAAATTGCTAGGAAATCACTAAGAAAGCCATCACTAATGGTCGTACATATAATTCCTAGGAAAATTGTAGAAATTCCATAGGTAATTTCCTACGAACGGGTTCCCTAGGAAACTTTTGTGGGTGTTGCCCCTTTTTCTTGTAGTGTATAACAACACCAACAACATAAAGAATTTCGCCGAAGCAATTTATAAAGAGCTGAAATGTAAACATATCACACCTTATCTTAGAATAAACTCAAAAAATAAGACGTTTGCTGTCAAAAAGACCTCCTACAAATGTATATGTGCAAGTATACATGTCATGATATTAAAAATAACAAATACACAATGCTTATTAAGAGTCTTACGTAAAATCTTCATAATTTTGCCTGAACATCCGAATAATGCGAAAGTATTAACAATGAAAATAAAAATTATTCTTGAGCGAACATCAAAAAGCTCATGGTATGTGACTTGTGCGATTCTTTATGAATCAAACTTGTGATAACTGGAAAGCAACAGTGGTTGAATTCTTAATTGAATTTAAACTCGTTCCAGGCCTCTACGCAATATCTTAATAATCTTGCTAGAACATTCAGAGTAATACTATTTAGTATTTACAGTGACGAATGAAAATCCTTCTAGTGTTAATATCAAACAACACTTGGTATAACTTGCAAAATTCTATATGAATCAAACTCGTGACAACTGGAAAGCAACGATGGTGCGATTCTTAAATGAATCAAACTTGTTCCAGGAATCGGAATTGGCGACTTCAATCGTGCAGATAACTTTATCCAAATGATTCACTATTTACGTTCGCAGTCAGCTATGGACGATCGAGTAAAAAGAATGGGTTTACCCGCGAAATCTTGTAAAGGAGGTTCTTAATTGAAACTACGTGCCACAAGTACGATATTTAATATCGTCCAACGGTCTTCACTGACCGGAGGTAAAATGCTACCGAACTAGAATGAAATGTCAAAGCCATTTCGTTCGTGTCTATTTATGTTGCTACATTTGAAGACGGTAAAGTTGCGGTGTCCGAGAAGAAGTCACGCCCACATGCTTATACTTTATGCACTTAAGACTTCAACAAATTCAAGAAAGCATAAAAGTCAAATGTTCCGCTGTATCAAACTCTAAAGTTTTTAAGAATTACAAAGGTATAAGTATGTGGGACATGAAGTCACGAGGATGCGAATATCGCAAGTAATGAAGTTACAAGATCAATGTAAGTGAAACGAGCTCAAGATTAAAGATAAAGATCACATCAGCATTTTCACCAAGAAAAAGAAAGAAAGAAAGACGAAGACTACGAGCTCAAGACAAGCATAGTATGTTAGGCTTATTTTATTATTTTAACTCGGGTAACCCCCTTGTACTTTGGAGTGGCCTCCCTTAGGGGGAGATTGTTAGAAATACGTTTTTACGTATTTAGAAAAGATCGATCACTCCAACAATATATTAGTAATAGCTCGTAGTCTAGTAGCATTTAGTTAAACAAACAAGGCAAAGCCCGCCTATTTTACTATAGGTGGCGGCCCATAATGTAAGCCTAAGCCCATCACAAGGCTTGGGTATATAAACCTTCTCCTTAGTTGGAGAAGGTTGGTTGTTCACATTTTACACATAGTAATACATGTGTTTTTCTCTAATTTCTCTCTCTAAGTGTGTGTGTGTGTGTATATCCCCCCCCCTCTCTACTTTCTCTCTCTAGAAATAGAAAGATTTACATAACTTACAGAGTGATACTTCTATTATGCCTGAGGTTCTATTAAGGACTATATAGGCTTTATTAGTTTGAGAATACCCTAAAAAAGATACCTTTGTACGACTTTGGGTCAAACTTAGTAAGGTAATATTTGGTGTTGAGAATGAAGCACTTGCTTCCAAACACCTTAAAGTAGTTTAATGAGGTTTTCTTACCTTTAAGGATCTCATAAGGGTTTTTTCCCAAGAAATGTCGAATAAGAATTCGGTTGAGAATATAGGTCGATGTGTCCACGACATTGCACCAAACCTTTTGAGACAATGATTGTTCGTTTAACATAGTCCTACTCATCTCTTGGAGAGTCCTATTTTTCCTTTCAACTACGTCATTTAATTGTGGAGTGCGAGGAGCCGAGAAGTTATAGGTTATACCATGAGCTTCACAAAAGGCACCGAGTTGCACTTTATTATCAAATTTCCGACCATGATCCGTCCTAATAAATGCAATCGGACATCCCAGTTGATTTTGGATCCATCGACTAGAAATATCGAAATGTCAGAAAGCATCATTTTTGTTGGCTAAAAATCTAGTCCAAGTGTATATAGAACAATCATCAACTATTACTAGGGTATAAAGGTTACCTCCATAACTTCGTATGACGGAAGATCCAAAGAGATCCATATGTAGGAGCTCTAGGCACCGAGAGGTCGCCAATAAATTCTTGGCTTTGTGACTAGCGTGAACTTGCTTCCCAACTTTGCAAGCATCACAAAAGTTACTATCAAATTTGATCTTAGGGAGATGTCTAACCAACTCCTTAGAAACCAAAGAATAATTTCAATGCATATTTGCATGACCTAATCTCCTATGCCAAAGAGTATAGCTCTCATCTAAAGTCGCAAGACATATGTTGTCTCTAGACTTTATACTAACCTTCATGACATAAAGCCCATGCTTTCTAACACCTTTTCCAATGACCTTTCCATATTTTACGATTTCTCTATCATGTTCGGAAAAGATGACCTTACACTTATTGTTACAAATATGACCTATACTAAGTAAATTAAAACCTAAATTATCTACATGTTCAACATTTTCAATGGTCATGGAGTCAAGAGAAACCATACCTTTGCGAATGACGTTACCACATAGTTTACCAACGAAAGTGATGTTACCTCCATTATATGCTTTGGAAGTAAATAATAGACTTTGATTTCCCGTCATATGTTTAGAACAACCACTATCCTTAATCTACTCATCGGGATCTAAATCAATCCCCAAGCATATCTATGTAACAACACACAAAATAAAACATTTGGTCCTCAATATCTGATTGGTCCAAAGTTGTTAGTTCTAAACGTCCGTTCAATTGGTTGGGATGCATGCATGAAGGACACATACCCCACGGAGAAAAACATTGTTGTTGAAAATTGTTCCAATTAAACAAAGTATTTTGGTGTCCATTGTTTCACTTAGGTGTTTTAGATCTTGATCTAGAACGATTGTTGTTTCTACATGTGGGTGTTTTACTCCTAGGTCTTGATTTAGGGTAATCATTGTTCTTAGGTGCGGATGTTATACTTCTAGGCCTTGAATCATTTCTCACTTTTGGAGGAGGAGTAATTGATTTTCTCATAGCACCTTTCATTCACATAAGAGGCTTACTTAAAGGTGTGTAGAACTTAGTAAACTCTTTTTCATCAATAATAGGTAATTTTAATTTATTAATGACTAGGTGTTTTGGCCCTTTACCTAAAACATATTTTTCAGAAAATTTTGTTTCTCAGATTTAGACTCTTTTGTCTGCGGATCAATATCTCTTCCTGCCATTCCATAATTATAAGGAACTGCGACATTCTTTCTTGAGCCGTTGACATTGGACACTTTTTCTGAAAACTTTACTTGTTTAGTTTCACTGGTAGATGAAAGGTGCTATGAGAAAGTCAATTACTCCTCCTAAACCAAGTTTTTCATTAGAGTGAATTTGTTTACTTAGCATGTCATCAAGAGCATTAGTACCTTTCATAAATTTTTCCAACTTAATAGATGTGCTCTTGAGATTCTTATTTTCTTGCCTAAGGTTTTCACAATTTAGACATCCTAAATCAACTTATTTGTTTTTCACAATTTTAGCTAATTTATCTTTTCGCTCACTAATCTCATTTTCATGTTTAGTTCTAGTTGATTTTAGTAATTTTCTATGAACTTTAGACTTAGTTTGCATAGATTATCATGTTCACTCTCTAATTCTAAGTCGTCTAGTGAAGAATTATCATTGCTATAGTATTCGGTTTTGGAATGTACCTGTTTAGAAGAATGAGCCATGAGACACTTTTCGTCTTTAGCATTTTCCTCGCATTCTTCGCCACTATCACTCCACGACCCTCCAACGAACACCGCGTGATTCCTGTCGCGGGGTGGCTTGGGACATTTGCCAATTAGATGATTTGGATCACCACATTTATAGTACTTCCTTTCACTTTTGTCATTCTTGTCAAATCGGTTCTCGAGAATGGCTTCTTGTCGTTGCTAGGTTGTCTTATGAATTGTCCTCTCCTTTTGAAGAACTTATTGAAGTCTCTTACCGCCATAGCATATTCTTCATCTTCACTATCAGAGGATGAGCATTCATGATCACTATGCACTTTCTTGGCTTTCAATGCTAGAGACTTTCTTTCACCCTTGCTCTTGACAATCTCCGAGTTCTTTAAGATTATCATCTCATGAACTCTCAAGTTTCCAACAAGTTCATCAAATGATAATGTAGTGAGACCCTTTGATTCTTTAATCGCCATGACTTTAGCTCTCCACTTAGGATGAAACGCTCGAAGAAACTTCCTAACATTGTTCTTGCTAGAAAACATTCATCAAGTGTTTTTAGACTAGTAATAATGATACTTAAATCTAGCAAATGCACTATCAATAGTTTCATCTTCTAAGATGACAAATTGTTCATATTTCTGAACACGAAGATCGATTTCGCTTTCTTTGACTTGACTATTACCTTGGTGGGTTACAAAATAGTTTGCCAAATTTCTTTAACGATTTTACACATAAAAATCCTTTCATATTCTTTCTTAGAAAAAGCATTATAAATAACCATTTTAGCAAGTTTCTTTTAAGTTTCATCATTTGAATTTTCAAAAGAGACAAGTTCTTTCTTTGTATAAACTTCACTATTTTGTAAAGGTAAAAAGTCACCATTAGTAATAACATGCCAAAGATCTAAATCTTTTGATTTCACATAAGTCTCGAATCTATTTTATCACTAAATAAAACTATCAGTTTCAAAAAGTGGTGGTCTTTGTATAGATTGCCTTTCTAGGTACTTGTTGGAGTCCATAGATCGATCCAAGATTTAAAATATAATATATTTCAAAAGCTTGAATGACCTAGACTTTGATAAAAAAATTTAGAAACTAGAAGGAGAGGGGGGTTGAACAGTTTCTTTACTTAAAAAATCAGTTTATAAAAATCCTTTTCAAAAAGCTAGATTCGAGTTATTTATGTGAAACCTTATTATGCATAATAGGAACAAGTGACAATGTTGCTAAGCTAATAATCACAAAGTATATGCAAGTATGAATAAATAATGTAAATAGATAAGGAAAGGAAATATCAAACCGAACGCCAAGGATTTATAGTGGTTCAGCAACGAAGCTCTATCTTCCTCCCTACTCCACTCCTCAAGTATCCTACTCGAGAGTTCACTTATTAACAAGCTCATTGAGGTGGAGCAACCTTACACGTCGCTTAACCAATTTTCTACTCTAAGCTAAAAGTCGAGCCCTAATCTTAGCTAGGACCAATCTACACCAATATACTTTAAGGCCTAAGTATTAACCACAATACATACACAACTTCCAAATTATAGACCAATTTAGATCTTCAGAAATACATAAGAATGAAACAAAGTTTGAATCTTGAGAGGATCTTGAACTTGACACAACACTTCAAGGATGAAAGTGTTCTTCTCTTGCACTTTAGAGAATGAGATGGGAGGAGAAAGATTCACTTCTTAAACAAGTATAATCAACCAAATAACCAAGAATTTGAGGGATTAAAGAAGGGTGTTTGAATATGAGAAAGTGTGTGCAAAAGAGGTGAAAAAAATATGAAAATGATCCACTATTTATTGGAGAAAGGGGCAACAGCTATATCTGGGCGCGGTTTCTTAAATACCCATGTAGTTCCTTATCAATAAGGAACCGCGTACACTAGAATATGCTCCTTTTAGTACTGTAGTGAGGAAAGCCCATCTGGTGCATAATTTACCCAAATGGAATATCCTTTATCCATTTGGAATATCCTAAATTTAAATTTCTATTTACTTTTAATAAAACATTTTCTTAAAAAATAAAGTTTAGTTAAAAACTTTTGTCACTTAAAAATAAAAGTGAGGTTTAAGAAAATAATTAATCCTTGATCACTTACTTAGGTTAAGAATTTGTTTCTTCATACCTTAAGTGATTATAGATGAAATGGAAGTTAGATGAACTCAAGAATTCGATATTCGTTGTTTTTGCTAAATGCTTGTTTTTATATATTATCGTAATCAAAACAAAGAGAGACCAAAAAAAGCAAGTAACGTTTTAGGCATCATTGCATTAACAAAAAGGTTTATGAAATTAACCACATGAGCATTATAGCTTGATGGGCAAAAAATCTATCAACTCACACATGATTTTGTTCAATTGAAACAAAATAACAGTGCCACAGAAATTTGTTATCACAATTTGAAAGGTATTTGGAATGAATGTGACTTATTAGAGGCTCCTTATATGTGTGTTAGAATTTTTGGGTGTGAAAAAGGTAGAATTAATGGCGAAATAGATTAAAGAAATAGGCTCATTCAGCTTTGTAGAAACTAGAAGGGGGGGGGGGGTTAATAGTTTCTTTTTGATTTATCTCCTAATTAAAATTCCTTTCAATTAGGTAAGTACCAAAACTATCTTTTACTTGAAAGCTAGTTGCATAATGATTAGGTTCAATTCTAATGCATTAACAATGACAAGTAGTAAGTGTAATGATGGTGAAGGTAAGTGAAGAGTAAGGAAAGAAACAACCTAGTAAGAAAAAACCAAGATTTATAGTGGTTCGGCAACGAAGCTATATCCTCGTTCCTACTCCACTCCTCGAGTACACCTACTCGAGATTTTCCACTATATCCACAAGCTCCCTTCTTGTCGGAGAAAACCTTACAACGTCGCTTACATTATTTTTCGACACTAAGCTAAATGTCGAGACCTAATCTTAGCTAGGACCAATTTACACAACGTCGCCCACTTCACCATTTAACGACACAAGGCTAGATGTTGAGTGCTAATCGAAAGATAGAACCAATCTTCACAAGTTGCCTACTTCACCTTTTTCTGACACAAGGCTAGATGTCGAGTTCTAATCCAAAGCTAGAATCAATCTTCACGACTATTCACTTTGAAGCTAAGTGAGAACTTCACACAACACAACTACACATCACTTTATAGTTTAGTGAGAACTCACCAGACACAAACATATCACTTTATAGTTTAGTGAGTACTTACACAACTTATTACAACTCAACTAAATATATCCAAGTACATACATGTAACTTGGATCTACACAACACAAATCCAAGCACACACATATGCAAAGGATTTACACAACTCTAATCCAAGTATTCACAAATAGATTGGATGAACACAACTAGTCCAAGTATTCACAAATACATTGGATCTACACAAGACACAAATAAACAAATGATGAACATGACTAGATCTTTAGGAGAGGATGATCTTCATCAAGGCTTCATCTTTAATCACATCACAAGTGTGTGAGTGATCTTCTCTTTGGACAAGGTAAAGAAGGAGATCAAGAGGGTAATCATAAGTATAACATACTTAACACATTAAGTGATCATTTACAAATGATTAGGATTAGAAAGGAGAAACAAGGCTGAAAGAAATGTCCAAAAAGGGTTATGGAAAATGAAGATTTGATCCACTATTTATAAAAGACAAAAACTAATGGCTAGCTGAGCGCGGTTCTTTATCTCCCTAGGCGGTTCATTATCGATAAAGAACCGCATAGGTACTTAAAGAACCGCGGATGTAGACTCCGCTCCTTTTTGTCTTTTAGTGGGGTAGGAATATCTGAGGCAGTTTAAAACCTTCAAAGGATATTCTTATGGCATTTGGAATATGCCATATTCAAATTTACATTTTCATTTTAATAGAACATTTTCTTAAAAATAAAGTTTATTAAAAATCTTTTGTCACATTTGACAAAAGTGAGTTTTAAGGCTAATCACTTTTATGATCACTAAGCATGATTAAAATATGTTAGTGTAATGATTATTACCTTGATGATAGTGTTTGTTAGTTAATTCATTTTACGACTATATTTTATGCTAAATGATTTGTATTTTGTCGTGATTAAAACTAAGAAAGATTAGTTAGCACTAACAACGTTTTAGGCATTACTTTGCATTAACAATCTCCCCCTTTTTATTACGACAAACTATAAACTCATTTATGTAAAATATAAAATTATTCAAATTATTAACGAGTTTATCACTATCATTTCTCCCCCTTTATCGAAGCAAAAAGTTTAGCACAAGTCTTTGAAGAAGAGAAGAACCAGACTTTGCTAGTAACTCCCCCTTGGTGTTTACTCCCCTTGCTTGGGGCACCAAGTGAGTGGGCTAAGGTGACATGCTACACAAAGGTTAGTAGATAGAAAAAAAACACCAATGTATATATGTGCACTACCTACTAACTAACTTGAGAGGGAGGAATAAAAGAAATCCTAAATTAGAAGTAAGTGTTTGCTAAGTATGTCCAAAGAGTGTGTGTTGACAACATCAAAGTTCAATTGGTGGAATAAAAGAAGAAAAGGAACATCCAAACCAATCAAAATGATTAAAATGTCAAGGGGTTAAAAATTTAGAATTTATGGAATCACCCATAATCAATTGTAAATTTTAACCATGATCAACTCTTTAACAAATGTGTGAAAAAGAATTAGCGGGAAAGAGATAACACACATAACATTCATATTACACAAATATGAAATAACATACAAGAGAAGTATTCAAACATACAATATGAATATTTAAAGCAAAAAAAAATATAGAAAATAAACCACAAAGCATAAGCTACTCTAGTATTGATAATCTTCTAAGATTTCTTAAGTTTTATTGACTCAAACAACTAAAGTAAAAAATGTGCCTTAGCTGAAAAAGAAAGACGACGAGGCATCATTCGGAGTTTTGTTCGTGGGAACAAAAACTTTGAGAGGAGCTCGAGTGAGGATGAATTCAAGGAAATTTAGCTTGTCATAAACATGAGCAAGTTCAATTTTTTGTAATCGACAACAAGCACACGGGGAACCATGATGCAAAACAAAGTCGTTAGATGGGGGAGGTCCATCAAAATGAGAGTTTGGTGGAGAGGGAGATAATGGATAAGAGAAGTTTTCACAATGCCTAGTGATATTTAGGAAAGAAGATAGGTCATTGAGTTGTGGAGATTTGAAAGGTTTAGGTGGTAGTGGAAGAATTTCCTTTTCTCCGGTAATTGGATTTATAGAGTAAGTCTCATTCCAATATATGATCGGAGAGAAAGAAGAATTCCTGGAGGGTTTTGGAGAAAAGGAATCATGAGGATTCTTGTTCTTCTTGATCCAAACGGGTCGAACCGAGATTTTCGGTTTCTTTGAAAGCTTAGAAGAAGAAGCTTTAGGTTGAGAAGATTGTGACAAAGATATGTCAAGGTTAGATATGGAAGAGTTAGGCATTGTGAGGGATGAAGAGAAGAACTCCCAAAAGAGAAGAATTTAAAGAAAGTAGACAAGGCAAAGATTTGAAATGAAAACAAAAGGTTTTAGGGAATGCTTAGCCAAATTGGGTAAACAAGAAATCTTAACAAAGACATTGGTCAAAAAAGAAAGACCAAAAATAAGCCAAAAACGAGCTTGCTGTCCGTGATTCCATTTCGATATGGAGCCGCGCGACTTGCTATGGAGCCGCGTACAGTGGACGTGAAACCATGATTTTTCAAAGTTTTGAAGAAAAATAAAACTCTTTCAAAATTTTGCAAATCTTGGATTTTTACCTCTTTTAGCACTAGAGTATGCTAGGGTTGCATAAAAGCAACACACTCACAAAGTGTGTCTTGACAAAGGGTGATAAACTATTTAGATAACATTTTGATCCGATTTTGAGTCAAGTTTTAGAGGTTGTGATAGATTTAGGTTCAATTTTAAATAAATTGAAGTTGATTAATGTGAGCACATTGATTGAAACAAATAACAACTAAATCCATAGAACATCTTCATGAAAAACTCATGAAGGAAAGGAAATACAAGAAAAGAAATAACAACTAACTAATACAAATTTAGCCTAACTAGTTCTTGATAGCATACGCTTCTTTGGCTTGACTTTCTTTAAAAACATTTTTTTGAAAATCATCATTCATCTCCTAGGAGGAGGAGGATTAGCAAATAGGTTCAACAAGAAGCTTTTCAACTTGATGTGAGCCCCAATCATCTCAACCTAAGGATATCAATGAGGTGGAAGTTGCTCAAGCAACAAGGATAATTGGTTCCATTGTGCATGAAAAAGTCAAACAAGTGTGGATCACCTAAGAAGCGAGAAACGGGAACACCTAAAAGTGGAGTGTTAGAGGGAGGAGGAGGTGGAGGAGGCATGGTATCCAAAGGTGATATGGGTGATATGGGTGAATTTGGTGGAGTGAAAGGAAGAGGCTAAAAAACAAAGGGAATTCTTTGATGAGGTTGAGGTTGAGTATTCGCATCCAAGGGAGGACTAGGAGTGAAAGTTGAGGACAACTCATTCATTCTTGATTGGAATGAAGAGGAGGTAGAACCATGTGAGTGGTTGGTACCATGAGTTGAGTTTGTCTTGCATGAAGCAAGGGGTGGTGAAAGTGATGAAGAGATTAAAATAGGAGAAGTTTCACTCTTTGGTTTGTGAGAAGATGGAGAACCAAGTTTAGGAAACTTGAATTTCATCTTAAGGTTTCTTTTAGATGAGGAAATTTTAGGAGAATTAGATGTTCTAGTGGACACCATGGTTGTGAAGAGGTTTAAAAAGAAGTTTAAGGGATGAAGAACAAGATCAACAAGGAGGGTTTAAGAGGAAGGGATGATCCAAACTAGTAATGGGTTAAAATCATTTTAGGTGAATAATGAAATTAGGTAGCCTAGTTTAGGAAAGTGCATGTTTTTGCTAAAATTTCACCAATGTTTACACAGATTAAGGGAAAACAGTGTAAAGCAAAGATTCTCTCGGAATAGACAACGGCGGTTCCTTATTTAGGGCCGCAGTTCGTTATCGCTAAAGAACCACAGGACATAAAAAGAACCGCCCCTAGAGGGTTCAATAAAATGAATTTCCTGACACTTTTGCTAGCCCAGATTTTACACAAAGGTTTATCAAGCCAAAGTGAACTATTAATCCAAATCTAGGAAGCTAACTAACACATAAGATGCACAAAGCTATACAAATCGAAAGATCGATCGCATAGACAATTAGGATTAAAATACTAAATAATCCAACCACAAAGTATTAGTTAATAAACACATAACATCCTAAAAATAAAGAAAAAGGAAATTAAGAACAACAATCCAAACATGTTTACACACATGGTAACCATTTAAGAGTGTGATGTATCATTCATCCATGAGAATTTCCTCATTGACTTGATTCACTTCTTATGCGTTCTTGAAGATGAATATTAAGACAATACTGATAGTCGGAATCAATGTCTGGAGAAGACAATTGAGAGATAGAGGATGAAAAATCATAGGAAGGGTTGAGAGAGTCGTCTTGAGAGACCTTTCCATCTTCATTTGAATCATGAGTGGGTTCAAAAGAGATGTTTCCTTCAATAGGAAGCATGACTCGATCCACCGAGTGAAATGATGAAGCATTTAAGGGTGGAAAGTCAAGAAGAAGTTTTCTAAGAAGCCGTGAGAGAATAATGGCAAATGGAAGACTAGAGCGAGACCCGCTGAGAACAAATCTTATTCTTCTAGCTATGAAAAATACAAGGTCGTATGGAGTGGAGGTAGCAACACAATACAACATATGTGCAAGACAACCGGGCACAGGGTTGCGATTACCATCCAAACACATTGCATTTTCCCTAATGATTTCGGCCCAAGGGATCATAAAATCATCAAGATCGCTAGTTAGTAATTCCCAAGGAGTGAGAGTACGAACTTCTCCCTCAAGATTACCAAGAATAGGGTGTTCACGAGGTTTAGCAATAGCACAAGAGATGGCCGAAGCCGAGGGTATCTCGGTCACATAATTCACATCAACAGGGGCCGATTCTAAAGAGTTTAAACTCCAAGCATCGGTGAACCTACATTGACCTTCGTATGGAGCTTTGAGAATCTCACCAAATTCTTCAAGAGTATACACAAAGGGTCTCCCCTTTGATGGAAAATCTTATAGATAAACCATTATTGATGCAAATTAATGTGTACTAGCTAAAGAATTCCAAGAGGAAGGAGTGAAAGATTGGCTCACTAATATCAAGCAAACAATTAAAGCCAATGGAATTAAACATAAATCGAATGAAGTCAAGTCCAAGAAAGTTAGAAAGAACAATGCGTCCTTCATGAAAACAACGAGATTCAAGACAATGAGAAGTGTTTTGAGTAGAACGAGTTCGACGTAAAGAAGAAAGATTAGGCATGTATTCTCTAGTACGTTGGTGGTCATTTTGATATCCCAAATACATGATAGTACCTAAAAATAACATACAAACATATTTCCCCAATCACTCATATGTTACATACAAACCAAAAATAAAAAAGATGAGAGTGTGTTTCATCAATCTCTTGACAAACAAAGGATTAATCCTTATCATTCCCATGCTCACAATGTTCCTAGTTCATCATTGACAATACCATATTAATCATGTAAAATCAACAATGAACTTGAACATTGGTTTTTCAAAACAAGGTTTTTAGGTAAGCATTTAACAATGCCATTACCAACTTGTTCATGGGTTCATATCAATTCCATCAATTAACCAAAATTATTTAGTCAAAATTCGGATTGTTCTACAAGTGGGTTTTAGTGAAATCTTAATGAATATGAACCTAAGGAATCATAACAAGATTACTATGTCAACTCTTATTCCTAGTAAGGTTCTAATTCAATATCAATTTTAAAAATTCCCAATTATGAATGTATGAACCCTAGAACAAATTAGATGAAAATGAAAGAAATAACTTACAATTAAATGATCTTGAATGAAGGATGAGTGAAACCCACAAATTGGAATCAATTAATCTTGAGTAATTGAAGGTTTTGAAGGTGCAACAATGGTGGAAAAACTGAAACCCGTCGCTCTATTGGAGAAGAGAGAGAAGGTTTGTTTGAAAAATGATTTTTATAAAAAAGTCTGGCACTTTAGTCGCAAGCACTGATCGCCGTTCCTTATCGATATGGAACCGCACATTCGAGCCGCGACAGATAAAGAACCGCCTACAGTGGCGCGTTTTTATCAAAGAAAATCAAAGAATTTTTCAAATCCAAATTTTTCTAAAATCCTTAAAATATATCTTAAGCCTTTAGGAAATCATTGGACCACCACAACACTAGGTAATAATGCCTTAATGAAGGATTACGAGTTGAATCGAGATAGGAAAAGACCGAAGCGGCCAAACGACTACTCGTAGCAAAGAAACAAAGAGGAGAGAAGTCACGAGGTGTGAATCAAGACCAAGAACAAATGCTCAAGATACAAGTGACAATCTTCAAGTCGAGGAGACGAAGAGCTTGTGCCATATATAGTGGTTTAAGACGTGCCTTTCCGGCGAAAGTCTAAACGGATTTGGTAATGAACTACACCAAGCAATTTTGATGCATAGAGTAAGATCACTTTCAAGAATAGTCTTACTCTACTTCAAAATGTGAGCAAAGTATAGATTCACTTTCTCTCCCACATGATCGGACAATTATTATTGCTAGGATTTAAAATAACAATATCCTTGGAATATTTTAATTCCAAATGTGTAAAATCCAACTACAACTAGTGAAGTAGTTTGGTATCTCAAGGGATTCATCAATCATCCTAGAGATGAGCTCAATTGCACAAGTTACACATGATATAGGGCCTACTAACCGTAAGGGTGCAAACCATGGAAATCATGCTTGATACTTTAAGCTTCTACTAACTCACTCTACATGTCCATAGTGAGTCAAGTATCCAAGAAATAAAGGTTTGAGAAGGAAAAAGGAAAGAATCACAAACCACAAACAAATGTCAAGGCAAGGATGCCAAGAACAAACACATAGTCAATTAATGATCAAAAGAATGATCAATAGGGCGTGTGGAAGAACAAAAACGTACCTTAGCCACAAAATGCATTCCAAGCTTTCAAGGAACCAATGCAAAGCCAAACCATGACTAAAGTGACTACTAAGTCTTCAAGGACTAGTATCACTCCCATCCATCTTGATATTATCATTCAATGATGTTGGAAATCAAAGAAGATGAGTCTTCTACAAGTGTAAGTGACTCAATCCACAATCAATTGAATGATTGATCTTCATGAGTACCTACACATAACAATATGCAAACTAGTAAATACATTTCAAGAGTAAATCTAAAATGCATAAATACTACTAATCTAAATGGGATGCTATATTACCAATTAAAAGGCTTATTTTCAATAAAAAAAAGTTTTGACCAAAGAAAAACTTTATTATAACTTAACCTTCCAATTTGACGAGACAATGGATCGGTCCAAGTTTTAAAGTACAATATAATTCGAAGATCTTGTGTCACCATCGCTCTCATACCAATTTTAGAAACTAGAAGGGGGGGGGGGGGGGGTTTGAATAGTTTCTCTTCGATTTATCTCCTAATTAAAATTCCTTTCAATTAGGTAAGTATCAAAACTATCTTTTACTTGAAATCTAGTTGCATAATGATTAGGTTCAATTCTAATGCATTAACAATGACAAGTAGTAAGTGTAATGTTGATGAAGGTAAGTGAAGAGTAAGGAAAGAAACAACCTAGTAGGAAGACACCAAGATTTATAGTGGTTCGACAACAAAGCTCTATCCTCGTTCCTACTCCACTCCTCGAGTACACCTACTCGAGATTTCCACAATATCCACAATCTCCCTTCTTGACGGAGAAAACCTTACAACATCACTTACAATATTTTTCGACACTAAGCTAAATGTCGAGACCTAATCTTAGCTAGGACCAATCTACACAACGTCGCCCACTTCACCATTTAACGACACAAGGCTAGATGTCGAGTTCTAATTGAAAGATAGAACCAATCTTCACAACGTTTCCTACTTCACCATTTTACGACACAAGGCTAGATGTCGAGTTCTGATCCAAAGCTAGAACCAATCTTCACGACTCTTCACTTTGAAGCTAAGTGAGAACTTCACACAACACAACTATACATCACTTTATAGTTTAGTGAGAACTCACAAGACACAACCACATCACTTTATAGTTTAGTGAGAACATACACAACTAATTACAACTCAACTAAACATATCCAAGTACATACATGTAACTTAGATCTACATAACACAAATCCAAGCACACACATATGCAAAGGATTTACACAACTTTAATCTAAGTATTCACAAATAGCTTGGATGAACACAACTAGTCCAAGTATTCACAAATACATTGGATCTACACAAGACACAAATAAATAAATGATGAACATGACTAGATCTTTAGGAAAGGATGATCTTCATCAAGGCTTCATCTTTAATCACATCACAAGTGTGTGAGTGATCTTCTCTTTGGACAAGGTAAAGTAGGAGATCAAGAGGATAATCATAAGTAAACATACTTAACACATTAAGTGATCATTTACAAATGATTAGGATTAGAAATGAGAAAGAAGGCTGAAAGAAATATCCCAAAAGGGTTATGGAAAATACAGATTTGATCCACTATTTATAGGAGACAAAAACCAACGGCTAGCTGAGAGCGGTTCTTTATCTCCCTAGGCGGTTCCTTATCGATAAAGAACCGCATAGGTACTTAAAGAACCGCGGATGTAGACTCCGTTCCTTTTTGTATTTTAGTGGGGTAGGAATATCTGAGGCAGTTTAAAACCTTCAAAGGATATTCTTATGGCATTTGGAATATGCCATATTCGAATTTACATTTTCATTTTAATAAAACATTTTATTAAAAATAAAGTTTATTAAAAATCTTTTGTCACATTTGACAAAAGTGAGTTTTAAGGCTAATCACTTTTATGATCACTAAGCATGATTAAGATATGTTAGTGTAATGATTATTACCTTGATGATAGTGTTTGTTAGATAATTCGTTTTACGATTATATTTTATGCTAAATGTATTTGTAATTTGTCGTGATCAAAACTAAGAAAGATTAGTTAGCACTAACAACGTTTTTAGGCATTGCTTTGCATTAACAAGCTTGATTAGGTTCGATGAATGTTATGCAAATGTATGATGTCAAATATTGTCAATTAGTCCAATCCAACTGTTGCAATGGCATAAAAATGATCATGCAAGAAGAGAAACAAAAAGAAGGATTTACAACTAAGGCACCAATGGCCACTACATTATCTGCTCATTCCAACAACTTCAAAAATTCATATAAACTTGGTGGAAGAAATGGAAGAAGCTATTTAGGGTGACACATCAAGAAATTCAGTTGGTAATGGAAATACAAGGATAAGTGTGTTCAAGAAATGGGTAATTTGTGGAAATTGAAGTAAAGAAGGTCACGCCAAAGAGGAATGTTACCAATTGATTGGTTATCTAGTAAGTCATGATTTACATGGAAAATTCAAGTAACAATAACCTTTGCCAAACACTCCTCAGAGGTTTAACTCACAACACAGTTATAATCACAAGATAGTGGGGGCATAATGTGAAAGTTGAGGTGCCAAACGCTTCTTATCAAGGAAATGAAGTAGTATGTGTGCAAGAATGGAAAAATTGCAAAACTAGTTGAACAAGATGATGCTCATGATACAAAATAACAAGGACGTGCCTGGTATAAACTTATATGTACACCCAAACTGGTAGCTTCTATTACTACTAGAACATACATGCTTGTTGCTTCACACATAAGTGGTAGGAAATATAAAATCATTGAATCTGTCTTAACTAGTCAAAAATGGCTTTGGGTAGTAAATAGTAGTGCTACAGATCATGTATGTATAACCTTACCATCAACGCATAATATCTAGATATGCCCACAATGTATCTATGTTACACTACCTAATGGAAAACATACATATATGACCAAGATAGGATTAATACAAATTAACTCTGCAATTACCATTTATGATGTACTTTATATACTAAGATTTTCATGTAGCCAGTTATCTGTTAGCAAATTTGGGTCACACACACCACTCTCTATGATTTTCACGCCTTTTTCATGTTATTTTCAAGACCATCACAAGAGGATTACACATGACAATATCTATAATGGTCTTTACATAATTAACCAGGAGCCTACAACTCCACCCTAAATCATTCATTCAGTCATCAACAATAGTGTAACTCTCTGGCACACAAGACTTGGACACTCATCCTTTGTTGTTATACAACAAATCAAATCTTTTTATACATCTTTAACTTGTAATTCCTATATTTGCAATGTCTGTATTTTCCTTTAAGTAAATCTCATGATGATTCTCTTTTGACCCTATTCATGTTGATATTTAGAGGCCTTATAAACATCCAACTATCAATAAGTGCAAGTATTTTAAACCATATTTGATGATTACTCAAGAGCAACTTGGACTTACCTTTTACCATTAAAATAACACACAACCTCATACCTAACAATTTTATGTGCCTTTGTACTAAATCAGTTCAAAACCTCACTAAAAATCATAAAAAGTGATAATGGGAAAGAGTTCTTCAACTAGTCACTAACTGAGTTTCTAAATGACAAAAGCATTTCACACCAAACATCTTGCCCTTATACCCCTAACAAAATTCAAGGCTAGAAAGAAAGCACAAACACTTATTTGAAATTGCCAGGGCACTAAGGTTTCAGTCATATTTTCCTATTTGTTTTGGAGGCTATTGTATTTTAACAGCCATTTATCTCATAGATAGGATACCCTACAAACCACTTCAGTACAACAGTCCTTATGAACTCTTATACCAAACACTAGATTCATTGTCACACCTTAAGATTATTGGAGGTCAAGCACATGCTTACCACCATACCAAAAACATGTTTGAGGTCAGAGCTACTCCCTGTGTCTTTCTTTGTTACCCCACAACACAAAAAGGATACATTATCTATGATACAACCACTCACAAAACATTTGTCAACGAACATGTTAGATTTAATGAAGATATTTACCTTTTACACCTCACCAAACCAATAAATCCACAACTATATCACCCAATGCAAATCAGTCCACACCTTCTGATTTCACAACTCCTACTTACATCCCTTATAACACGTACAACAACGTCTACTACGCCACTTCATATATACTGAACCAAATGTCAATACTTATCCTATCACATATACTCCTTTACAAGATACACCATCAACATCATAACCCTCTACACCTCTCAATACAACATCATCATCTCCTACATCACAAGATACTACATATACTCACACTATACCACACACACAACCTATTAAAACTCTCATACCTCCACTTCTACCTAGAAAATCAAGCAGACATACCACCTTACTAGCAAAACTATGTGAATTTTATGTTACTCTCCCTAAAAAAAGCACACTACTCATTCACTCATCAAATTTCATCATTCCAAATACATTAACTATTATAACATTAACTCACCACAACATAGAAAATTAATTAATAACAATAATAAACACAATAAAACCACACTTTTATGCTCAAGCTACTAAGGATTTAAGATGGATAGATGCAATAAACAAAAAACTTAAAGCACAAGAAAATAATCACACTTGGATAGTCATTTCCCTTCATCCTAACAAAGTAGCCTGCAAGTGGGTCGATAGAATCAAGTACTACTCTAATGGAACTGTGCAAAGGTTCAAGGCCAAACTAATTGCTAAAGGATTCACTCAACTTGAAGGAATTGACTACACAAATACATTTTCACCAGTTGCAAAGATGGTCACAATCAGAACTCTCCTTGTTACTGTTGTCCACCACAACTCACACATTTCTTAGTTAGAGATTAATAATGCTTTTCAACATGAAGATCTTCATAAAAAGGACTACATGGCATTACCTCGAGGCTACACACATCATTCCAACATTCCTAATCCTGTTTGCAAGCTACAAAAATCTTTGTATGGTTTAAAACAGGCAAATAGGCAGTAGTTCACTAAACTCACTACTTTCCTTATTAACATGGTTTCAAGCAAATTTTTGTAGATACTTCAATCTTAACATACAACAAATGAACTGGTTTTATAGCTATTAAGATTTGTTTGGATGACATCATTCTCACTGGAAACAACACATCATTGATCAATCACTACAAACAAGAATTATACAAGACCTTCAACATCAAAGGCTTAGGACAGTTGAACTACCACATTGGTATAGAACTTCTCAGAAACTTAAAGGGGATGACCATGTCATAGAGAAAGTATGCTCTAGAACTTCTATAAAGCTCAAATGTATTGGACTTAGAGCCATGCCACATACAAGTTGATCCAATTTTTAAGCTTAATGATGTTGATGGAGACCCTCTTCAAGGCCCTTCCACCTACAGAGCACTTGTAGGCAAACTTTTCCACCTTACAATCACAAGAGATGACCTATCTAATGTTGCTCATGCTCTAACCTATCAGATGCTCTAACAGTGAGGAGGGATTCTTTTAGATCGTCGGTGAGGAAGGGGTGGGTTTAGATCGCCGGTGAGGAGGAGGTGGGTTTAGATCGCCGGTGGGAGAGGGTGGGTCATGTTTTTTTGAAGTGGAGACGACGTCTTTTTAATAATCCGAATGCTTTATGGGTTCAAGTGGTTAAGGCGATTCATGGAGATGAAGCGGGTATTGATATTAGAGGTTGCATTACTAATGGGGTATGTGCTAGTATTATCAGGTCGATTATTCACCTTCACTCGAGTGGTATTGTTCCTTTAAATTCTATTCATTTTATGTTTGTAGATGGAACTTCCATTCACTTTTGGAAAGATACTTGGTTAGGAGACGATCCTCTCTATATTAGATACAACCGTCTATATCACTTGGAAACAAACAAAGATTGCTTTATTCAACAACGCATCCCCAATGGATCTTGGTTTTGGGGTTGGAATAGACCGGTTAATCTGGGAAGAACAAAAACTGAATTTGATGCACTTATCTCTGATATTGCTAATTTGGATCCTGAATATCTTGTTAATTTTGATACTTGCATTTGGAACCTTTCTCATGATTACAAGTTTTCGATGAATTCGGTTATGAAGCATATTGATGAGTTTTCTCTTCCTTCTTTGACTCCAAGTACCCGCTGGTGTAAGTTTATCCCTAGGAAGGTTAACATTTTTATGTGGCGGATGATTCTTGATAGACTTCCAAATCGTTTAAACTTATCTTCCAGAGGTATAGAAATTAATTTGATTATATGTTCGGTTTGCAACACTTCCGTGGAATCGAGTGCACACACTTTCTTCTCTTGTGACACAGCCGCTGCCGTTTGGCATCTTGTTCGATTTTGGGCACGTTCTTTGATCCCTTCCTTTTCCTCATGTGGTGAATGGGATATTTGGTTTCAGGCATGGCACGCCTCAAAGGATAAGAAGGACCGCATATATGCCATATTTGCTGCTACATGTTGGTCTTTATGGCTGTTTCGAAATAATATCACTTTCAACTCTCATTCTATGAGGAAAAGCGATATTTTTGATTTTATTTGTCTTGTCTTTTTTTCTTGGCTTAATTTAGAGGTAATCGTTATATTAATTGGAGCGATTGGCTACAATCGCCTTTGTAATTTTCTAGTATCTTGCTAGTTTTTTATATTTATATATCCTCTTGCTGTCTAAAAAAAATTAATTATGGTTTGTTTTATCACGAAAATCTAAAAATAATTGGTTTGGAAAGAATAGAATCTTTGTTCATTTTACTCATCAATCAGATGGTGTGCTGAAAGTTCAAGTCGTTTTAATGTTTGATCAGCTTACATAGTCATATATGACTTTTTTTCCTTTGGTTTTATATTCATATAGGTATGTTTTTTCAAGGTTTGTTACTAGAACTTAAACTTTTGATCGATAATATCCTTAATATCTAGTTACTTGTTGTTGCACCATAAAAAAGTTATAAGTTTACCCATCGAGATACCGAGCAAACTCCCGCAAGAGGTTAGTCCACTCGTCTTAATGACGGTAAGAACTCTTCGTCATAGACTAAAAAATAAAATAAAAAAGTTATAAGTTTGACTAACAATTACCATGTGATGTTATGTTGACAGTCAAATTAATGTGTTCCATTTTGATAATGTTTGATAAAAAGAAAGATTTAAATTCATTTGGATACCAAACTTATCTAAGATATGAAGGGACTCATCCCCACCCTCCATCTCTCTACCATCTAATGGCTGAGATTAAATCCTCATTTTATATTGCAGAGGTATTTTTGACATTTCTCCCCCGACTATATAAATCATTTTATCATTTCTTTCTCATAAAACACACACACCGTAACATCACTTCTCTCTCTACCTCCCGATCTACTTTCTCTCTCTATAAATTGAAGCGTATAATCACAAATCCATTAGGAACATCATCATTAATCCACCACAAATCGATTAATTAACACGAATTCATATCAGGTTTGTATTCTCATAATATATTCTTATTTTTTAGCTTATTTGATTTTGAATAAGCTTATTAATTTATTGTCATTAGCTTATTTTGAACGAAATATTCTAATTAATAGTTCTTATTTTGATCGAATTCTTTCGATTGATTGTTCTTATTTTGAGCAAATTATTTTAATTAGCTTTTAATTATATGATTTATGTGAATAAGCTTATTTGTTTGAATAAGATTTTGAATTAGATGAGAGTTATGAATAATTTTGTGAATTAGATAGGAGTTGTGTGAATAAGCTTACAAATTATATGAGAGTTATGAATAAGCTAGCTTCTTAGCTTATTTTGACGAATCATAAGGTATTTTATGTAAGTTAAATTAAGTTTACGATGTGGCTGTAATAAACTTGATATATCATATATGATAGTTATATATCATATATGATATATCATCAGTTATCATATATGATATAACTATCATATATGATATATCAAACAAACCATAAGAAAAAACAGATTTTGTATGAGCTTTTTAAAAAAAAATATGTATAAACTCTCGAAACCTACCTTCTATCATATATATGAGTGATTCTTTTTGGTGTTAAAATTTTGCATAATATGTTTTTTTATCTTTTATTAATGCAGTCAGACGGAGGTGGTGTGATTGCCCGATTTGGAGCAAAGCAGAGAGGGATGTTGATTATAACAAGATGACGTGCACGGATATGTTATAAGGATCAAGAAGGAGTAGGCGTTGTTCATGAATTCATCAGTTGATAAGTTGTTTTAACAATAGTTTATTATTGAAAAAGAAGAGTAGTTTTAATAATAATGTTGTTTGCATCTTTTGATTTTGTATAAATGGTTATCATATATGATATCAGATGTGTATCACATATGATTTTACATTAGGTTATGTTCTGTTTAAATTATCATATATGATTCTTTTCATAAGTATATTTTTATGTTAGAACAAGTGTTTAATTATTAATTGTGCATTTGTGCATACTCTTTGTTGTAATCATGAATTCATCAGATTCTTTGTTTAATATACCCAAGTTTTTCTTGAGTATCATATATGATAATGCATTATCATATATGATAGTGCATTATAATATACGGCTTAATTTATCAAAACCATCATGACATAATACCAAGAAAGTTAAACCACATTAACAAGACGT
This sequence comes from Glebionis coronaria, assembly GCA_025667525.1. Classification (NCBI taxonomy): domain Eukaryota; kingdom Viridiplantae; phylum Streptophyta; class Magnoliopsida; order Asterales; family Asteraceae; genus Glebionis; species Glebionis coronaria. The sequence continues at coordinate 166,910,721 of CM046874.1, forward strand.
TGTACAAGATACCAATGGATAACAAAATCGTTCATATACGTCAAACTCCATTAGGAGATGACAAGGAAAAAACAAACAATACATTTTAAACGTAAAATAAAAATTCACGAGCTTCTTCATTAAGCTTCTCGGCCTTTTGGATGCTTGTAATGTTTAACATTCCTTGTAAACAGCATTCTCTACACAAATAATAAGATTTAATTCAATTTCCAAGCGCATAATCATATATGGTATATTTTATCATATATGATTTTTTAGCTTACATCATATATGATAAAATATATCATATATGATATTTCACTAACAGGTCACACTAAATTTGTTCAGTGAGATTAAGCCATAAAATCTTATAATTCATGAAAATAAGCTAATAAGTTAGCTTATAATTTATCATAATAAAAATGATGATAATTTATAAGCTTATCCCATTAATCATCTAATAAAAAAGCAAACACATCCAAAATCACATCAAAATAAGCTTATTTACATCAAATAAGCTAAAAAAGAAGATATAAATTATGATGATATAACCTGGTGATTTGTTCTTCAATAGCATCGGCATCTTTTTCTTTAATTTTTAACGCGATTTGTTGATGATTTTTTATTTGTGTGTGTTTTAGTATGTGTTTTGGATCGAGATGATGATTGAATAAGCTTATATGTGTGTTTTTTGTGTGTGTTTTTTGTTAGATCTGAGATAAGAGACGGGGGTGAGATGTATTTGGGAGGTGGGTGGGATGGGTGGGTTTAAAATGACGAAAATGCCCCTCCGCTTTTTTAATTAAAAATAAGACTTAATCTGGGCTGTTGATTTTTTAGTAGATGGAAGGTGGGGATATATATACAAGGTCTCCAATATAACCCTTCTCAAAAGAAAAAGCTTGTGTTAACCCAATCTAAAAAAGTAGGGGTGTGAAAGAAACCGAAAACACGAACCTAAACCAAAAAAACCGAAGAACCGAAACCTAAAAAACCGAAACCGATTGAAACCGATGGTTCGGTTTTTGCATTTTGAAAAAATCGAAGCTTTTGGTTCGGTTTGGTTTTAGCATTAAAGAAAACCGATATAAACCAAACCGATCTTTATAAACATGAGAATATATATATATATTCACGTCAAAGCTAATGGACGATGAATATGTTACGCTAGATTAATTCTATCATGTTTAATAACTAATCATTGTTTCATATATTTATTAAACATGACTAAATAATAAGTTTTCTTCTCGATTGTTTTTTTAATTAGGTTTTTATCGTTGCTATTGTGTTGATTTATACACAATGATTTTTTTTCCTTATTGTTAATGTTGTGTTTCTTGTTGTTATTGTTTATTTAAAGCTTTTAACGTGTCGATTTATCGTTTATTCAAAATCGACTTGTAAAAGCGAAGCTCGACAAATCATATAGAAACCGAAAAAACCGAAAAATTAAACCGAAAGTAAATCGAAAACCGAAAAATAAACCGACACGAAACCAAAACCGAATGGTTCCTAAAAATAAAAAACCGTAATTTGTTGGTTCGGTTTTGGTTTTATACAAAAACCGAACCAAACGGAACAATGCTCGCCCCTAAAAAAAGAGTCATATACAATTAAACACAAAATCAACATCGATGGAAGTGATTAATTGACACTTCATGTCTCTCAACTCTCAAGTCTCAAGTCTCAACATGGTTTTCCCTTATCAATGAATCAATATCTTGTATTTTACTTTATTACCCCGTATGACGTAATATTTAATGCAAACGTTAATCCTTTCAAACTATACATATGATGCTATAGTTTTAACGTTTAGACGATATGAATCATATGATACAAATAGTGTGTCTATCTTTTGTTTGTAAAGATCAACATATAGAGAGTGGTGATAGTCTATAAAGGAGAATGAGTCCCACCAACACATGCACATGAAAAGAAGAGAATAGAATCATGAGAAAGAATGGTTAATATATCATAGTGATTGTTTTCACAACCAAATGGACACCAAATCTTTGGGGAGTTTACAAAACCTAATTTGACACAATTGCCCTTGGGCCACACATATCTTTTCTTTATATCTATAGGTAGCAATACGTAGTGCTTTCATGCTTATATCATATGGTAAGAATGTAAGGGTATATTGGAAATGCTCCAATAAAGATATGAAAATACATTAAGATATAGTGCCAAAAGTTGGTGACCATGAAAGTATAATGTTAAAGCAATGATTATGTCCAAATAGCTCCCCTAGCTTTTCGTTTGCTAATAACCTTATAAAAAGTATATACCGATCTATATGTATGAAGAAATGAATATACAAAAGTGCTCATGTGCAATTTGGATGGTTTATAGTTTATATTCCCATTACATGTTCATTGTTTAAGTTAGTAGGTTTGCAACATTTAACTAAAAAACACATATACAACTAAATGTACGTATGCATGTATTTGATTGTATCAAATATTTGATATTTTAATAGGAATTAAATGTCACCAAATAATAGATTATAAGCTGGTAGTGTTTCTTGACAAGGCTTTCTAAGGAGAAAATAAAGAAAATAATATATATATGTAAGGTAACACTTAATACCGTTTTTATGAGGTATGAATTCTAATATCGTTTAAGAGAGTGTATGAGGAAAATTGCGACGTAGACAGTTATATCTTTACTCACCGTAGAAATACTGCTTCCGGTTAAAGATAAAAATAATATGAGTGATTATGTATATAGAAAATTGAGTAACAATTGGAAAAACTTCCAACTTTTCAAACCATATGTTCCTTTAAGTTACCTTAAAAGAAAAATAGTCAACTAGAAACATAACATGGATGAACATGATTGTGTACATGTTATGCAATACATATTAATATGACTATATGAGTATATGCATGAGCAAGGCAAGTGGGAATTTATGTTATTCATAAACCATGATTTAGATTGGGGTTGGAATGTTCCCCTTTCCACTATGGCATGCTTAAGAAATTATGTAAAATGGGCCTTCAACATTGCGTTGTTTCGCATCATCATGATGTCTTTGAGGTCGACTAGTACAACTGATTGTTTCACCTTCCTTGATTCTTGGTTTGAAGTCATACCTAATTATTAGTAATACCAAATGTTTTTCAAAGCTTCTTTTAATATACACACTTGATGAAACCAAAACATATTAGTAGTTAAAATTTCTTAAGTTCCATATGGCATTCTTAGACTTATGTTAGAAAAAAGATACTGTTGCGTATAGTCTGGAATGGGTCGGACCCAATAACATAAAGGCCTATACCTTACCATCCAATAGGTAACCTTAGTCCATACACTATAAATACAAGATGATACTCTCTTTCTCTATACCTATACTATTCTAACTTGACCGTCGGAAGGTACCTTGTTCTTCTTTGTGTGTAGCACTATTCAAGACTTGGGAAAACAACGAACGACACCAAAATTAAAGAGTCGTCAAAGCCAACCCAACCAAATTATACTCCAACAGATACATTCTAAAAAAAAACATCACCATAAGTCCATAAGTTTAGATATGAAACTTTTTATCTGAACAATCATCACACCAGCAAGTCCACTAACTAATGATGTAATCTAATCTTGGGTTTAGGCCTCAACTTAATACATTTTGGACTATGGGCCTTATACCTTATAGTTAGCCCAAGCTATATCAAGAAACATGCTCAAAATAAAGTTACACCATTACAAAACAGTCTTTTGACATTTGAAGAAAGTTACAAACAGCTAATGATCATACAATCAGCTTAAACTTTTGTTTAAGCTAATGAAAGTGACTTCCACTTTGTTAATTGCTGGTAGCATTTAAAATAGTCTGTCTCATTATTCCTTCTATTTGTTTATCATTATCTTTACCATATGTTCAAACATTATAAGTTCATAACCTGAATTAGTCAAATTCATATTATGTAGCATTCAAATCATTGAATATCCATTTGTTTAATACATATTTGAAATTTTTATAAAAGACAACCATAGTCAGTATCATATAATGATCTAAAATTCTAAATTGAACATAATAAGTTATCAATCTGTCATAAATCAAACTATTGACTCGATCTTTTGTGACGATGAAGAGATTGGTACATATGCCGTATGCTTTTATTCAAGTCATAACCATTTTACTACTGGTAGTAGACATGTCAACAGGTGATCCTCGATCACAGATCGTTGAAAAAACGTGCTATGAGAAGCAGACTATTAATGAAAGTATAGCTATTCCAAATTTCCTCCAAACGATGACGAAAGTTGGGACGTTATTAAGATCTTCACACAGTGGGACAGCGTCTACGGGGGTAGGGGCTGACAGTATGTATGAACTTGGTGAATGCTATGGCGATCTTTCTGCTGATGACTGTGTGTTATGTTATGCAGAAGCGCGCACTGTGCTTCCTACGTGTTTTCCTGAACGAGGTCAGATTTTTCTTGACGGTTGTTTCATGAGAATACAGAATTATAGCTTTTATGAGGAAAGTTTAGGAGCATATGATAGGTCATATTGTGGGAATACGAGTGTTGGTGGCGGATTTCAGGATTCAGTGAGGCGTGCTGTATCAAATGCTGTGATGGATGCGCCACAAAACAGTGATTACTTTGCACGAGAGGTGGTGTTGTCTGGGACGGAAAATGAGTCTGCCTATGTTCTTGCGGATTGTTGGAATACTTTGAATATAAGCTCTTGTGCGGATTGTTTACAAAGAGCATCTGAATCTATGTTGGAATGCTTGCCATCATCTGAGGGCCGTGCGCTTTATACTGGATGTTTTATGAGGTATTCCAATACCAATTTCCTCAATCCAGAATCAGCCCGGAACAATAATGGAGGTAAATTGTGTTATTTATCATAATGCGAAAATTGTCAAGAAAGATAACACAAATCACCAAAATAGCCAATGTGGGCATCCATTGTTTTCTGGTTCATCAATAGGTGACATAAGTACATTTATAACTAGAAATAAATCGAGTCCGTTATTTGTCAAAATTTCTACCACTTTTTAGCCAAAAACTAAACTCATGATACCTTTTGATGAGCGAAAAAGTCGTGGTTAACACACATTGATAAATTTTATGTATTCATTTTTCCTGTTATATTTATTCATGACAACTGATAGCACCTTCATACTAATTATGATGTGTATGGATCAGGTGGGAGCGCGAAAAGCCAAGTGATCCAACTTGTTTGTGAAAATCAGCAAGAGAACAATCGATCTGAATTCATTCCTAATTTTCTTCAAGGAATGGAAGATATTAACGTCAAAATGCAAACTTCACATTCAGCAACCGTAATTACAGGCACAGGACTTGATGCAACAAACGTACTTTCACAGTGTTATGGGGATCTTTCCACTAGTGAATGTCTCTTATGCATCGCTGAAGCACGTACTACTCTTCCTAGTTGCTTACCCAATGTTGGTGGTCGCGTTTATCTCAGAGGATGCTTTATGCGCTTCAGGAATTATACCTTCTTTGGAGAGCTCACAGGGGAAGAAGATAGAACTATTTGTGAAAATAACACACAGAAAAGCAATGCTTTTGGACAATCAGCATCAAAGGCTGTGCTCCAGGCAGTGGAAACTGCGCCTAATAGCCAGGGCCGTCATGCTGGAACACAGGCTATTGTAACTGGGTCGTCAAACGAGTCAGCCTATGCAACGGGTGATTGCTGGAATGCATTAGATGCTAAAGCTTGTGAACAGTGTTTGAGGACAGCGTCTACGGCGATGTTAGGCTGCTTGCCTGCGTCAGGGGGGTATGCACTGTATACGGGTTGCTACATGAGGTACTCTGACACTATCTTATCAAATCCTGATGGAACTAGTCACAAACGACGCTCTAAAGGTAAGTTGGACTACTGTTCATATAATTTGTTTGATATAGTTATACAAGAATTATGGCAGTATAATCAAAAGATACCTGCGTATGCTGTGTAGATTAAGTCACTTAATATGTTCTTTAAAGAACTGGGACGATAAATAGAAGTTCCCAAAGGACTGATTCTTTTTCCCCGTTACGGATTTTGCAGGGAAAACATTGACTATTGTAATAGCTGTTAGTTCTGTGGTAGCATTCATAGTTGCAAGTATTATCGCTCTGTTTGCATGGAAGCATCGAATAAAATCAAAAAGTAAACAATCTTCTCACGATACTAAATTGTTGGACATCGTTAATAGTAGTAGCTTGAACTTCAAATACTCCACGATCGAGAAAGCCACAAGCTCTTTTGGTGAGGCTAACAAACTTGGGCAAGGGGGATTTGGAACCGTATACAAGGTAGTCTTTCATAATCAAGTAAGTGGCGTAAATATACACCTTCTTTATTAATGTTGTTTTGCTTACTTTGTCACAGGGAGTTCTTCCAAACGGAAGAGAAATCGCTGCCAAGAGACTTTTCTCTAACCATCAACATAGAGCAGGGGACTTCTACCATGAAGTCAACATCATTAGCAGTGTTGACCACAAAAATCTGGTCAAACTTGTGGGATTCAGCTGTTTGGGGCCTGAAAATGTGCTTATTTATGAATATCTACCAAACAAGAGTGTTGATCATTTCATTTTTGGTAAGCAACAAAGCACAATGAATTCTATACTCTCCTAAACTCAAGTAAACAATAAAAGTGACAATTTCGACCCATATATCTATGAACGGGTCGATAGGAAATAATCAGTTGATAATAACGGGATTTTTTAATGAACTTTTACAGATGCAGTAAAAGGAAAGGAACTAAACTGGGAAAAAAGATTCCGTATAATTGTCGGAACAGCTGAAGGTTTGGCCTACCTTCATGAAAACAGTAAAACTAGAATCATTCACAGGGATATCAAAGCTGCTAATATCTTGTTAGATTCGAGGCTTTGTGCTAAGATTGCTGATTTTGGGCTAGCAAGATCTTATCAAGAAGATAAAAATCACATCAGCACCGGCATTGCAGGAACACTGTATGCATTTCCTTCAGCTCTAACTACATTTCTTACTTTATTTACTTACCGTTTTATTTAAGAACTTACTTATTATTGCAGCGGATATATGGCTCCAGAATATATAATTCACGGTCAGTTAACCGAAAAAGTGGATGTATATAGCTTCGGTGTGCTAATTCTCGAGGTGGTTACCGGAAAGCCAAACCGAGCAATTCATTCATCAGAGTATATTCACAACTTGGTTTCACTGGTAAGTGTCATTTCTACGATTTAAAGATGTCATATACGCATGATTGACTATTGCTGAAAATTTATGTTTAAGCTTATATGTTTTCTTTGTGTGTGATGTAAAGGTGTGGGAACATTTTAACCAAGGGTCGGTGGAGGAGCTTTTTGATCCAAACCTGATGTTGCAGAATCACACTGATAACGACGTTAAGAAGGAAATACAAAGTGTGGTACAAATAGGACTTCTTTGCACACAAGAAGTACCGTCACTTAGACCAACAATGTCTATGGCCTTACAAATGCTATCTAAGAATATCAAACCCTTACCTATGCCTACTTACCCCCCTTTTACATCTCATAGCAACATACAACTAAACGAGTTTCTAGCAAATTTAAAAGTTAAGGTGAGCAATACATTTTCAGCTCCCACTGTCTCCGACAGTTCTTTTGGTCCAAGGTAGATGTTTATTTGAAAATTTGAGCATGGGTCAAGGGTTATCGGATCTTGATGCCGAAAAAACATTAGAGTTTGTAAGTACGAGGGATTTAGGACGACTTGCAATGTCACGATAGTTGGTCTTGTTCTGAATGTAAATGAGATATAATTATTATGAAATACTTGTAATATCAATTTTAGACATTTAGTTTGCTGCGTTTGTAAAAAATTTTTTGTAGACATTTGCTAAAAAACTAGTAGTGCTGAATGTGAACTTCAAATCAAGCGAACTGGTGATTATAGTTTTAGTTCTATTACACACTATAATACGAGTAATACCAATTGTAAAATAATAGAGCTAATGAATCAAATTACTCGTATTATGTTGAAGTATGCATTTATTTATTCTAAACTTGCAGGCTTCAGATAGTGTCTCTGAAGCAACTTCTAGCCTTTGATGGTTGAATAACATTATTCATCAAAAATAAATAAAGCAACGTTAAAAAGAAAAATAGAAACGTGAAGCGAGATCAGGAGATCACGTTAATAAACATTTATGTATATTGTAGATGAATTTTTAGAAAATGATGTACATAGGTTATGAGTAGGGGTGTAAACGATTCGAGTCGAGTCGAGTTTTGGCTTAAACGAGTCAGACTTGTTTATTAACTGCCAGGTTTGAGCTTGACTCGAGCTCGAACAAAGTTTTACAAATAGGCTCGAGCTCGAAATCGAAATTTTTTATTGTTGTTCGAGCTCGAGCTCGAGGCTCGTTTAATAATTTTAATATTTTTGTACTCCTACAATAAATTAACTTTTATGCTCGAACATGAAAGGCTCGTTTGTTAACTCAAGCTCGAACTCGAAAGCCCGTTTACAATTATAAATTTTTTTATAATGTTCAAACTAAAATTTATGTAACTTATAAGCTCAAAATCGCTTGTTTATGAATACAAAACTAATGTTTAATTACATTTAAAACTTAATTAAGTTCAAAAATAGGACGAGACCTTTGCTTATATAAAGTTTTTTCCTATGAATGTTTTCTACTTCAAGCAATGTGAGATAAATTTACTAGTCGTGTTTTCTTATACTAGTTAAAAGATCATATTCAGCCAAAATTCTGCACTCTCTTTAAAGTTTGATCTACATTCGAATAACATGTAATCATAGTAAAAGTGTAATGTTATCACATGTTATTTTTCACTTATTTGACCATATTTTGCACATTGCATTTGACTATTTGGTTAATCAATAACGGGTTTAGATTTTATGTATTACTGTATCCAAATTTGTTTTGTGATACATGTCTTGAAGATATTTTATTTAATATCTCATATCACATCGATAGTTGTAAGAAATTACGGAGTTCAAGTGTTCCACAAGTCGTGAGGCGAAAGCAATGAAATGCTTAAGAAGTGTTTTAGCTTGCTCTTGTTTTGAGTGATTTCGTAGTGTTTTTTACTTAACAAAGTTTAATAACTTCATAGTTATTGTTTTTAATTAAAATTAAGTTATCAATAATTACTAAAATTTGAATATATAAATTTTCATAAAAATTTAAATGTCTGGCTCGATTAGCTTGTTCGGCTCGTTAAACTCGACAAGCTCGACTGGCTCGAGTAACTCAAAGAGCTTTCGAACGAGCCGAGCCGAATATTGTCTTTTAAAAGCTCGGCCCGCTTAACTAAACGAGCATCTTTTTTTGTTCGAGCTTGACTCGAATATGTAGGCTCAAACTCGAGTTAATAGAGCCCGAGCTCGAGTAGCTCGCTAAAAGCTCGGCTCGTTTACACCCCTAGTTATGAGTAGGCGTCGTTGTTTAATGGTGAAGAAATATTGCAGGTTAATCGTCAAAAGGAAGATATTTTATAACAAGTTGTTATTATTATGAGAGTATTATCATCACCTTGTTAGCCCGTATGTTATGCTCAGTCATGAGCTGTTTATTATTGTGTTTCCATATATAGTCTATCATAATCTGTATTATTAATAAGGCTAGCTGTATTATTAAGGATGTTGTATCCTTTGAAATTAAGCAAGCAATACACATAGTTTTATTATTCCACATGGTATCACAACCATTCTAAATCATCGATCCACATATCAAAACCCTACCATATAATTTGTATTCGTCCATCCTTTTGTTTTGTTTTCGGTTGGTGTTTGTTCTTAGGTAACAAACCGTGTATCTTGTTCTTCGGTAACAAGAGGTTGTCATATTACGTATTATTTGTTCGTGGTTACAAACCGTGTATCTTGTTTTTCGGTAACAAGAGGTTGTCATATTACGTATTATTTGTTCGCGGTAACAAATAAACCCAATAAACCATTGTTTGTTCGTTATCAACCATACAGAAGTATATCCTAAGTGATATATAACACATCTCTCATGCAACAAAATAATACACATGAGTTGTTGGTCAAATTATTAAGCAAAGTGGGGTTCAATAACACTTTGGGATCTTGTACTGGAATAGGAAATTATAACAATTCACCAAGTCTTCTTGGACCCACTTCTGTTACTACCGTAAAACCAACAACATATCATGTTAACCCACAAGTTAATGCTAGTACTATCCTATATTATTTTTTGTGTCGGCCCAAGAATCAGGCCCAGTCCAGCCGGCAGGATATCCGTTTATTAGTCAAGCAATCCAGCAGCCTATGTATTCAACAACTGTTCCACCAGGGTTTACTTGTCCACTGGCCCAACACAATATAAACCAGGCCCAGTCCATGTTTAATGTTGCTCAAAACATATTTCATTCAGGTTCAATGGTGTTGGGTCAAAAGTTGATGAGTCAAATCACTATGGAAACAAGAAGGACCAAATATGGCATTAGGAGAAACTTCAAGCTGGTGGACAAAATACAAGAAAGTTCCCCCTGCTAGTGAAACATCCCACTGCTTGAAGATTCCCCTGCTGGAGTTCCCACTGCTGGAGTTCCCCCTGCCATATATGATAAGAAGGAAAGATTTGGTCAAATATAGGATAGGAATGAATATTTCTGTTTTGATTTAGTCATTATTATCTTATTTAGTTTCCATGTAAATCTGGTTTCCTTATGTTATAAAAGGAACCACCAGACCGTAGGTTTAATTATCAATTCATACTACTCAAATGTAATCTACAGAGTCTTTGATCTCTAGGCATGGGATTCAATGCATACATGCCTAGAGTGGTTTGTGTTAATCATATATAATACAAACCCTTTGGGAGTTATTCATCTTTGTCAAACATCTTGTTCATGATTATCATTCTATTCCGCTATGTTATCATATGAATGATGATCAACCTAGATAAAACGGTTTCGACTGTTTGAGTCTAACGATCTTGGATTCAACATGTGGTATCAGAGTGGGTGGCTCTCGATATCTAGGAGAATCAAGATGTTTGATTTCGTTGCTGTGAAGATCTAGGGTTTATATTAAAATCCTAGATAATTAACTTTTGTTGTTGGGGATATATTATTGCTACGACTGGTATGTCACGAATCATTAATTGATTGTGTTTTTGGTTCGTCAACATTAATTTATCACATGAATATGATTTTGGGTCTCGTTGCTGTTAAACGCACTAAAAGTCATGTGATGAAGAAGTCAAAAGTGGCGGCTGAGGTTTGTGATTCATTCAATGTCACATTGACATTATTTGTTATTATTAGATGTGGTCTAAATTGATGCTATTGGTAGAATAGAACGTGATTGATGGTAAATTGATAAGGTTTGCCAAAAAGGTCAGACGCAAAAAGCAATTAGTGTTGATTTGCTGCAAAAGGTAGCTATCCACATGATGTTATTTTCTTAATGATTAGCAATTGATGTTCACACGATGGTATTTATGTGGGTTTACTATGGTCCCACTGTTTTTTGGTGTTAAAACGAATGAAGTGCCCATATGATTTCACTAGCCCTCATACGCAATATTATAATTGTGTTCACATGAAGAGAAGTGTTGTGTTCACATGGCGAGGGTCAAGGCAACAGTTGGTTTATTTTGATATGACATTGGGAATTGGTTGCATGGGTATAGGGCTAAACAATTCACGAATGGCTACAAAAGTTACAGCATGTATTTTTCTACAGCAGGTCAACTTTTATTTCATCATGTTTTTATTATTTCCCTTATGTTACAAATTCATTCTCAATGTTTGGGTTTGTCACAGTTAGTTAATAATAAAAACAATGGCATTAAAAGTTCCCCCTGCTTTTGAAAAAGTTTACCCTGCTTTCATTAAAAGTTCCCCCTGCTATGATCCCCTGCCTTCAATAGATCCCCCTGCTTTCATTAATAGATTCCCACTGTTTTTGAAAGTTCCTCCTGCTGTCAGACATGAGTTTTGGGACAGCAAGGTTTTGGAGTTTGGTATATTCACAGCAACTGGTTTAAAGGTATAAAGGCTTGATTTAATTTTATTGATTACGAAGAAAAGTTTTTATCATTTATTTGAGGACGAATTAGATTTTCGCGGGTATGTGTTTTATTCTTAAACACCTAGTGACAAAGTGATACAAGATCTAGGAATATGTGATTTTTCTTATGGTACTCTATGCACATATTTTCTATCACTTGAAGGAGTTACATTATCGTGCTCAGTGTCTCATTTTCATGAAAAATGAGGATTTAGTATACAAAGCCTCTTTGTCACATGGTTGGTACAAGATATAGAATGCAGGTTCGGGTTATTCTTTTTCATCATCAAGTAAGTTATAATTCATGTTCTTCATACGTAATCATTACATAAAGCCTACAGAATTGAAGATTCATCAATGACTAGCACACTTTAAGGGGAAGCTCATTTGATAAAGTGTTAGTCATTCACATATGATGTCAAGGAGAAGATTTTTTTTTCTACTGTTCATTGGTGTTACTACAACTCATGTGAGTATCTACTGGTCAAGATCATTTTTATTAGGTAGTGGTACTACTGTGCTTCATGGAGGGTATCTTGAAAAGTGGAATGCTTGGATTTGATGTATGATATTGGTTAAATAGTAGTTGAAAATCAAGGTTGTTCATATAGAAGACCCCTATTTGATCATGTCAAAAGGGGAAGTTGTCTACAGAGAATGTTCAGCCTGTTGATCCTTGGTGTTGTATGCTTAAGGGGAAGTGTTTTGACATCATCAACTAGGGGAAGATTGTTGGGTCAAAAGTTGATGAGTCAAATCACTATGGAAACAATAAGGACCAAATATGGCATTAGGAGAAACTTTAATCTGGTGGACAAAATACAAGAAAGTTTCCCCTGCTAGTGAAACATCCCACTGCTTGAAGATTCCCCTGCTGGAGTTCCCACTGCTGGAGTTCCCCCTGCCATATATGATAAGAAGGAAAGATTTGGTCAAATATAGGATAGGAATGAATATTTCTGTTTTGATTTAGTCATTATTATCTTATTTAGTTTCCATGTAAATCTGGTTTCCTTATGTTATAAAAGGAACCACCAGACCGTAGGTTTAATTATCAATTCATACTACTCAAATGTAACCTACAGAGTCTTTGATCTCTAGGCATGGGATTCAATGCATACATGCCTAGAGTGGTTTGTGTTAATCATATATAATACAAACCCTTTGGGAGTTATTCATCTTTGTCAAATATCTTGTTCATGATTATCATTCTATTCCGCTATGTTATCATATGAATGATGATCAACCTAGATAAAACGGTTTCGACTGTTTGAGTCTAACGATCTTGGATTCAACAAACGGGACTCAAGGTTACCACTCGACAAGAGACCACGTTACCTCATGCTTTTACCGCTGAGACACTTAATGATCCTGATACTAGTGCGTGGAATATTGATACAGGTGCGAGCTCTCACCTTAATGATTCAATTACTAGTCTTAGTGATATATTTAATACTTGCATTTATCCATCTGTTTCTGTTGGTGACGGTCATTCTTCACCTAAATAATATTCTTATTACTCCCCATATTGTAAAAAATTAAATTTTTGTTCGCCAATTTGTTCGTGATAACAATTGCACTGTTGAATTTGATGCGTTTAGTTTTTCTGTAAAAGATTTCATGACTCGTCAGGTGCTACTCCGATGTGATAGCACGGGGGATCTTTACCCTGTCATGACTCCATGTTCGATTCCTCATGCCTTTCTTGTCAGTCAGTATACGTGGCACCAACGACTTGGACATCCAAGAAGCGAAGTGTTACGTCGTCTAGTCTCTAATAATTTTATTTCGTGTAATAAAGAGAAACCTCCCGTTCTTTGTCATGTTTGTCAACTTGGCAAACACGTCAGAATTTCATTTGTTAGTTCTAATATTGTCGTTAATTCATGTTTTGACATTATTCACTCTGATGTGTGGACTTCACCCATTCCGAGTCTCTCAGGTTTTAAATATTATGTTTTTTTTTCTGGATCATTATTCTCACTTTGTTTGGGTATATCCATTGCTTAATAAATATGATGTTTTGTCTAAATTTGTTTTGTTTCGTAACTATGTTCAAACTCAGGTTAAGTGAAATACGGTCATTTCAATGTGATCATGGTGGTGAGTTCCACAATCGCAATTTCCATAAACTTTTTGCCGACAATGGCATTGAGTTTTGTTTTTCTTGTCCAAAAACCTCCCAACAAAATGGTAAGTCCAAACGAATGGTCCGTACCATCAATAATCTCATTTGAACCTTAATTTTTCAAGCAAATCTTTCACCAACATTTTGGGTCGAGGCTCTTAATATGACCACTCATCTACTAAATATATTGCGTTCCACGACCATTACCAATGAAAAACCTTATAGACTATAGCCTATTACGCACATTTGGATGTTTATGTTACCCTCGCCTATATCCTAGTCACAAACTTGAACCACGCGCCACACCCTCAATACTTTTAGGACATGCTTCTAATCATCGTGGATATCGTTGTCTTGAATTAAACACCAATAAAATAATCATCTCCCGCCACCTTACATTTGATGAAACCGTTTTCCCTTATAAATCTAGTCAACCGTCCTCGGTGCCTACTTATACCTTTTTGGATGATACGCCTGATATACTACCACCAATAATTCCATCCAATCATATGATGCCTACTACCACCTTTGAACCCCCAACTGCTAATACACCACCGATTCCTACTACTACACCACTTAATGAAAATCTTAACCCACCTGTTACCTTTGTGCACTCTGAAACGACCCAAGATCAAACACCACAAACACCGATCCACGTTCAAACACCACATACGACAACTCAACATCCTGCTTCGGCCCAACACCAATCACCAACCCACTCTGAACCTACGCCTACAATTACACCCATGACCCAAAATCAAACTATTACTCACCCGCATATTATTCCTGATCCACCTCAAAACCTAAACCCTGTCTCAGTTCATCCCATGATCACACATTTCTGTGTCGGGACTAATCATCCTAATCAGAAGTATAATTTTTAGGGTGTCCAATGTCTCACCATTACCAAAGTCTTATCGAGAAGCCTTTAATGATACAAATTGGCAAAATGCTATGCGTGATGAATATAATGCGCTTATTAAAAATAGCACTTGGACTTTAGTACCTCGACCTAAGGACACCAACGTTGTTTGTTGTATGTGGCTTTTTCGTCACAAGTATTTGGCAGATGGTACACTTAGTCGCTACAAGGCTCGTCTTGTGGAAAATGGTAGTACACAGATAGAGGGAGTTGATGTTGATGAGACTATTAGTCCAGTGGTTAACCGGGTACTATTCCGACTGTACTTAACTTAGCTACTTCTCGACATTGGCGGATTCATCAGCTCGATGTCAAGAATGTATTTTTACATGGCGACTTATCTGAGACTGTTTACATGCATCAGCCACCAGCCTTTCGTGATTCTGCACACCTTGATTATGTATGTTTATTGCATCGATCTCTTTATGGGCTCAAACAGGCCCTTCGAGCTTGGCTTCAGCGATTTGCTTCGTATATTACCCGGGTTGGATTTCATCATAGTCGGAGTGACTCCTCTTTATTTATATACAGACAGGGGATGGATACTGCTCATTTATTATTGAATGTTGATGATATTTTCATCACAACTTCTTTTGAGACTTTGTTACAGCGAATTATTTCTTCTTTACATCGGGAGTTTGCTATGACTGATCTGGGTGCTCTTAATTATTTTTTGGGTGTCTCTATTACACGAGATTCTTCTAGGTTGTTCTTATCTCAAAAGAAGTATGCTATTGAGATTCTTGAGAGGGCACACATGCTTAATTGTAATCCAAGTCGGACTCCTGTCGATACTGAGTCTAAGTTAGGTGATGACGATGATCCGGTTTCTGATTCGACATTATACAAGAGTCTCGCGTGTTCTTTTCAATATCTTACCTTTACTCGCCCTGATATCTCTTATGCAGTACAACAGATTTGTCTTCACATGCATGATCCGTAGGAGCCTCATTTATCGGCTCTTAAAAGGATCTTGAGGTATATTCGAGGTACTTTAGATTATGGGTTGCAGTTGTTCTCATCCTCTACAACGTCATTGGTTGCATACTCAGATGCTGATTGGGCTAGTTGCCCCACCACTCGAAGATCCACTTCAGGTTACTATGTTTTTCTTGGCAACAACTTACTCTCTTGGTCCTCTAAGCGTCAACCGACGCTTTCTCGTTCCAGTGCAGAGGCAGAGTATTGCGATGTTGCCAATGTTGTTGCTGAGGCTTGTTGGCTGAGGAATTTATTGCGAGAGTTGCATACACCCTTATCTTCCGCTACGCTTGTGTATTGTGATAACGTCCGTGCTGTCTATCTATCATCTAATCCGGTTCAACACCAACGTACGAAGCATATAGAGATTGATATTCATTTTGTTCGCGATCTGGTTGCTTCTGGTCAAGTTCGAGTTTTACATGTTCCTTCACGTTATCAGTATGCGGATATTTTCACCAAAGGATTACCTTCTGCTTTGTTTGAGGAAATTCGTTCCAGTTTGAGTGTTCGGTGTCCTCCCGCTCCAACTGCGGAGGAGTATTAGCCCGTATGTTATGCTCAGTCATGAGCTGATTATTATTGTGTTTCCATATATAGTTTATCATAATTTGTATTATTAACAAGGCTAACTGTAATCTTGGGTCAAGCCTATCTATTGTAACTATTTAAAGATGTTGTATCCTTTGAGATTAAGCAAGCAATACACACAGTTTCATTATTCCATAAACCTTATTTGTAGCAAATAGAACAAATGGGGATCTCAGATCCCAAATCATTAAGTTAAGATGCCATCAACAGCTACCAAGCGAGGAAAACCTATCACTTTCCAATGTTGTCCAATTAATAGAGGAAATTGGTACTCAAATGAGAAAATCACACAGGGGAACAAATTCTACAGGCACAAGACCTGACAGTAAACATGGGCTTGCTGAATGCTATGGAGATCTTTCAACAGAAGACTGCATATTAATTATGCTATGCTAATGCAAGTGCACTTCTTCTTGGTTGCTTTCCGGATAATGGTCAAGTTTTTCTTGGTTGCTTCATGTGAATAGAAAACTATAATTTCTATGACGAGGATGCAAGAAAATATAACATTAGTTTGTGGGAATGAACAAGGAGTGGTGTGTTCTGGAATTCAGGATGCACCAACAAACAATGATTACTTTCAAGAAAGATGGCATTTTTAGGGACAATGAACGTCTAAAATCCTTACTGGTCGTACATATCGCTATGGTCAAGGTGAGTATATTCTGGTTGACTATTATGACCATAGTTCATTACAATTGTAGCATTCAGTAATTCTATTTGTTCGTGTATGTGTCCGGAACACACGACACGATCCGAAACGCATGACTCGTCCAAAAGGCATTAGAGCAAGTCAACAGGAAAATTCAACAGACATACACCCGAGAAAATAGGAAGGGTGTCCCCAATTGGGCTGACCGAAGCCCATCACAACTCCCGGCCTTTTAGGGATTTTACTAGTATAAATACCCCCTTTGGGTCCAAGGTTTAAGTTAACTCTTTTACCCTTAATATATTACTTTCATTATTATATTCATATATTTCCCATTCGGATTTTATCCTTTACTTACTCTCATGCCCGAGCTTGGTCTGGGTTCTCACACCCGGACGAGGCTAACGCATTTACTTTGGTTTCAGGCAATCCGAGGCATACATCACTCTAGGTCCGAACAGGTCTTACCATTCGGACCCCCGCAAGAAATTGCACGAACATTTGGCGCCATCCGTGGGACCTGATATTCTATCTACCAGTATTTTAGAATGGCAGGTCCTACTCCTCCTGTCACTCCTACAGGCCCTAATTTTCCTATCAACTTGACCTCACCGGAAAATCAGAATCTTACAAGGGAGCAACTCGAGCAACATATCTCGGATTTACGATCGCTAGTCAAGGAGCACAACCGGAACGCTGTAGCACCAGTCCATTTAAGTTTCAGTGAAGAAGACGAAGGAAGCAGTAGCACTAAGACAGTGATAGGAAAGGTGGTATCCGATGCGGATTTAAAGTAGCCTTTTAAGGAAGCTGTCAAATCTCTTGTCACTCACAGAATCATTGACTTTGCCGGACCCGAATACAAGCTTCCAGTTAATGTTAAAACATACGACGGAACAGGGGATCCAGAAGATCATCTGAACCGCTTTACAGGAGCGGCCAATTCCGAAGAGTGGCCAATGCCGGTTTGGTAGAGGATGTTCCAGCAGACATTGGAGGGGGGGAGCAAGAGGATGGTTTAAAAGCTTGGAAACAGACAACATTAATGAATGGGATGACTTAAGGAAGGCATTTACCAAGAGATACTCGATCCGGAAGCTATGTCATAAGGGCCCTCATGAGATAACCAAGATTGTAAGGAAAGCAAATGAATCACTCACGGATTTTAAAGAGAGATGGATAAAGTAGAAGTTGTTCTTATCCATGGAGTTCTGGAAGTCATGAAGATTTCGACATTCATGGATTCAGTCAAGAGCCCCGAACTAGCCAAGAGATAATCTAACAAGGCCCCAGAATCAGTGGATGAAATGATGGAAAGATTGGATGATTTCGTCCGAGCAGAAGAAGCATTCGCCAACACTGAGCTGCCAAAAGGAGAAGGATTCGAGCAAATAGGAAGCCCAACCCTCCCACCCAAAAAAGGGACGATCGTAACCAAAAGTATAATGGCTGGAACAACAATAGAAGGAATGATGGACGAGAAGCATATGACAGAAGATATTTCTTCAATAACAGGAACATGGATAGAGACAATCGGGCACAATACCTACCACCTCGAAACGACAATTACAACTGAAATGACTACAACTGAAACAACTATCAGGACCGCAACCGAGTGGCACCAATCCTAAGTGTCAACTCCTTGACAAAGAACCTAAAAGAAATCTTGGCAACCGAAACACAGCTTCGTCTACCTCCTCCATGTCCAATGAACAACCCAGCAAGATGTAGAAATATGGATCGGTACTGTGATTATCATCAGGACAAGGGCCACTTTACCAATGATTGCATTCAATTGAGAAAGCAAATTGAGCTAGCTCTAGAATCTGGAAAATTGAACCGCCTAGTCCGAGACGTACATCAGAGAGGACGAGACAACCGAAAGGAAGAAGCTCCAAGGCAAGATAGGATAATAAACATGGTTAGAACAATACCGGAAAGGGAAAAAAGGAAGGCGAGAGAAGAAACCGAAAATTGGATGAAGGCCCCAATCACTTTCCCACCCTATGAGGAAGACGAGATGTCCGATGATCCGATCATCACAGAGGCCGAATTAGGAGGTTACTTAGTGAGAAGAGTATATGTGGATGAGGGAGCTTCGGTGGAAACTATGTTTGAGCATTGCCTCGAGAAGTTACCAACGAGTGTCAAGTCAAAAATGAGGCATACGTAAACGAACCTTGTGGGATTCGCCGGAGAAGTAGTTAAGCCAATAGGAAAGGTCGAATTAGAAGTCAGCTTTGGATCAGACAGTCTAGTCCGGAGAACTCACATGAAATTCGTAGTGATCAGTGCTCCGTCACCATATAATGTGATCATCGGAAGAACAGGCATTCGGATCCTCCGAGCTATACCATCAACCATTCATGCCATGATGAAATTTGCTACCCCGAGAGGAACAGCCACATTGGTTTCTCGATCAGTCATTGTTTCGGAATGTGGGCAAATAGCAAAAAGAAAGACACTGACTCCTCCAACCAAAGAGAAGGTAGCAAAGGATGAGACATCATCCGGTACGGAAAGCATAATGATCAACCCCGCCTATCCAGAACAACTAACTATCATCGGAGGTGGACTAACTAAAGCTTGCCAAACAGCTCTAATGAATTTCTTGAAAGACAATCTGGATGTTTTTGCATGGGAACCATCCGATATGACAGGGGTCCCGAGACAGATCATGCAACATAATTTAAATGTAAATGAAAGTTTAGATCCGATATGTCAGAAGAGACGAAAGCTTGGGTCCGAAAAGAGCAAAGCAGTAATCAAAGAAGTGTAAGATCTAGTGGTGGCAGGAATAGTCAGACCAGTAAAGTATCCAACATACATCTCCAATCCGGTCATGGTCAAGAAAAGTGATGGATCATGGAGGATGTGTGTGGATTTCAAAAATCTCAACTCAGCACGCCCAAAGGATTACAACTCACCACCGAACATCGATGAGAAAACTGAGTCCGTGGTGGAGTCACGCTTTAAGTGTTTCTTGGACGATATAAGGGCTATCACCAAATTCAAATGGCTCCGGAAGATGAAGAGAAAACAACCTTTTATACGAACCAGGGTACATTCTGCTACACCAAATGCCCTTCGGATTAAAAAATGTCGGGGCAACATATCAAAGATTGGTTGATTCAGCTTTTCAAAGTCAAATAGGACGAAACATGGAGGCATACATCGATGATATGGTGATAAAAAGAAAAGACGAGAAGAGCATGTTAGCAAACGTAGCAGAAACCTTCGATAACCTCAGACAGATCAACATGAATTTAAATCCGGTTAGCTCGTTTGGAGTGGAAGAAGGCAAGTTCTTTGGATATATAATTACTCTGGAGGGTATCCAAGCAAATCCGAAAAAAACTAGAGCCATCGTAGATATCCAGTCACCGAAAACATGGAAGGAAAAGCAAACTTTAAGTGGAAAATTGGCAGCTTTGAATCGAATTCTGTCACGGTCTGCTGAAAGGGCATTGCCATTTTTTAACACCTTGAAGAATATCACCAAGGAGAACAAGCATGCGTATAAGTAGACACCGGAGGCAGAAGAGGCGTTCTAGCAAATGAAGAAGTTGATTATGAATCTACCAACCCTTACCACCCCTAGGCCAAAGGAACCACTATACATGTATTTGGCAGCATCACAAGAATCAATCAGTGCAATACTGCTTACGAAAAGAAACGGAAGCCAATCTCCGATTCATTATATCGGCCGAATACTTAGCGATGCAGAAAAGAATTACTCTCCCATGGAAAAGTTGGCTTTAGCTTTGATGAAAGCATCAAGAAGGCTTAGAAGTTATTTCGAAGGTCATGAAATAAATGTGATCACTGACCAACCAATCAAGCAAATATTAAGCAAGGCGAATGCATCCGGAAAGCCAGCTAAATACACAATTGAATTGGGGGCTTACAAGATAGAATACAAGCCTCGATATGCAATCAAGGGGCAAGTGTTAGCAGACTTTCTAACCAAAGCACACATAGGCCAAGCAGCAGAAGAATTCTTTCAGATTCCCGTTTTGAAATTAGGAAAGTATGAAACGGAAAAATGGACCCTTTTCATGGACGGAGCATCTAGTGCTCAAGGTGTAGGAGCCGAATTGGTTCTCATTAGCCCAACCGGAACCGAATACACTTATGCTCTCCGGCTGAATTTCAAAACAACCAACAACGAGGCAGAATACGAGGCCTTGCTAGCAGGCTTGAGAATTGCAATACAAATGAAGGTGGGGAAGATTGAAGTCCGCGTAGACTCAAAGTTGGTGGCTAACCAAATCAACGGAATGTACTAGGCAAGTTGTGACCGAAGGATGAAATACCTAGTTGAGGCAAAAGCTATGATACCAAAATTCTCTCATTTCTCAATCATAAACATACCAAGAGGTAAAAACCAGAAAGCTGACATCCTAAGCAAACTAGCAACGTTAGCATTCGAACACTTGACAAAAGAAGTACTAGTGGAAGTCCTAAACATAAGGTCCACTAACCGGAGCAAAGTAAACACTATAGTGGAAGAAGTGGAGGATAACTGGATGACTCCTATCATAAAGTGCCTCCGGGACGGAATTTGGCCAACGGATAAGGATGAAGCACGGTGCCTAAGATTGAAGTTACACCAATACGAAATGGTTGATGGGATCTTGTTCAAGAAACAATACCTAGAACCGATGCTCCGGTGTGTAGGACCATTGCAAACTAACTATGTCCTTCGAGAAATACACATGGGCTCATGCAGCATGCATTTGAAGCCAAGATCGATAGTGGCACAAGCATTAAGGTCCAGATACTACTGGCTAACCATGCATACGGATGCTACGGAGGAACTACAAAAGTGCGACTCGTGTCAAATTCATGCACCTGTAGCAAGACTACCGAAGACATTGATGAAGTCTATCATGGCACCATGGCCATTTTACCAATAGGGAATGGACATCTTGGGTCCATTACCAGCAACATCTAGAAATGTGAAATACATAGTAGTTGCCATCGATTATTTCACCAAGTGGATGGAGGCTAAGCCGTTGGTAAAAATCTCTGGAAAAGAAGTTATTAAGTTTTTCTGGGACAATGTGGTTTGCCGATTTGGAATCCCAAAGGTCGTAGTCACAGATAATGCCAAGCAGTTCATCAACGAACCATTCAAGAGTTGGTGTCCGAACTTAGATATTAAGCAGATCAACACAGCCGTAGCTCACCCACAAGCAAATGGTTTGGTAGAGAGGGATAACAAAACCCTCATGGAGGGCATTAAGACAAGGCTTGGCCGAATCAGACATGGATGGGCAGAGGAGCTACCACACATATTGTGGGCTCATCAGACGTCGTTAAAGCAAAGTAATGGTGAAACGCCTTTCAGCCTTACCTATGGTTCGGAAGCAGTAATCTTGGCCGAAATAGGAAGGCCTACCTATCGAACCATGATGGTAAATGAAACGGAAAATGATGATGCCCTGCGCATAAACTTGGATCTACTACAAGAAAAAAGGGAAATGGCAGCTATCCGAGAAGCAAAGTACAAAACAAAGGTGGAACAATACTACAAGAAGCGAGTTCGTCGCGTCACATTTCGCCCAGGAGATTTTGTGTTCCGAAAGAATGAAGCAAGTCGGGTGCAGAAAGAAGGAAAACTCGCTCCAACTTGGGAAGGCCCGTACCGTGTCAAGGAAGCATACCAAAACGGCCCATACAAGCTCCTTACTATGAAATACAAAGAATTTCCAAGAGTGTGGCATGCAATGAACCTAAGGAAGTGTTATTTGTAATTTCATTTTTATCATGTAACGACTTTCCCTCCCTTCAACAAGGGAAGAGTCTACTTTATTTCATTGTTTTTTATTCCAAAATGTATCGACCTTCACTCCTTCCAGAAGGGAAAGGCCATGTCTCTCGTTTAAATAAATGAAAAAAGCTTCTCTTTTTTAGCACCGAAAGAGAAATCACCTTTGCAAACATGTGTGTTTAGCATGGATAATTTAGCGTTATATTTAGGTTGCGCTTTGTTAGTATAAATACAATTCTTTCTCCCTTCGGCAAGGGAAGAATCTAATCAAGTCCTATCCGAAATGGAAGGCCTAGTTATCTATGGTTAATTCTTTCTCCCTTCAGCAAGGGAAGAATTTAAGTATGTTCATTAAGTCTTATCCGAAATGGATGGCCTATTAATGAATGATAACCCTTTCTCCCTTCGGCAAGGGATGAATTTAATTATTTTCATCAAGTCCTATCCGAAATGGAAGGCCTAGTTACATACGATCAATTCTTTCTCCCTTCGGCAAGGGAATAATTTAATTATTTTCATCAAGTCCTATCCGAAATGGAAGGCTTAGTTATCTACGACCAATTCTTTCTCCCTTCGGCAAGGGAAGAATTTAATTATGTTCATTAAGTCCTATCCGAAATGGAAGGCCTAGTTATCTATGATCAATTCTTTCTCCCTTCGGCAAGGGAAGAATTTAATTATGTTCATTAAGACCTATCCGAAATGGAAGGCATATTCATATATAAACAATTCTTTCCCCTTTAGGCAAGTGAAGAATTTAATAATTTTTGCTAAGTACTAATCCGAAAGGGAAGGATGATTCGTGCATGATTGATCTTTCCTCTTCGACAAAGGAAGAATGTAATTACTTTCATCAAGTTTTATCCGAAACAAAAAGGACTCATGCAAACAACTAAAGCCTTTCCGGACAAGAATTACAAAATATGTATAAAAATGCATTCAAAAAAGAAAAGAAAGTGTTTGGAACATAATTTAAACAATATTACATCATCCGAGCAAGAGAAAACATAAAGCAAATGAAATTAGTCTGAGTAATATTACATTCATCCGAATAGAAATAAGCATACAAGTAAATTGTTTGGAAGGATTACAAATAAACTAAGCCGAAGGGGCATCTTTAGATCCGGAGGCATCATCATCATGAGGGGACTCTCTACCTTCGCCGTTAGTAGCCTCAACCGAGGGATCCACAACCTTCCCCGGAGCAGGGGCAGGTTCAGTTTCCATTAGGCGCTCAATAGGTAAGTAGAAGTTGGTGGAAACCTCTTGGATGTAGGGATACTTAGCAGCCGGAAGCTGATCAACCATGGGTCCCATCTTCTTGTCTCAATAAACATCAAAGCCCGGGGTAGCTTGGATGATGGCTAACTGCTCCTCCACAGGTCTCCGCACCTTAATCCCCTCAGCCCAGCCAACTTTGATAGCCTTGTTAAAACAATCAGTGATATTCTTCTTATGCTCATGACTATTGAGAAGCTTGGAAACTGTGACAACCCTGGTTTTGAGGTTCGTCACTTAGTTTTATTTTGTGCTAGTTACGTGTCTTTACGTGTTTATGTGCTTATTGGTGTGTATAGATTGTGGTTTGGATATTGTTTCTGGTACGGGGTACCTTGTGAGTGAAACGATGTGTGATAATTTCATGTTCATGAGCTCACATGTTAGTGACTATGAAGTGAGATGGTGTTATTTAGTGGTTTTACGTATACGTATATGTATTATAGAAAATCGTATTTTTACGATTTACGTTTAGCATTTAGAGGTCCCGGATGAGGTAATTAGTCATATGAATAATTTTCGGGATGGTTTTAAGTCATTTAGGACTTAGTTATAAAGTTTATTTCAAAATTTGAGATTTTTTTATATAAGTGTATATTTTACGTCTTTTACGGTAAACGCGTAAATTTGACTAGTTTTACGGTTTTGAGGTTTTGGAAGCTTTAGGAGCTGAAATAAATTAAGACAAATTAAGGTAATATTAGTAAGGTATTATTAAACAATAAAAAGAAAAAATAAAATAAAAAAATATATACAAAGTCGGTTTAGGCCGGTTGGTTTAAAAAAAAGAAAAGTGAAATTGGGCTATGGGTTGGACTTGGGTTCACCCATACCCTATATAATGTTATAACTAAAAAACAAAGTCATATTTTTTCTTCTTGGAACATATTAGTCGACGGTAGAAGAGAGGTTTTAGGGTTTTCTGTATTTTTTTCATCTTCCATTGAATTAAAGGTAAAACCTTCATAATTTTTTTTTAATTAAATTGTTTTTATGTTTAATTGATCATCTTATGATGGATTTAGGTTTGGGTTTAATATAAAAACAGTAAATTAATGTTGTATTAATCATCATATGATGATTACATAAACTAGGGCTTGTATTTAATGATGTTATGGGTAATTAATTAGTTTAATTTGATTAAACCCGTTTTTAAAAACTGGGCAGAATTTTGAGTCAATTGTTTTGATCGTATTGGGAGTTATACAAACTCTTATTTTACGATCCAAGTACCCCTAAAAAGGTAATTGAAGTGGCTTTCCAATGCAAGAAACGAGAACTAAATTGGAGTTAGGGAAGTGGGTCAAAAACATGTTACAACAATAGAAGTTCAAAATAGTTTTGAATTCAGCCTGTTTTCTTTTTAAGTTTTGGGTTGTTTGGGGTACTTAGGGGTGAATTGGGATCTTCTCACGAACATGAGAGATGGTTTATATATTTTAGTAAGTATCTGCACTTGGGATAAGGTTGTGGTTTAGGGTAAGACCCCCTAATTGTAACAAACTTTTAGTATGTTTAAAATCAGGAAATCTGGAATGACAAAAGTATATATATATATATATATATATATATATATATATATATATATATATATATATATATATATATATATATATATATATATATATATATATATATATATCGGAGCCTTAACAGTATCTTTAAGGTTAGGGAAAGTGGGAGGTGTTAGCTAACATATTTAAAGGTATGAATATTCCTTTTACAGAAACCATGGGTATGTTTAAGTGGACGTTTGACTTAAAGTTTTGAGACCTAAAATTGGGACTGTTTTGTGTAAAATATGAGCGGGATAGTTATTAAACTTAACCAAGTTAAGGACTTG
This sequence comes from Glebionis coronaria, assembly GCA_025667525.1. Classification (NCBI taxonomy): domain Eukaryota; kingdom Viridiplantae; phylum Streptophyta; class Magnoliopsida; order Asterales; family Asteraceae; genus Glebionis; species Glebionis coronaria. Next base: position 166,936,884 of record CM046874.1, read on the forward strand.
TTAGGGAAGGGTAATGGGGTGTTTAGAGATCATATATGAGGTATCTATATGAGAGGAGGTTAGATGTCCATCATTGGTTGATGAGCCATCTTAATGATTGGTTCATGTTTTGATTGCGTGTTTTTGGTTTGTTAGCTTGTTGCTAGTGCGAGGACTTTTGGAGAAGCAATCAGGTGAGTTTCATAGTCCCATGTTTACTATTGTTTTTGACTTCCAGATGGGATGGAAGAGACACTGTGTTAAGTTATTTATAAATTTATGCTGTTAATGTTTTGGCGTTGGTAATGGACTTATGTGTGCATACTTATGTGATTAACTGCTAGATAATTCTTGATTGTTTATGTTTTGACTTGGTACCAAGGGGTTGTTGACAAGGCGGGGCCTTGGGGAGGTACATAGATGTGTGAGCATCTATGGGACCATAGTGTTTGGTAAGGCTGGGAGCCTTGGATTGGGATTTGGTTCATAGGTGTTTGGATGCCTATGGGAGTATGGTGTTTGGTATGGCTAGGAGCCTGATTTTTGGTTTGATTAGTTAAATCTTGAATGTTTGTTTGTTAATGCATATTAGTATCACATTGTCCATATGTTTTTAACTTTTGGTTGTACTCACAGATTATGGTATGATTTTGGCGTTTGAGTCTAAACCTATGACTCTCACCAACTTTATGTTGACGTGTTTTAGTGTCTCTTTAAGGTGAGAATGTGGTTAAGCTTGAGGATTGAAGTGGCTAGATTTGAATGCATTAGGATTGCATTTAGAAGGAGATCCCCGTTCCTTCTTAGTTTATTTTTATGTGTTTTGAATAGCGATACTATGAACCTATATGTTGATTGTTAGTGTTATTTGTTTGTCGTGGATAAGAGGTAGGACTATTACCTACTTACCTAGACTCCTGCTTTGTTGAGGTATTGTCATGACATTTGTGTCGCCATTTATGAAATTATATTTGCATTTTAGTTTTCTCTATAGAGACACCATTTGTTGTGATGATATCCATACGTCGCGCCCCATATTCCGCCATGGTGGGGTGTGACAGAATGGTATCAGAGACAATGGTTATAGAGAATTAGGTTGCCTAGTCGCGTAGCCTAGTCTATAGCTTAAGGGTCCCTGCATATAGGCGTCATACGAGTATGTGTGCATTTTATATTAATTAATGTGTTTGAATGTTATTTATTACGATGTTTTGACTAGTATGAATTGAACCATAGTAAATTCATACTTATTCACATGTTATTTTCTTTTCGGGTTGTGACTAGTGCGGGTTGAACCATAATCGTCCACGCTAGTCATTGTTGTATTTTGCTTAAATTGTACATTATAGTACATAATTTGGTACAAGGTAGTTTCTATCTTTTGTTGAGTTATTTTATATACCTGAGGTATGTTATTTTTCTTTTGATGTTTAAGTCATGTTCCCTAAGAATCGTGTGGTGGTTCGAGTTACTAGGAGTACATGGGTAGGAAGGATTTTAAGCTGTTTCCACTCTTATGGGCGACATGACTTATAACTGATATGTTTTCATTTTGGATTTAGTCTATGCTGTTTTAGCTAGACTATGGATTTACGAATTTCAAGAGTATTACTATGTTATTTTAATAGATGGAGTTTTGGACTTTATTGTTTATGTGGTTATGAGCTTATGTGATTAGATAGATTCATGTGTTATATGTTGTGTTGATTCTTATAAGTGTCATCATAGGAGGGAGTGCATTGGGGGAAGGGTAATTGTATAAGTATGGTGGCCAACATAGTTATACAAGTACCACAACTTCAATGGGTTCTCAAGTATGATTGCATGAAAGAGGGTTAGTACATGCTTGTATATGATGAGATGTGGATTTTGGGTATATTTATAATATATGGGTTTATGTAATGGCTGCCTATGAGATGGCTAGTGTCCTTTTTGTGTTAAATGTTTTGGGTTATAGTTGTGTTGTGGGATTATGGGGTCACACGATATGGTTTTGTTTTGGAGGTGGGCTTTATACCTTGTTGTGGCACGGTGAGATGGTGATTACTCGTATGGAAAAATGAGCGTATAAAGCGATTGATTGACTTGACATATATGATAACGAGTATGTTTGGGAGATTCGATAGGTATACATATGCGGATGTATATATACTAATAGATGTTATGTTATGATTTACGGTCGTTCAGTAGTTATTATAACTTGAACGTACCTAGTACTCTCTTGTGTTCAAACAATTTATTAGAGCTCGAGTTGGTGGAGTTTCAACGACGTTTTGAATCTTTTGAAGTGTGTCTTGTAGTGTATTCTTTGAGTTTCTTATTTCACGTGTACGTTTTAAAATGGTGTTCTTCGTTTTAAGTATATTGAAATAACTTGGGATTTCTTTTGAGATAATGAAATCTTTTGCGTTGGGTCTTACATTTCTTTTGGTCGGTATATATTGAGAAAAAGGGGGACTTGGAAATCTATTATAGTGTTAGATAGCTGAATGTATTCGGTAAAATAAGGGTAAGGTGTTGGAGTCGTTTTTTTTCAAACAAGATGTAACATAAGATTTCATTTTAATCAACACTTATTTATTTCAAATTCTAAAAGACTTTCTTTAAAATAAAGCGAAGTAAAAGTTCTTTCTACTTACATAGTTTATATAATTGGGTTTAACCGATTCACGTCATTTATAAGTATTAATACAAGGTTAATTTGATTTTATGAAGATTTCACATACAATTATATCTTTCATTTAAAAGGATGGCATTAATCACTAAGTTTATTCTTTAGTTTTTTTAAAACAACTGGTATAAAATTGTTTTGGTCGTAACTTGTTCGTTTTTAAAGCTTTTTGGATGATTCAAAAGCCTAAAATTATGTACTGGGAACATACCTTTCAAATATTCGGAATGTATTGTCATGGGAGGTCAGTATCTTGGCCGAAATTATTGTACAAGTGTCCGGTTAAAGGTTGAGTTTGAATGGTAGTTTATTTTTTTTCATGATTTGGGATGCACGGGATACCTAGTTTTTGTGTTGACTTTGAGTTCGTCAAGAGGGTTGTTTGTAGATGGTTTGAGTCACATAGATGTGGGAGGTAATAATATAAAAAAAAGATATATATTCTTTTGGAAAAGTCGATCTTTTGCACGGTTTAAATAATATGTTGCGGGGCGTAATATGTTTGGTTGCCATTGGGTGTTTCTTGGATTATTTTTCGTTGTCATGGGTCATTTTGAATTGATACATGTTCTGGGTTTGAGTTTTCTTTTGAGTCTCGTGGTTTTTGACTTGTTTTAATTGGTGCACGTGAAATGTCGTTAGTTATCAGTGGGTTTGATTCGTTGATCGTATCTGATGGATTCAGGATGTAGTTTTGGTTTCGTATTGTTCGGGAGCGTTGAGGTAGTCATATGAAAGACTTGGTCGCGCCTACACGCTTAAGTAGGTGACCATGAGAGAACGGTCGGAATACCCTTAGTGGGGAAGAAAGAAGTTCGTAGACGAACTAATGTGGTCATGAGGTCTCTTAGGAGTACCAAGGAGATGATTAGAGATTTGTGGGATACTAGCACAAGTAACGCGCCATAGAGAGTGTTGGAAGGGGAAAGAATACCTCAAAGGTATTTATGATTGTACGTAGGGCATGTAAGTTTTCCGAAAATTTCCTGAAATTTAGTAGGTTTGCCTATTACTTTGAGGTAGAACCATAAATAGAGCAAGTAGGGGAGTTGAGAGGAGTTGTAGTTAGTGCCTTTCCAAGGCAAATCGTTGATGGAGTGAGTTAAAAACAAGAGCTGTTAGAAATTGCAAGGAATGCCGGATAAAAGTTGAGTTGCTTAGTAGTAGATTGGATGTGGAAAGAGGTTGAGTGGTCCGATGAAAGGAAGTACCGGTCTATTAAGATGCGTGTAAAAATTTGCAAGTAGAACGAGGTAGGAATTTATTCGTATTGCCTCTAAGAGAGGGTGCAAGGAGACATAGTTGAAACTGCTAAGGATGTTGTATGAACGCTTTGGGTTTACGATTATGCATTTGGCTTCACCAAAGCACTAGCGGATTTCATGGAGTCAATGAAGCGAGTGTGCATGAACGTATATAAATGAGTTGTCATCGGGAGTATCGACGACATCTTGGTCTACTCAAAGGCTAAGAAGGAGAGTGAGGCGAAGTATGTGTTAGTTTTGGAGTGGAATTATGCGTGAGATTTTCAAGTGTGAGTTTTAGTATTAAGTCTACTATGATGAGTAGTTAGAGGTGATGGCATATCATGGAACCAGCAAGGGGCGAAGTGAAGAAGGATGATGAAGCATTTTGGAGGCTAAAGAGGTGGATTAGATAATGAGCCGATCTTGGCATTATCGGAAGGACTGGATGAATTCGCGAAGCATGACGATACGTGGAGTAAGGATTGGGAGGTGTGCGAGAACGACAAAGAACGGCGGTTGCTTATACGAAGCAGAAACTGAAGATTTGGAAGAACTAGATAAGACTTAGTCAGTGGAGTTGGACTGTTATATCTTCCTAGAATGCTAGAGGCAATTGGGGTACGAGACGTAGAGAATGATCTATACAGATCATGAACGTCTCCAACACATATTTAATCATCTTGATTGAACATTTGGAAAAGGTGATGAGTGGAGTTAAGTGATGAAAGAAAATTTCAAGGCCAAGTACCATCTGGGAAAGGCAAGCATGGTTGATGAGACATGGAATAAAAAGAATGAAGTGAAGCTGAGACGAACTTGAACTATATGGATGACGTATTAGGGTGGTTTGGATGAAGGATGTAGGTTGCACGAGTTGAGTTGTCTAAAGCAGAGAATGCGTCAACATGTATGTTGCGTGGCTTGGACAATCATATGGAGAAAAGGGACGTAGACTATACTTCCTACATAGATAGGAGTAGCTTAGAAAGGGCGATGTAAGGACAAAGTTGGTGAAAGGGATACATAATACGGTGGAGGATTAAGTACGATGAGAGTTGGGTGATAGTCGATAGACTGACTAATTCATCTCATATTTCAAGAGGAATGAGAAGTCACGTATTTGATAAGTTGGAAGGATTGCGTACGGATGTGATGGAATAGAGGGTTTTGCGTAAAAGTTAGCCTAATATGTATGGAATGCCTTATGAAGGATTATGGCAAGGGTAGAAACGATGGGAAGCATCACATCGTGATGTATGGTATGAGTTGGGGAAAAAGAAGGAAGTGTGTATAGAAGCGAAGCAAGAATAAAATAGGTCGAGATAGGAACCGAAGGTAGAAATTTGGTAGAGCCTAACGAGTAGAATAAAGCACAAAGCAGGCTAATATTGTCGTAGTGTGGAAAGGGAAATGGCACTGACCTATACTGATTGTTTGGGAGGCTTAGTATCGGTAATCGAATGGATGAGGAGTTATAGGTGTGATGTGCCATAGGGACGAAGGGCTTGGTCTAACTGAGTTAACCGTCCTTTTGATGATGTGTATAGATCATAAGATGATTTGGATTGGAAGAACTAATGGATATGTGAAAGACCGTCATAGGTCACTTTGTAAGGAAATTGGAATTTTTAAGTAGTTTGGAGTACGGACTAAAGGGAGTTGATGTACATGATTGGATATGAGAATATCCAACTAACTGAGAAAGGATGGGCAAGTGAGATATTTATACAACCTTAAGGGTTACACTGAGGGCATGAGTGATTGATTAGAGGGAGTTAGGAAACTCATTAGCGATGGCTGAGTTTTCATATAATGATAGTTATCATACTAGAAGTCGATAAATGCCATTTGAGGCACTATATGAAAGGGTAGGGTGAGTTGTCCCTATTGTGGACTAGAATTGGTAAGAGAGGTTGCTAATGTGGTAATGATGTTGTGGAAGGGATGAGAGCAACAAGGGATGCTATGTTGAAAAGGAAGAAACCACGAGAGTTTAGTGACTAAGTTATGTAGGGAATTTCACCCATGGTAACGGGTGGTATGTTTTGGTATAATGGAAGAGTTGATGTAGAGTTTTGTAGGTCCATTTATGGTCTTTGGGAAGATTGGACCATTAGCTTATGAGCATAGAATTACCTGGGGGAAATGAATTGTATACATGATACATTTCATGTATTGAGATTGGTAAAGGTTGTTTGAGAAAGCATTTTGCATGTACGGTTATTCGGAACTTGTGTTAATAAGAGTCTTTGTTTTATCAAAGAGTCATCTGTGAGATTTATTGACTGTGAGGTCAAGAGTTTGGCAATGAGTTTAATTATTTTTGGTTTGTATATGTGGTATTTTGAAACTTGAACTAAAGTTCACGTGGAAATAAGAGGAGTTCATTTAGAACAAGTATCCTCATGTGATTTGTTGTTTGTGTGTTTGATCCTAAGGAGTAAATCTCGGGACGAGATTTCTATTAGGAGGGAGTGATGTGACAACCCTGGTTTTGAGGTTCGTTACTTAGTTTTATTTTGTGCTAGTTACGTGTCTTTACGTGTTTATGTGCTTATTGGTGTGTATAGATTATGGTTTGGATATCGTTTCCGGTACGGGGTACCTTGTGAGTGAAATGATGTGTGATGATTTCATGTTCATGAGCTCACATGGTAGTGACTATGAAGTGAGATGGTGTTATTTAGTGGTTTTACGTATACGTATATGTATTATAGAAAATCGTATTTTTACGATTTACGGTTTAGCATTTAGAGGTCTCGGATGAGGTAATTACTCATATGAATATTTTTTGGGATGGTTTTAAGTCATTTAGGACTTAGTTATAAAGTTTATTTCAAAATTTGAGATTTTTTATAAAGGTGTATATTTTACGTCTTTTACGGTAAACGCGTAAATTTGACTACTTTTACGGTTATGAGGTTTTGGAAGCTTTAGGAGCTGAAATAAATTAAGACAAATTAAGGTAATGTTAGTATGGTATTATTAAACAATAAAAAGAAAAAAAGTTAAAAATATATATATAAAGTCGGTTTAGACCGATTGGTTTAAAAAAAAGAAAAGGAAAGTGAAATTGGGCTATGGGTTGGACTTGGGTTCACCCATACCCTATATATTGTTATAACTAAAAAGCAAAGTCATATTTTTTCTTCCTGGAACATATTAGTCGATGGCAGAAGAGAGGTTTTAGGTTTTTCTGTATTTTTTTTCATCTTCTATTGAATTAAAGGTAAAACCTTCATAAACTTTTTTTTAATTAAATTGTTTTTATGTTTAATTGATCATCTTATGATGGATTTAGGTTAGGGTTTAATATAAAAACAGTAAATTAATGTTGTATTAATCATCATATGATGATTACATAAACTAGGGCTTGTATTTAATGATGTTATGGGTAATTAATTAGTTTAATTTGATTAAACCCGTTTTTAAAAACTGGACAGAATTTTGAGTCAATTGTTTTGATCATATTGGGAGTTCTACAAACTCTTATTTTACGATCCAAGTACCCCTGAAAAGGTAATTGAAGTGGCTTTCCAATGCAAGAAACGAGAACTAAATTGGAGGTCAGAAAGTGGGTCAAAAATAGGTTACAACAGTCGAAGGTCAAAACAATTTTGAATTCAGCCTGTTTTCTTTTTAAGTTTTGGGTTGTTTGGGGTACATAGGGGTGCATTGGGATCTTCTCACGAACATGAGAGATGGTTTATATATTTTAGCAAGTATCTGCACTTGGGATAAGGTTGTGGTTTAGGGTAAGACCCCCTAATTGTAACAAACTTTTAGTATGTTTAAAATCAGGAAATCTGGAATGACAAAAGTATATATATATATATATATATATATATATATATATATATATATATATATATATATATATATATATATATATATATATATATATATATATATATATATATATATATATATATATATATATATATATATATATATATATATATATATATATATATATATATATATATATATATATATCGGGGCCTTAACAGTAGCTTTAAGGTTAGGGCAAGTAGGAGGTGTTAGCTAACATATGTAAGGGTATGAATATTCCTTTTACAGAAACCATGGGTATGTTTAAGTGGACGTTTGACTTAAAGTTTTGAGACCTAAAACTGGGACTGTTTTGTGTAAAATATGAACAGGATAGTTATTAAACTTAACGAAGTTAAGGACTTGTTAGGGAAGGGTAATGGGGTGTTTAGAGCTCATATATGAGGTATCTATATGAGAGGAGGTTAGATGTCCATCATAGGTTGATGAGCCATCTTAATGATTGGTTCATGTTTTGATTGCGTGTTTTTGGTTTGTTAGCTTGTTGCTAGTGCGAGGATTTTTGGAGAAGCAATCAAGTGAGTTTCATAGTCCCCTGTTTACTATTGTTTTTGACTTCCAGATGGGACGGAAGAGACACTATGTTATGTTGTTTATAAATTTATGCTGTGAATGTTTTGGCGTTGGTAATGTACTTATGTGTGCATATTTATGTGATTAACTGCTAGATAATTCTTGATTGTTTATGTTTTGACTTGGTACCAAGGGGTTGTTGACAAGGCGGGGCCTTGTGGAGGTACATAGATGTGTGAGCATCTATGAGACCATAGTGTTTGGTAAGGCTGAGAGCCTTGGAATGGGATTTGGTTCATAGGTGTTTGGATGCCTATGGGAGTATGGTGTTTGGTATGGCTGGGAGCCTGAGTTTTGGTTTGATTAGTTAAATCTTGAATGTTAGTTTGTTAATGCATATTAGTATCACGTTGTCCATATGTTTTTAACTTTTGGTTGTACTCACAGCTTATGGTATGATTTTGGCGTTTGAGTCTAAACCTATGACTCTCACTAACTTTATGTTGACGTGTTTTAGTGTCTCTTTCAGGTGAGAATGTGGTTAAGCTTGAGGATAGAAGTGGCTAGATTTGGATGCATTAGGATTGCATTTAGAAGGAGATCCCCGTTCCTTCTTAGTTTATTTTTATGTGTTTTGAATAGTGATACTATGAACCTATATGTTGATTGTTAGTGTTATTTGTTTGTCGTGGGTAAAAGGTAGGACTGTTACCTACTTACCTAGACTCCTGCTTTGTTGAGGTATTGTCATGACATTTATGTCGCCATTTATGACATTATATTTGCATTTTAGTTTTCTCTATAGAGACACCATTTGTTGTGATGATATCCATACGTCGCGCCCCATATTCCACCATGGTGGGGTGTGACAGAAACAACAGCCGGAAGCAATGTCCGAACTGCATTATATCGTCCCATCTCCGAAGTATTGCACTTGCTTTGAAGCTCCTCCTTCTCGACACTCAGTACCTTAGCTTCTTTGGCATATCTTTCCTTATCGGCACGAAGGACATTCAGAGTTTCCTCAAGATCAGCAATTCGGGCATCACAGCCTTTTATCCTTTTGGTTAAATCCCACTTTTCACCCACAACAACAGCCTGCCCGGAGTCCTTAGAAGCACAAGCCTTTTCAGAATTTTGGAGGTGGGAAGAAAGTTTGGAATTAGCCTGAACTTGTTTCGAGAAATTAAGATATGATTCCTGAAGGAGGGTCTTATACTTCTCACATCTCTCCAAAAGGCTAGACTGATCTTTCGACTCCTCCTCTAGCCGACGAAGAGAGTCAACCATCCCCATAGTACTCCGAGCGAGTTGGTACTAGCTTCGGCTCAAGGCAAGGGATGGAGGGTAGGAGCTTAACTCTCGTTTCACAACCGGAGGAATTATATGCATCATCGGATCTCGACACTCCGCAAGCGTATCCACTCGACTTGCAACACCAATGCTCCAATCCGGAGCATACCTAGCACTCAGACCAGACATCTCTTCATCAACGGTGAATACACCTGATCCGGAAAGTTAGATAAAACTCTATTAGGGTTAGAGAAAATAACATTGAAAACAGATATATACATATATATAAAAAGGGAGGAAGTCTGAGAAGAGAAGCACTTACGTTTGGAATGGAGATGCTCCGGATCCATGACTCCCTTGTCATCCCTGTGTTTGGGAGGCTTCTCGACATCATCAGAAAAAAACCTTTAGAACTTGACCCATCTAAGTATGATTTGCCAAGTGGTGAAAACTTAGGAGGGGGGATTTTCTCTTTGGAAGGCTCCGAGGTGGTATTCTTGCCAACCCCTCCGCATTTTGACTCATGTGTCTTCTCCAAATGATCACTAACCGGTCCGGAGGAACCATCATCAATATGAGCAGACAAGTTGACAGAACGAATGGGTATGAGACTTATAACATTGTCTTAGTCAAAGATTTCCTCTTCATCCCCACCAGCATCTTCATCCACATTCACCCGTCTCTTCTTAGCTAGACCACCGGAGGCCGCAAGCTTCTCAGTCATACGTTTCATGCTCCGATGTAGATCACTGACAGCCTTGCTAGTCTTATGAGAAGCTCTGGAGGAACCCCCCTTTTAGGCAGCCTTCTTCTTTCCTTTAGGTTTCTCAACCGGCTCTCCAGCTTCCTCTTTCCTTTTCTTCTCTTCGGCAGCACGAAGAGCAGCTAGCCTCTTCTTCTCACGAGTAGCTTTAACAACTTCACTTTCATTCATAGCAATTATCTGTTCTGCAGTAGGAGCACTCAAGCGCTCTCCGGCAGCCAACGCACCAGCAACATGAGGAGAAATCCGATTGGCTTCAGTTAGACGATCACCCTTGATAATTTTCCCCGGAGCAGTGATGGGGAACCTAAGATACTCAGACATGGTAACAACTACAAGTAAAGAAAGAAAACACAACAAAAACAATACGAATTTACAATCATAAAAGGGAAAGACAAGATAAAAGAAGAAAATAAAAACAAGGGTAATACCACTCCCTTCTTGATCCAAAAAACGAGTCAAAAATTTTGGGCACTCCCAAATCAATGACACCCCAGCCATATACAACACACCCTCCGGAATGGCTGAAAAATCCACAAGATGCTCCTTAAGACGAAGGGCATCTGATTCGTTAAAACCATCCCGAGGGACATAATCATTCAGATCCGAATCAACATGCCTCCACGACATAAAATCCAGAATAGCTCGACGATCTATGACAGAACTCTCATTTCCAGTTTTTCAAGCAAGTAAGAGTATCATGAAATATTTGTTTGTGCGAACCTTTCCCGGACCTCTTTTCAAAGGAAAATGAATGTCCTTGTTTGCTAAGCCTATAGTAGAGACGAAATAGAGTGGGAGTGGATTCAATAGAAAGGTTTCGACAATAAACTTCGAATGTAGTGACGCGATTTAACCCCAACGGAACAAGTTGTGAAATGTGAACGGCGAAGTTTTTTAAGACGGCTAAAAGGAAGGTGGAGAAGGGGACTCGTATCCCGGACAACTTAAAGAATTGTTCATATAAACCCATACAATTCGATGGAAGACGATCCATAGTCATTCTTTCCGGAGCAGCTTGAGGATTAAAACTTTCCGGAATATGATAAGTCTTCACCAGATACTTAACATACTCGTCATTAAGAGTGGAAGTATACTTCGGCAAGTCAAACTTGGGAGTGTGACGAGTCGAACCGGAAGGCCCAGGAAGATCTTCGCTTGCCATATCATTTTATAAAAGGACCCGGAAAGGTAATAAGGAAAGAAAGAGAAGATACCCGAAAAGAAGAAATCCGGATTGGTAGAGAGAAGGAATATTTGAGAGAGAAGTAAAAAACACACACTAACAAATGACGAAGAGGGAGGTATTTATAGGCTCGGTAAAAATGTGGGAAAGTGTGAAAGGAACAGTAAAATCACACGTGTCAACGATCCAAACCTCCTAGAGCCACGTGTCGATCATCGCAAGAAGATAGGTCAAAAATTGGTTGGGCCTTGATGGGCCTAAACCGAAAAATAGGCTTGTAGGACAATTCGGGTTACCCAGACTGCAAGAAAAGAGGCATTGAAGCATTGATTCGACTAAACATTCTTGGACGAACTAGCCAAATCAATACTTGGGGGGACTTGTTCGTGTATGTGTCCGGAACACACGACACGATCCGGAACGCATGACTCGTCCGAAAGGCATTAGAGCAAGTCAACAGGAAAAGTCAACATACATACACCCTAGAAAACAGGAAGGGTGTCCTCACTTGGGCCGACCGAAGCCCATCACAACTTCCGGCCTTTTAGGGATTTGACTAGTATAAATACCCCATTTGGGTCCAAGGTTTAAGTTAACTCTTTTACCCTTATTATATTACTTTCATTATTATATTCATATATTTCCCATTCGGATTTTATCCTTTACTTACTCTCACGCCCGAGCTTAGTCTGGGTTCTCACACCCGGACGAGGCTCACGCGTTTACTTTAATTTCAGGCAATTCGAAGCATATATCACTCTAGGTCCGAACAGGTCTTACCATTCGGACCCTCGTAAAAAATTGCACGAACACTATTTGTAGCAGATTCTTAATAATGGACAGTCAAATTGGGACTCACAAAAGCATGCCAAGAAGCTGATGTTCTTAGTTGCATAATCTTGCTATGGCTATTGTCGACTATAGTCTATAGAGGGTGATAAATAATACGGAGTAATTATTGGATTTAAGTATATGTTTATTTTCCGTTTTTGCTTTGTTTCAGTGTCCTATAGGAGTACAGGGTGATAAAAAAGATTATGTTGGAATGAAGATTTTCATGCCAAGAGGGTTTAGTGCAAACAAAATTTCAGATGTGAGATTGTATTACGCCGCAAGAAACCTTCGTGAAATTGCGATATATAGTAGTGTTTAATGTAAGTGTATGCTTTTGTGAGTAACTGTATATAATACCTGAAATAATTAGTATATAAGTATGAGCAGAAAACTAAAAAATTTGATATAAGTAATTCTTCTTTTATTATTGTTTCTGTGTCGGATAGAAAAGAAAAACAAGGACTAAATACAATCAGGGAAACTAAACAAGGAAACCCAAGAAAAAAGGAAATACAATAACGACCCAATAATTCAGGGATCATAATAAAGTAGTAAATCGTTTCCTTCTTTATTCCCCCTCAAGTTGGAGTATGAAGGTCACAAATACCCAACTTGGCAAGAAGAAGTTGCAATTGTCGTGACCCCAAAGCTTTGGTGAATAAGTCTGCTACTTGAAGCTTTGTATTAATGTATAACGACTCTATTTCTTTAGACTCAACCCGCTCTCTTACGAAATAACAATCCATTTCTACATGCTTCGTTCGTTCGTGAAAAACTGGATTGTTGGCAATGTGTTTGACCGCTAAGTTATCACAGAAAATGGAGGTCGGGCCCGTTTGGTGAATACCCAGGTCTTGTAAAAGCCAACGCATCCATAAAATCTCACTCACTGTGGTGGCCATGGCCCTATACTCGGCTTCAGCGGAAGATCGTGATACCACAGATTGCTTCTTTGATTTCCAAGAAACCGGGGCCCCTCCGATCAATAACAAGTAACCGGTCCTAGATCTTCTGGTGTCTAGACATCCAAGCCAATCCGAATCAGAGTATGCTATAAGATTCGTGCCTCCTATTTTAGGGAGGAGAATACCTTGCCCTGGTGTAGCCTTCAAATACCTCAGAACCCTCGTGATTGCATTCATATGATTCTGACGAGGATCTGCCACAAACTGACTTAGAAGATTTACTGAGTGTGCAATATCGGGTCTAGTTGCTTGTAGGTAAAGTAATCTCCCTACCAGACGACGGTATTGACCGGCGTCCACCCGTTCTTCTTCATCTCCCTTGCTAAGCTTCAAGTTTCGTTCCATTGGAAATGCACTAGGCCGACAACCTAGCATCCCGCTATCTTCTAATATGTCAAGAATGTACTTCCTTTGGCTAAGGACCAACCCTTCATGGGTCCGTGCTACTTCAATGCCCAAGAAATATTTTAGAACCCCGAGATCCTTTATGCTAAAACTCTCGTTGAGAAAGGTCTTGGTTTCTTTTATCTTTTTGGCGTCATTTCCTACAACAATAACGTCGTCAACATATATGAGAGCAGCCACGAAGACATCTCCGTCTCTAAAGATGAAAAGGGAATGATCCGCCTTTGATTGCTTGAAGCTAACTTCAAGTAGGGCCGAAGTAAACTTTTGATACCAGTTTCTAGATGCTTGTTTCAGACCATAAAGTGATTTTCTAAGCCGGAAGACTTTATTTTCTTTTCCCTTCTCAAAACCTTGAGGAATCTTCATGTACACCTCCTCGTTCAAATCTCCATGTAAGAAAGCGTTGTTGACATCAAGTTGATGAATTATCCAACTTTTCTTGACAGCTATAGCAAGTAGCGTCCGAACCGTTACTAATTTTGCCACTGGGGCGAACGTGTCGTGAAAGTCAATGCCTTCCATTTGAGTGCAGCCTTTCGCTACCAATCTGGCCTTGTATCTTTCCACTTCTCCACTTGGTTTGTATTTCACTTTGTACACCCATTTAGAATCTATGGCGCGTTTTCCTTGAGGCAGTTCCTCAAGGATCCAAGTTCCATTTAATTCAAGAGCCTTTATTTCACTCTTCATGGCCTCCCTCCAATTCTTGTCCTGCATAGCTTGATTAAAAGTTTTTGGCTCATCGTTTGCGCTGATGGCCATTAGAAATGCTTTATGAGACTTAGAGAATTTATCATAAGAAATATAATTTGCCATGGAGTGTACCACTGAGGGGTCTTGATTGGTAGTGGGTAATCCATGGTCGATGGATGGTGGAAGCTTCACTTCGTAACCATCAAGTCGCTTTGATCGAGTTCGTTCTATTTTCTCTCGTGTTGGCCCGTTATCATTAGTTTGAGTACTGGGCTGAGGCTCTTCTCGAGGCATACCATGGTTTTGCATGGAGTTGGTACCGTGACTTTCCATTTGAGTTTCTATGTGTTCATTTTCTTTTTGCATGTGTTCATTTTCTTCATGCGAGCTACTGTCTTCACCATGCACTTCATTTGTTTCCATATTTTGGTCATGAATGGAATCTTGGTTATCACTTTGGTTTTCTTCATAATACCAAGGTGTGTATTCGAAGATTCCTGGTTCTTCTTGGTTGTCAAAATCCTTTGTCATTTCACTTGGGAAAATATTTTCAACGAATCTAACATCTCTTGATATGATGATTTTATTTTTGTTGGCATTGAAAATCTTGAAACCTTTGGTCCCTTGAGGGTAACCTAAAAATACCCCTGGCTTCCCCCTTTCCTCGAACTTGTCCCCATCAGTTTTGGTGTTTCGATAATACGCGAGACACCCGAAAACCTTCATGTTTTCATAATCTGGTCTTTAATTAAAGACAACTTCGTAAGGTGTTTTGTTCCCAATAGTTTTTGAGGGTAATCGGTTGATGATATACGCGGCAGTTAAAATACATTCACCCCAAAATCTAGAAGATAACTTTGCTTCAAACTTTAAGGCTCTGGCCGTTTCAAGTAAATGACGATGTTTCCGTTCCACCACACCATTTTGTTGTGGTGTGTGTGGACAAGTGGTCTCAAGTAAAATCCCTTGTTCAGTGTAGAAGCTAGTCATGCGGTTTGAGGTGAATTCACCGCCATTATCACACCGAATGCGTTTGACAGTTTTTTCAAACTGGGTTTGAACAAACTTATGAAACCCAATTAGACAGTCACTTGCTTGATGTTTGTGTTTCAAAAGAAAGACTCACACCGAGCGACTGTAATCGTCAACAATGGTTAAAAAATAATTTGCTCGAGTGAGTGACGGAGTTCGGTATTTTCCCCATATATCACAGTGCAAGAGTTCAAAACAATCCTTAGTTTTAATAGAACTAACAGGGAAAGGTAACCTGGTATGTTTGGCTTTAGCACACAAATCGCATATCTTGTTATCATTCTTCAAGAAATCATTCTTAATAAAATCAATACCAGAAAGTTTATCACTTGAGACATGCCCCAAACGTTTGTGCCAAACATCATAAGTAGCCATCATTGCCTTCCTCTCGCTCCCCACCATGTCTATCTGATAAAGTCCTTGCTTGCATTTACCCACTCCAATCAATCTCCTTGAACTCAAGTCCTGCATAACACAAAACTCAGGAAAAAATGTCACAACACACTGCAAATCTTTGGCTAATCGGTTAACAGATAAGAGATTGCAAGTAAATCTTGGGACGTATAAAACATCCTTGATTTGTATTCCGTTGGGTAGAGTGCACGACCCTCTTCCCTCGACAGGTATGAAGGAACCATTGGGTATGATAACCGGCAACTCCTTTGTTGTCTTAAAATCGTCATTAAAACAATTCAATTCATGGGTTATGTGATCGGTGGCACCCGAATCCACAATCCATTTGTTGCTACGATCGATTTTGCCTCCCATATTTGCGATGGGTGAAGTTTCATCTTTGGTTGAAGCATTCTTTGCTGCAAAAATGCCCAAAAATTGTTGGTATTGTTCAATGTTTAAACCCGGTACAGGGCTGTTTTCACTTTCGACAAAGGCTGCCTTAATGATCTGCTTAGTCTGTGAAGTCGAAATATCGTCTCGTCTTGTGTACGCCTGAGAAGCTGCTGCATCCACAACTGTTCTTCTCCTTGGTGCGATTGCTTTCTGCAATTCATTCTTGGTTCCTGTCATGGTGTCGGCTGCAAAGAATGAGAGTCGACTATTAGAGTTTTAGGATATGGTTTGAGGCGATCGAGCGGCGTAATGCCAGCTCTGATACCATGAAAAATTTGATATAGGTAATTCTTCTTTTATTATTGTTTCTGTGTCGGATAGAAAAGAAAAACAAGGACTAAATACAATCAGGGAAACTAAACAAGGAAACCCAAGAAAAAAGGAAATACAATAACGACCCAATAATTCAGGGATCATAATAAAGTATAATAAAGTAGTAAATCGTTTCCTTCTTTAAAAACTACTGATTATTGCGTATGCTAGATTGATAGTTGGATGCGATTCTTTATAAACCATTTAACATACGTAGATAACATTGATACATTGAAGAAATCGAAATAATTTTATATCATAAACTATGTTCAAACAGAATATATTCCAACATACCATAAACAAACACACGATACTTAGCTCAAAACTAAAATCCTCACCATTGATAATTTCGTTCAAATTTCAAAGCCGAGTATGTATCACGTATCATATACGGTAACAATAGGGCTAGTGGTTTTTCCAACACGATATACTCGTCATATTGCATTCCACCCACCTCTTCTAGTATGAACCATCATGGTGCACTTATGTTCTTTCATTGTCGTCCGAAAAGCATACAAACATACCTAAGGCGATGATCCTTATCAAGTTCTTTAAGCCCAAGTTGTATAGCAGATTCACATTCCGTTTCGATCAACACATGGGACAGATTCTTATCTTTAATCAGACACAATCCTTTATATATGCTCCAGACCTCAGCCACTAAACTCGTATGCGGTTTTCCTTCCATTCTTCCCATGTACCCACACACCCATCTCCCTCTATAACTTCTTGTTACACCTCCAAAACTTGACGGACCTGGATTCCCTTTTGAACAACCGTCTGTGTTTAATTAACTTGAGAAAGTTACCCTCTGGAAACATCCATCTAAATGTCAACGCCCTATAGTTCTACCTGCATTGTAATAACCCTTTTCTTGTTGTTGAAGCTTACTATGAAGATGACGAACATACGAGGGTTAATAACTAGCATGATGATGATGATGTAGAGGAACCATCATTGGCATAACATGTATGTGCAATTGTGCATCATCTTTCAGATAGTTACAGTCTTACAGAGATCGAATGTTAAAGAGATATGACAATATATCAAGTAAAAAAGTACATGGCTATTTATAACCATGTCTAATTGCGCCGACTTTAATATAAGGTATATACAATTGCGCCAACTTTATAACGTATACTTTCAAAAATACCACGTACCGTGTACGTGATTAAAAGAATCCTAATTTAAAACTCGACCTATTTTAGGGACAATTCAGGTTTTTACCCGGGCCACCGTAGTAAATATAATTACCCCACTCATTATCAATCCCACCTCTAACGTCGTAGCAATTCGGATTATCAGCTAATACTTTCATATTTGACAACGGGATTAAGCTGTTATCCCTATCAACAACTTGCATATCCCTAAAGAATGAAGCTTTCCCGAACCCTTCATTTGAAAAATGACCACTTCCCATTTCTGTTGAGGTATGAGAACCCGAGGCTTGACTATTCACAACTTCACCCCCAAATTGTACCGTACTTGCATAATCCCGAAGGTGAGTGAACAAAGAGGCTGGCCAATATCCAACCTTTTCCCCTGAGCCAAACTCGAGCCACCAGTTTCCATCATTCAGATCCTGCGTAACAGGCCATTTCAATGATTATGAAGTAGTGAATAGAACTTAAGTATATAGAACTGATAGTAGTGCCGCTGAATCGGGAAAAAATGTTGTGTGTGTGTGGGGGTGGGGCAGTATTTTTTTGGGGACATTTAATTTACATATATCCTCAACAAAACTTTCGTATTTACATATTTACCCAATGCTTTAATAGTAACGTAAACTAATGTATCTACTAACTACCTAGTAGACATGTTTTGTTAATTTGATTTTTCTTTACCTTGAACAGGTTTACTTAGGAGTTAATTAATTGAGTTAATTACCTTCCGTATGAATAAGCTGATCACGAATTGTTTATCATTGTACGAGGATGTTGGAGATAAGGCCGTTCCAATTGCAATCCTATTACTCGTTTGAACAAAACCCGGACATAAGAGATTGTAGCATCCTGTTGCTTTATATTCATCGGCCTACAATTTATTATCGACTTAAAAACTAGAACTAATTGCCAACTTGTTGTAATTTTCGAAATCAAAACAAAGAAAATTAAAACAATAATTACCGTCCAATAGGTGAATAATCTTGGCTGATTGTCTCCATACAACTCCGGGCTAACCTGGTAGACAAGATAATTTATTTAAATTGTTTGGAAGCCCAAAAATCTATGTACTCACTATGCTTCGAATTGTGCAATTTTATTGATACAACTGAAAATGTAAAATGCTGTACCTGCCAGCCAGCTTCAATGGTGTTCTGGTCATCGCCAAATGGCGAGATAACCCACATTTGCGTTAAACTGAACTCAGATTGATCTGTCACCTTTGGATTCCACACGTTCATGATCGCTTTTGCACCATAGTATTGTTCTCCAGTCACAAAGCCAATTGCATACTGTTCATTAAGCGCATAATGTACAATGCAAATTAGAATCTATTTCCATTTTCGTTCACGGTCTGATAAGCAAAACAATCTATTCAGATGAAAATTAAGCACCATCTACTAACAATCCTTAGTTCGGAAACAAGCAAAAAGCCCTATTTTGGTATGTAGGACTAACTTATTTGAATTCTAAACAAGGTGTAATTTTGTCGAGTTCAGATTTTAAAACGATGAACTTATGAACTTACAGAATGAATAATATGATTGTCCTGAACAAAAACAAACTAGTGAAGAATGTACAAATTTTGTTTAGGTTTTATGTCTGAAAATAATAAGAAACTAGTATTATTTGTTTAGTTCTTACGTGAATATTTATTAAAAAACTAGTATTATGTTTTACAAACAGTGGCAAAGTAACATTATCAATAACTCAATGAGCTTAAATGAAGGTAAAACCATTTTGTTTGAAACTTTTTTTGCTCAAAATCACTCACCCTTTGTTTACTTTTACAGACAGCACTTTATTCATAATAAAAAAAAGTGAAATGCACATTTGTTCAAAACAAGTTATATCAAAATTTTCAAAAAATGGTTGGAAGGAATTACAATTACCTCATGGATACCATTAGATGAATCTCTGCTAACTGGTTTTGCAATTTTTCGACCAAATCTTTTGATATTACTAGCACGTAAAACATCTTGTTTTGTCGTCCTTCTAATTGGAATGGTTCCCTCAGGACATGATTCACCTGATAAACTCCATAACTGATAATGTTCCGAGTCTATATGATGATATCCATCTGGTCTCTCCTGTGTATCCTAATTATCAGAGCAAAATAAAATCAAACGCAAAACAAGATATATAAAAACGAGTTTTGTAACTTAACGTTTTTAAATGACATAATGAAACTTAACCTACCAATGGTTTCGTTCCTTTAAGCATGGGGTGATCAAAAGCCGGCTGATGATGAACCATGACACAATCCAATATATCGCCGTCTGGACTCTGAAGGACGCAAAATTAGAATGTTGATAACCAGCAATACTCAAGAGTGAAGAAATATTGAAAAAGGTGGACAAGAGTCCTAAGTGGATATATTAAAGAAGTTACAGAATGCCTCATTTGCAAGTAAATGACTAACCTGAATTGTTTTGACTGAAGGTTTATTGATTTTCATGAGATAACTTCTGATCAGTCTCATTTTCTTCGACTCTTCATCAGGTCGAAATGTTTGATTCAATCTTTGAAACTCGTCAGATTGCGAAGCCGAGATTGATGGAAAAAGAGTTGAAAACAACAAGAGAAAAAATACAAAGGAGGAAATGTTGGGAATGATCTGAAAGCCCATTCTTGTATACATTTCTGTCTTTTGTTTGCCTTCTTCTGGTGCCTAGCTAGTAAAATCAAAACAAAAACAAGTTTCTACTGATTCTGAGTTGGAGATCAACCAGAACTTCTGAAGATCTTCGCACGGTTATTGCACGTTAACGCTCAAACGGCTACGAAAATGTGCTAGTAGTTGATCCAAATAGCAGCAACACGCAGATCAAATCAGCAACACACGAACGTGTGTGGTGGTGTTCGGTCGACTGTAGCAAAAAGATTCGGATTTTAAGGTTTTGGTGATTGTCTGAATCTCTTGATTAAAGATGATTATCCTTTTATATTTTTAGCCAAGCCTAAATAACTATCATATTTAAAATATAGTATTATTTCCAATATAAATAGATAAGTATCAACTATTTATTTATATTTGGAAATAATATTATATTTTAATAAAAAAATTATATTTTTAAACAATTCGACCAATACCACCATATTTAAAATATAGTATTATTTCCAAATATAAATAGATAAGTATCATTAATCTTTGATTATGATGATTAAGATAAGTATCTAAGAAAAAGTTTTGTTTAGCATAAACTCAATCAACTAATCACAATCATCTATTTTTTTCATCTAACAACAAAAATATATTTTTTAAAAATTCAATATCTCACAAACCGTTAATCGTTACGCAAAACGAAACATACCATCGTGACGAGAATTAAATCATCTTTCAAACGAGGGGCACATGTATATACTTTCGACAAACTTTTTTTTTCGACTTTTTTTCTTAAGTTACGTCTGAGAGAATCATATATGATTCGTGACGAATCATATATGATTCGTGCGAATCATATATGATTCGTGACGAATCATATATGATTCTCTCAGACGTGACTTAAGAAAAAAAGTCGAAAAAAAAATTCGTCGAAAGTATATACATGTGCCCCTCGATAGAAAGATGATTTAATTTTCGTTGCAATGGTGTATTTTTTGTCACTTGACGATTTACCGTTTGTGAGTTATTTAACTTTTACGAAAAATGTGGAAACTTAATTTGAATGAATGTGATTGATTGATATGGTATATGCTAAAAAAAAGTCTATGTTGATCTCAACTCTAAGTATCTATTTATATTAGGAAATAATACTATATTTTAATTAAAAATTTATATATTTTTAAACAAGTCGACCAATACGTGTTTTCTTGAACGATGATATTTCTTGATGGCTGTTTCATGAGAATACAAAATTTTAGCTTCTATGAGGAAGCTAGGTTTGGAGCATATTATAGGTTATATTGTGGGAATACGAGTGTTGATTGTGGATTTCAGGATTCAGCGAGGCATGCTGTATAAAATACTGTGATGGAAGCCCCAGAAAACAATGATTACTTTGCACGAAAATAGGCCTGCGTATATATGTTCTTGCGGATTGTTGGAATACTTTGAATGCAAGCTCTTGTGTGGTTTGTTAACAAAGAGCTTCCGACTCGCTGTTCGTTGAAATGCTTGCCATCATCTGAGGGACGTGCGCTTTACACTGGATGTTTTATGGGGTATTCCATTACCATTTTTCTCAATCCAGAATTAGCCCGGAACAATAATGGAGGTAAATCGTGTTATTTATTATAATGAGGGAAACGTAACATAAAAGTGATAAAACACCAAAATTGGCAGTTTCATTGTTTCCGTGTTTATCAATAGGTTGCACAAGTAAGGTTTAACGGTTTCATTGTGGCATGTCACATGTATTACTTTGGTAGATCAAGCTTTGCTTGAGGTTAATGAGACACTTGAGTCTCATTCCATTGTATGTAACGTTTCTTTGGTATAATATATTTTACCAGGATGTTCATAATCCCTTATACCCAAAAAAAAAAAAAAAAAAAAAAAAAGGTTTACAACAAAAATAGAGATGATCGGTGGAGCTTTTCGATCCGAACTTGATATTGCAGAATCACACTGATAACGACCTTAAGAAGGAAATACAAAGCGTGGTGCACATAGGACTTCTTTGCACACAAGAAGTACCGTCACTTAGACCTGTGTACGGCCTTACAAATGTCATCTAAGATACTCTGCTGCACCAAACTGCCTCGGTGGCACGCAAGATACTCCGCAATGCCTTGAAGCCCCTTAATGGGAAACTGGATGGCTAACATGGGGTTGATATTCTTTTCGTGAGATGATTCGAACTCGGGTCGAGAGACTTGGTGCCTCGGTGGCACGCAAGATACTCCGCTGCACCAAACTGCCGTTAAAAAAAAAAACAAATGTCATCTAAGAATATCAAACCCCTACCTATGCCTACTTATCCCCCTTTTATATCTCATAGCAACATACAACTAAACGAGTTACTAGCAAATTTTAAAGTTAAGGTGAGCATTACTTTTTCAGCTCCCACTGTCTCCGACAGTTCTTTTGATCCAAGGTAGATGTTGGTTGGAAAGCATGGGCAAAGGGTTATCGGATTTTAATGCCGAAAAACATTAGAGTTTGTAAGTACGAGAGATTTAGGACGACCTGCAATGTCATCATAGTTGATCTTGTTCTGAATCTAATGAATCAAATTATTATGTTAAAGGGATGCATTTAATTTGTTTAATTTTTCTTGCAGGCTTCAAATGTTTAGAATAACATTATTCATCAAAAATATAGAAACAAACATTAAAAAGAAAAATAGAAACGTGAAGTGAGATCAGGCTAAAAAACATATATTCTAGATGATGTTTTAGAAAACGATGTACATAAGTTATGAGTAGGCATCGTTATTTGATAGTGCAGGCCGAAAAAAGAAATTGCAGGTTGATGACCTGGTCAAAAAGAAATACCATAAAAACAAGTAAATATCAAAGGAGAAATATCTTAAAACAATGTTAGTCAAATTGATGGTGACTCTATGTTTTTTGTAATCTAGCTATGTCTTATTTATAATCTGTCTTTAAAAAGTAGTCAGTATCACACTAGCTCATTCTAATGTTCAAACTGCTCATTTAGCAGATTGAATATAAAAGATGAAGGGATCATCACAAGCTGTTTTTATGAGTATTATCATCATTTTACTTGTAGCATATAGAACAAATGGGGATCCCAGATCCCAAATCATTAAGTTAAGTTGCCATCAACAGCTGCCAAGCGATGAAAACCTATCACTTTCCAACGTTGTCCAATTAATGGAGAAAATTGGCACTCAAATGGGAAAATCACACAGGGGAACAGCTTTTACAGGCACAGGACCTGACGGTAAGTATGGACTTGCTGAATGCTATGGTGATCTTTCTACAGAAGATTGTATCTTATGCTATGCTGACGCAAGTGCAGTTCTTCTTGGTTGCATTCCGTATAATGGTCAAGTTTTTCTTGATGGTTGCTTCATGCGAATAGAAAACTACAACTTCTATGACGAGTATGCAGGAAAAGATGACACATTAGTTTGTGGGAATGAAACAAGGAGTGGTGTGTTTTGGACTTCAGTAAGGCAGGCGGTCGCAGATGCTGTGAGGGACGCACCAACAAACAGTGATTACTTTGCAAGAAAGGTGGCAATGTCGGGGACACTGAATGACGATTCTGCTTATGTTTTGGCGAATTGTTGGCATACTTTGAACAAAAACTCATGTACAGTTTGCTTGGAGAGAGGGTCTGAATCGATATTGAAATGTTTGCCATCATCCGAGGGACGTTCACTAGACACTGGATGTTTTATGAGGTATTCTGGTACCAATTTTCTCAATGCGCGGTCTACTGGGGGTGTTAGTGAAGGTAAACGTAACTTCTTTATATTAAAATCTATGTATTCATAGGTGCTTTAAGGAAATTGGGAATTAACGATTTGAGGGGTTTTTTTGTGCATATATATCAAGTTACTTTTTTATTTGCCAGGTTTAATTGTATCAACTTTGTATAAGTCATTAGAGTTGGCTTTGTGTCCCAGTTTTGTCAGGTGCCTGATATTTGATCCTGTAAAAATGCTAATGTCAGAAAATTTTAGGACAAAGAAACTTTTTTTTGGAAAATTGTAAATTTGCACATATGTCTACAGTGGATTTCAATTTGGATATCCATTATTGAATAGACAGCATGCTTTTCATCTATCTCACGGTACATGTATATCCAGATGAGGGTGAAAATAGCGAACTCATCCAATCGACCTGTACAGTTCAGCAAGTAAGGAATATAACCAAATTCATTCCCAACTTTGTCCACGCAATGGAAGATATCACCAACAAAATGCAAACATCTTTTTTTGGAACAACCGTTACAGCTACAAAGCCTGATATCATCTACGGACTTGCCCAATGTTTCGGTGATCTCTCTACCAGTGAATGCCTCTTATGCTATGCTGTGGCACGTACTACTTTAGCTAGCTGTTTACCTGCAAATGGTGGCCAGGTTTATCTCAACGGTTGCTATATGCGATTTGAGAACTATAACTTCTTTGGGCAGCCAGGGAATTTCAGCATGGGACAATGTGCCAATAGGATGATGAGAGACAATGACTTTGCAGAATCTGCTAGGAAGTCTGTACTACAAGCAGTAGAGACTGCACCTAAAAGCAAGAATGCCAGAACAGAAGCTTTTATATCACCAAAAACAAATAACTCGGTCTATGCCGTGGCTGATTGTTGGAATACATTTGATAATTATTCTTGTGGGACTTGTTTGCAAAAAGCTGCTGCAGTACTTTTAAGCTGCTTGCCTGCGTCACAAGGGTCTTCTTTGTATAATGGTTGTTTCATGAGGTATTCTGTCTCCAATTTATCATATACTGAACCCTCTATAGGTAACACTGAACGCAAGAGATTCTCTAAAGGTAATTCAAATGCTCTACTTTAGTTTTTTATTAGTTCCGACTTTTCCAAAAAAGATATAGTAATTGGATTAAATGCTTCTATGAACACTCCAAATGACCTGTAAAAATTCCCCGAGACAATAATTAAACATGGGCTAGCTATTTTCTCAAACAGACTAAAATGCTAGTTACTGATAAGTTTGCAGCTTCTGGTTGATTGATCATTTCTCCTGTTTATGATCATTGCAGGGAAAAAGTTGGCTATTGTAATGGCTATTAGTTCTGTTTTAGCATTCTTAGTTGGGAGTATTATCGCTTTTTATGCATGGAAGCGCAGAAGCGATTCTAAAAGAAAAGGTAGGAGTCTTCATTCATACTTTGACTATCGCTTTTATTATTCTAGATGCCGTGAAAGATTATGATGCCCTTGTTATCATAGGTTTTGATGATACTGAATTATTGGAGATCGTGAATGTTAGTAACTTAAACTTCAATTACTCAACGATTGAGAAAGCGACAAGTTCTTTTGACGAGACCAATAAGCTTGGGCAAGGGGGATTTGGAACAGTATACAAGGTAATCTCTCAGACTCGACATCTGAACTTGTGTAACAAATTCATTATTCACATTAGAAGGCCCTGCTCACTGTAAATTTTCCCAGGGTGTTCTTCCGGATGGAAAAGAGATCGCTGTTAAGAGACTATTCTTCAACCACCGGCATAGAGCAGGGGACTTCTATAATGAAGTCAACATTATTAGCAGTGTCGACCACAAAAATCTTGTCAAACTTGTAGGATTCAGCTGTTTGGGCCCGGAAAGTATTCTCGTTTATGAATATTTACCAAACAGGAGTCTTGATCATTTCATCTTTGGTAAGCGCAATGATTCCACTATTCTCTGAACCTGAAGTTAAAATGCGAATTTCCGGCATTCTGCCACTCAATGAGATTTCTTTATGAGCTTTTACAGATGCAATTAAAGGTAAGGAACTAGAGTGGGCGAAAAGATATGATATTATCATAGGGATAGCAGAGGGTTTGACATACCTTCATGAAAACAGTAAAACAAGGATCATTCACAGGGATATAAAAGCTGCTAATATCTTACTGGATTCGAGGCTTCGTGCTAAAATTGCTGATTTTGGGTTAGCTAGGTCTTATCAACAAGATAAAAATCACATCAGCACTGGCATTGCAGGAACTCTGTAAGTCCTTAATTATTTTGTTTAACGTTATTCAAAAAAGAAGGCCAGAATACACTATCAATGCAACCAGAGGTGTCTGAGTTTTGTCTTGCTGAATATCTTTCAAAAGTATCTTGTTGAAATCTAAAGTGGTTGTTCTTTTTGGTAGAGCACCCACAATGGATAAAACAATGAAAAGCTTTTCACTATTATAAAAAGTGTTTTGAGAGAGTTTTAATCATTGTGGCAAAAGCTTTTTGTAAAACTTTTTACAAAGACTTGGTAAAGTCCAAGTCTTTTGCAAAAGCTTTTGCTAGTTAAATGCATTTGTATTAAAAGCCTTAAATGCATCAAACTTTTAAAAGCTTGATGCATTGTAGATAACTTTTCCTTTTGAGACCTCCATTAATGCCTCCCTATACGTGTCTTATTCACATGTTCTATTTTACCATTTCAGTGGATATATGGCTCCAGAGTACATATCTCAGGGCAAATTAACAGAAAAGGTGGATGTATATAGCTTTGGTGTCCTTGTGCTTGAGGTAGTGACTGGAATGCCAAACAGAGGAATCCAAACGTCAGAGTACAGTCGCAGCTTAGTTTCAATAGTAAGTACGATTTTCATAGCAAAGATATCAATATATCATATCATTAATCATTTTGTATTTACTACCATTATACTCTATTACTTTTGAGTAAGCATAAAATTTATTGTGAAGCTAACAATTGTCCCGGTCGGTGACTTAACAGGCATGGGAGCATTTTATGAAAGGGTCAGTGGAAGAGCTTGTTGATCCAAAACTGACGTTAGATAAGAAACCAAGTAGCAAAATGATGAAGGAAATACAAAGTGTAGTACACATTGGGTTTCTTTGCATCCAAGAAGTTGCGTCACTTAGACCAACAATGTCTATGGCGCTACAAATGTTATCTAAGAATATTGAACCCTTGCCTTCACCTGCTAATCCCCCTTATCTAACTGGAACCAGCACGCAACTTAATGACGAGATTGCTCTCCTCCATAGGGTGGACAATCCTGATTCAGTTCCTACTGTATCCGATAGTTCTGGTATTCCAAGGTAGAAGCGTTTCCTATATCTTATATCATCAAACTTATGAAAACCACTAAACTTGCTTTACTTATCCTTTAAAAGAAAGGAGAGATCTGTAATTAATAAGGACACAAAAAAATGTATTAAATCATGACTATCGAACTATTCCGTTCAATAAGCTCAAGGACATGTTAGTTACTATATTAGCTGCATATTTGCTTGCAAAACAGACATACAATATTCATTTGTTTTCTCAAGGTATAGCTAGATATATGTCATGTTTGAAACTTTTGCTGGACCAGAGATTGACAGATTGTATATGCCACCGAAAGAGCCATGCATCTCATAACGTGCATGCGGAAAAAAACACTAAAACGGTTAATTCAAGGAACCAAACAAACAAACAAAATTAAACAAACGAAAATTTTATTCAAATACCAAAAAAAATTACAAAATCAAATTCAAACGTCCCTAAAAAAATTGCTTTGGCTTGTCTTCGTGATACGATTCCAAGCTTTGATTTTAGCGTTTTCGCTAATAAGGACACCGCCGCATCTAAAGCCCAAGAAACATTGGCGAGTGCCCTTTTTAGTGAGATGGTCAAAAATATGGAAGCCCACTTTGACATGGCGGTTAGACAGAAAGCAGTTTTCGAGTGTCTGCGCGCACCACATGCTCAAGATTTCCTACAAGCTATCCCTATAGACGAGCTCGGTCAACATATGTCGCCGGTGGAATACCGCACTATCCTTAAGTATCGCCTTATGATTCCATTATTTCCGGTTGATGCTATATGCCCTATTTGTCGCAAGGCATGTTTGGATTCTTTTGGGGAACATGCGGTTCATTGTAAAGAACTTCCGGGTTTCAAGTATCGACATGATTTTGTTAGGGACGTTCTTTACGACATATGTAGGCGTGCCGGGATTTCCGCCAAGAAAGAGGCACCTGTGAATTTCTTGACCGACCCGTCAGATGGAAGATCCACACTAAGACCCGCTGATGTTTTGGTTTTTGGATGGGTTGGAGGTAAACATGCGTGCGTTGATTTGACAGGGGTTTCTCCTCTCGTGGGGCTAGGCAGTCGAGATTTTACAGCGGGTCAGGCTGCTATAAAAGCCGCCTCGTGCAAAGTGACTAAACACGAGAAAGCATGTGTTGAAAATCAACACGTGTTTATTCCTTTCGCGTTTGATACATTTGGTTTCCTTGCACCTGAGGCGGTGGAGCTACTTACGAGAATACAACGTGTTATGAATAGTAATGTTTTGACTCCTAAATCCACAAACGTTGTATTTAATAGACTTGGTTTTGCTATACAAAAAGGGCTAGCGGCGCAGCTTGTTGCCCGTTTGCCTTCTCCTAATATGTAAATCTAATATTTGATCAATTTGTATGAAATTATTTGTAAAGGTAAGAAGAAAACCAAAACAATTAAAGTAACTTGGTGACCAAGTCATACAAATTTAGCAAACAAACTTTAAAGTTTAAGTCGGTTTCTAACACAATCTATATTGTTTTAAATAAAATGAGACATGATTTTTATTCCATTTGATGACGTAATGAAAAAAACAAGGGCCTTAATGAATGAAAATGAAAGTTTTTGACGTAATTGTAAATCACGATTATCACTTTGAATAATCTTAAACACAGAGATATTAAAAGCTTTATTTATTTCTTATACTTTCAATTGTTACAACATCGTACATATATATACATAGTCAACCATTGTGACTTTTCTTTAACCATTGTATCTTATTCTTAACCATTGTGTCTTTTAACAATAATAACTACCCTATAACTGCTTTTTGTAACTGCCATAATATTACAGCAGACTCTACAGCAGATGTGAATTATCTTCCAACAAATTCCTCCCTTAAGCTCACATCTCTTGCATCCTTCATTCCCATCTTTTGTTTGCAAATGTTAAATAGTTCTGCTGGAAGTGGCTTCGTGAAAATATCCGCTGCTTGATCACGACTCATTACATGAGTCAATTGCACATCCCTGTTCCTTACAGTTTGGTGTTCACTTTGTGTGAGGCTTATGAATAGTAATCTATTTGTTTATGGTGTGAAGCTTATGAACAGTAATGTAGTGTTCACTTACTGTGAGGTTGCGTTGGGTTCTACTATTGTGGTGACAGATTTGCGCGTTCAATTTCGTGGGTTTCACCAGAAGTGATGCTACAGATGCCACAGTTATATGTTTTGTTATTGATTTTGGGACTATGTTTTTGTAGATTCATTACCTTAAGTTGAGATTTATTTGGTATTGGTTTTGTTTTTTGTTCGTTGTTATGAACTTGGCTTTTGGTCTTGTGGTGACAGATCTGCATTACCTTTGACTAGCGATGATGATAGTACTTGACCATTCCTAAGTCAAATCCATTTTTACTCAGATTATGCGTCACCTGGGAGGGCAAGTTTTTTACGCTTGCAGTCATGACGACCATATTTTCATATTCGATTGGTTATACGTATCTGATCTCAAAAAATAACAAACTCATAATTCTTTGGTGTTGATTCAGACAGGTTGCGCAAACTGAGTTTTATCCGGGCGGGACAACCTGTTGCGGTTGTAGCCATGGCGGTGTGTCCGCTGTTTCCTTTAATGTGCCTTATATAAGCCTATATGATTGCCAATTGTTACTTGATTCTTGAGCGTTCCTATGTCTAACTGACTGGACTATTTATACGTTACCAATGTTGCAACTGCGAGTTTGGCTTATGTGATCACGTATGGGTAGGTATACGTATTTTGAGGTTGGCACGTGTATTAGTAGTAATAAAAAAAGGAAGAAGTTATATTATAACTTATTACAGTTTGGTGTTCACTTTGTGTGAGGCTTATGAACAGTAATCTATTTGTTTATGGTGTGAAGCTTATGAACAGTAATGTAGTGTTCACTTACTGTGAGGTTGCGTTGGGTTCTACTATTGTGGTGACAGATTTGCGCGTTCAATTTTGTGGGTTTCACAAGAAGTGATGCTACAGATGCCACATGTATCTGTTTTGTTATTGATTTTGGGACTATGTTTTTGCAGATTCATTACCTTAAGTTGAGATTTATTTGGTATTGGTTTTGTTTTTTGTTCGTTGTTATGAACTTGGCTTTTGGTCTTGTGGTGGCAGATCTGCATTACCTTTGACTGGCGATGATGATAGTACTTGATCGTTCCTAAGTCAAATCCATTTTTACTCAGATTATGTGTCACCTAGGAGGGCAAGTTTTTTACGCTTGCAGTCATGACGACCATATTTTCATATTCGATTGGTTATACGTATCTGAGCCTAAAAATAACAAACTCATAATTCTTTGGTGTTGATTCAGACATGTTGCGCAAACTGAGTTTTATCTAGAGCAAACAGGAAGGAAACTGGAACAAGTACCTCCAGCGTGAACTTTTAGTTATAATATATACTTTTGGGGTTGTTATATTTGTTTAATGCAATAGACTTCTTAAGATTCAAACAATTTTTTGTAATTCGTTTTTGTCATGAATTTATAATTTTACTGCAGCGAAAACTTTGGTTCACCAACCTCATTATTTTCTAAAAAAAATGTTATATGAGACAATTAAAAATCTATCTTATTAGCTAAAAATAGATAGATTTGTATAGTATTTGAAGTAGCTTATTTATATATAGTTAGTACAAGCAAAATCTAAGCTAACAGCCCAAAATGACCAATTTTTAGCAAATTATACTAAAATATTAGTTTAGAAGAGCATACAAAAGTGACTGGAATAGTAATCAAAAGCTACCTTTGATCAAAACGAAGAAAAGCGATTAATAATTGAACAATTATTAGTCAAACCTGGTTAGTTGAAATGTTTATATCATGGTCGTTTTGGCACATGTTATGTCTCCATTCTCTTCTTCTTCCATATTATTGGCATCCTACACACACACAAGGTACACATTATGTTTACGAATCATCATTGTTTTGTTATTTTTAGATTTATTTTGTTTAGTTTGTGGCTTTTACCAAGTTAAATAATGAATTTCACATATGAAATTATTTTTTAGTTAATTATTGTACGTATTAACATAATCATTTCTGATGTTAAGCAAATTAAATGACTGAAATTTATGAAATTGATAACTTAGTTACGATATTGTTTCACTAAGTCATTCAAACTTTGTTTTAGTTAAATAAAACAATTCATTCTTTATTATTATCTCCCTAAAGTCATTAAAACTTTATTTTCATAAAATCATTGAAGTTTAAATATGTACGTTGTTTTAATTTTGTGAAAATTTTCAACTTATCTGAAAAAATTTCAACATTTGTTTAACAAAAAGGAACAAAAACTATTTAAGTTGGTCGATTTTGACCCAACAAATCAATCTGTCAAACCTGAAGTGGTCACTGTTGGTTTATGAAGTTCATAACAATTATTTAAAACTCTAATATGGATCAAAGAGCGCATAGCGGAAGCGATTAACAAGATCATTAATTTAACACAATTATGATTAATCAAGGCTAGGGTTACATACCTTTATCCTAGCAAGATCCACAAGACGACGGAGCAAACGACAACTAGGGTTTATCACGAACACCACCAAGAATATAGTCTAAAGTAAGACTATATCACGTTCTTGTACACACGTGATACGGCGAGTTAACCGTGAGTCTAGCACGAACAAACCGAGCTTCCAAGTCTATGGAAGATCTACCCAACAACCCTAGAGAGGGGCTAGGACTAGATCTAGAATAGCTTATTGAAAATCAAAGAAGAACCCTAATAGGGTGTTTGTTTGGCCGGCGGTTAGAGCAAGAGAAAGAGAGATGTGTGGTCAAAAATTATGAGGCTTTAGGTTTGTTTATATACACCTTGGAAAACTTCTCTTCCAAGGTTAAACAAGATAAAGCCACAAAATCTTTTCTCCTTATCTTTGTCTCCTCTATTTAGGTCGGATATATACATGCTCCAAAAGAGGTTTCCGGAACTTTTCCGACTCCTTCTTTTAGCTTCTTTAACCTTCTATAACGGTCGTTTAATACTTAACTTTTAATTACTTAACGATCGTTAGCTACGGTTTGATTTAATAAACATAATAAATATATTTAATAAATAAATAAATTAACTCTTCACGTAATGTGTGCAATCCCGTGATCTCGAGTTCGATCCTATCTCACGACTATTAATTTTAAGTCAATAAACTTTCAGCTCCCACTTGGACAAAATTCTAATATCGTGATCACATTGACTAGCGTCTAGTTACACTAGCAATGTCACTAGTACAACTCGAGTAAGGTTTCTTGGACAAAACCTTTTAATGATTAAATCATTATTATTATTATCCTTTCATTTCAAATACAACGTTAATAAGGATATGGATCCTAGTCATTCCTTTCATTAACCATTCTGTTTCTCGTTTACGGATATAGCAAGATCACCAAAACAAATTTGGGTGCGGCCGCACAGATATCTTACTACTCCCCCGAGGGGCCCAGCTGTATTATACTTCAAAATAAATTTTGAAGGAAACGAATCCCATTTTGACTACAAGCAAAACTTATGAACTTTGCAACACTTCCGGAAATAATCCTTATAACTACCAGTTACGTTTAGCGTTAGATTATTCCACAGAAATGCACTAGATCCACGACAGTTTCATGGTATCTCAGGTCTAAGGATAACTATTTATGATTTACTTGATAACAAAGATCCATAAAGTAAAATCATATAGTTGGGATAAGTCCAATATTTGATTCATCAAATATCATCCAAAATTGACCAATATACTTTCAAGTATACTCTGTCACTATTTTGAATTGTCTTAGTTTAATAATATTCCCATATTATTAATCGACAACGGACATTTAGAAACATCATAATGCTCATGGATTTAAAACATGTAAAATAGGATACAAAATCAAATAACAGAAAATAAACGAAATCCAATCTTTATTTCATCAATTCAATAATGTCTTACATCCTTTATCCTAATACTAAAATAGATCAATGCATAAAACTGGTACATGCATCATGCCTCTAGTAATGACATTCATACTTGTTTGGCAAAGCATAAAATAACCAATCTTGACCTATTGAAATTTTGAGAATACTTTCTTCAAGAATTCAAATCATTGAAACTCTTGTACATGTGCATCCAAACAATTTGATATTGCCACATAGTATCAAAATTGTGAAACATCCTTGATCACCAATTTCCTAAACTTCCAAAACACATTTGAAGTTCAAAGTATTCTAATTCTTTAATGTATAATGCAACTTTAATCAACATGTCATCTCCAAAGATCCCATGACTAATATTGAGTGTTACCTCAATTATATCTTTTCAAGTTTTACAACTTGTCATAAAAGATACAAATACGTTACCATTAATATCTATTATGTAATGTTTGATTCCAACCAAAACCTTCAAGTTTGTTGGCTATGATAATTTGCACAACGATTGACAAATTATTCATCTATAGAATATGGAAGCCGATCCAAGATTTAGGATGTTATTCTAATTCCAAACATATTCCTTCAGAATATTCATTACACAAGTTATTTAATAACTTTTTAGATAGATTAATATATTCAAATCATCATGTATTTTAAGCATGATATAAATACAACACGACACACATGAAAATTTCTCAAACCAGATTTAGATTTCTTCATGTCCTAAATATCCATGTAAACTTACTACATGGCATATTACGTTGTATTTCCACCGCATAAATAAATAAATTTATTTGTCCCAAGGTTATGTATATCTTATTTTCTAAATCTTCAAAGTAAAGTTTCATCTCAAATCTAAACCAAATCAACATTTAATTTGAATGAAATCTCACTTTCTTACATGTCTATTTGACACATATAATTTAAGAAAATAACCATAATACTCCCACTAGCTTTTAGGAATACTCAGAAACCATCTTATTTAAATTTAAAACCAAACTTGGATTTCAAAATAAACATAAGAATAATCTCCTAGATGCATGCTTTTATCTATTCATGGATAATTGCATTTTGTACTTTTCCAAAGATTTATATTTTGAAGTAATAAACTCATTTCGATTACTTAAGTGCTTTCTCAAGTAGTCATTCAAGAAATAGTTCATACATATCCAAATTTGTCAATTAAAATATGACCATCAAAATCTTTATATATTTAATGTATTTAGGAAAGAATACTCAATCACAATTAATTACTTAAATGTGACTAATAATCTATTCACAATACATACATTAAATATGTGTACAATTTTGTCCATATAGTTTCGACACAAAGATTAAACCACTACAATTGGCGTTTTTCTTCCTTTGACGAAACTTATCTTCAATTTCTAGTCAAACTATTTAAGATAAACCAAAACCGAAATTTGATTATCTTGTTGGACAACATCTATAACAATCATAGTATGAGTAGTTTACCCAAAACAATATTTGGTAATAAATCATAACAATTATTTGTAACTCATAATTCTCAGCATATAAATCGCATATCCGAGATATCCTTACGGACCTATGACATAAATTCCTTTATCTTAAGGTTTAGCATTTACACGCCTACCTCATGATGATTACTAGTGTATTTTAGAAGATCATGTATCTTGTAATTTTATCTTTCAAGATCAAAACTCCCATTTGCTATTAGTAACTTAAAATTACTCTTTAAATACATAGCAAATAGATCAACACTCCAACGTTATCTATATGGGACATTACAAAACACAATGGACGTTTCATACTCTTTATTTTCTAAACAATCCACTTCATAAGTAGTTTAGCAAAATCCGAACTCCATTTAAGATATAATGTGATTCATCACATTCCATATATAATGGTATCTTATTAATCTTCTTAGCTCAAGTCATACTCAACTTTCTAACCTTGATTTCTTTTGGAATAAAGGAAGATATAGTTATCTTTTAATCAAACATCACCATCATATTGAGAATTTGATTCTCCTAATGAACATACCATAACAATGATGTATTTCATTTAGGGAAATATTGTAAGTCAATCTTAACAAAATTTAAGATAAATATATATCTTTAGGCTTACCTATATACCAACTAAATCATCTTAATGGTATAATAGATTTCCTAACCATTTTGCATGCTTTATAACTCAAGTAATTTTAAAGTCACTTCATAAAAGTTATAAGTCCATTATACGTTACATGTATATGTCTTTAGTGAAATAGAGACAATACATTAACGTCTTACTTTATATTATACGTCTTCCAAGACTTTATGTTTGTGACTTTATTCAATAAATCATAAACATGTATAACTAAAGTAAATCATGAACATCACTAGGTTTCATTCATCTTTTCAAGTTAATTCAATCATACACTATTATATGAACACCACTAGGTTTCATTAGTAGTATAAGATTACTTTATGTATCTTATGTCATTCAAGGAATTTGTCCTATTTTAAGAAACTTCAAAACATTCCACGCCCGATCTTACGACATGTGGATATTTTACCCTTTAGTTTACAATTTAGTCCAAGCTCTTACATGACTAAATCAAAACAACAAGTGTTTCTTAAAGTGAATGATATATATACTTTTAAGTAGTCTTTTAATCATATTGACACATGATCTAAATATTAATTAGATTGTTTAATCTCTTATCTTAAGAGAATCATATCTTTATGAGTTGTTTCTAGCACACAATGTTCATTTCTCCCACTTGTGCATGGAACAACCTCATATATAAGATAAACATCACGTCTAACGTTCGTCTATACAAAATATGATTGTGCCACATATATTAGCTTTTTACAAGTAGATGTAGAATCACTTAATCAACAAGAATCAGTACATAACTATCTTTGAAGATATTAGTGTCAACAATTCGAAAGTAATTATCTTAGGACATACTAAAGATAACATGGGTTATTACCAAGATAACAAAGCTTGTAACTCCCACTGACTTAGAGAATGTTTTAATAGACTCAAAATCAGTCATACAACACAATTCTCCCACTGAACTTGACAACATTGAAAATGTTTCATAATCGGTGAAAATAATTAGTGTTGTGTTTACTTTCTTACACTTTCAAAAAAAAACATTCGTAACAATTACTTATAGTGTTTAAGAGTGTACTCTACTTCGTAAATGATGACTTACCCATCAAATGCTTTTTAACTTGAAAGACTTGACATGCAATTTCTTCCTTAATAGGTCTACCAACCCCAAAATGGTATGTAGTGCCTATAAATGGTCAAAGCACAACTACTAGACAAATATGCTAGTTTGCCTTATAACCAATTAGCGGTAACTTTTAATAACTCAAAATATGCATTTTTCTTAACAATTTAAAATTTTCTATGAGTTATGGATTTGAATTTTACATTTCTAAAATCCTTATTACTCCTTCTTTACTCATGAAAAAGAGTTTTAGGTTTATCATTCATTTGTAAATTGACTCTACCCTCAACCATACGGTTTGTAGATCAATAAATGAATAAACCATGTACGGTGTAACGTTGCATCAATACATTTGCAAAAGAATTTACAAAATTCAATTTTAGTATTTTCGATAATACCATTCAAGAAAATAAAATTACCCCGGTAATAATAACCATAGTATTTTTCTTGAAAACTAGAATCCATATTGACATAGATTTATCACATCAGTTGATCTGCTAGTGACAAATGTATTCAACACAGTAACTTGTCGAACAATAATTGCCAAATCAAATTGCAATTTCTAGATATGTCAGGGATTTACATTGCCAAAATCATTTGCATTGTAAACATGTTTCATCCCTTCTTTATGCCTTAAGTTTCCAGATCTTACTGAGTAACTCAATTAAGTCGACTAATCTAAAGAACGTAAAACCTTCATGTGCAATCTTATTCAGTCATGAAGTTTTCTCTCCATTACAACATCGTCCAGAATCTCATATGACGAAAATTGTAACTTCAAGTGTTCGTCAATTAGATGGCATATGACTTAAATTTTAGGGTATAGATTTTGGTGTCAAAATCATGTATGGAGAAGCATGCATACATCTCCATAACATAAGTTTACTAAAACGTTTAGTAGACTTTTGTTGAGACTAAAAGTTCATCATATACTTGCAAGTTGAGGTATTGGTTAATACCAATTAAAGATTTTACACACAACTAAATTCACACCGTACTTTTTCTAGAACTTAGTTATAGC
Source organism: Glebionis coronaria (assembly GCA_025667525.1). NCBI lineage: Eukaryota > Viridiplantae > Streptophyta > Magnoliopsida > Asterales > Asteraceae > Glebionis > Glebionis coronaria. The sequence continues at coordinate 166,974,432 of CM046874.1, forward strand.
ACAAAGCAATAATCTTATTCATTGTGTTTCGGATGTGAATTAATGTAGTTAAATCAACCTTAAAGAATTATACCAATAACAACCGTAGGTAATTCCAATTTTGACGCACAGGCGAGCCGGGAATTTGGTCAGCGCTGAAGCATAACACCTCCTTCCTTAACCGGGTACATGACCAGCGGTGCGTTATACCCACTTTATAGTTTGTCAGAATTGAGTAGGCCGTTAAGTTGCTATTGCAATTCTAATCAACGCAAATCATATGTAATTTAGATCTCAAAACAATTCATTTATTTTAATATGATTTAGTCCATATTAATTTTTCTTGTAAAAAATTACCCTTGTTTACAACATACAATCAATATAAAACGTATGAAAACAAGTAGGTACAAAAAAAAACTAAATCATAAACACATAATAACAATTTATATGTGCAATAAATAAATCAAATAGCCACATGCATACGATTTATTCAATAAATAATATCAAATCTAGGTTTTTATATACATATAAAAGTCTTCCCTAATTTTATATTTATTGAATCAAATAAATCATGTAGCAAAAAACGTAACAATTACCACATAAAACATATGATCCATGAAAAACATGCATGTTCATCACGGATCTCCCACATATCTTAACAATTAAATCTCTATGGATCGAAACATGAATTTACATAACATAACAATTAATCATGCAATTCATCAAAATTCCACCCAAATCACTTAACAATTAATGAAATCACTACGGATCGTAACCACGCATGACATAACAATTAATTCATGCATACATCTAAAGTTAATTACCATGTAATTTTAGGGTTTACAAAATTTTTTTTTTTTTTTTTATAGAAAAATCGGCATAGCCGATTTAAAAAAATAATAAAAAAACAAAACCCTAATTTTTATAAAACCTAAAAAACAACATGTAATTTTTAACACAAATCAATATTAGTTAAAAACTTTAGATCTTGATAATTATAATCATGTTAAAACGGCTCTCGATGCCACTGTTGGTTTATGAAGTTCATAACAATTATTTAAAACCCTAATATGGATCAAAGAGCGCATAGCGGAAGCGATTAACAAGATCATTAATTTAACACAATTATGATTAATCAAGGCTAGGGTTACATACCTTTATCCTAGCAAGATCCACAAGACGACGGAGCAAACGACAACTAGGGTTTATCACGAACACCACCAAGAATATAGTCTAAAGTAAGACTATATCACGTTCTTGTACACACGTGATACGGCGAGTTAACCGTGAGTCTAGCACGAACAAACCGAGCTTCCAAGTCTATGGAAGATCTACCCAACAACCCTAGAGAGGGGCTAGGACTAGATCTAGAATAGCTTATTGAAAATCAAAGAAGAACCCTAATAGGGTGTTTGTTTGGCCGGCGGTTAGAGCAAGAGAAAGAGAGATGTGTGGTCAAAAATTATGAGGCTTTAGGTTTGTTTATATACACCTTGGAAAACTTCTCTTCCAAGGTTAAACAAGATAAAGCCACAAAATCTTTTCTCCTTATCTTTGTCTCCTCTATTTAGGCCGGATATATACATGCTCCAAAAGAGGTTTCCGGAACTTTTCCGACTCCTTCTTTTAGCTTCTTTAACCTTCTATAACGGTCGTTTAATACTTAACTTTTAATTACTTAACGATCGTTAGCTACGGTTTGATTTAATAAACATAATAAATATATTTAATAAATAAATAAATTAACTCTTCACGTAATGTGTGCAATCCCGTGATCTCGAGTTCGATCCTATCTCACGACTATTAATTTTAAGTCCATAAACTTTCAGTCACGCCGGCATAATAACTACGTAAGAGGTCGAGCTTAACACGACTCAAGTATATGTGTGGTGCGCTTAAACCCGGTGACTCGACCAGTTAACAATAAGAATGTTTGTAGCTAGGTATATATGCATAAACATCAATCTAACATTAAATTTAGTCTTTTAGTCCATTCTATACGTACATTGTTAAGTTTACTGAGGGATACCATGCATGGCTTACCCATCAAATGATCTAATGTATAATTCATTTTAAACAGATTCACAAAAACAAGTGCCTAAACAAGGAAATAGTTGTCTGAGAACAAATGTCAAGCAGCCACTGAAACATGTGCAGCTTAATAAAGTGGAAGGTTTCCATCACTCTTTTCCTCGCTTCACTTTTAGTAGATAGATCGCAGGAGGATCCCAGATCTCAAGTCATTCGTTTAACATGTGATCCACAGCCTAAAAACAATACTTCCACAGTAATTCTAAACTTTGTTCAGTCGATGGAAAAAATTAGCACTCAAATACGAACTTCAAACAGTGGAACGGCGGTCACAGGCATAGGAGCTGACAGAAATTATGTACTTGCTGAGTGCTATGGTGATCTTTCTACAGATGACTGTCATGTATGCAATACAAAAGCGCGTGGAAATCTTGCAACTTGCTTAACTTTCAATGGCGGCCAGGTTTTTCTTGATGGTTGTTTCTTGAGAACACAAAATTACAACTTTTATCAAGAGTACAAAGGATCAAATGATACTGTAATATGTGGGAATACATTACTGAGTCGTGTATATGGAGATTTAGTGAGGCGGGTTATATCAGATGTTGTGAGGGATGCGGCAAGAAACAAGTACTACTTTGCACGAAACATGATACTTTCGGATATAGCTAATGAGTCTGTGTATGTTCTGGCTGACTGCTGGAACACTTTGAATGAGAGTTCTTGTACAAGTTGTTTGAATAGCGCGTTTGAATCCATGGAGAAATGTTTTCCAGGGTCTGAGGGACATGCACTTAATACTGGATGTGTTATTAGGTATTCCAATACTAATTTTCTTAACCCTGAGAAAAAACATACGAGAAAAAAAGGAGGTAATTTGTGTGATTTTAGAGAATATTATAATGACGATTTCCAGCTTCTTGTTAGTTGATCATTTCTTGTGCTCCATTGCAGGGAAAACAGTGGCTATCCCAGTAGCTGTTAGTATCCTTGTAGCATTTTTTATTGCGAGTTTTCTCGTGTTTTATGCATGGAAGCGCAGAAGTAAATCTAACAGAAAAGGCGGTATGTGTCTCACTCTCTTATGTTCGTTGGCCAAAAAAGCATTAATGATCCTTAAAGTTGTGAAACACTCTGATTCTTAATATTATAGGTTCTGATGACGCTAAATTGGTGAAGATCCTTAATTAAAAGTAGTAGCTTGAACTTCAAATACTCCACGATTGAGAAAGCCACACGTTATTTTGATGAGGCCAATAAGCTAGGGGAAGGGGGATTTGGAGCCGTATATAAGGTAAGTTCTCAAATCAACCATCTAAGCAAAGCTTATTAAGATCGATATATATAAAAGGCTTGAATTACACTAGAAGCCGCTACATAATGTGATTTGTCACAGGGCATTCTTCCATGTGGAAAAGAAATTGCAGTAAAAAGACTTTTCTTTAACCACCGACATAGAGCATGGGACTTTTACAATGAAGTCAACATCATTAGTAGTGTCGACCACAAAAATCTGGTGAAACTTGTAGGTTTCAGTTGTTTGGGGCCTGAAAGTATCCTCATTTATGAATATCTACCAAAATTGAGTCTCAATCATTTCATATTTGGTAATTTCCCGATCACTCCAAAACTCAAGTCAGCAAATATTATATTGGCATTATGCAACTGATGTTTCTCTTGTTTGAATTTGTACAGATCCAGTCAGAGGTAAAGAAATAAACTGGGCGAAAAGATATGATATTATTTTAGGAATTGCAGAAGGTTTGGCATACCTTCATGAAAACACTAAAGTGAGGATCATTCATAGGGATATAAAAGCTGCTAATATCTTGTTAGATTCAAGGTTTCGTGCTAAGATTGCTGATTTTGGGTTAGCCAGGTCTTATCAACAAAATAAAAATCATATCAGCACTGGGATTGCAGGAACACTGTAAGCACTTAGTTTTCTTTTATAGTTTGTTTATGATTGTTTCCGGTTCATTTTTGTTGATCACATTTCTGCTTGCAGAGGATATATTGCTCCAGAATATATCGCCCATGGTATATTAACTGAAAAAGTGGATGTGTTTAGCTTTGGCGTGCTTTTGCTTGAAGTGGTTACTGGAATGCCAAATAGAGGAAACGAAACATCAGAGGACGGTTATGGTTTGGTTTCAATTGTAAGTACAGATAACCATATGACTATCACACATTCATATGTTATATATGAAAATACAACTGTTGTAACATAAAACATACAGTATATTTGTCGGTTATGCTATACTTTCATTAAGATTTTGAGTAACGATTCTCCCGTTGGTAATGAAATAGGTTTGGAAGCATTTTAAGCAAGGATTGGTGGCGCAGATATACGATCCAAACTTAATGTTACATAATCATACTGATGACAATGTCACAAAGGAAATACAAAGTGTGGTACATATAGGACTTCTTTGCACCCAAGAAGTTGCATCGCTGAGACCAACAATGTCTATGGCTCTACAAATGTTATCCAAGAATATTGAACCCCTCCCGTCACCTGCTACACCTCCTTATGTAACTGAAACCTGTATACAACTTGGTGAGTCTGGTCTGATACACAATCCGGTTTCCTTTTCAACTGTATCTAGTAGTTGTATTAACCCACGGTAGATGAACTAGTGAAAAAAAAAAGCTAAACTCGCTATTTATATTTTTGTGAGTATTAGTAGTAGACTATACATTCAACCCTTTATTGTATCCCTTGGTCCAAGGTTGATGTTATGTTTTCAGTGTTCAATTGTTTTTTAAGTATAGTAACTAAATAATCATATAAACACATTTGATACCGGGTGCATTTAGGATAGAGTTAGAGATCAATATTGACCATAACAAATCATATTAATTCGAACTAACTTTTCATATTTTTTGTTTTAAATTAAATGTCTCTTAAATCGTAAATCGTCAAGTTACCAAAAATACATTATTACAACAATAATTAAATCATATTTCTATCGATAACACATATATATACTTTTAACGAACTTTTTTTCTCAGAAAATCATATATAATTCCTATTACGGATCATATAAGATTTTCTAAAATCATATATGATTCGTGATACGAATCATATATGATTTTCTCATTGAAAAAGATTTCGTCGAAATTATATACATGTGCCCTCGATAGATAAATGATTCAATTCTCGCTATGATGGTATGTTTCGTTTTGCGTAACGATTAACGGTTTGTAAGATATTAATTTTTATAAAATGATTTTAAAAAAGTGGATAGTTGAGATTGATTGGTTAGCTGTATAGTACGTTGAACTTTTTCAATTTAAAATATATTTAATAGAAATTAATGTTTTTTTCAAAAGTTAATATTATATAAAAAAAATTCATAAATACACTTCGCTCCGTCCACATTATTTCTTTGTGGCTTTGACTTTTGGGGTCAAACATAGAAGCTTCTAATGCCAAAATGATGTCTTTCCTTTTAAATGTGTTGCACATGACCATACTTTGACGTAATACAGTAGTATTTACATCCTCAATATTCTTTTGGTAACAAAATTAACTTAAATAATATCCATTTCACATGGTCCTAAAATTAACAGTATTTAGCCCGTAGGGAGAGGCATAAAATCTCACGGGTTACGTAGACAAAAGTCACGCGTGAGTTTTTATTTATCTCGCTACCACCTCACGCGTAGGATGGTTTCCTAGGCAAACAAAAGTCACCAATACTAGCTTTGGTGTCTTTCGTAATATAAACTTTGTGGGCCCTATATACTTTCTTTTATTTATAAATATTTCATTTAACCAATTTTAAAACACAATAAAATCAAATTTATATACATCTTATTTATTTTTACAAACTTTTTAACATGAATGAGTATCAGGGACGAAGACAAGACAAAATATTACTGGGTACACAAATTTTTTGAACCTTAATATAACATATGTAAAAAATGAATTAAAACGAAGGGTAGAAACACGTTCCGATTGAGTGAGTGCATTTAAGATGTATTTAGATTAAATCGATGTTTTCTTCACAAATTAACACTACAAATAAAAAATTCATAGGGGTCACGGGCACCCGCGGAAACCCCCTAGCTCCGTCCCTGATGAGTATACGTTTATATTCCCTGATTTAATGATCGAAGATGATGAAACTTTGATTAATAGCCTTCGGGTACGATTTCTTGCAAGAGCGATGTCGTTTTTTCGTAAAGACGACAAGCAAACCGAGTGACGAGAAACCCGATAAATCGAGATCATTATGGTGCCCATGCTCGTTTAGTTGCCGCGTTTTTTTGTGAGAACCTGGTGTATAATGGCTAGACCATTTTTCAATCGGATAGATGCGGATGTATCTGCTCATGATTCATACTTTACTTCAAATACCGACTGTATCAGAAGAGAATGCATTGCTCCGTTAGTGAAATGCACTTCTGCAATTCGTCAATTAGCATACGACATTGTTCCAGCTATGTTAGATGAATATCTGCAAATAGTTAAAAGAACTCCGGGGAAAGTCTCGATCATTTTTGTACTGCTATTAAGAATGTTTATGGGCCAGAGTATCTGAGAAAACCCACAGTGAGTGACGTTGAATTACTATATCAACGTCACGAGGAGACACGGTTTTCCGAGGATGTTAGGAAGTCTTGACTACACGAATTGGGAGTGGTTTAGTTGTTCGTACGCCCATAAAGGCAATTTGTTAGACGTGATCATGGACCGAATCCGTTCATTTTGTTGGAAGCTGTTGTGTCGCAAGACTTGTAGATATGACATGCTTTCTTTGGTGTTTCTTAGTCTAACAATGACATCAGTGTCTTACATCAATCCTCTTTGTTTAACGATTTAAAAATCGAAAAAACGCCAGAGATTCCTTTTGTGGCTAACGACGTTACTTACCCATTTGGATAGTATCTCGTTGACTATAATATCCCAAATTAGTTCCAATCATTAAAACGATTCCAGAACCCGCTAAAGATGACCACAATCGAATATTGTATAGGAGAAAGCAGGAATCGGGAAGGAAAGATGTGGAACGAACGTTTGGTGTTCTAAAAAAGAAATGGGACATAATAATCAATCTCGCATGTGCGATGAAAAAAGAAAGAATTACTAATATGATGTATGCATACATCATATTACGTAATATTATTCGAAAACACAAATGATATGTGATATGTCTCAGATGATTCCCGGGAGAATCAGATCAACCGGACGATCTCGTACAAACCCAGACACAAATTCATAAAGTTACGGCGTACATCCAATCGCCCCAAGTGCATAATAACATTCAAGACGATTTGGTCGAACACTTGGCTAATAATAATGTTTAATTTTGATTTAATTGTAATGTTTTTAATATTTAAAGTTTATGTAATGTTTTTATTTGATGAAATAAAAGTTTTATTTAACGAATAAAAACTAAAAGTGATAGTGAAAATGTGAGGTGAAAGTGAATTTTTTTTTTCTTATGAAAGTGATATGATGAGTTTTGGATAAGTTAATAAAAAGAGAAAGAAAACTAAAGTGACGATGAGTTTTTTTATTGCTTCTCCTTCCAGCCTTACATCCTCAATATTCTTTTGGTCCTAAATTTGGCAAAACGCCTTTTTCACTTATGGCACAATTCCTGTTACAGTAATTTTTATATTGATATTTCATTATTTTCACTAGTACAATATCACTGGTGATAAACCAATATCTCATCGTATTTAAAACTTAAACCTATTCGTCTGTTTTTTAACTTTCAGACATTTTAGCAAAACTAATTTTTCCATGTTTTTATAAATCTTATATTAATCTTCATCATTTTTTATTATAAGGTTTGGCTATATGTGTTGTTTTTAAGATTACTATAATTATAATTAAATATTTAATTAACATAAAACTTTTTATGTTTAAATAACATAATTAATAATTTAATATTTAATTATGTTAAATTATTTCATTTTAACTACACTTTTCATAAATGTAATATTTAAATGTACATAAATATAAAAATAATGAGTTCATTAAATACAATTTTATACAAATAACAACCTTTAAAAACAACCTATTAAATTAATGTTAGCAAAACTTTTAATTATAAATATTCATACTTAAATGATAAATAAAAATATAAAATAAGTCAATGTAAATATGATGCTTCCTTTATTAAGGAAAGAAAAAGCGTGAGGTGATATTTGCATCGACTATAAATAGAAAGTGACATAAATGTAAATGAATTCATTTAACGAATCTAATCAAGCTGGGAGTACTTGACACTTGCAGATCTCAAAAATGATGTTCGTCATCGATACAATTGTACATGTGTGCACGCATTAGGAGGAGGTACTTAACTTAACTTAAAATATGTTATCCATTCAGTTTTCATTCTCTTAAAATATTTCATTTCAATTATTTATTTATTTCTTTCATTCAGAAACTTCATTTCTATTTTAATTTATTTAATAAATTTACCTTTTTTGTTAATACCCGGAAACTAGAGTATCGACTTTTAGTAAGTATGTACCTAGAGAAGTTTTAACATTGAAATTTGAGGAGCTAGGACTTTTATTAAGCTTATGAGTTATATTTAGGGGGTGTTTGTTTTAGCTTATTTAGTTAGTTTATTAGCTTATATAAGCTTATAAGTCGAAATTTAGTGTTTGTTAAGCTTAGATAAGTGGGTTTCTAATCTTATTAAGGGGTTTGGCAACTCAAAAAGTTGTTGGCTTTATAAAAAAAAAAGTTGGCTTATACTCCATTTGTCCCAAAATTAAAATCTATTATTATATTATTTTTGGACATTATAAATTGATCATTTATTTCTAAAAAAAGACAAGAAAGGTAAATTAAGTTTATCATATCACCCTCACCACAAATAATAATACATCTGTTCCATTGTTATTGTCCTCATTTGACTTTCTCAAGTCAACATGTTTTAACTTTAATATTGAATATTTCAATTTATGTTACGTAATACTTGATGATAATTATGTAAATGTAAACACATGTAAAGACGAATCCATCCATATATTTTGCATCAAATATAATGTAACACAAACAAAAATATTAGAGATTAAAGTTATACAAAATTGACATTAAAAAGTCAAATGATGACAATGAAAGTGGGATGGAAGAATAAATAAGTTGTAAATTAATTGGTTAAAGGTAAAATTATTATTGTGTAAAAGTAAGAGAAAGAAAGTTAAAAAAAATATTTTTATCAAATTGCGTGTTTTTCTGTCAGTAGACTATAATTATAAGGAAGAAAGGAGTATAACACTAATATATAAAATAAAAAAAAACTTTTATACTCATATTTAATAGTTACACCATTTAATATTTATATATTTTTTTTGTTATTTACTTTATTAATTTTGATGATATAAACCAAACATTAAATATAAGTTTTATAAGTTTATAATATATAAGCCATAAATGACTTATTTAACGTAAGCCTAATGTTTTGAAGTAACTACTAACTAGTAAGTAATATTTAGCGTTTTGTATATGATGCTTGTTTGTGGGGTAGAGTCAGAACGTTATGATCGAGGGGAAACTTTGATAGTTTTTAAAAACCGGTTCGTTAAGGAGGCAAATTACAAATTAATGAGTTATCTATACAAATTTTTCTTTAGGGGTCCCCTTATGTCTAGGATTCTAAAGTAAAGTAACGGGTTATGAATTTTAATATTGTTGTACGGTGTATGGGGAGGTTGAGACGTAGACAACGTAAGGTAAAAAGGCTACTTTCGGTTTCACGAAAGGTAGAAAAGGACCTCCGGCCTCCCAAGGAGTGAAGATCGAACCATCGACCTCTCTCGATATATGCAAGTGTGTCTCCTAATTTTATTAAATGTTACTTCTAATGTCATTCACTAGCAATTAGAGGGAGGGGTATGGTAGCATATGGTTTGAGCCATAGCTATAACGCGAGCACCATGGCGCCAGATGCCACACCCTTGCTCACGCTGTGGGCTCTGGCGCCGTATCCACCAGCCGAGAATGATAGTATAACACGAGGCTATGGCGCGAGACTGTACCCTGTCTCGCGTTATATATATACTATATTTTTTTTTTTTTTTGAATTTTGAGTCTCCAACGGCTATTTTTGGGTTTTTCAAAAGAAAAATAACCGTTGGGGCATTTTTTGACCGTTCGACATGATCTTGTGAACATTTGTAGAGTATCAATCATTAATTTGTGTTTTTAGTTTTTTTTTTTTTTTTTGTAAGTCATTTGTAATGTTTTTAATTTTATTAATGAAATTTTATTTAAATTTAAATAGTTTGTTTATTTAAATGAAAAAAAAATAAAAATTGGGTGGGACCTCTATAACACCAGAAATCTGGTGTTAACCACACTACCAGAATTCTGGTGTTATAGAGTGGATTGCTGACGTGGCAGTCACTTCTTCCATAACACCAGAAATCCTGTACCCTAGCCTCTTAGCGTTTACTTTTATTAATTATAGTCCGACTTCAGTAAAAGTGTATGACATGTTAACAATTGACATTTAGGGCCTGTTTGGCGAAAATAACACTAGCAGGAAGCTGTGCGAAACTAACACTAGCAAGAAGTAGCAGTTAGCGAAAGCAACTAGCAGCAGTAGCTTGTTTGTTTCTATTCATTTGTCATACTAGGTCGTTAAGAAATTTGAAATACGTTAATGCGTCACATTAACAAGTCATTTCAGGAATTTATGACCGTTAGCCTCTTCAGAATAGTCGATAACCTTATCTTGGAATTTTTTTTATATTCGGTAGCTTTTCTTGAGAAATTAAGTACCCAAAAGTTAAAGTTGCAGAAACTATGATACATCCCTATGCCATTTTCTCTTTTTATTAGTTACCTTGCGATTAGAAAATGATATTGCACATAATGGACTGTGGTTCACATCCCTGAGGAAACTTTCGTGTTATTAGTTAGATCTTTATGGATAACAATGATAATGTAACGGATATATGATGTGCAGACAGTAACTTGAAGTGTTTTCGTATCGAATAAGTCTTTTATATACAAGTGATACATTGCCAATTTTGTTAAAGGACATTGTATTTGCATATCAAAATTTCAACGGTATGTTTTTGCAGACCCAAACCAAATTAATAGAGATGAAGGGATCAGCACATAGGCTGTATGTTTTTGCAAGTCTCGTCATTATTTTACTTGTAGTAGATAGATCACGGGGTGATCCCAGATCTCAAGTTATTGGTTTAACTTGTCATCGGCAGCTTCTTCAAAACAACGAAAGCACATCCATTCCAAACTTTGTCCAATCAGTGGACAAAGTTGTCACCCAAATACCAGCTTCACACGGTGGAACAGCAGATACAGATGGTACTTATGTTCTTGCTGAATGTTTTGGTGATCTATCTACGGATGACTGTTACACATGCACTACAAAGGCACGTGCAAATCTTCCCACTTGCTTTCTTACCAAAGGGGCCCAAATTTTTCTTGATGGTTGCTTTATGAGAACACAGAATTATAATTTCTATCAAGAGTATAAAGGATCAAACGACACTACAATTTGTGGGAATATAACTAGTCGCGTTTTTGAAGATTCACTGAGGAAGGCAATTTCGGATGTGGTGCGGGTTGCACCAAAGAACAAGCACTATTTTGCACGAGGAGACGTTATGCTGTCTGATACAGGAAATGAGCCTATTTATGTGCTGGCTGATTGTTGGGACACGTTGAATGAAAGTTATTGTGCAAAATGTTTGAATAGCGCACTTGAATCAATGGTGAAATGCTTCCCATGGTCTGAGGGACGTGCACTTCACACTGGATGTTTTATTAGGTATTCCAATACAGAATTTCTCAACCCTGAGCCAACTCGGAGAAAAAATGTAGGTAGGTAACTCATGCTGTATAATGTAATTCGGATGATAATTACAGTATCTGGTCCGTTGAATCATTTTTCATGTGTACCATTTGCAGGGAAAACAGTGGCTCTTGTGATTAGTGTTTGTGCCATTTTCGTACTCTTACTTGCAAGTATTATCATGTGTTATGCATGGAAGCGCAGAAGTAAACTGGAAAAAAAACACGGTATGAGTTTCACTTGGCATCCTAAAAGTTTTGCAATGCTTTAACTTGCTTACAAATATCCTATTAGGTTCTGATGACACAAGTTTGCTGGAGCTCGTGAAAAGTAGTAGCTTGAATTTCAAATACTCCACGATTGAGAAAGCCACACGGTATTTTAGTGAGGCCAATAAGCTTGGGCAAGGGGGATTCGGAAGTGTATACAAGGTAGTCAACCTCAACGTCACTAGTTTTTTTTCTATTAGAATTATAAGATTGACTTCACGCAGGGAGTTCTCCAAGACGGAAGAGAGGTTGCTGTCAAGAGACTTTTCTTCAACCACCGACATAGAGCAGCTGACTTCTATAACGAAGTCAACATCATTAGTAGTGTTGATCATACAAATCTTGTGAAGCTTGTTGGGTTTAGCTGTTTAGGGCCTGATAGTATTCTTATTTATGAATATCTACCAAACAAGAGTCTCGATCACTTCATCTTTGGTTAGTATAATGAATTCCTAATTTCTGCGAAACTCAAGTTACCAGTAAGAGGTGGCATTTTCGACCCATCTACTTATGAGCAGGTCACTTAGGTTATGTTTTATCTTAAATGGGCAAGTTTTGAAAATTTGAGCTAAAAAATGAGACGGACCAAATGGGTCGAAATTCTCTTCATGCATGCAACCTCCTATATCATTATATTTACAGAGTCGTATTTTGCACAATATCACCTATGATAAAAATGGAATATTTTTATGATCTTGTACAGATGCAGTTAAAGGTAAGGAACTAAACTGGGAAAAAAGATTTGATATTATCGTTGGGACAGCAGAAGGTTTAGTGTACCTCCATGAAAACAGTAAAACGAGGATCATTCACAGGGATATCAAAGCTGCTAATATCTTGTTGGATTCGAGTCTTCATGCTAAAATAGCTGATTTTGGGTTAGCCCGGTCTTATGAAGAAGATAAAAATCACATCAGCACTGGAATTGCAGGAACTCTGTAAGCACTTAATTATGTTTTGTTTGCTTCCGTATTTATTCCTACACTCGTTAACTAACTTTTATTTATCCTTTTATAATACCGCAGTGGTTATATGGCTCCGGAATATATAGTTCACGGTCAGTTAACTGAAAAAGTGGATGTATATAGCTTTGGTGTGCTTATTCTCGAGGTGGTTACTGGAAAGCCAAACAGAACCATATACACATCAGATGATAGTCGCACCTTGCTTTCAGATGTAAGTATCTTGTTTTCGCAGGGTTATATATAGATAAGCAAGTACTTTGGTTTAAAACACCTTAAATGATATAAAACAGGTCTGGGAGCATTTTAAGGATGGGTCAGTGGAGGAGCTTTTCGACCCAAACTTAATGTTGCATAACGACACTATCAAGAAAGATATACACAGTGTGGTGCATATAGGATTCCTTTGCACCCAAGAGATACCATCACTTAGACCAACCATGTCTATGGCCTTACAAATGTTATCTAATAATATTAACCCTCTACCTTATCCTACAAATCCACCCTTTATATATCAAAACGACACAAAATCCCACGATTTTACTGCTGTAACTTATGCTTCAGCTTCCACTGTTTCTCACTCTTTTGTCGGTCCAAGGTAGACCTTAGTTCTAAAACTTGAGCTTGGATCAAAGTCACCTTATCAATGCCAAAAGCTTAGAAATTTCTACCTTTTTATGTATAAGAGATATAGGACGAGTTGTAAATGTATGAATGAAATCAAACATCATAGTTAATGTTGTTTTGAACCCGAATGAGTTGTAATTATGCTCGGATTAAGGACTATATGTAGCTTGGCTTGGTTCACATTTCGATTTGATTGTAGATTGTAGAAGAATAATAGAAGTTATACTATCAATAGTTGTTTTGAGAGATTTCTGAACTTTTGGGCAAAACATAAGTAATCCATGACAATAAAAGTATAACATGTGATCATTTAACTAAAAAGTAAAGACATGAATATTAGTTATGCTAGCACTAAAATGAGTTGTGCTAATAATAACAAATGGTTGTGGTTGGATGTTAAGTGTGTTATGGTTTAAATCCACTAACAACAGTCAAGAAATAGTCAATGGTCTAGATGAGAAGCTTAATGACATGTTTATAGAAATTGCAGTAAGAGCTATGTAGAAAGTTCAAAAGCTGGTCAAAAGAGAGGAGAAAAACAAGTGAAATACTCAAACTACTAGTTTTTAGTCAAAGTGATGGTGACTCATTTGGCTGACACATAATTGATCTTGAACAGATCCTAAAACAGCTGATATATTAGCAAGGCCTTAGTCGATATCACACATTAAACCAATGAAACATGTGCAAGGGTTCAGTTTAATAGACATGAATCGATCATCACATAGACTTTGTGTGTGTATCAGTCTTTTCTTCATTTTACTTCTAGCAGATACATCACGAGGGGATCCCCGCTCTCGAGTCATTAGTTTAACCTGTAAATATCATGACCATGAATACCTATCGATTCCAAACTTTGTCCAATCAATGGCGAAAATTGGCACTCAATTGCAAACTTCACACAGTGGAACAGCAGTTACAGGCATAGGACCTGACAGAATTTATGTACTTGCTGAATGCTATGGTGATCTTTCAACAAATGACTGTATCGTATGCAATACAGAAGCACGTGCCCGTATCCCCTCTTGCTCTCCTGCCATTGGGGCCCAAATTTTTCTTGATGGTTGCTTCTTGCGCTACAACTTCTATCAAGAGTATAAAGGATCAAACGACACTGTAATTTGTGGGAATAAAACAACAGGTGATGTATTCAAGGAATCAGTGAGACAGGCCATTTCGGATGTTGTGAGGGCTGCACCAAGAAATAGGAAATATTTTGCACGTGACGTGATACTATCAGATACGGCAAATGAGTCTGTGTATGTGTTGGCGGATTGCTGGGACTCTTTGAAAGAGAGTTCCTGTACAGAATGTTTGAATAGCGCATTTGAATCGATGGTGAAATGTTTCCCGTGGTCAGAAGGGCGTGCGCTTCACACTGGATGTATCATTAGGTATTCCAAAACCAATTTTCTCAACCCTGAGCCAGCTTCGGGAAATGATGGAGGTAATATGAATGCTTATTAAAGATTTGGTTGGTAAATTGTAGCGTCTGGTTGGCTGAAACATTTCTGGTATGTATCACTGCAGGGAAAATACTGGCTATTGTAATTTCCATTGCAGGATTGATAATTGTGAGTATCGTCACATTTTATTTATGGAAGTGCAAACGCATATCAAAAAGAAAACAAGGTATGAGTTCTCACTTTCTTTGTATCCGAAACAGACTATAATTTGTGAAACATACTGATTTTCTTAAACTCATAGATTCTGGTGACACTAAATTGTTGAAGATCCTGAGCAGTAGTGGCTTGAACTTCAAATATTCCACGATTGAGAGAGCCACGAGCTCTTTTAAGGAGTCTAATAGGCTCGGGGAAGGGGGGTTTGGAACAGTATACAAGGTAGTTTCTCAATATCAACCATCTGATCTGCTTTTTGGTATGTTTCAGAGTTGTTAACTGTGATTAGTAGATCATTTGAAAAAACTTTCACAGGGTGTGCTTCCAGATGGAAAAGAGGTTGCTGTAAAAAGACTTTTTTTTAACCACCGACATAGAGCATGGGACTTCTACAATGAAGTCAACATCATTAGTAGTGTCGACCACAAAAATCTGGTGAAACTTGTAGGTTTCAGTTGTTTGGGACCTGAAAGTATACTCATTTATGAATATGTACCAAACAGGAGTCTCAATCATTTCATATTTGGTAATTTTCCTAACACTCCAAAACTCTAGTCAACATTGGTTGTCGGTATTCTGCAATACAATTGATATTTCGTTAAATCTGATTTACAGATGCAGTAAGAGGTAAGGAACTGAACTGGCCGAAAAGATATGATATTATTTTAGGCATTGCAGAAGGTCTGGCATATCTTCATGAAAACACTAAAACGAGGATAATTCATAGGGATATCAAAGCTGCTAATATCTTGTTGGATTTGAGGCTCCGTGCTAAGATTGCTGATTTTGGGTTAGCGAGGTCCTATCAACAAGATAAAAATCATATCAGCACTGGGATTGCGGGAACACTGTAAGCACTTCTTTTCGTTTATCGTTGGTGATTGATTCCCCTTCATGTTCTTGATATTTTTGGCTTTGCAGTGGATATATGGCTCCGGAGTACATAACCCATGGTAAATTAACTGAAAAGGTTGACGTGTTTAGCTTTGGTGTGCTTTTGCTTGAGGTGGTTACTGGAATGCCAAATAGAGGAATACAAACATCAGAAGACAGTTACGGCTTGGTTTCAATTGTAAGTACAATTTTCACACGAAACATATAACTGTCACAAATTCCTATGTCACGGAAAATGACGAATTTTAACTGTTGTGACATGAAATAGGTTTGGAAACAGTTTAAGCAAGGATTGGTGGAGGAGCTTTTTGATCCAAACTTGATGTTAAACGATCAAACTAGCAGCAAAACAAAGAAGGAAATACAAAGTGTGGTACACATAGGGCTTCTTTGCACCCAAGTAGTTGCATCACTTAGACCAACAATGTCTATGGCCTTACAGATGTTATCCAAGAATATTGAACCCCTACCTTCACCTGCAACCCCGCCTTATATACAACTTAATGAGTCTGGTCTGATACACGATCCTGCTTCATTTCCCACTGTATCGATTAGTTCTGGTATCCCACGATAAACGTGCATTATTACAAGTGGGTTAGTAGACCACATAACATGCATTAATATTGTATATTTTTGTAATTATATATTGTTGGTAAACCATACGTCATTTAATATTGTTTTAAGTTCAAAGAAATTTTGATACCAGCTGCAGATTTGCGTCTGCAGAACATACATTCAATCCTTTTACGCTGCACCTTTACTCTTAAGTGGATGTTTATGAGTTATGACCTTATTTTTCTGGCCGAACTTGAGATTGTATCCATGTGTTGAATACTGAAGTGAATTGCCCGTCGTCAAATTACTTGTTTCCACAAAATGTTCGTTTGTGTGTAAGAAATTACTTATTTCTTGGATCCGACACATAATCTGCAAATATGAGTGCTTCACTGTATTTAGTTAAACTAAACCTTTGACCTGTTATCACATTAGAAGCCACATACCATTTAAGCTAACCATTCAATAACATACGACTCTAAACAGGTTAAGACACCCCAAAACAACTAAATAGGTTAAGCCACATATCATTTAAACGACTACAATCTGAACTTGCTACAATTTTTACACCAAATTTCAGCGTTTCCAAGACCCTCTTCCAACCTTTAACAAAGATGCGTATAACAGCTTGGATCAAAGTCACCTTATTGATCCCAAAAGCTTAGAAATTTCTACCTTTTTATGTATAAGATATATAGGATGCGTTGTAAATGTATGAACGGAATCAAACATTAGTTAATGTTGTTTTGAACCCGAATGAGTTGTGATCAGGCCCGGATTTAGTATGGGTCAGGTGGGCAAACGGCCCAAGGCAGCACAAACATAGGGGGCATCATTTTAGTACTCAGGGTGTGCTTGGTTAAGTGTATTAGGGGGTAAGGAACGGGAAAGGAAATGATTAATACTGCTTGGTTAATGAAAATAAAGGTAATCATTACCCACTAATGGGTAATGACCCATTCCCCTGTAAATTAGGGGTAATGGATTCAAGGTAGTAGATTGACGTATGTATATATGTGTGTCTCCACCTACCACCACCAACATCACTGACCACCACTATTATCGCTACAACCACACCCTCCTAACGCCACCACCACTATCCGACACTACCACCAATGACCACCACTATTGTCGTTACCGCCATCGTCCTAACATCATCACCACTCTCCGACACCACCACTCTCTGACGCCACCACCACCACTGACCACCACCATTGTCGCTATCACCACCCTCCTAACGCCACCGCCACTCTCTGACGCCACCACCACCACCAGTGACCACCACAATTTTGTCTACCACCACCGTTCTAACACCACCACCGCTCTCCGACACCACCATTCTCTGACGCCACCACCAACTACTGACCACCACCATTGTCGCTACCACAATCCTCCTAACGCCACCACCACTCTCTAACGCCACCACCACCAGTGACCACCACTATTATCGCTACCACCATCGTCCTAACACCACCACCACTCTCCGACACTACCACTCTCTAACGCCACCACCAACTATTGACCACCATCATTGTCGCTAACACCACCCTCCTAACGCCACCACCACTCTCTAACGCCACCACCACTCTCTAACGCCACCACCACCAGTGACCACCACTATTGTCGCTACCACCATCGTCCTAACATCCCCACCACTCTTGTCGCTACCACCATCGTCTTAACGCCACCACCACTCTTCGACGCCACCACCACCAGTGACCACCACCATTGTCGCTACCACCACCCTCCTAACGCCACCATTACTCTCCGACACCACCACTCTCCGACGCCACCAACACCACTGACCACCACCATTGTCGCTACCACCACCTTCCCAACGCCACCACGACTCTCGACACCACCACTCTCCGACGCCATCACCACCGCCACTACCACCGGAGGCTACCACCGTGCTATGGTAACGCGTCGCACAATCACCACCCCTACCATCATCGTGACCGCTGGCTATCACCCTAACAATTCTTACCATCATCTCCAATCACCACCATATCTTATATTAACCAAGCACTAGCAATGGTAATGATAATACTAAGGAATATTCATTGCATTCCTTTGTATTCCCTTACCCTTACCCATTCCCATTCCCCTCAGGTTAACCAAGCGCCCCTCAGTGTTATATCAGACTAGAGGTTCATTTGTAAGCCCATATATTTGTATACCCATTTACGGTCAACTATGTATTTAAAATAGATATTAAATAATGAGAAAAGTTATTTTGCATCCTTGTTTTTTTGTTGGAAACCAAGGGATAAATCCCCACCCTTCATCTATTTTTGATCTAATGTTAGAGATTAACCTAAGATTTAAAAAAAACACGGAGGGGCTATTTTTGCCAAAATGTCTAAAAGTTGAAAAAATGGGTGGAACCAATTTTCGTCATATTTACAATTTAGTCTTCCGCCGCTTTTTTGCAAATTTTGGACATTTTGGCAAAAATAGTCCCTCCGTGTTTTTTTAGTCTTAGGTAATGGATGGCTAGGATTAGTCCCTTAGATTCCAACAAAAAACAAGTTTCCAAAATAACTGAACTCATTAAATAATTATGATACGTGATTATTGTGATAAGGGAAATTAAAAAATTCACAAAGTCAAATTGCATTTAAGACAAAGATGTCATTGACCACTAATTATGAGAAATTTTAGTAACCATTAAACTACAAAGTCATTGGTTCAAAATTTTTTTAACAAAATCATATTTCACTTAAAAGATAAAAAAAAAACAATCTATATTGTTACTTACACTGGGTTTCAATATCATTCGATCAAATCAAAGGCAGTGTGATATTTTTTTCTTTACGATCAAACTTGAAAGAGAATACTAATATTATTGAATTATTCTCTACTTTCTAGCAATGAATTCAAAGTACCCATCACTCTATGTGATTCAGTCAGGTGATATCATTCCATTATTTATATAATTCATTTTATGTGTATCTAATTTATTGTCAGGCCCGGATTTAGTATAGGGCCAGGTGGGCAACGGCCCGAGGCAGCACAAACATAGGGGGCATCATTTTGGTACTCAGTGTTATATCATACTAGGTTCATTTGTAAGCCCATATATTTGTATACCCATTTACGGCCAACTATCTATTTAAAATAGATATTAAATAATTATGGTACGTGATTGTTGTGATCGGGGAAGTTAAAAAATTGACAAAGTCAAATTGCATTTAAAACAAAGATGTCATTGACCACTGATTGTGAGAAATTTTAGTAACCATTAAACTACAAAGTCATTGGTTCAAATTTTTTTTAACAAAATCATAGTTCACTTAAAAGATAAAAAAAGGCAATCTATATTGTTACTTACAGTGGGTTTCAATATCATTCGATCAAATCAAAGGCAGTGTGATATTTTTTTCTTTACGATCAAACTTGAAAGGGAATACTAATATTATTGAATTATTCTCTACTTTCTAGCAATGAATTCAATCGTACCCATCACTCTATGTGATTCAATCAGGTGATATCATTCTATTATTTCTATAATTCATTTTATTTGTATTTAATTTATTGTTTGTCTCATTATTTTTTGCTATATTAGATAATTTAAGTTAGAAAGTATCATGTTACGTCGTTCACAACCATCAAGTGCCTAAAATAGAAAAAAAGCAAAAAGAACAAGAATCTGTTAGTCTCAAAAGATTGAGTCAAACAAGAATGTTCGGTCATAGGTTTATATTGTAACATTTATTAGAACGTTGTAATAGTTAGTTAAAATAGTCGTGACATTACGGGCTTGATGGCTAGCTTAAAAGGCCTCTTTCAAGGTACTAAGCATGTTTATTCAAGCTCGGCCCATTCAAACATATAGCCCATTATGCCACATGTAGGCTAGGCTATAAATACCCTTCCTAGCATGTTAGGAAGGGTGTTGGTTGATTCATTTTCTCAAATCTAATATTCCAATAGTTTCACACACTTCTCTCTCTTTTCTCTCTCTAGTTTCTCTCTCTAGAATTCATCTTTTATCTACCTTTCTTTCTTGTTTAATCATCACAAATATAAGGGGCAACAATTGGTATCAGAGCCATGGGGTAGTTTTTGTGATTCGTTGTTGCTATACTATTTGGTTCGTGTGGTTTTCTTCTAAAATCATCTCGAATTAAAGTGTTTCTTAGGCTTTTCGTGTTCTACATCGTACTATAGATCATCTACAGACTTGTGGTAAGATTTTGGTTACTTTGGTTTGGATTCATACACGGAATCGTTGTGAAAATCTTAACTTGTTTTCTTAAAGGTTCGTACTTGCTTATCCATCGTAATTCTTTGGGGTTTACACATTACGATCGTGTATTCCGATCGCAAAAGCCCTCGGGGTTTCTACATTGCGATCGTGAATTGCGATCAGACTTGCGATCTACACTTGCGATCAGACTTGTGATCAGACTTGCGATCTAGACTTGTGATCTGACTTGCGATCAGACTTGCGATCTAGACTTGCGATCAGACTTGCGATCATGACTTGC
This sequence comes from Glebionis coronaria, assembly GCA_025667525.1. Lineage (NCBI taxonomy): Eukaryota > Viridiplantae > Streptophyta > Magnoliopsida > Asterales > Asteraceae > Glebionis > Glebionis coronaria. The sequence continues at coordinate 166,995,661 of CM046874.1, forward strand.
GATCAGACTTGCGATCTAGACTTCCGATCAGACTTGTGATCTAGACTTACGATCAGACTTGCGATCTAGACATTGTGATCAGACTTGCGATCTACATTGCGATCAGACTTGCGATCCAACATTCCGATCACGCATTGCGATAGGTTTGGACATAGCGACTATTGAAGGCTTTCTTAAAAAAATTCTAAAAATACACTTAAAAAATTTCGAGAACATATTGTTAAGGGATTTCAACACTTTTTCTCCTCAACAACTATCACTATAACAACTACTTAAGATCCATATTCATTTCTAAATTCAAAGCTTATCAAGATGGATTCTACTACAGAGTATCGTGTAACAAACAACAACATCATGGTGGCGGGCAATAAAGAGAGACCACCAATGCTTGTGTCCGGTAGATATGCACAATGGCAATCACGATTCCTTTGATATATTAACACTAAACCCAATGGTGATGTTCTTAGACGTTGCATCAAAGAAGGACCGATACTCTCTCTACAATAACTATTCCTGAAATTCCAGCAACCGACTCGATGACCGGTTCCGATGAGCAAACAACTGAGAAAACATATGAGAATACTTCGAAATAGAAACGTGCTTGGATTGATGCAGATAAAGAAGCAATCTATTTGATTCTCAGTGGGATATGGGATGATATTTACTCAACGGTTGATGCATGCTCTACTGCAAAAGAAATGTGGTTTGCCATTGAACGCTTGCAACAAGGAGAATCACTTAACAAGCAAGATGTCAAAACTAACTTGTTCTGGAACTTTGGCAAGTTTACTTCATTGGATGGGGAATCAATTGATTCATACTACTCAAGGTTCTACAAGATGATGAATGACATGACAAGAAACAATTTGCAAGTCTCCACCATGCAAGTTAATGTGCAATTTCTACAACAACTTCAACCAGAGTGGACACGGTTCGTAACTTTGGTGAAACAACAGAGTAAGTTAGACGAGGTCAACTATCACACGCTCTTTGACATTTTGAAATAATTTTAAAATGAGGCGAATGAACTTCGAGCTGAAAGGATAGCAAAGACTGCTAATCCACTTGCTTTGGTGTCTACCACTGAACAAGTCAAAGATCATCGCTCTCGTGCTCCAAAGTCATACTCCACTACATCCTCCTCACCAAGATACTCCACTAAATCCTCTTCACCAAGATACTCCACTTCATCTAAGTATTCAGCTCCCACAAGATCATGAGATAAAGAACCAAGAGCACCATCACCATCACCTGAGCCATCATCTAAAGAGGACAATGATGAAGAACTAGCTCAGAAGGCTGGGGAGATGAAACAACAAATTGCTTTCATTATGAAGACCTACAAGAAAATCTTCAAACCCACCAACAACAATCTTCGAACATCATCAAATACAAGGAACCATTATGTTGAGAGTCCCCGAAGGTATGACACACGTCAACGTAATGAAAGTCCTCCTAGGTATGATCGACATAATCCAACACATGTTGAGGGTTCTGCATGGTATGATCGACAAAATGCTAAGTATGATACTCAGAGGATTGCTACTACTGTTGGGAATAAGGAAACTATTGGTACTCAAGTGGTTCAACAAAGTGGGATTCAGTGCGTTAATTGTCAAGGTTATGGGCATATGGCAAAGGAATGTAGAAAGCTAAAACGAGTTAGGGATTCTGGTTATCATAAAAAAAAGATGCTGCTTTGCAAGAAGATGGAAGCTGGGGTTAAATTATCGGCTGAGGAAGGAGCAATGTTTGATGATACTGATGATGAAGCCTCCGGCCAAGAACTTGAAGCACATTACTCATACATGGCAAAGGTAGAAGAAGTTCTCAACGTCACTGAAAATGACAATGGTCCTATCTTTGATACTGAGCCAATCGATAAGGTACCCACTGAAGAGGAACATAATGTGTTTGGTAATACTCATGAGTATTGTGAGCTACCCAAAGCCATTAATGACACATGTATGATGGAAACGGTTGATAGCAATACCACACCCGATTCATCAGACATGTGCAATAATGAGTCTAAGGATGATCAACATGCAAATGAGTGTGATGATGATGAGGAGCGTATTGCGCTTGCTAACTTAATTGCTTCTTTACAAAAAGATGTCAAAGAAACTAGAAAGAGTCAAAAGCAATTAAAGAAGGCAAACTCTATGCTCGCTCAAACTTTTGAAGAATGCAAAGCTTCTCTAATCAAATCTAGTGAGACCATTGATAGCTATAGAGCCCGGCTTCTTTAAAAGACCAATGAGATTGAGGGGTACAAAGGGTGTTTAATTAACGTCAAAAAGGACGATTATCAACAGAAATAAAACAAAACTCTTAAGCTTCTAGAACAAGAGAAACGTAATTATAACACCTCTTTGAGTACTGAACGTCACAAAACGTATCTTGCTACCACGAAAGTCAATGAGCTAACTCAAGTAAATGGTTTTCTTCAAGAGGATAAAACTAAACTTGTTAATGAAAAGAAAGCAGTGGTTGAAAATTGGAAAAGGATTTCAAAACTAAACAAGCGAATGACATCGACAAAATGGTGGAACTTGAAACTCAAATTGATTTTTACAAGAAATTGTTTACAAAACTAATCAATCAATTCAAACCATGAGAATGTTGACACCTCGTTCGTTTTTCAAAAATATACCTAGTTTTGCAAATCCTAAGTACCTTGAGCAAGCTCAATCTGAGAATCAACACTTATATCTTGATGAGTCCCAATGGACCGATCTTGATTATCTTGTCGTTAGGCCTGATAGTGAAGAGACAAATAATTTGGAAGAAGAGAGTAGACCAAAAGTTAATAAAGAATTTGTTAAACCATATAATTATGCTTATGAAAACAGTCTTTATGGTCTTTTCAACCCGCAAACACAGAAGACTCGTGAGCAAATATTTTTCGAATGTGAACAAATCAGAATTAAATGGAGACAAGCTTTTGCCACTAAGAAAACTAATGTTTCAAAATTTATTGAGTACGTGCCATATAAAGCTTCTGTAAGCAAGAGTAAGCAAGCACTTAGTATTCTCAAGAGTAACATTGAAAATTTCAAAAAAGTTGTTGATGATGACTGGAAAAAACGTGAACTTCAAAAAGAAACAAAGAAATTCCTCACGATATAACTGTGCTTGTAAAAAGTATTTTGATTCCGCTTGCGAAAAGAACGCAAAAACATATTTTGGAATTTGAAACATTAATAAAACAAGAAATGTTTGATGATTTGAAATATGTGGAATCTCTTGAACAAGAAGTGAACGACCATCAACCTGAAAGAGACGAGTTTTCTACAACATATGATCTACTCTTACATGAATGTCTCTCAAAATATATTATGCGTGTTTATGTTACATCTTGTGCTGATATTGATGAATATTCTGATGTTGCATGCAAATATCTTAATCAAGTCAAAGAGTGTGAACGTCTTGAAACTGAGCTTTCGAATAAAGTTGACCAAAAAGAGTTTTCGTTACTTCAACATAGATATGATTATCTTCAAAAACATTCTCACTCACTTGAACTTGCTTTACAAAAGAAAGTTGGCAGCTTTTCAAATGATACACCTTTGGAAGTAAAATTATCTGAGTCATGTCGATTACTAAACGAAAAATGTCTTGCTATCTCGGATTTGAAAGCTCAGTTACAAGAAAAAGACATAGCAATAGCAGAGTTGAAGAAACTCGTTGCTAAGATGGGTGGGAAAGTTGTGGAACCTAGCGTTAAGAAACCTGTTGTTAGACAACCCAATGCCTCTAAAGTAAATAGATCCTTTATCTTGGGAAAACCATCTGCTTTCTCAAATTCTTCGTTTGCAAAACCTGTGTTTGCCCCCAAGATGGATGGAAACGAAAGCTTACCACACAATCAACCCATAAGGAATACTCTAGCACCAAGCGTTAAGCACAATAATGTGATTAAACCAGGGATGTATAGAATGACCACTAAACCCACAAACAAAGTTAGTCAATCACCTCAGACTTCTAGAAACACTAATATTCGTGTGTCTTCTACTAGATGAGTAGTCTCCACTACTAGTGTTAGCCGGCCTCAACTTAAGAGCACTTAAGTGAATGATAAGGTTTGGAAACACAAGAGTAAAGGGAAGATGAAGGAAGTAGAAGAACACCCTAGGAATTTGAATGTTTTTAAGAATAAAAAGTTTGTAATCGCGTGTAATGACGCCTTGAATTACTTGAATGACTTGAATGCTTTGAATGTCAAATTTGTGTGTGTCAAATGTGGAAAATGTGCTAATGCTAATCATTCTATGTGTGCTATGAATAATGTCAAAGGCGTAGAGACTAGAACTAAGAAGCAAGTTACGATGCCTATTAGTGCTAGTAAACCCAAACGCAAAGTGAACCATTTTGGTGCAACCCCTACTAAGAAAAGTAATGCATCAGACTCCACCACTAAGAACCCTAGAAGCAGAATTACGGAATTATATGAGTCTGCTAGCAAGTCTTGGAAATGGTGGTTTGCTAATCAATGTCCTCCGGGATATAAATGGATGCCTAAAGTTAGGACAGAAAATGTGACAACGAGTATTAGTCTGCCTTTAAATGTTGCTAAGGACACTAATGATTCTACAATCACAACTACTGTGGTATCCAATTTTGCAAATGCTTCATCGTGTTCTAACTCTTCTGCAGGTGATACAAATAATTCTTTTCATACTGGACTCCGGATGAACGAAGCACATGACGGGGAATCTCAAGCTTCTAATTAACTTCGTGAAGAAGTTCCTGGGTACGGTCCGATTCGGAAAGGATCAATTTGCACCGATCCTAGGATATGGAGATTTAGTTCAAGGGAATATCACGATAAAAAGGGTATACTACGTCGAAGGGCTCAATCACAATCTTTTCTCGGTTGGTCAATTCTGTGATGCGGATTTGGAGGTTGCTTTCAGAAAGAATACATGTTTTGTTCGTGATTATGATGGGAATGATTTACTCACCGGTACATGGGATACTGATCTCTACACTATTTCACTTCAAGACACAACTTCTACAACTCCAATTTGCTTCATGGCTAAAGCTTCAACGACTCAGGCATGGTTATGGCATCAGCGTTTATCTCATCTCAATCTTGATACCATCAACTTGCTTTCCAAGAAAGATATTGTGAGAGGCCTTCCAAACTTGAAATTCATCAAGGATCATCTTTATTCTTCTTGTGAGCTTTGTAAAGCTAAACGAAGTAGCTTCAAGACAAAGACTGCACCAAGCTCTAAAGGACGGTTAGATCTTCTTCATATAGATTTGTGTGGTCCCATGCGTGTTCAAAGTATCAATGAGAAGAAATATGTTATGGTAATTGTCGATGATTACTCAAGGTACACATGGACTCACTTCTTGCGGTCCAAGGATGAAACACCTGAAGTTCTCATCACCTTCCTTAAACTGATACAACGTGGTCTTCAAGCTCAAGTAAAAGTGGTTCGTACTGACAGAGGCACATAATTTTTGAATTCAACTCTAAGGAACTTTTTTGAAGCCGAAGGAATTGAACATGAAACATCTATTGCTCGAATACCCGAACAAAACGGCGTTGTTGAAAGACGAAACCGTACGTTAGTTGAGTATGCTCGAACATTATTATCCGCTTCAAAATTACCATTATTCCTTTGGGCCGAAGCCGTGTCAAGCGCATGCTACACACAAAACCGATCCTTAATTATCCCAAAACACGAAAAGACACCATATCACATAATTCATGATCGAAAACCTTCACTCAAACACCTTCATGTTTTTGGATGTACGTGTTACATTATTCGAGATGGTGAAAATCTAGACAAGATGAAAGAGAAAGGTGTTGCATGCATTCTTGTGGGATATGCGACTCAGTCAAAGGGATATAGAGTTTACAACAAGAGAACAAAACTGATAATCGAGACTATTCATGTCAGATTTGATGAATTACAAGAAATGACACTTGAACAAAACAGTTTAAGTCCCGATCCACAACGACAAATGACTTCCGTTCACAACCGCACGGAACTCGGAACTCAAGACCACAACAATGAACTGTCAAGTTCAAAGCTGGTTCAAGGAAATGTTCCAAGAGCAGATATGACAGTCAACACGACAATTAAAGAGTTGGAAATGTTATATGGACCAATGTATGATGAATATTTCACGGGGGAGAACCATGTTATGTCGAAGTCTTCCACTGTCACTCATGATAAGAATGATGATACCGATCATCGTCAACAAACGGATACAACTTTATCTACTTCAACACGGGTTGCTGCAGATTTACCTCCTCAGAATATCACATCAACAACCGCTCCTACAACATCCGCAACTACTGTCATTGCTCTAGAGAACACAAATCAAGAAGACTATGCATTAAATGACGATGACGACTTTATCAACCCATTCGGTACACCGGTACACGAAACTGGAGAGTCTTCTACTTGCCATGTTGATCCGTCAAATATGCATACGTTCTATTAACGACATCCTTCAACACATCATTGGACCCGAGATCATCCTTTGTTTCAAGTAATTGGAAACCCTTCACTGCCCGTTCGTACAAGATGACAACTTGAAACCGATGGTGATGTTTGTATGTTCGCACTCGCCGTGAGTACAGCTGAACCAACAAATATCAAAGAAGCCTTGGATGATCATGCTTGGATTGAATCGATGCAAGATGAACTTCTCCAAATTGAAAAACTGAAAGTCTGGGAACTTGTTGATAGACCATACGATGTAATTCCATTAAATCTTCGATGGGTCTGGAAAAACAAGATGGATGAAGAAAACACAATCATCAAGAACAAAGCTAGGCTAGTGGCTAAAGGGTATGGTCATAAATAGGGTATTGATTTTGAAGAATCATTTGCACCAGTAGCTCGTTTGGAAGCGGTCAGGATTTTCCTTGATTATGCTGCACATAAGGGATTCATCGTTTATCAAATGGCGGCGTTTCTTAACGGTCCTTTGAAGGAAGAAGTCTATGTCACACAGCCGGAAGGATTCGTCAATCCTCATTATCCTGACAAGGTGTATCATCTCCACAAAGCACTATATGGACTCAAGCAAAGCTCCAAGGGCGTGGTACGACGAGCTCTCGAAATTTCTGGTCTCCAAAGGTTTCTCAAAAGGTTTCATTGATCTAACTTTGTTCACTTATAAATATGGGGATGACATTTTGCTTGTGCAGATTTATGTTGATGACATTATTTTCGGGTCTACAAACCAAAAACTTTCAAATTGGTTTGAAAAAGTAATGCATAATAAATTTGAAATGTCAATGATGGGTGAACTAAAATTCTTTCTAGGAATTCAAGTTCACCAATCCCCAAGTGGTATCTTTATCAACCAACCTAAGTATTGTCAAGAGATAATCAAAAAGCATGGTATGACCTCATATGACCCAGTTGGGACACCATTATCAACCACATCCCTAGATGCTGATTTGGAGGGAGATGCCATAGATCAAACGAAATATCGTTCAATGATTGGCTCCCTCATGTACTTAACAACAAGCAGACCAGATATATCACATGCTACGTGTTATTGTGCACGATATCAAGCACAACCCACTGAAAAGCACCTCAAGGAGGTTAAACGGATTTTTCGGTTCCTCAAGAATACCATTCATTTGGGACTCTGGTATCCGATGGAAACCGGTTTCTTTCTAACGGCATATTCAGATTTTGATCATGCAGGGTGTCTTGATACACGAAAAAGTACTTCTGGTGGTGCACAATTTCTAGGTCAAGATAAGCTCGTGGGGTGGTCTTCCAAGAAGCAGGATTGCATGTCACTGTCATCAGCCGAAGTGGAGTATGTGTCTCTAGCTGCGTGTTGTGCTCAAGTTCTTTGGATGAGAACACAACTCACGGATTATGGCTTCCACTTTGATATAGTACCTATGTATTGTGACTCAAAGTACGCCATAGCCATCTCCTGCAATCCGGTACATCATTCCCGCACGAAGCACATTGATGTCAGATATCACTTCATTAAGGAACAAGTTGAAAGGGGTATCGTTGAACTCTACTTTGTTGGAACTGATTACCAATTAGCTGACTTGTTTACAAAAGCTATTTCGAAATAGAGGTTCGCGTATCTAGTTAGGCAAATTGGTATGAGATGTTTGACTCCAACAGAACTGGAGATTCTGGCAAAGATGCCTGCTTGATTCATCTATCAAACATCTACTTGTAAATATCTTTGGAAAAGCAAAATACAAAAATATAAAACACATAAAAGCAAAACACAAAATTAAAAATCTTTCAAAATCCAAAAAGATTCTTCTTGACATGTCTTTCAGTATCGATAATATGGACGTGCCTTGAAATATCGCTCAATAACGACGCGGGTGTGTACATAAAGCTCGAATGAAAGTTGTAAATATTTTTCAAAACATGTCATTTCTACTTTTAATAAAGGAAAATGTCTATTTTAGACAATTTTCCCAACAACGGGTAGAGCAATCTATCTTGGGTTGAGCTTGTCACAAAACACTCAACGTTTTGAGCTCAACACAATGGCTTGTAATCACTTTCAGATTGCAACCCTGATCTATATTCACGGGGGAGTGTACGCTTTAGTGCTCTTACCCTCAGCAAAAGAAGAGAAATTTTCTTACACTTGAGTGGATTTGTCAAGACATTCAAAGTCTATGAACTCAAGTTTATGCTTTAGAAAAACTTTTTCGCCAAAAAGAAATAGAGTTTTTCAAAAAGCGTTGAACATAATTTTTTCAAGAATTTCTCAATGATTATTCAAAATCTTTTAAAAATTGTGTGTTCAACAACTCCTATCCTCAAAAAGTGAAATGTGGATCACATCCTCACAATTACAATTCAATTGGATCAACTTTTGAGGGGGAGCGTTCCAAATTCATGCTAAGTTTGACACATTTTTCTCCCGAAAAGTTTCAAGACTATTTTTGAAAATACATTTTAATAAAATTGGTATCTCTAATATCAAACGATTTAATATATTAGAGATAGGGGGAGAAAATGTGATTAAAATGTGCACTAAAGACTCAAGCACTCATGGTTACGATCAAAAACCCACAACATCTTTAATTCACGACGTTATTGGTGTCAAAAGGGTGGTAAGGTTTAAGTCCTATGATCCAACCAGAACCGGAGGGATCTTTCCAGGGAAAATCTAATAGATTATTAGAAGTCCTTAGGAAAGATGGAGTAGAATGTGAACGTAGCTGAATGCCAACTAAGTACTGATGATAGCACTAGAACAATCACAACAAGGTGCTATTAATGATGTCTTGGTAAGCATTGAAGGGGTTGAAGAATGAAAAAGAAATGTAAGGATACAGGGTGTAAAGAAATTAGCCTTCCATACAACTTAGGCAGAAACTGGGTCAACACATCATGAAGACAACGCATCATGGACCCAGTGATGTAATGCACGACCCCTCCCTAGCTGACTCAACCTCATGCTTCTCTCAAAAGAAGTTTGTTTTATTGCCATGGAGATCAACATGACTTCTATTGACTTTCTCACTCCGAGATAGTTGATATTGAATAGGTGGCATATGCTCCAGCCTCTGACCACTAAAGGTGCACAAATCGAGTCTAGAGCCAAGAGATAAATCAAATCTCGTTAGGACACACGGATGACGAACAAGAGAGTCATACGTTATATCCTTGTGATATTTCTAGAACACTCAGAGTGATACTACTCAGTATTCACAATGATGAGTGGAAATCCTTCTAGTGTTAACATCAAACAGCACTACAGTGGGTCATGTGTAAGATTCTTTATGAATTGAACATATGTAAAACTGAAAAGCAACAGTGGTTTGTTTCTTTATCGATTCAAACTCGTTTCAGGTTTCTATGCATTATCTTTATGGTCTTGCCAGAACATTCAGAGTGATATTCATTAATATTTACAATGACGAATGGAAATCCTTCTAGCGTCAACATCAAACAGCGCTACGGTAGGTAACTTGCGAGATTCTTATGAATCAAGCTTGTGTCAACTAGAAAGCAACAATGGTAAGATTCTTAATGAATCAAACTTGTTCCAGGAATTTGAATTGACGACTTTAGTCAAGCGGATATTTATCCAATTGATTCACTCTTTTTGTTCGCAGTCTTGCTTTGAGACGGTCGAGTAAAGAGAACGGCTAGTACAGCCGCGAAACCCTGTCAAGGAGATTCTTTATTGAAGCTACCTAATCACAGGTACGATATTTAATATCGTGTAACGGTCTTCACCGACCGGAGGTAAAACGCTACCGATTTAGGACGAATGTCAAAGCCATTCAGTCCGTGTCTATGTTTTGTCTCAAGAAGGTGACGTTACGGTGTACTCAGCAAAGTCAAAAGATTCAAAACCACATACTCATGCCCTAAGACATTCAACAATCAAGATAGCTAAAGACTTCTGAAACTCTGATGATCAAAATATTCCTTAACAATTATTGTAGAGGAATGACCTCTATTCAAAGGAGATTGTTAGTAAGCTTTCAAGATAGTGCAAAGTATGAGCATGTGGATGACGACACGAGATCGCAAGATGGCAAAGACAAGTCAAGAATGATTTAAAGATCTCAAGATAAAAGAAAAAGTCGAAAGACAACGACAAAGGCTCAAAGATCACAGCATGAAGGAACAAGACGACTATTACACGTTTAAGACTCATTTATGACGAAATTCGTAATCTCCATTGATCTCCAAATATCGAAGAGGAATGACCTTACATTGGGGGAGATTGTTAGCCTCAAAAAATTGAGTTAAACAAGAATGTTCGGTCATAGGTTTATATTGTAATATTTATAAGAACGTTTTAATAGTTAGTTAAAATAGTCGTGACATTACGGGCTTGATGGCTAGCTTAAAAGGCCTCTTTCAAGGTACTAAGCATTTATATTCAAGCCCGGCCCAATCAAACATATAGCCCATTATGCCACATGTAGGATAGGCTATAAATACCCTTCCTAGCATGTTAGGAAAGGTGTTGATTGATTCATTTTATCTAATCTAATATTCCAATAGTTTCACACACTTTTCTCTCTTTTCTCTCTCTAGTTTCTCTCTCTAGAGTTCATCTTTTATCTACCTTTCTTTCTTGTTTAATCATCACAAATATAAGGGGCAACAGAATCTAATAAAGCTCAATTTGGATCTTTGATACCATTTGTTGTTAGACAAAAAAGAATAGTAATAATGTTGATAAAATATTGAAAATTCTATAAACAATGATAATTCAAAAAATAATGATGTTGATGTTAATGAAATTAACGATGTTGATGAAACTGAAAATCTTTATGTTAACAAAGATCATGTTGAAAAGGTTAACGAAACTGACGATGTTGATGTTAATGAAGATCAAGTTGAAAAAGTTAACGAAACTGATGATGTTGATGTTAATGAAGATTATTTTCAAAAAGTTAATGAAAGTCTACCTAAAGTTAACTATAATATTTTTGATGTGAGATTTGGGATGGTTTACATTCAAACATGAAAGACGAACTTGTAAGCAAATGGCCTTTTAGAGTAACTCACTTGGTATCCAAAAGATAAAATAGGTAGACACTTTTCTAATGAATTTTATACACGTAAGCTAGTAAACTACGATTCTATTGATAGAAAATGGTTGGCTTACTCCAAAGAGCTCGATAAGGTTTTTTATTTTTGTTATAAGTTATTTAAAACTGTGATATCCAAAAGTCAGTTATCAAATATAGGAACAAATGACTGGAAACATCTTAGTATGGCTTTAAAGAAACATGAAAATAGTTCTGAGCATATGGTTAATTATAGAACTTGGACTGAGTTGCGGATAAGGTTAAATACGAATCAAACAATTGATAAAGATTTACAAGAACTTATTAAAAAAGATAGCGAACACTGGAAAGAAGTTTTAATTAGAATTATTGCTGTTGTTAAATGTTTGGCCGAATATAACGTACCTTTTCGTGGAACAAATGAAAAACTTTATGTAAACTCTAATGGAAACTTTTTGGGAATAATTCAAATGATTGCTGAGTTTGATCCTATAATGAAAGAACACTTTCGTAGAATATTAGACAAAAAAACTCATTATCATTATCTAAGCCATTCAATTTAAAATGAATTAATTGAAATGTTAGCATCTGATGTAGAGAATGCAATAATTAGAAAAATTAAAGGGGCAATGTATTATTCAGTAATTCTCGATTGCACGCCCGATGTAAGTCGCCAAGAACAAATGACTTTAATTATTAGATGTGTTGATGTGTCATGTTCTCCTATAAAAGTCGAAGAGTTTTTTTAGAGATTTTGGTAGTAGAGGATACAACAGGCTTAGATCTTTTTAATGTGTTACAAGATGTTTTAAAAACTCTTGATCTAGATATTAAATATGTTAGAGGACAAGGGTATGATAATGGGTCTAATATGAAGGGAAAACATCAAGGCATTCAGAAAAGATTACTTGATATAAACCCACAAGCTTTCTATGCCATGTGGGTGTCATTGTCTAAACCTAGTATTATGTGATATGGAAAACTCTTGTCAAATAGCAAAAATCTTTTTTGGAACATGCCAAACTATATATACTGTTTTCTCTAGTTCTACCAAACGATGGAGTGTTTTACTTGAACATATTGATGAATTGACGTTGAAATCATTGTGTGCTACTAGATGGGAAAGTCGTATAGATAGTGTTAAAGCTATAAAAACACAAGCTTCACAAATAAAAAAAGCTTTATTAAAATTATCTGAAGTAAGTGATGATGCCCTAGTGTGTAGAAATGCTCAATCATTGGTAAATAGTGAATTGTCAAGTTTTGAATTTGTTTTAAGTTTGGTTATTTGGTATGATAATTTATATAGAATTAATTTAGTTAGTAAGAAGTTGCAATCAAAGGATATGCTTCTTGATTTCGCATTAAAAATTTTGAAAGCGTTGGTTAATTATTTTGAAAATTATAGGGAAACTGGATTAGAAAATGCTATTATTGAAGCTAAACAAATTTCAGAAACCATTGATATTGAGCCCGAGTTTGCTATAAAACGTGTTCGTTGTAGGAAAAACATTTTGATGAGATTCCAGATACTGAAAGAGAACAACAATCTGCTAAAGATCAATTCAGAACTGATTACTTTCTTATCTTAGTTGATATGGCTTTAGTACAATTAAATAGTAGATTTGAACAAATGACGTATTTTGAATCAACTTGGTTTCATGTTTGATGCATCAAAGTTAGCTTATTTGGATGATGTCACCTTAAAAGAATGTTGATTAAATCTTGAATCTGCATTAACAAATGATGACGATTGTGATATAGATGGTAAAGACTTGTTTATCGAGTTACAAATTTTGCAGGAGATGTTGCCTAATGGATCATATGATGGAGAAAGACCTTGGTCGTCTATGGAAATCAAGGAGTTTACAAAGAAGATGGATATGTTTCCAAATGTTTTACTTGCATACAAGATTTTATTAACTATACCCGTCACGGTCGCATCCGCGGAAAGAAGCTTTTCAAAGTTAAAGATATTAAAGTCTAATCTAAGGAGTACGATGAGTCAAGAGATGCTTAATGGGTTGGCGATATTGAGTATAGAAAGTAGTTTTTTAGCAACTATCGATTATGACAAGATAATCGATGAATTTGCTTCAAGAAGCGCAATAAGACATCGCTTTAGGTGATATAGGCGGAACGTGTGATTTAAAGTTTAGTTTTTTGTATCGTAACCTTTTATTTAATAAATAAATTCGGCGTGGAGTTGAGCCGCCTAGCTTGACTAGGTTCCAAACCCTAAAAATTATCTGTTTTTTGGTTATAAGGGGGCATATTTTAGTCAGCTCGCCCCGGACATCAAAAACCTCATAACCGGCCCTGTTTATAGTTTGTCTCTTTATTTTTTGCTATATTAGATAATTTAAGTTAGAAAGTATCATGTTACGTCATTCACAACCATCGGGTGCCCAAATTAGAAAACGAAAGCAAAAAGAACAAGAATCTAATAAAGCTCAATTTGGATCTTTGATACCATTTGTTGTTAGACAAAAAAACAATAGTAATAATGTTGATGAAAATATCGAAAATTCTATAAACAATGATAATTCAAAAAATCATGATGTTGATGTTAATGAAATTAAAGATGTTGATGAAACTAAAAATCGTTATGTTAACAAAGATCATGTTGAAAAAGTTAACGAAACTGACGATGTTGATGTTAATGAAGATCAAGTTGAAAAAGTTAACGAAACTGATGATGTTGATGTTAATGAAGATTATTTTCAAAAAGTTAATGAAATTCTACCTAAAGTTAACTATAATATTTTTGATGTGAGATTTGGGATGGTTTACATTCAAACATGAAAGACGAACTTGTAAGCAAATGGCCTTTTAGAGTAACTCACTTGGTATCCAAAAGATAAAATAGGTAGACACTTTTCTAATGAATTTTATACACGTAAGCTAGTAAACGACGATTCTATTGATAGAAAATGGTTGGCTTACTCCAAAGAGCTCGATAAGGTTTTTTGTTTTTTGTTGCAAGTTATTTAAAACTACGATATCCAAAAGTCAGTTATCAAATATAGGAACAAATGATTGGAAACATCTTAGTATGGCATTAAAGAAACATGAAAATAGTTCTGAGCATATGGTTAATTATAGAACTTGGACTGAGTTGCGGATAAGGTTAAATATGAATCAAACAATTGATAAAGATTTACAAGAACTTATTAAAAAAGATACCGAACACTGGAAAGAAGTTTTAATTAGAATTATTGTTGTTGTTAAATGTTTAGCCGAATATAATGTACCTTTTCGTGGAACAAATGAAAAACTTTATGTAAGGTCTAATAGAAACTTTTTGGGAATAATTCAAATGATTGCTGAGTTTGATCCTATAATGAAAGAACACTTTCGTAGAATATTAGACAAAAAAACTCATTATCATTATCTAAGCCATTCAATTTAAAATGAATTAATTGAAATGTTAGCATCTGATGTAGAGAATGCAATAATTAGAAAAATCAAAGAGGCAAAGTATTATTCAGTAATTCTCGATTGCACGCCCGATGTAATTCGCCAAGAACAAATGACTTTAATTATTAGATGTGTTGATGTGTCATGTTCTCCTATAAAAGTCGAAGAGTTTTTTTTAGAGTTTTTGGTAGTAGAGGATACAACAGGCGTAGATCTTTTTAATGTGTTACAAGATGTTTTAAAAACTCTTGATCTAGATATTAAATATGTTAGAGGACAAGGGTATGATAATGGGTCTAATATGAAGGGAAAACATCAAGGCGTTCAGAAAAGATTACTTGATATAAACTCACGAGCTTTCTATGCCATGTGGGTGTCATTGTATAAACCTAGTATTATGTGATATGGCAAACTCTTGTCAAATAGCAAAAATCTTTTTTTGAAACATGCCAAACTATATATACTGTTTTCTCTAGTTCTACCAAACGATGGAGTGTTTTACTTGAACATATTGATGAATTGACGTTAAAATCATTGTGTGCTACTAGATGGGAAAGTCGTATAGATAGTGTTAAAGCTATAAAAACACAAGGTTCACAAATAAAAAAAGCTTTATTAAAATTATCTGAAGTAAGTGATGATGCCCTAGTGTGTAGAAATGCTCAATCATTGGTAAATAGTGAATTGTCAAGTTTTGAATTTGTTTTAAGTTTGGTTATTTGGTATGATATTTTATATAGAATTAATTTAGTTAGTAAGAAGTTGCAATCAAAGGATATGCTTCTTGATGTCGCATTAAAATTCTTGAAAGGGTTGGTTAATTATTTTGAAAATTATAGGGAAACTGGATTAGAAAATGCTATTATTGAAGTTAAACAAATTTCAGAAACCATTGATATTGAGCCCGACTTTGCTATAAAACGTGTTCGTTGTAGGAAAAAACATTTTGATGAGATTCCAGATACTGAAAGAGAACAACAATCTGCTAAAGATCAATTCAGAACTGATTACTTTCTTATCTTAGTTGATATGGCTTTAGTACAATTAAATAGTAGATTTGAACAAATGACGTATTTTGAATCAATTTTTGGTTTCATGTTTGATGCATCAAAGTTAGCTTATTTGGATGATGTCACCTTAAAAGAATGTTGTTTAAATCTTGAATCTGCATTAACAAATGATGACGATTGTGATATAGATGGTAAAGACTTGTTTATCGAGTTACAAATTTTGCAGGAGATGTTGCCTAATGGATCATATGATGGAGAAAGACCTTGGTCGTCTATGGAAATCATGGAGTTTACAAAGAAGAGGGATATGTTTCCAAATGTTTTACTTGCATACAAGATTTTTAATAACTGTTTTTTTTTTACTCAGTTAAAAATTATCGTTCTATTGTTCTAATCGAATTGATCTAGGTTTTCTATGTGACTCAGTTTTATTTTGGTGAAACAAATATTTTTGGTTGTTTTTAAATTTAAATGTGCAAGACTTAAAAGTAAATGTCGTTAAAGTAAAGGGCAAGTAATTTAAATCTAAGTCTAACTAAAATAAATGTGCGATATTTAAAAGCGTGACAAAAAGTAAATTAATTAAATGACAAGAATTAAAAGCGTGACGAAAATTAAAATTTAGACATAAACTAAAAATTAAACAAGACAAAACATAAAAGTTAACCCAGATCGGAATATATTCCGATCAACCTACCATCGGAATGAACACACCACCTATCGGAATGTTGAAGAAACCCAGATCGGAATATGTCACCTTTTCAGATCGGAATAACCTAACAACCTCAGATCGCAATGTAGTCCAGATCGCAATATGTCCTAGATCGAAATCCCCCAGATCGGAATGTAACCTATCGGAATGAGGTCCAGATCGGAATATGGCTAAGGAAAATTGGGCAGCACTTCGTCTAAGTAAGCCTCAAGAGCCGTCGGAAAGAGCGATCGCAATATGCGATCGCAATCCCCAGATCGGAATGAGGGAATGGTATACCTATCGCAATCCCGGATCGGAATGCAAAACCCTTGGATCCAATACTGTCACTATCGGAAAGTGGAATTGCAAGCCGTCGCAATGTGAAACCCTAGCTTTCCGATGGAGTACCAAATTCGTAATAAGCACAATTCTAAATAAGCTACTTCTCATAAGCCGTGACCAAGAACTTTGAATGAAATGGAATCAAAACATGACAATAAGCTAAAAAGTTAAAAGCTTTTAAAATTTAAAAGACGACACTTAAATGAAATCAAAACTTGAAAATCAAAACTTTAAAGAAAACTTCCAAAATACTAAAACAAAGTACCAAATAAGCACACAAGGTTGTCAATCTCGTGGCTTAGTTCGTACGAGGGATTAAAAAGAACGAAACTTTAATCAAAATAAGCAAATGAATTAAGCAAACTTGCTTAATCCGAAATTCAAGCCGAAACAAAAAGAGAGAAAGGTAGAATGAGTTTGATAAAAAGAACTTGATCAAATGATAAAGAAAGGTAAAGACAAGAATTTAAAGAACACAAATTAAAAACTTACTTGGAATTAAAAGGTAATTAAAGGTGCAAAACATGTAATTAAAAGTGACAAGTAAATAAAAGTGCATAAATGAAAGGTGGAAGAACTAGTTTGTCAATCTAGCCAACAAGAACTAAATGAATGAATAAGAGGGGTTTATATAGGTGATTAGGGAGTGATTAGGGGAAGCTTCCTCCCTCCTTCCTTTCTTGTTAATTGCACCATCAAGTCCTTCCTTCTTAATCTTTTTGTTAATCTTGGAATGTGATGACTTTTGGCTCGGGGTTTCTTTGGACTCGTCTTTTAATTCTTCGATAAATAAGACTTGAGTCCCTCGGCTTTAAGTAAACTTCCGTCTTTTGACTTTATCTTCGATAAATCTTCAGAATTGGTCTTGGACTTCCGTTCTTTATCCTCTCTTGACTCCTTGACATCGTCTTTCATCCTTTTCTTCAATAAAAGTCCGTAAATGCCCGTGAATTCCCGTGTTTTCTCCACTTTTCACCTTTTCGTCCTAAAACATAACAAAAACACAAACCACGCATAATTCCGACACAAAAGACATAAGATACACGTTTTGGTCCGGTTTTTATTGTAATTAAGTGGTAGAAAAGATGGGTGTTTACACACCTATCAAATCCCCTACACTTGACCATTGCAATGTCCTCATGCAATGCATTAGTTGCAAAGCATGTTTACACTTTTCATCATAATCAATCCATATTGGCCTTTATTAAAGAGATAGAAAATTATAAAAATGCAAAGCAAAGAAATTAAAAGCATACCTTGGGTTTTGAAAATGTCATGAATAATCATCATCCTCAACTTTTCACTTTCTCCAAACCAAGCTTAAAAACGAGATCATTGTTATTATAAGTTAGTAGACTAACACGAACTCATGTGGGCCAATTATTCACTTAGACTCCCTTATTCCTATGGGTATCTCTTATATTTTATTATTTGTCTTGAATGATCACGAAGATGCATTGTTTGACTTATTTCGATAATTATTTAGTCTGAAAATAAAGTGCACGATTTAATCAATAGTTAGCTAAAGGACCAAATCTTTTAAAACTGCTTCTCGGGATATCAGAAAGTTCATATCTTGGCATAACTTGGTTCGCGATTTGAGACCTTTCTCGGGCCGATATTTGGCAGCGACTTCATACTTCAAATCTTGAGAGACGTTCATGAAATAATGGTCTTCTCTTCATAATTGGAATTTCTTCACTTCGAATTTTTGAGAGATTCTTCATATATGGACCACGACTTCTTCATTTTTCTCCAATCTTTATTTTGGATTTTGATATACAACGATCCGCCTCCTTTATTGACTTGGATCTATTTATCCTCATACCTTGTTAGGGTCTTTTCGGATACACTTCTCCATGACTTTTTGGGAGTTTTTGCTTTTCGTCGTGTGTCTCGATCCTTCATATTGACTTTCGATAAATGATTCTTCACATCACTTTTGGATCTTTAGCAACAAAACATAGCCCTCATGCCTTGTTAGGGCCTTTTCGGACTCGCCAATCTTCGCGCCCCGCTTCATAAGTTATGCCTTGGCTATGAACTCTCGTCATTACCGAGCAACTTTTAAACGATCTGGGGCTAGAAGCTAAGTAACTTTTCAAATCGTACAACCTTATTTATTAGCAGATAAATTTATTAGCAAGCGATGGGAGAATAGGCTTATAATTAACTCACATAAATCCACGAAAGAATACCGACTTATAATTGGCTCTATCATCTCTCGTTCTCCACAGTTTAAAATCTCAAGTAATGAGACTCGTGGATACTTAGCCTATTAAATCAAAGTTTTGGGTTTTCGAGTCGCCTATAGGATCTTGCAAATTCTTAGACTTTTTCAAGTTTTAGAAATCGCATTTTAAAGTTCCCTTGATAAACGACTCTCTAGGATCAATTATAGGAACTTGCGAAAAGTTCTTGTTCTTAACCCGTGAGAGTTAAGACTTTCGCGTTTTATAGCTCCCTATATAAAAGCCTAGCAAAACTTGACTTAAACATGTTAAGGATACTAGCTAGAGTAAACTCGAATTGAGTCAAAAGATTCACAACGTTTGAAAATTAAAACCACTTATTAAACATTTATTCTAATGAGGAAAGAAAATAACTATACAAAGGGAAAAACTAATAGGCCAAAATAGATCAAAAATTTTGAAAAATGTCGAAAAATTGATTTTCCGGTTATAATGAGGACAAAAACAAGGAAAAGGCCACTTAACTTCGATAGAAGTCCCCCCTACACTTAAGATAAACATTGTCCTCAATGTTTAAGCATGTGGGAGTAAACTCCCCTACACTTAGGACATTGTGCACGTTGTTTAAATCTTGCTAAGGAAAAGACAACTAAAGAGATTCCTATTTTAATATTGAGAAAATATAAAATAGTGAATCGAAAAGAGTTTAGGATAGAACCGGGATAAAGTAGAACACGGAATCACGGGTCGTCAAGAATCATCAAGAGTGGATCATTGAAGCTCGAATCCCTGATTAAGAAGTGAGGAGAGGAAATAGCAATCCAAAGGGTCCCCCCTACACTTATGGTAAAGAAAGCGAAAAGATAGATGCATGGGTTGCCTCCCAAGAAGCGCTGAATTTTTGTTAACCGAGTCATTAGCCTGACTCGACCTTGATCATCAACGGAAGTAGCATGAAACAAATCCACCAGGATCAAAGACATAGTTTTCGTCCATCAAGAAAAACGAGCTTAAGGCTAACAAGGCAAGCCAAAAGAGAAGTGGCAGGGTTCCCTTAAGCAGTGGTGGAGCACAGTAGGAGCAATGATGAAGTGGTGCAAGCATGTCTTCCAAATTTCCAAAGATTTTTCCTTTTATTTCATCAGGTGGAGACTGAGATGGCTTAAAGACTTCAATACCGGGATCGAACACCTTTTCCTTCAGGGGAAAATAGCACTCCGGCTCAGCCGAGTGTGAAGAAGATCCGCAAAGAAGCACAACCTCGTCCTCAGAAGTGGGACAAAGAGGTGTTGAATCATACGTGCAACGGATTTCGGTGTCAACCGGTTTCTTCTCCTTTGACAAAATGCTCTTCAAATCCAAAGTAGGATCAAGGCGATAATCTTCAAAGTCAAAAGGAGGAGCATCACTCTCATGAGGGAAGTATGTGTTGAGAAATTCAGAGAAATCTTCCTCAAATGAATAATCGTCCAAAGTAGGATCGAGTGATGATGGAGGATCTTCATCATGTGAAGAATCGCTCGAGAGAGTATCAGCCTCATCAAAATCATCGAAAGTGGGCAGCTCGGGATACTCAGAAGTACACTCAAAATCATCCGAATCTGAGCTAGAATCATCATCATCATAAGCGTCAAAGACCGGTGATGAATCATAAATGGGAGAAGCGTCCAAAGTAGGGAGAGAATCATCCACATCATCATGAAAAAGTGGATTATCGATGCAAGAGTCGAATAGAGGATTGTCGTAGACGGTAAAGTCATCTAGCACATTAATCATATTCACTGATTCTCGGCCTCCAAAAGTTAAACTAGTAAGCTTCCCCATTTTGAAAACTTTTGCATCATCCCCGACTCGTAAGATTAACTCACCTTCGGCCACATCTACTAAAGCACGTCCGGTTCTCAAGAATGGCCGACCAAGTATTAAAGGAATACGAGGGTCCATTTCATAATCAACGACAACAAAATCGACCGGGAAAGTAAATGTGCCAACTTTGATAAACACGTCTTCGGCTATACCAACGGGGTAAGCGAGAGTGCGATTTGCAAGTTCAAGAGTCATCTTTGTTGGAGTGAGGTCGGGTAATGATAGTGTTTTCCAAACACTCAATGGCATAAGATTAATACTAGCCCCGAGATCAGCAAGGGCAGTAAATTCTTCAGTTTTGTTGAACACGCAAGGCAACACGAAACGACCGGGATCTCCAAGCTTTTCCGGAAGTTCTCTAAGAAGGACTGCAGAGCAGTTTTCATTTAAGCGTGTGTTGGCGAGTTCAATCAGCTTCTCCTTCTTGTTAAGCAATTCCTTAAATGCTTTAACAAATTTGGGCATGTGGACAAGTGCTTCAAGAAAGCTAATGTTGAAATTCATTTGAGAAATCATCTTGATATAGCTAGTCACTTGAGCGTCCTCCTTGTTTAGCATTTTGTTCTTGCCCAAGCGAGAAGGGTAAGGGATATTGGGTTTGGGTGGTGAAGGTGCGGGTGTAGGTAAAGGTTGAGATGTTGAAGGGTCATTGGTGGGAACTTCATCACGTCGAGGCGGAGACGGTAATGGTGCACTAATACTAGGTGTAGGAGGAGTAGGGATACATGGTGGTGGAGGAGGTGTAGATGATGGGAGTGGGATTGGTGGTCCTACAATGGTGACTCCACTACGAGTAGTAATAGCGCTCACATTAGCTCGCGGATTGGTGACGGTATTTGAAGGTAGAGAACCCGAAGAAGAAGGTTGAGCGTCAGGCAAGAAACTAGCCAACAGATTCTTCAATTCAGTTGTTTGATTGATGAAAGAGGATTGAAGATTATCACGAACCTCAGTTCTGATGTTATTACCTTGTTTCAAGATATCTCCTTTCAAATTAATTATTTGGCTCTGCAGATTCTTGATTTGCTCACCTTGAGTTCTCATGATTGTGTCAACATCGGGATTAATGGGTGGGTGTTGTTGGGTGGGTGGTTGATAAGGATTAGAAGCACGAGGTGGGATTTGGTTGCTTCTATTGTAGTTGTTGGCGGGATTTTGGTTTTGAGGAGAAAAACCGGGTGAAAGGTAATTGTTGGAACGGTAGCTCAGCAGATTTCTATCCCCTTGTTGTCTAGCTTGGTAATTTTCCGGTGAATAATTACCATAAGCTGCATACACATTTTCCGGATTTCCTTGTGTTGAAGGACAATCGGTGTATGAGTGAGGACCGCCACATGTTTCACAAGGATTAGCAACCGCTTTAACTTGTTGTTGTTGGTGGGTTGAAGCGAGAAGCGTAATACTTTTGCTCATTTCGGCCATCATGCGGGTGAGTTCGGTCATCTCAGGGTTTGCTGAGGTAGAGGAAACATTGACTCTCGTGTTGTTTCTAGAAGAAGCAGAGGAATCCCAGTTCTTATAGTGAGTAGTCATGTTCTCTATTAACTCTCTACACTCCTCGGGTCTCCTTTTCATGAATGTGCCACCGGCGGCTGCATTGATCGTATCACGATCTCGAAAAGTCAATCCGTTGTAGAAAGTATCGATCAAGGTGACCGGAAGCATGTTGTGGTTTGGGCAACGGTCGATCAAGACATTATATCTCTCCCATGCATCAAAAAGAGATTCATCGGGATCTTGCATGAAACCGCTGATCTGATTGCGAAGGCTTGTGACCATGGATGGTGGAAAGTAGCGCGACAAAAAGCGTTGAGTCATGTCATCCCAAGTGCGAATAGAATTCTTCGGGAGACGATCAAACCATTTCTCGGCATGATGTAATAGAGTGTGTGGAAAGAGTTGTAGGCGAAGCTCATCCATAGTGGCACCAGCCAACTTCATGCTCTGGGTGATTGTAATGAACTTGTCGAGATGTTTGTTGGCATCATCATCAGGCAATCCTCTAAATGGGTTTGTTTGCACTTGCTGAATCATGTGGTGCTTCAACGAAAACTCAGGAGCGTTGATTTGCATTGGCGCAATCGGTCCTCCTCGTCCAAACATTGTTGGTTGACAAAGTTCCTCCATGGTCCGAAGATCGGGCTGTGGAGGAGCATTGTTGTTATTATTATTATTATTGAGGTGCGGTAGTTGATTATTGTTGTTAACACCTGCCATATCTAAATCTTCTTGAGGCTCGGGCTCTTGATAATTAGAAGATCTAGTACGCATACACCTGAAAATGCAAAAGAAAACAAAACCAAACACAAAGACAATATATATACACAATAAAAATAAAATCTTTTTGGATTTTTGAAATTTTTAATTTTTATGGTTTTTATGAATTTTTAATTTTTATGATTTTTGAATTTTTTAGGCAAGAAAATTAACGTTCACAAGTGAACGGATCCCAAAAAGCAACGTGTCTCTCACAGAAAACTATTGATCTTAACGAAAAGAGCCGGCAGCGGCGCCATATAATAACTGTTTTTTTTTTACTCAGTTAAAAATTATCGTTCTATTGTTCTAATCGAATTGATCTAGGTTTTCTATGTGACTCAGTTTTATTTTGGTGAAACAAATATTTTTGGTTGTTTTTAAATTTAAATGTGCAAGACTTAAAAGTAAATGTCGTTAAAGTAAAGGGCAAGTAATTTAAATCTAAGTCTAACTAAAATAAATGTGCGATATTTAAAAGCGTGACAAAAAGTAAATTAATTAAATGACAAGAATTAAAAGCGTGACGGAAATTAAAATTTAGACATAAACTAAAAATTAAACAAGACAAAACATAAAAGTTAACCCAGATCGGAATATATTCCGATCAACCTACCATCGGAATGAACACACCACCTATCGGAATGTTGAAGAAACCCAGATCGGAATATGTCACCTTTTCAGATCGGAATAACCTAACAACCTCAGATCGCAATGTAGTCCAGATCGCAATATGTCCTAGATCGAAATCCCCCAGATCGGAATGTAACCTATCGGAATGAGGTCCAGATCGGAATATGGCTAAGGAAAATTGGGCAGCACTTCGTCTAAGTAAGCCTCAAGAGCCGTCGGAAAGAGCGATCGCAATATGCGATCGCAATCCCCAGATCGGAATGAGGGAATGGTATACCTATCGCAATCCCGGATCGGAATGCAAAACCCTTGGATCCAATACTGTCACTATCGGAAAGTGGAATTGCAAGCCGTCGCAATGTGAAACCCTAGCTTTCCGATGGAGTACCAAATTCGTAATAAGCACAATTCTAAATAAGCTACTTCTCATAAGCCGTGACCAAGAACTTTGAATGAAATGGAATCAAAACATGACAATAAGCTAAAAAGTTAAAAGCTTTTAAAATTTAAAAGACGACACTTAAATGAAATCAAAACTTGAAAATCAAAACTTTAAAGAAAACTTCCAAAATACTAAAACAAAGTACCAAATAAGCACACAAGGTTGTCAATCTCGTGGCTTAGTTCGTACGAGGGATTAAAAAGAACGAAACTTTAATCAAAATAAGCAAATGAATTAAGCAAACTTGCTTAATCCGAAATTCAAGCCGAAACAAAAAGAGAGAAAGGTAGAATGAGTTTGATAAAAAGAACTTGATCAAATGATAAAGAAAGGTAAAGACAAGAATTTAAAGAACACAAATTAAAAACTTACTTGGAATTAAAAGGTAATTAAAGGTGCAAAACATGTAATTAAAAGTGACAAGTAAATAAAAGTGCATAAATGAAAGGTGGAAGAACTAGTTTGTCAATCTAGCCAACAAGAACTAAATGAATGAATAAGAGGGGTTTATATAGGTGATTAGGGAGTGATTAGGGGAAGCTTCCTCCCTCCTTCCTTTCTTGTTAATTGCACCATCAAGTCCTTCCTTCTTAATCTTTTTGTTAATCTTGGAATGTGATGACTTTTGGCTCGGGGTTTCTTTGGACTCGTCTTTTAATTCTTCGATAAATAAGACTTGAGTCCCTCGGCTTTAAGTAAACTTCCGTCTTTTGACTTTATCTTCGATAAATCTTCAGAATTGGTCTTGGACTTCCGTTCTTTATCCTCTCTTGACTCCTTGACATCGTCTTTCATCCTTTTCTTCAATAAAAGTCCGTAAATGCCCGTGAATTCCCGTGTTTTCTCCACTTTTCACCTTTTCGTCCTAAAACATAACAAAAACACAAACCACGCATAATTCCGACACAAAAGACATAAGATACACGTTTTGGTCCGGTTTTTATTGTAATTAAGTGGTAGAAAAGATGGGTGTTTACACACCTATCAATTTTATTAACCATACCCGTCACGGTCGCATCCGCGGAAAGAAGCTTTTCAAAGTTAAAGATATTAAAGTCTAATCTAAGGAGTACGATGAGTCAAGAGATGCTTAATGGGTTGGCGATATTGAGTATAGAAAGTAGTTTTTAGCAACTATCGATTATGACAAGATAATCGATGAATTTGCTTCAAGAAACGCAATAAGACATCGCTTTAGGTGATATAGGCGGAGCGTGTGATTTAAAGTTTATTTTTTTGTATCGTAACCTTTTATTTAATAAATAAATTCGGCGTGGGGTTGAGCCGCCTAGCTTGACTAGGTTCCGAACCCTAAAAATTATCTGTTTTTTGGTTATAAGGGGGCATATTTTAGTCAGCTCACCCTGGGCATCAAAAACCTCATAACCGGCCCTGTTTATAGTTTGCCTCATTATTTTTTGCTATATTAGATAATTTAAGTTAGAAAGTATCATGTTACGTCATTCACAACCATCGGGTGCCCAAAATAGAAAACGAAAGCAAAAAGAACAAGAATCTAATAAAGCTCAATTTGGATCTTTGATACCATTTGTTGTTAGACAAAAAAAGAATAGTAATAATGTTGATGAAAATATCGAAAATTCTATAAACAATGATAATTCAAAAAATTATGATGTTGATGTTAATGAAATTAACGATGTTGATGAAACTGAAAATCTTTATGTTAACGAAGATCATGTTGAAAAAGTTAACGAAACTGACGATGTTGATGTTAATGAAGATCAAGTTGAAAAAGTTAACGAAACTGATGATGTTGATGTTAATGAAGATTATTTTCAAAAAGTTAATGAAATTCTACCTAAAGTTAACTATAATATTTTTGATGTGAGAGTTTGGGATGGTTTACATTCAAACATGAAAGACGAACTTGTAAGCAAATTGCCTTTTAGAGTAACTCACTTGGATTATCCAAAAGATAAAATAGGTAGACACTTTTCTAATGAATTTTATACACGTAAGCTAGTAAACGGCGATTCTATTGATAGAAAATGGTTGGCTTACTCCAAAGAGCTCGATAAGGTTTTTTGTTTTTGTTGTAAGTTATTTAAAACTGCGATATCCAAAAGTCAGTTATCAAATATAGGAACAAATGGTTGGAAACATCTTTGTATGGCTTTAAAGAAACATGAAAATAGTTCTCAGCATATGGTTAATTATAGAACTTGGACTGAGTTGCGGATAAGGTTAAATACGAATCAAACAATTGATAAATATTTACAAGAACTTATTAAAAAAGATACTGAACATTAGAAAGAAGTTTTAATTAGAATTATTTTTGTTGTTAAATGTTTGGCCGAATATAACGTACCTTTACGTGGAACAAATGAAAAACTTTATGTAAAGTCTAATGGAAACTTTTTGGGAATAATTCAAATGATTGCTGAGTTTGA
This sequence comes from Glebionis coronaria, assembly GCA_025667525.1. Taxonomy (NCBI): domain Eukaryota; kingdom Viridiplantae; phylum Streptophyta; class Magnoliopsida; order Asterales; family Asteraceae; genus Glebionis; species Glebionis coronaria. The sequence goes on from CM046874.1 coordinate 167,022,436, forward strand.
TCCTATAATGAAAGAACACTTTCGTAGAATATTAGACAAAGAAACTCATTGTCATTATCTAAGCCATTCAATTCAAAATAAATTAATTGAAATGTTAGCATATGATGTAAAGAATGCAATAATTAGAAAAATTAAAGAGGCAAAGTATTATTCAGTAATTCTCGATTGCACTCCCGATGTAAGTCGCCAAGAACAAATGACTTTAATTATTAGATGTGTTGATGTGTCATGTTCTCCTATAAAATTCGAAGAGTTTTTTTTAGAGTTTTTGGTAGTAGAGGATACAACAGGCTTAGGTCTTTTTAATGTGTTACAAGATGTTTTAAAAACTCTTGATCTAGATATTAAAAATGTTAGAGGACAAGGGTATGATAATGGGTCTAATATGAAGGGAAAAAAATCAAGGCGTTCAGAAAAGATTACTTGATATAAACCCACGAGCTTTCTATATGCCATGTGGGTGTCATTGTCTAAACCTACTATTATGTGATATGGCAAACTCTTGTCAAATAGCAAAAACCTTTTTTGGAACATGCCAAACTATATATACTGTTTTCTCTAGTTCTACCAAACGATGGAGTGTTTTACTTGAACATATTGATGAATTGACGTTGAAATCATTGTGTGCTACTAGATGGGAAAGTCGTATAGATAGTGTTAAAGCTATAAAAACACAAGCTTCACTAATAAAAAAAGCTTTATTAAAATTATCTGAAGTAAGTGATATGCCCTAGTGTGTAGAAATGCTCAATCATTGGTAAACAGTGAATTGTCAAGTTTTGAATTTGTTTTAAGTTTGGTTATTTGGTATGATATTTTATATAAAATTAATTTAGTTAGTAAGAAGTTGCAATCAAAGGATATGCTTGATGTCGCATTAAAAAATTTGAAAGGGTTGGTTAATTATTTTGAAAATTATAGGGAAACTGGATTAGAAAATGCTATTATTGAAGCTAAACAAATTTTAGAAACCATTGATATTGAGCCCGAGTTTGCTATAAAACGTGTTCGTTGTAGGAAAAAACATTTTGATGAGATTCCAGATACTGAAAGAGAACAAAAATCTGCTAAAGATCAATTCATAATTGATTACTTTCTTATCTTAGTTGATATGGCTTTAGTACAATTAAATAGTAGATTTGAACAAATGACGTATTTTGAATCAATTTTTGGTTTCATGTTTGATGCATCAAAGTTAGCTTATTTGGATGATGTCACCTTAAAAGAATGTTGATTAAATCTTGAATCTGCATTAACAAATGATGACGATTGTGATATAGATGGTAAAGACTTGTTTATCGAGCTACAAATTTTGCAGGAGATGTTGCCTAATGGATCATATGATGGGGAAAGACCTTGGTCATCTATGGAAATCATGGAGTTTACAAAGAAGATGGATATGTTTCCAAATGTTTTACTTGCATACAAGATTTTATTAACCATACCCGTCACGGTCACATCCGCGGAAAGAAGCTTTTCAAAGTTAAAGATATTAAAGTCTTATCTAAGGAGTACGATGAGTCAAGATAGGCTTAATGGGTTGGCGATATTGAGTAAAAAAGTAGTTTTTTTAGCAACTATCGATTATGACAAGATAATCGATGAATTTGATTCAAGAAGCGCAAGAAGACATCGCTTTAGGTGATATAGGCGGAATGTGTGATTTAAAGTTTATTTTTTTTGTATCGTAACATTTTATTTAATAAATAAATTCGGCGTGGGGCTGAGCCGCCTAGCTTGACTAGGTTCCAAACCCCTAAAAATTATATGTTTTTTGGTTATAAAGGGGCATATTTTAGTCAGCTCGTCCTGGGCATCAAAAACCTCAGAACCGGTCCTGGTTGTGATTATGCTCAGATTAAGGACTATATGTAGAAGAACTATATAATGAGGCATTTTCACATTTAGGGTTTTTGATTGTATATTGTAGAAGAACTATATAATGAGGCATTTTTTATGTTTCTAAACCTTTTATAACGGAGTGATTCATTTCGTATTTTTTTGCACGTTTTTATAGGTTTTATGCGTTTTCCCCGCTTTTTATATTTTTGTCCATTTTGCACGTTTTCGTGCGTTTTTTACGCTTCCGTCCGTTTTCGTCCTGTTTTTTACGTGTTCATACGTTTTCGTCTGTTTCATATGGTTTTGTCCGTTTTTACATGTCTGTCCGTTTTTCTGTTTCCATACGTTTTCTTATGTTTTCATCGGTTTTCGTACTTTTTTTGGTTGTTTTCTTACGTTTTTGCACGTTTAGTTTGTTTCGCACGTTTTTAAGTTTTATACGTATACGTACATTTTCATTCACTTTTTATGTTTTTTTACAGGTTTATACGTTATTACGTGTTTCCCTGGCTTAAAAAAAACGAAAAAAAAAGTATAAAGAATGTCTGTAAACGTACAGAAACGTAAAAATCTGACAAATATGCACGCAACCGCAAAAATGGGCAAATCATACGTACTTCAAATACACGTCTTCTTTTGCAGACAAAAAAGTAACAGTTGAATTATTTTGCATCATTCTTTTTACTTTGCAAGCAAAGGGACTAATCTTATTCATTCATTACATAAGATTAAATCCATTGACAAAAAACACGGAGTGGTCATATTTGTCAAAATGTCAAAAAATTGCAAAAAATCGACGAAGAGACTAAAAAATTTACAATTTGACTAAAAATATTACCGGTGATATTTCAATAAACATATTTATAGTGTAGTATCACCCGTGATATTCATTATTTTATCACTATTAATATTTCATCAATTTTTCACTAGCGAAATATCACCATTTATAAAAATTAGTTCAAAAAATTTATAATGTTAATCTCTTCGTCTGATTTTTAAAACTTTTGAACTTTTTAACAAAAATAATCCTTTCACATTTTATTTTAATCTTAAATTAATATTCACTTTTAAATCAAACCAAAAGTAGTAAAGATTCTTTCTTAACTCCCACATTTTACTTCTCAAATTATAAAACTTACCAAAACTCACTATAATTCCAACACACACTTCAGGTGTGTAACAAACTAACAAACCAACCAATTCCGTTACATTTTCCCTCCATTTTTTCTCTCTCACACACTTCCACACCTTCAACTGTGTGTAAAAAAAAATGCTCGATCTCAACTTATTCTCTATCACGAAACCAACGGAGATTCACTCCGTTACTTCTTCCGACGTACTCAACGTCATTGACGATGACGATTCCGTTTCATACAGTGTTAACAACAAAATGAGTAATGAGCATGAATCACATCGATCGGATTTGAGCTTGATTACCAGACAGCTGTTTCCGGTTGGAGGTGAAGAAGAGGAGTTTTGTGAGAGATCGATTATTACGTCGTCTCCGATATCTTCGGATTGGTTGAATTTGAAGGTGCTTGAGTATCAACACCCTGCTGCTATGATGATGTTGCAACCGCTCAAGCCGAGGAAAAACCGAAGAGGTCCGGCTTCTAGAAGCTCTCAGTATCGCGGTGTTACGCTTTATCGCAGAACTGGCCGTTGGGAGTCGCATATTTGGTCGATTGCTTCTTCTCTGTTTAATTTGCTTATTCTCGGCTTAATTTGCTTATTCTAGGCTTAATTTGCTTATTCTCGGCTTAATTTGCTTATTCTCGGCTTAATTTGCTTATTCTATTTTAATTTGCTTATTGTATGTTTAATTCGCTTATTCTCAGTTTAACTATGTGTGTTTTGAATTGAATGATATGAAATGATTTCATTATTTGAATTTGAATTGTTTAACGAAAACTTAGATCAATGTGCATCACTAGTTGTACAGTACAATATGCTGATTCGCGTAGTTGTATATGTTTTGAATAGAATGATATACGAGTATTGTTTCGCGTAATATGAATCATCTATAGTTGTATAATAGGCGTTTTGATGTAATTGTCTACTGACGGATGATCGGCTTGAATTGGTTAACGAAAACTTTGATGAGTGTGCATCACTAGGTGTACTGTACAATATGTTGCTGCACGTCGTTAATCTGTATATTCTCTGTTTATTTAGGTAAGTTTTGAATAGTATGATGTCTACTGATATATTTGAATTGCTAAACTAAAACTTAGATCAGCGTGCATCGCTAGTTGTACAGTACAATATGCTGATGCACGTCGTTGTTTATGTTTTGAATTGAATGATATGAAATTATATTATTGTTTCGTGTACCTTTGATCAGTTTTTTGAGTTTGATACGAGTTTGATACAATTTGTGAACTGATGGATGATCGATTTGAATGCTAAACGAAAACTTAGATGAGTGTGCATCACTAGTTGTATTGTACAATATGTTGCTGCACGTCGTTAATCTGTATATTCTCTGTTTAATTAGGAGAGTTTTGAATCATATAAAATTATGTTATAATTATGATGTATCTGCTAATTGTTTACTTAATATGTTAAATCTTCGTCGTGTGTAATTTGAATCTGAGTAATAACATGGATCAACTGGTTGTATAGTTGGAGTTTGATATGATTTGTTTATACCGGTGGATGATGGATTTGAAGTGGTTTACATAAGAATTGCTGAGTGTGTGTATCACTGCTTGTCCAGTAGGATATCTTAACGTACATTCGCGTGATTCTGAGTTTGAAAATTAGTATGGATCAACAGGTTGTGCTGTACTGTAGGAGTTTCATATAACTTGTTTAATTTGGAGAGTTATATGATATCGAATGATCTTACCGGTTTATGATGGATTTAAAGCGCTAAATTTGAATTTGCTTAGTGTGCGTTGCTGGTTGTATGGTATATATGTTGCACGTCCCGAATAATTTAACGCTGAGAGCTGGAAACTAATATGGATCAAGAGGCTGTATAGTAAGAGTTCGATATAACTTTTTAACTAGTAAAGTGTTTTCACTATATCAAATGAACTTGCTGGTTAATGATGGATTTGAAGTGCTTGAGTAACATTTGTTGAGCGTGCTCTGCTTGTAAAGGCGCAATATATATTTGCACGCCATATAATTTTGACTCTGAGAGAACTGATTGTGCAATAGGGGTTTGACTGATTGTGCACGCCGTATGGATTAACTGATTGTGCAATAGGCGTTTGATATAACTTGTTTCATTAGGATTTAGGAAACTGTCTTAGTGATATTAGATAATTCTACCAGTTAATGATGGATTTGAAGTAGTTAGCTAATAATTTGCCGAGTGTGCATCTCTGGTTGTGCGGCACAATATGTTGATGCACACCTCACGTAATTCTGATTCTGGCAAGTAAGAAATAATATGAATCTACAGGTTCTAGGAGTTGCTATGAGTTGTTGATTGGCTGGCAGTGATTAAAATGCATCTTATTGTTTTGTCTGCTGATGCTATGATCTGATATCTTTGCATTTTATGTGTTCAGGGATTGTGGAAAACAACTATATCTAGGTGAGCATAATGCTTTGATATTGTATCCTTATATTGTTGGAAGGCGCAATATAGTATCGATTTGATGTATAAATTGATGTTTGCCTGATTACAGGTGGATTTGATACTTCTCTTGATGCTGCTAGGTGAGTATCTCAATCTGATAAACTCTAGTTAGGCTGCACAGTTTCAACCTTTATTCTGTTTTAATTTGGTAATTATATCTTAGAGCGTATGATCGGGCTGCAATCAAGCTTCGAGGACCTGATGCTGATATCAACTTTGATGCAAAGGAATATGAGGAAGATATGGAACAGGTGGAGACAATTTAGATGGTTTGTGGTAGCGTTGTAAGTTCAACAGTGACCAAGGTTTAACTTTTCCAAACTGCTTTAACAGGTGAAGAATTTGTCAAAAGAGGAATTCATTCATATGCTGCGTCGACAGAAGAGTGGATTCTCACGAGGAAGTTCAAAATACAGAGGGGTAGCCCTTCACAAATGTGGCAGATGGGAGGCTCGCATGGGTCAGCAGCTTGGAAAAAAGTAAGGAACCATTGCCTGAACTATTTTATGTGATTTCACTGCAACTTCTGCAGTAAAAGCATTGTATAGCTCTAGCGGTAGTCGTAATTTAGATGCTTAATGGTGATTATGTTTAGGGGGCTGTTTTTTATCAATATAAGAATACATTTTTTGGTTTCAGGTATGTTTACCTTGGATTATACGATAATGAAGTAGACGCTGCAAGGTTAAAGGAACTTTATGATAAGACAAGTCAAAAGTTAAAGCTGTCATCTCAAGTTTGTAGTGTGCATCTCAAACATAATAACCAATTTCTTTTCTGGAACCAGGGCTTATGACCAAGCTGCTATCAACTCTAATGCAAGGGAAGCTGTCACCAACTTTGAGCCAAGCACATATGGGACAGCATATAAGAATTTGGCTGGAAGGAATGAAGGTAATATTGATTGCCTAAAGTCCTGTAGTCACCATTCTATGAATTTTCTAACTTTAATGCAAGTTTCTATTTGTTGATGTGCTCATATACTGATTTTTTTGTTGGTGCAGCAAGTGGACACAATCTTGATCTAAAGCTATGGGCTTCTCCCACTATAGATGGCCCAAAGCGGAATCGTGTTCAGAATGTCTATAGGGGTTCTACAACTGGTAAAAGACCTAAGGTGTGTTTTCTCTCTGTTTGATGGGTCCTGTGACTTCCTGTCTATATCATATGCTTACAAACACAATTTAAGAGAATAAGTATGTTGAAATAAACAGTTGTATCTAAGTTGTTCAGTTTGCACTACTTTGTGAGACTTATCTTGACGTCTATGTAATAGTAACTGAGGTCTTTCCATCTCCCTTTGGATTTTCAGGCTGAGAGTGTTACTCCAATTCCTATGGGCGGAGACTCCTATTATGATCCAACTGCCATACCCCTGAACTTTCCAGGATGGCCCAGCATAAATTCCGGTCGTCTCCAAAGTTATGAGGTAATTATACAAAGCTAATATGCATATTTTGCTTCGATTAACAGTGATATCAAAAACGAAAAAGCTTGTGAATTCATGTGACCGTCCAAATCAAAAGTTGCTGCTATTACTAGTAGTTAGGGAAACCCAATTTCTTGTATGACTTGCAGAATCTATCTAAATTCCTCAGTCTGGATCTTTTGACATGACCTAATTAGGCTAATTTAGGGAAATCATTCGAGCAAATTTGTTATTCTTGTATTTAATAGAAGACTAAATCTGGGATAATTGGCATTGAAAACAGGAATGGAAGGAAACGGGAATGAAATATGCAGGCTATATATCTTCTTCACCAGGAGCATCAAACGCAGCATGGCAAATGCAGATGTCAACTGGTCATCATGCAGTTAAGCACAGTCCCGTTGCCTCTAATGCAGGACCATCAGGATTCACTTCTTTTACAAACTTCATGGACCCCAGTTTCTTATCAAACATAAACATGCAGAACAAGACTTCTACCCACAATACCTTCAATCCAATGCCTACGGTTACTTCTCAATACTAAATTGATACAACCTATCTAAACTCCGTTTAGTGAAGCATGACTAGCCCATAAATCTCTTTTCGTTGTTTTTTAGCAGTTTCAGAAAAAGTTTGCTTGTGTGTAAGAAATTACTTATTTCTTGGATCCGACATTCTAGACTAGAAAACACCACAATCTGCAAATATGAGTGGCTTCAGTGTATTTAGTTACAGTAAACCTCCAAACTATTATCGCATTACCATTTAAGCTAACCATTCAATAACACACAACTCTAAATAGGTTAACAGACCCCAAAACAACTAAATAGGTTAAGCCACATATCATTTAAACGACTAAAATCGAAACTTGCTACAATTTTTACACCAAATTTTAGCGTTTCCAAGACCCTCTTCCTACCTTTAACAAAGATGCGTATAACAGTTCGTTCCAAGTGTCTGGTACACCGGGCAAACACCAATGGCTGCAGTCCTGTGCATGTTCTCCTGGCTTTAATTTGTATGTTGCTCTGTAAACTGATGGGTGACCATCTTTTCTGTAATCTGTAAGCCTGCTGATGTTGAGATATATCAGAGGAGTCTTCATTGTGCGCATCACATTGTCAAAAGCTCTCATCTTTGATGGGTACTTTGTTAAATGACTTGTGTTGGAGATTGGTTCGGTTTCTGTATGACATTGCCCTCCTGAATTCCATTGCCCTCCCCTACAAACATGATTCCTTTCACAATTATACTACTATTTGTATATATTCGTGATGTAAATCACAGTAAACCCCTTTGTAAGCACATTATGACTATATGTATATATTCGTGATATAATAATTGTCGTGAATATTCTAGCAAATTTAACACCGCCTTTATCTATGTGAGGTACACTCATACCCTTTAACCGATTCATCAAGAGGATCTTAAAATAGTTAGGTTTCGTTTATATATTTTAAGCTTAAGCCTAAGCGCTACCAAATTTGTACATGTTGTGTATAACACAACTACTGTCTAGAAAGAGTAATTCGAATTCTATCATCTTAAATAAAAGCAATCCTAAGTCTTTAGAACTTAAACCTTTTATACTCCCTAGACGCTATCATGCTGCAATCTTTAATCTATAGTATCTGTGGTAGTCAATGAACATGAACGCAGAAAGGATTAACATACCAAAAATGAGTGACTGAATAACCTCTAAAAATAACTTGAGTTCTCTGCGTGTCTATGTTATTATCTATCCATTTTGACCACGTAGAAAGAGCCCTTGTGTATGCATCAAGAGCCTTGAGTCTTGGATAAACATGGTTGCCTTCCTGGTAATAATCTAGCCTGTTAACATGAAAAAGAAAAAATATACTTAACTGCAATTATATATATAAGTTCTTTTTCATGTGTTACAGAAGATATAAAGATGGTTTATTAAAAAATATACCCTCTGGAAGTTTTCTCGTGAGTCCACCAATGTCCCGTATTGAAGATCAGAATGTCAGCATCTTGATACATTGAAGTTGTTCGGTCCATTAAATCCAATCTTAGCGTCTCAAACGACCCATTTTTACCCTTAAAAGCTGATTCTCTTACTAGAAACGGAGAACTCACAAAATCCACTGTACAATTATAATCCTACAATTAAAAAATATGGCTCAGCTCATTAGACAAAGTCCAAAAGTATATACTTTGACTTTTAAGGTCAAATGGGTGATTATAAACCTACATATTGGTATGAAGCTCTTTTTTTCAAGAAAATATTTGATATTTAGATTAAATTTAGGATAAATTAACTTTAAAGCAGAAATAATTCGTCGATTAAGATTCATAGCAATTTGAAGTTACATGCTACAAGGTTTGAACCTAAAAGTCAATAGTATGTTAAATCTTTAGTAGTAAAGCTTGCCTCGAATCTGAAGGCATATATTCCCTTTTTCTTAAATTCTCTCTTTCCCGTTATCTCATAAACCCTCCTTTTGTACTTCAGAGAATGTCGAAGTATGCAAACAAGTGATTCCCACATGTTCCTATTCAAAGAGTCTCCAACAAAGACCATCTTCTTCCCTCTTAGTCTTTCCAAAAAATCCGTTGCATTCAAACTGGAAAACCATTATAATGAAGTGATGAAGTAATAATAAAGCAAAGAAACTGATCACTAACCACAACTTCAAAATGTTAAATAAAGACTTGTAGACAATTATACGTAGCATAATTACTCTTTAAGTTCCCACAAAATTAAGTTAATCTATAGCATTTGCAGATCAAATTCTTGTTCATAAACTCAAATTGAGTACTATTGACCAGTAAATGCAAACCAAATGTGTATCTGGTTGCAATCCGACAACAATTAAATCAGCTGTGGACACACAATAAGAGATAGTACCAAATAAGTCTGAATTGTTATATCAACTAAACAATCGAAGTCAAACAAACAACCAATTGCCTATTTCAGTCAAAGATATGCAACAATCTAGACCAGAACTACTATGAAAACGCCAGTGAAGTAGCATGCAATTAACGATTTCTATAAAGCATTTGACAAACATCGTAATTATGTAAATTTACACCATACATAAACTCACAAATGAAGGTAATCGTGATCGTTATACCTTGGGATATCACATCCGAATGGCTGCCACCTCCATTTCACATACTTGTTATCTGGCCTTCCATTACGATGACAATTCATATCCTTATCTACGAATGGACACGAACCAGCCGGATAATACGGTTTCGAATCATCTCTCACCCATCTTCCATCAAATATATCACACTCTTCAAAATTACCACCGCTATAATTCCTCAAAACTTGAGAAATTTTACCATCACCAATACCACCTCTCCTATTCCTTAAATTAAAACTCAAATCCAACCCATCTGACTTCACCCTCCTATTACCAACCTCTTGACCAAATAACAAATTCCCTTCACTAAAGCTTTCATTTCTATCATCATTCTTAAGCTCTATCAAATGGGTATCCTTAAAATCACTAACATTAGCAGAAACATCCTTAAAGCTATCATTTTTCACATCACTAGTGAAATTTCCAAAATGGGTCAAACTAGTACTATTTGACCCATCCTTATTTTCACTAACCAAAACCTTAGGCCTATGTTGTGGCACTAATTGTGTTGTACTATTTTCTATAACAATAGTTGTAGTTGTTGTTGATGTTCTACTAAATCTAAAAGACCAAGAAATAACAGAACTATTATTATTATTATTGTTATTGTTACTACTATTAATATTAAACCCTTGAAAGAAATCTTTATCAGAACTAGGATCCTTAAAACTAAAATTAAAAAACAAGATAAACAAAAATATAAAAAACGTAACACAAGCTAACCCAAATCCAGAAACAACTTTTTTTCTTGGTGAAACACAATTTGGAAAATGTTCCAACATTGCACAAGTAATAAAAAAAAAAGTTACAAAACCACACACATGAAAAAAAACATAAAAGTTGTTGAAAGGTGACAATGTTGTTAGAACCTTAAAAAGTGTGAAACAAATTTTGTTTGGAGACAAATATTGCAGAGTGCAGAAGCATTAGATAGGTTTTGCAGAATCCAGAATGCATGCCAAAAAGTGGAGTAAATATGGAATTACTTTTTTACCCTTTTGTAGTAAATGGATCATGTGAACAAGAAGGTTTGTAACGGCTTTTGAGTTGAATGAGTTTTAACTATATTTAAGAAAATCTTGAATGAATTACGGCGTAATCTTTGTAACAGTCTTTTGAATTACGAAAAATAATCATGCTAAATTTAATGTTTCGGTTTATTTTGCTAGAGGTTGGTGGTTGTTATTTTTAATGTGAAAGTATTTATTGTGAGATTATTGGGAAATGTAACATGAAGAAATATATAACATATGCTCTCATCATGCATTTATCATTTGCTTTTATGGTTAAAAACAATTTCATTTCTAACCATATCCTTCAAACCTTAAATTTAAATATATAATTAAAAGATATTAGGAAAGAAGTAATATTTTTGGAGGATGAGAAGTGATTTTATCAATATAAAAGATTTTAATAATGCTTCAAAAAGTTAAATTTGAAATATGGCTGAAGATAAATTTAATTAGTCAAATATGAAAAAAAAAAATTAAAATTAATAGTTTCATATCATGATTAGAAATTTTATATTTCATCCGTCTTATAATAAGTGTCTATTTTGATTTTTCCGGTCCTTTTTATCTAACTTTGATCATGAATATCTTATTTTGTCTTATATGATACCGGATAAAAATATATTTAATGAAAATGTATTTAAATCTCAATTATTACATATATTTTTCATCATGTATTATATAACATAAATGAAACTATTTATAGTTAAAAATGAATAAAAAGAGAAAAATCAAAATAAACACTTATTATAAAACGGATATAGTAACTTAAAAGTAGAGAAAAAAGTTAATATGCCTATTTAAATTCGTTGTATTCATTTGTGTTCTATTGACTTTGATAAGGATAAACATGAGTCTCAATTATATGATGGCAACCATTCGGGTTTGGTTCAGATTTTATTAATATATGCTCACACTCTCGTTTATAATATCTAAATTTGCATTCACTCTAATGTTCGGCGGATATCAGATTAATATTACTTATCGGGTTTTTGGTTTTTACCTGCGAATATTAGGTATTCACGATTAATTTTTGTTGTATATAATTGTGCGTATAAAATTAAAAAAAAAACAAAAAATAAAGAATATTAATTCAATATCATATCATGCATGTGATTTAATATATCGAATAAATCGTTATTTTTATTTAAAAATTAAAAAACCCAAATATAATTTATCACAAATCCTAATGGATACAAAATGTGTCTAATATAAGCATTCGTTTGTTTAACAATTTTTGTCAACTATTTCAAACAAATTTTAAACCTATATAAAATAGCAATAAAAACGGATATGGATTTTGGTAAACGAGTACGTATACGGGTAAACGAGGCGGGTATTAGTAGAACCTAAAGCCGAACCCGTACCTATACCCATACCCGCGAAAAATAAAACATCTCAACCCGAACCCACATCCAAACCCGTCTACCCAACTTCGAACCCGACCTAATCGGTTCGAGTTTTGATTTTCCCCATCGATTTCGGGTGCTTATACCATCTATAGTCTCAAATCGATGAAATTGAAATAGGAATTTTTTATATTTATATAATAAAAGAATTAGATTTTTTGAGAATTTTAGTGAAAGGTGGAGGTTGTAAAAAAACAATTGAACATATCAAATGGTTTGATTTTGACAAATAAGCAAAATTGAGCGATATAATTGGTAAAAAAAAGTAAAAATTAAATTCAGTTTAGTTAAAATTAAAAATTTTGGTAGAAGAAATTGATGAAAACATAAAAAAATAGGCAAATGATACAAAAAAGGTATTCAACTTTTTGATTCTAATCAAGTTACTTAACTTTCTTTTTTGCACATAAAGGATTTCAACTTTAATTTTAGTCGATTTAGGTTTTTTTTACTTTTCGTTAAAAAAACTAACGATCATTTTGTTATTTCTTTAAATGAATTTTTTATAAAATTTGAGGGATAATTTTTTACATGTTCTCAACTAACTAATCTTGACTTTTGTCAACAAAAAAAATCCCAATTCTGTCAAACTCATCAAATTTGACTATAATATACAAATTGATGTGTTGTGTTATGTCATGATTTCTATAAAGAGAAAAGAACCACATATGGCAAAGCTTTTAAATACGTGATATCTGAATTTGTATCCATTTATCATCTTGACGTTGTTACTAAGCACAGGAACATTATTGTTTATTTGAACAACTGATTAGGCAAGAAAAACGAGAACACGAGAGTTGCTTTCCATTTCTGAATGGGACCAATATCATATTTGACTATTTTCATTAAGCTTCTCAATTGATCAATCCATGAATAAGAATATAAATAGTGATAAGGAATATCACATCATTTCCATGATTAATATATTCAGATTTTTTTGACAAAAGTCTAGATTGTTTTAGTCAAAACATGTCAAATATCCCCCTCAAATTTCATAAAAAATCATGTAAATAAATAACGAAATGACCGTTAATTTCTTAACAAGAAGCAAAAACAAACTCAAATCAGCTAAAAACTAAAGTTGACATCCTTTATGTGAAAAAAAAAGTTAAATACCTTTTTATGTAATTTGCCCTACAAAAATATATAAGTTAAATTGTTGAAAATAAAATTTAATAAAGGAGGAGAAGATTAATAAAACTTTTGTGGTTGAATTTTAAATAAATTAGATAAAATTAAGTAAATTTATAATTTTTCATATTTTTTAGTAATTTTAGAAAATAAAAAAATAACACCTTAAACTTTATACCTTTTAGACTTTATCTATCTATACTATATATAAAGTGTGCATATACACCTCCTAACTCTAAACCTAATTCCAAACCAAAGATTAAGATAAACATATTAATAACTTAACCATTAGATCATTTTTAATCCAACATAATTTTAAATCTTGACAATCCATTTCTTTTGTAACAAACTTTTGTAACAACTTCTTAACAACTTATTAAAAACCCATTTTTATTCTTAAATTGAAATATCTTTTAACTTATTTATTTTTTTCATAATCTAATTTTACCATTTTTAAAAAAAATTTCTTCTCTTTAATTCGACATCTATTTTGATATATTTACAATTTTTTTGCTTTTTTTTCATTTTTAGTGATTTTATTTATTTTAATTCAACTTTTTTACATTTTAACGTTAAATCGATTGCTAAAAATAGTCACTTATTACCCGTCGCTGCATTGCGCGGGTATCATGCTAGTTTTAAAAATACAACATATATGTTATATTAAAAAAAATCAACAAATCACTTAATTATAAATATTCAAAATCAAGCAATACAGTCTACGTAAATTATTACCTTTTAAACTTTCTATTTTAAAAATACCACATATATGTTATATTAAAAATCAATAAATCACTTTATTATAAATATTCAAATAAAAACACAAATTAATGTCTATTTTTACTTTAGCACTTAACAAAGTCAAGCAATGTGATTTACGTAAATTACTATTAACATGAATATATATATCCAAAAGAATGTAACACCTCAGACATCAGTGTGAAATGAAACTAGATAGACGAGATTTTACATATTAAACAACATAATTTTTTAAAGTCGTTATGTGTTACTAAACACACAATGTCTAGAAAATGATATTTTACATTTCACTTAAACAAACTCAAATCCTTTATGCACAAATATTTATACAAAATATCAATTAATATTATCAAATAATAAAAAAAATAATGTAAAACTCGTGGGTACATGAGCATCGTAACTATTTAAGTATTAAAAATTTAATATTGTTTATAAAATAATATTAACCAATATAAAATCATTAATTTATAAATCGTGTACGTGTAAGGTTGATGTAAATAGTTTGTTTATTAATAATTAAGATATAAATATATAGAAAATATCGAAAGTAAAAAGGGTATGAAAATCGAAAAATAAAAATTAAGGTGAGTTTATATTAATTTTAACGGTGCACAATAAAACAACAATATAATCAAACATATAAACATAAGATTTAAAAAAAACATATATAATATACATAAAATTGAAATAACGAAATTATTACTTAATTTATCGTTTATATTTAAATCGTGTGCGTGGTGCACGAACTGAATTTTCATGAAAACTAAATTTTAATTTTGGTTTTGATTCCGATTCTTTACATTTAGCCTAATAAAAATCGATTTTCTAAAAGAAAATAAATTAGATAAACAAATTAAGCTGATAAAAATCATTTTATAGTTTCACAAGTTCAATAATTTAACAATTAAAGCATTAAGTTAAAAGCAATAATAATTAAAGCATTAAATTAAAAGCAATACAACATTTAACAATTAATACATATCTTTAAATAAACAATCATTTTATAAATTTACAAGTTCAATAATTGCATAACTATCTAAAAAAACAAAATAAAATAACTTCCGAACCGTTTGCTAGTTTTTTAATTTTAATTTTATAAATGATAATTTTATTTTACTGTTATATGTTTTGTTAATAAAGGTTGCGGTGTTAGTTTTATCTTATATTATTTTACTATATTATAAAGCATTTAGGACTTTTGTAACAAATTTTTGAAATGTTAAATTTTTAAACTTTTTTACTTATTATATAAAACAAGTTGTTAGATATCTCTCTCATATTATAGTATTAATTTTTGTAACAAACTTTTGTTAAAACCTATTAACATAATATTTTTTAATTTAAAATTGAAATATTTTTGTATTTATTTATTATTTTAATAATATAAATTTCATCGAATTTTTAAAATTTTATGCTCTTTCACTCAATATATATTTGATAAATATTATTAATTTTTAGTTTTTTTTTCATTTTTGACTCATTTATTTTTAATTTAACTTTTTTTTATCACTTTAAATTAATGTGAATACGAACTTAATAGGTTATATAATAATATTTGTTCATTTCAAAAATCGTTAAGCACCATGCTAGTTATATTATAAAACATTTGGGATTTTTTTACTTTTAAAAAATTTGAAAATTAAGAAATTTAAATTTAACTTTTATGAAAACATTCAATTTGTAATTTACCATTCATCTTCTTTTATAACAACTTTTTGTAACAACTTATTAAAAAATAATATTTATTGTTAAATTTTTAATATTTTTATCTAATTATTATTTTTAATTTAATTTGATTATATTTTTTCTAAAATTGTAAGCTCTTTAATTTAATATTCATTTTAATATATTTTAATTAATTTTTAGTTTTTTTTATTTTTTAAAAGTTTATTTTATTTTTATTTAATTTTTTTATAATTTCAATTTTTGAATACAAGTTTTATGAATAAGAATAGTACTACAGTAATTTTTATCACCTCAAAATCGTCACTGAGTTTCCGCCTCGCATTACTCGGAAACCTTGCTAGTTTTTGTTAAAGGATTTTGGGTGAAGAGCAAAAAAAATAAAAAAGGCTGATTCTTGAAATGCTCCAAAATGTTACCTTGTTTCCCTTTTTGCATTCATCAAATAAAAATTTCTCAAAATACCTTATGCAACTTATGCGACTTATGCAACTTATGCGACTTTTCCAAAAATAGAAAAAAAAATTCAAATTTTTTTTTTCTATTTTTGGAAAAGTCGCATAAGTCGCGTAAGTTGCATAAAGTATTTTGAGAAATTTTCATTTGGTGAGTGCAAAAAGAGAAACAATGTAACATTTTAGGGCATTTAAAGAATTAGGAAAAAAAAAAACGAAGATTTTTGTTGATATAACTACTACAAGGGTGTTATGGACATTTGGAAAAGGTATTTGAAAAGAGCTCGGTGGAGAAAATGAAGTACGAGGCAGGCAAACCCAAAGAAGAGGACACGTGTATATAGGTACACAACATATACATACGCTAAACAAAGTGTGGTGCATTAAACTTCGTGCACCAATTTTTTCACCGACTCGCTGCTTCCCTTTTTCTTTCACACTCAGAGCAAGGCTTTTAACCAATGTTTTAAAACCCGGGTCTTAGATTGACCCGGTCGAGTCGCCGGGTCCGGGTCGACTTGGGTCAACCCGGGTTAGCCCGGTTTTCTTTAAAAAATATATCTTTTTATATTTTTAATAATTAACAAAATTATACTTATAAAAACTACAAAAACTTACGTATATTGAAAATATAAATTGTTTACCAACCAAAATAATATGTAAAAATAAAATTTCGTCGCAAATACGTAAAATTAAAAAAAAAAATTTAAAAAACCCGAAAAATTCGAAACTCGGCCGGGTCTTGAGAACCGGATGACCCGGGTCACCCCAAACCCGCCGGGTCAAGCCGGGTTTCGAAAATATGAAACCCGGGTCAATATGACCCGTTTTTTCGGCCGGAACCGGTTCAACCGGTTGACCCGGGTCTAAAAACATTGCTTTTAACATCACAATCTCACGTATGATGGTTTTTGTTTTTACAAAATTGATATTATGAAATTAAGTTGAAATCTTAAAACTCTGTTATAGTGTATTCGTAATTCTGAGAATTGTTATAAAAAAGGTATAAAATTTAAGTTTATTTGGATATTAAACTTTATTTAGATATTAGGGATTTATCTCCAACTTTCATATGTATTTTAATCTAATGGATAAGTTTAAACACAAAATATATTTTTGCCCTTTTTTCAAAATTAATATCTCTTAAACTGTTAATCGTTATGCGAAAAAAACATAGCGTTACAAATAACATTTAATTATTTTTCTATAGATAGGCTATATAATATATTTTCGACAAATTTTTTTTTTCATTTTTTTCACGTTTTCGAAAATTATCATATATGATACTGATATCATATATGTAACACCAGTATCATATATGATATATGAAAGTTTTATGGACTTATATATAAATAGTTGTGTGTTAGGATCGAACTCGGGATTACGGGATTGCACACATTACGTAAAGGGTTAATTTATTTAATAAATATATTTTATATATTTATTAAATTAAACCGAAGCTTAACTAACGATCGTTAATAATTAAAAGTTAAGTATAAACGACCGTTATGGAATTAAATAGAAGAGAAAAGAAGTAAACGGAAAAGTTCCGGAAGCCCTTGTGGGTGGGCTTGAAGTGGACGGCCAAAGGGGACAAAAAGGGAAAGAAAAAAGATTTTGTTTCCTAATTAGTTTATTACTTGGAGGAAAAGTTTTTCCAATGCCTATATAAACAAACCCCTACCCTTCATAATTTTTAATCCCATTCTCTTTTCTTTCTCTCTTCCTGCGACTAAAACCAAAGGCAAACACCCTCTTTAGGGTTCCTTTTAACCTTTGGTTTTGGTTTCCTTGTTTGATCAAACTCCAAAAGAAAAACACTTTTTTTAGGGTTCCTTTTATCCTTTGGTTTTGGTTTAGCAATAATCTAGTCCTAGCCCCTCTCTAGGGTTGTTGGGTAGATATTCCACAAACGTAGAAGCTCGGTTTACACGTGCTAGAATCACGGTTAGCTCGTTGTTTTACGTGTGTACAAGAACGTAATGTAGTCTTACTTTAGACTACATCTTGGTATTGTTCGTCATAAACCCTAATTGATGATTCGTTGACGATCTTGTGGATCTTTGCTAGGATAAAGGTATGTAACCCTAATTCGATTAATTATAATTGTGTTATTATTATGATCTTGTTAAATCGCTTTCGCTATGTGTGCTTTGATCCGTATTAGGGTTTTTAATAATTGTTATGAACTTTATAAACCTTTAGTGGATCGAGAGCCGTTTTAACATGTTATAATTATCGAGATGTAAAGATTGTTTTTAAATAATAATTGTTTTGAGTTAAAACTACATGTTTTTTTTATAAAAAAATATTAGGGTTTTGGTTTTGTTTTTTTTTTTAAATTCGATTTAAAAAAAAGGTCGGTTTGTTTGTTTTTTTTAGCCGATTATAAATTAAAAAAAGATAGTTTTTTTTGTGAAACCCTAAAATTGCATGTTTTGATCTTTAGATAATTACATGATTAATTGTTATGTCATGTATTTAAGGTTACGGTCCGTAGTGATTTAATTAATTTGTTAAGTGATTTGGGTGGAACTTTGATGAATTGCATGATTAATTGTTATGTTATGTGAATTCATGTTTCGATCCGTAGAGATTTAATTGTTAAGTTATGTGGGAGATCCGTGATCAACATGCATGTTTTTCATGGATCATATGTTTTATGTGGTAATTGTTACGTGTTTTGCTACATACTTTATTTGATTCAATAAATCTAAAATTAGGGAAGACTTTTATATGAATATAAAAACCTAGATTTAATGTTTATTGAATAAATCGTATGCATGTGACTATTTGATTTATTTATTGCACATATAAATTGTTATTATGTGTTTATGATTTAGTTTTTTTTGTACCTTATTGTTTTCATGCGTTTTTATGTTGTAAGCAAGGGTAATTTTTTCCAAGAAAAATTAATATGGACTAAATCATATAAAAATTAATGAATTGTTTTGAGAGCTAATTGACATATGATTTGTGTTGATTGGAATTGCAATAATAACTTAACGGCCTACTCAACTTTGATAAATTATAAAGTGGGTATAACGCACCGCTGGTCATGTACCCGGTTAAGGAAGGAGGTGTTATGCCATTAGTCGCTGACCGAATTCCCGGCTCGCCTGTGCGTCAAAGTTGGAATTACCTACGGTTATTATTTACATAATTCCTTAAGGTTGATTTAACCGCAAATTCACATCCGAAACACAATGAATAAGGTTATTGCTTTGTGCTCTAGCCGAGTTCTAGGAGACGTACGTTGTGAATAGTTGTGGGTAAAATCTTTAATTGGTTTAACCAATACCTCAACTTGCAATATATATGGCGAAAAATTTAGTCTCACCAAAAGGTTTACTAAAGTTTTTATTAAACTATGCTATGGAGATGTATGCATGCTTCTCCATGCATGATTTTGACATCGAAATTTATACCCTAAATTTAAAGTCATATGCCATCTAATTGACGAACACTTGAAGTTACAATTGTCGTCATATAAGATTCTGGACGATGTTGTAATGGAGAGAAAACTTCATGACTGAATAAGATTGCACATGAAGGTTTTACGTTCTTTAGATTAGTGGACTTAATTGAGTTACTCAGTAAGATCAGGAAACTTAAGGCATAAAGAAGGGATGAAATATGTTTACAATGCAAAAAGACTTTTGGCAATGTAAATCCCTTAAATATCTAGAAATTGCAAATTTGTTTGTCAATCATTGTTCGACAAGTTACCATCTTGAATACTTTCATTGCTAGCAGATCAACTGATGTGATGAAATTATGTCATTTTGGATTCTAGTTTTTCAAGGAAAATACTATGGTTTTATTACCGGGGTAATTTTATTTTCTTGAATTGTATTATCGAAAATACTAAAATTGAATTTTGTAAATTCTTTTACAAATGTATTAATGCAACGTTACACCGTAAACGTGGTTTATTCATTTATTGATCTAAAACCGTATGGTTGAGGATAGAGTCAATTTAAAAGATAAACCTAAACTCTTTTCCATGAGTGAAGAAGGAGTAATAAAGATTTTAGAAATGTCAAATTCAAATCCATAACTCATAGCAAACTTTAATAGTTAAGAAAAGTGCATTTTGAGTTATTAAAAGTTACCGCTAATTGGTTATAAGGCAAACTAGCATATTTGTCTAGTAGTTGGTGCTTTGACCATTTATAGGCACTGCATACCATTGTGGGGTTGGTAGACCTATTAAGGAAGAAATTGCATGTCAAGTCTTTCAAGTTAAAAAGCATTTGATGGATAAGTCATCATTTACGAAGTAGAGTACACTCTTAAACACTATAAGTAATTGTTACGAATGTGTTTTTCAAAAGTGTAAGAAAGTAAACACAACACTAATTATTTTCACCGATTATGAAACATTTTCAATGTTGTCAAGTTCAGTGGGAGAATTGTGTTGTATTACTGATTTTGAGTCTATTAAAACATTCTCTAATTCAGTGGGAGTTACAAGCCTTGTTGTCTTGGTAATAACCCATATTATCTTTAGTATGTTCTAAGATAATTGCTTTCGAATTGTTAACACTAATATCTTCAAAGATAGTTATGTATTGATTCTTGTTGATTAAGTGATTCTACATCTACTTGTAACAAGCTAATATATGTGGCACTGTATAGACGAACGTTAGACGTGATGTTTATCTAATATAAGAGGTTGTTCCATGCACAAGTGGGAGAAATGAACATTGTGTGCAAGAAACAACTAATAAAGATATGATTCTCTTGTCTTCAAGATAAGATACTAACAATCTAATTAATATTAGATGAAAGTTAGATCATGTGTCAATATGATTAGAAGACTACTTAAAAGTATATATATCATTCACGTTAAGAAACACTTGTTGTTTTGATTTAGTCATGTGAAAGCTTGGACAAAATTGTAAACACGAGGGTAAAATATCCACATGTCGTAAGATCGGGCGTGGATTATTTTTTGGTTTCTTAAAATGGACAATTCCTTTAATGACATAAATATATAGAGTAATCTTATTCTACTAAAGGTAAATATTTGTGTATTCTTGAAATTACATAAATAGACATAGTAGTGAATTAACTTGAAAAGATTACTGAAACCTAGTGGTGTTAATGATTACTTTAGTTATACATGTTTATGATTTATTAAATAAAGTCACAAACATAAAGTCTTGAAAGACGTATAATATAAAGTAAGACGTTTATGTTTTAAAGACATGGAAATGAAGTGACTTTGTATTAGAAGTACTTGAGTTATAAAGCATGCAAAATGGTTAGGGAATCTTTTATACCATTAAAGTGATTTAGTTGGTATATAGGTAAACCGAAAGATATATATTTATCTTAATATTGTTAAGATTGACTTACAATATTTCCCTAAATGAAATACGACATTATGATGGTATGTTCAATAAGAGAATCAAGCTCTCAATTTGATGGTGATGATTGATTCAAGATAACTATATCTTCTTTTCTTCCAAAAGATATCAAGGTTAGAAAGTTGAGTATGACTTGAGCTAAGAAGATTAATAAGATACCATTATATATGGAATGTGATGAATCACGTTATATCTTAAATGGAGTTCGGATTTCGCTAAACTACTTATGAAGTGGATTGTTCAGAAAATAAAAAGTATGGAACTGTCATTATGTTTTGTAATGTCCCATATAGATAACGTTGGAGTGTTGATCTATTTGCTGTGTATTTAAAGAGTAGTTTTAAGTTACTAAAAGCAAGTGAGAGTTTTGATCTTGAAAGATAAAATTACAAGATACATAATCTTCTAAAATACACTAGTAATTATCATGAGGTAGGCTTGTAAATGCTAACTCTCAAGATAAAGGAATTTGCGTCATAGGTCCGTAAGGATATCTCGGATATGCGATTTATATGCTGAGAATTATGAGTTACAAATAATTGTTGTGATTTGTTACCAAATATTGTTTTGGGTAAATTACTCATACTATGAATGTTATAGATGTTGTCCAAATAAGATAATCAATTTTAGATTTGGTTTATCTTAAATAGTTTGACTAGAAATTGGAGATGAGTTTCGTCAAAGGAAGAAAAACGCCAATTGTGGTGGTTTAATCTTTGTGTCGAAATTATATGAACAAAATTGTACACATATCTAATGTATGTATTATGAATAGATTATTAATCACATTTAAGTAATTAATTGTGATTGAGTATTCTTTTCTAAACACATTAAATGTATAAAGATTTTGATGGTCATATTTTAAATTGAAAAATGGATATGTATGAACTATTTCTTGAATGACTACTTGAGCAAGGACTTAAGTAATCGAAATGAGTTTATTACTTCAAAATAAATCTTTGGAAAAGTACAAAATGCAATTATCCATGAATGGATAAAAGCATGCATCTAAGAGATTATTCTTATGTTTAATTTGAAATCCAAGATTGGATTTAAATTTGAATAAGATGATTTATGAGTATTCCTAAAAGCTAGTGGGAGTATTATGGTTATTTTCTTAAATTATATGTGTCAAATAGACATGTAAGAAAGTAAGTTTTCATTCAAATTAAATGTTGATTTGGTTTACATTTGAGATGAAACTTTGCTTTGGAGATTTAGAAAATAAGATATACATAACATTGGAACAAATAAATTTATTTATTTATGCGGTGGAAATACAACATAATATGCCATGTAGTAAATTTATATGGGATATTTAGAACATGAAGAAATCTAAATCTAGTTTGAGAAATTCTCATGTGTGTCGTGTTGTATTTATATCATGCTTAAAATGCATGATGATTTGAATATATTGATCTATTTAAAAGTTATTAAATAACTTGTGTAATGAATATTCTGAAGGAATATGTTTGGAAATAGAATAACATCCTAAATCTTGGATCGGCTTTCATATTCTATAGATGAATAATTTGTCAATCGTTGTGCAAATTATCATACCCAACAAATTTGGAGGTTTGGTTGGAATCAAACATTACATAATAGATATTAAAGGTAACGTATTCATATCTTTTATGACAAGTTGTAAAACTTAAAAAGATATAATTGAGGTAACACTCAATATTAGTCATGGGATCTTTGGAGATGACATGTTGATTAAAGTTGCATTATACATTAAAGAATTAGAATACTTTGAACTTCAAATGTGTTTTGGAAGTTTAGGAAATTGGTGATCAAGGATGTTTCACAATTTTGATACTATGTGGCAATATCAAACTATTTGAATGCACATGTACAAGAGTTTCAATGAATTGAATTCTTGAAGAAAGTATTCTCAAAATTTCAATAGGTCAAGATTGGTTATTTTATGCTTTGCCAAACAAGTGCGAGTGTCATTGTTAGAGGCATAATGCATCGACCATGTTTTCATGCATTGATCTATTTAGTATTTGGATAAAGGATGTTAATACATTATTATTTAACAAAAATAAAGATTGGGTTTCGTTTATTCTTGTTATTTAATTTTGTATCCTATTTTACATGTTTTAATCCATGAATATTATGATATTTCTAAATGTCCGTTGTTGATTGATAATATGGGAATATTATTGAACTAAGACAATTCAAAATAGTGACAGAGTATACTTGAAAGTATATTGGTCAATTTTGGATGATATTTGATGAATCAAATATTGGACTTATCCCAACTATATGATTTTACTTTATGGATCTTCGTCATCAAGTAAATCATAAATAGTTATCTTAGACCTGAGATACCAGGAAACTGTCGTGGATCTAGTGCATTTTTGTGAAATAATCTAACGCTAAACGTAACTGGTAGCTATAAGGGTTATTTTCAGAAGTGTTACAAAATTCATAAGTTTTGCTTGTAGTCAATATGGGATTTGTTTCCTTCAAAATTATTTTGAATTATAATACAGCTAGGACCCTCGGGGGAGTAGTAAGATATTTGTGCAGTCGCACCCAAATTTGTTTTGGTGATCTTGCTATATCCGTAAACGAGAAACAGAATGGTTAATGTAAGGAATGACTGAGATCCATATCCTATTAACGTTGTATTTGAAATGAAAGGGTAATAATATTGATAGTAAATCATTACAAGGTTTCATCCAAGAGACCATACTCGAGATCGGACTAGGGCATTGGCGTGTAACTAGACGCTAACCAATGTGATCACGATATTTTGAAATATGTCCAAGTGGGAGCTGAAAGTTTTATGGACTTATATTTAAATAGTTGTGTGTTAGGATCGAACTCGGGATTACGGGATTGCACACATTACGTAAAGGGTTAATTTATTTAATAAATATATTTTATATATTTATTAAATTAAACCGAAGCTTAACTAACGATCGTTAATAATTAAAAGTTAAGTATAAACGACCGTTATGGAATTAAATAGAAGAGAAAAGAAGTAAACGGAAAAGTTCCGGAAGCCCTTGTGGGTAGTGGACGACCAAAGGGGACAAAAAGGGAAAGAAAAAAGATTTTCTTTCCTAATTTTTAATCCCATTCTCTTTTCTTTCTCTCTTGGAGGAAAAGTTTTTCCAAGGCCTATATAAACAAACCCCTAGCCTTCATAATTTTTAATCCCATTCTCTTTTCTTTCTCTCTTCATGCAACTAAAACCAAAGGCGAACACCCTCTTTAGGGTTCCTTTTAACCTTTGGTTTTGGTTTCTTTGTTTGATCAAACTCCAAAAGAAAAACACCATTTTTAGGGTTCCTTTTTATCCTTTGGTTTTGGTTTAGCAATAATCTAGTCCTAGCCCCTCTCTAGGGTTGTTGTGTAGATATTCCACAAACGTAGAAGCTCGGTTTACACGTGCTAGAATCACGGTTAGCTCGTTGTATTACGTGTGTACAAGAACGTAATGTAGTCTTACTTTAGACTACATCTTGGTATTGTTCGTCATAAACCCTAATTGATGATTCGTTGGTGATCTTGTGGATCTTCGCTAGGATAAAGGTATGTAACCCTAATTCGATTAATTATAATTGTGTTAATATTATGATCTTGTTAAATCGCTTCCGCTATGTGTGCTTTGATCCATATTAGGGTTTTTAATAATTGTTATGAACTTTATAAACCTTCAATATAACCTATCATATATGATAGAAACCAATACTATCATATATGACTTAACACTGTTATCATATATGATTAAACAGTATTATCATATATGATATTTCACGTAAATTTTAACAAGAAGAATAAAAAATAATTTTTTTTTTCTTCTTCGAAAGTATATCATGATGCATATTGATAGAAAGATAATTAAACGCTCGTCGCGATGGTATAATTATTTTCGTTTAACACTTAACGGTTTAAAAGGTATTTAAAGTACAAAAAATAAAATATATTAAATCCCATCCATTAGAAGAAAATGAGATGGATGGTGGGGATGAGTCCCCTTATATCCAAAGAAAGTATGATATCCAAAATAACTTTTCTCAAGTTATAATAGATTTAAGTTCATTTGGATACTAAAGTTTATTTTGGATACCAAGGACTAATCTTTATCCTCCATCTCTATTTTAATCCAATGGATAAGATTAAACCAAAAACTCATTTTAAATCTTTTTTTTCAAACATCAATATTTTTTAAACCGTTAACCGTTATACGAAAAAAGAATATGCCATTACAACAGTCATTTATTATCTTTCTATAGATATGCTATATTATATACTTTCGACAATTTTTTTTTTCGTTTGTCGAAAACTATTATATATGATACTAAATATCATATATGACAGTAACACTAGTATCATATATGATATACTTATCATATATGATATAAACCAATCTCATAGATGATTCTGTAATAATTTGTAACCTATCACTAATATCATATATGATAAAACACTATTATCATATTTGATATTTTACGCAAATTAAAAAAAACGATTTTTTTTCAAAAGTATATCATATTGCATATCTGTAGAAAACTAATTAAATATTCGTCGCGATGGTATATTTTTTTCCGTTTAACACTTAACGGCTTAGAAAATATTTAAATTTTAAAAATAATTGAAATAATTTAATACTTTTAATCTCATCCTTTAGATATGATGGATAGATGATGGGGATGAGTCCCTTAATATCCATGAAAAATATGGTATCTAAAATAACTTTACTCAAATTATAAACATGAAATTATATAAATATTTTTCTAAAAATGTGTTAATATGTTTTATTTCAACTCGACACACACAACTAATGAATTTATAATTTTTTATATTATAGTTCGATAAACGTAAGATCGATTGAAGTATCTTATAGTTAGGGGCTGTTTGATAAAACTATGTGATTTAGCGCTGAATGATTATCCACTCTGAATGATTTATTTACACTGAATCAGAGTGTTTCTGAATAATAACATTGTGTTTGACAAACGATCTGAAAACACATTTTGATTAGTTAAATTTATCATTTTAACATTTTGTACAAGAATATATGTTTTTAGATTATTATCAGTGCGGACCCGTAGCTTCAACTTACGAGTAATTGTTAAGTTGATATGTTTATTTTTTATTTTATATACATGATTTTTATTATTTGAATTTATATTAGTTTAAATAAATATCTCGATGAATTGTTTTATATGTTTACGGTGCACATAATGCAAAAGTTACAACGTCCAAAAAGAAAAATTCAAGAAAAAGGTGATCTATAATATTACGATATTTGGGATGAGAAAAGTTCCATAAGGAACTAGTGTTTAAAAAAGTTCAAGGGAAGAGATCTAAGCCTTTCATCTAAACTTTAATCCTATGGCTCATAATCATTGCACACTAATTCATTTCTCTTTCTCTTTCACCTGCACACACACCATTCACACCCAAAACATACACAACCCTAAGTACTCTCGACCACGGTCTCTCTCACACCCCACCATAGATCGTACACCATCGATCCACATCACTGTCGCCCCAGATCTGTTTGTTTGCGTATCTTTTCTGGCAATTACTTCCAACGACGACGACGTTGGAGCAAAGAATAGCCTATTATTAGTTTTCAGATGGAGGTAGGGAAGATGAAAGACGGTGATGATGATGTTATCTTCTCCGACGAGTGATCACAGGCCGTGGAGGAATCAGTAAGTGATATGTTGGAATTTCTTTCTGCACCTCTACCCTCCAACCTTGTATGAAGATCTTATCTACCACAAGAGCTCCTCAATTTGTTCATTTTTGCACCTTTACCCTCCAACCATATGGGCATCAAGAACACCTTGTAATTTCTTCCATAAATATGAAGAAGGCGAACCTTATACACATTGGATAGGATATTAGAGTTTTCTTGTTTGTTGTTGTATACTTAATCATAAGTGGTTATTAAATCTTGGATCGTTGTCTAGTTTATAAGATTTACCATTTACATAAGTAGTTGTCGTATGAAGATTCATTTAGTCGATTAATTTTTTTTAGTTGTTGTATTCGATTAGTTGAAGCTATTGTATCGGATTGTTAGTTGTTGGCTTATATTAGTTGTTGCGTGAATTTTATAGTTGTTGTTCCCGCGTTTACTTGTTGATTACAGCTAAGAATCATTGGTGTTAGTAGTTGTCATGGTATAACCTCATAATTGTTATTGTCGCATTTTTAGTTGATGTTACTACATAATTGATATTAGTTGATGTTGTTGTGTTTAATACTTAGTTACTTTTTCCGCTATTAGATGTTGTAGCAATATACTTGTGTTGCTTAGAGCTAGTAGCCGTTGTGGTATCTATTTAGTTTCAGCCATAACAGTTTGACTTAACTGTTGTGGTACTTGTGTATTTGGTTTTCGTTGTTGTCATCCTGCGTATAAGGTTGTATGGATTTTGTTTAGAATAACATTTTATGTTTGTGTAACATTTTTGGTTCAAAAAATTGACATTTAGTTATGTTTGTGATAATTACATGTGATTTACGCCAAATCACTTATGATTTTGGTCACATTTCTTGTGCATTGCAGTTATATCATATTTCGTTTAACAAACTTGTAACCATAACTAAATAACTTACTAAAAAGGTGAAAATTGAATCCATATAATCTTTTGATTGAATTACATGTGATTGAGTGATAATTACATGTGATTTTTCTTGCATTACATGTGATTAAGCATTTCGAAACCTTAACTTCTTCTAACAAACTCACTTTAGATTAATCACATGTGATTTTGTTTGAATCACATGTAATTATGTCATTATATTTAATTTCCTATTGTCATTCATGTAAAATATATAAACAAATTGACTTATTTCCTATTGTCATTCATGTAAAATATATAAACAAATTGACTTTCTGAATTACATGTGATTTTGCTTGAATCACATGTAATTTTGCTTGAATTACATGTGATTCAGTGATAATTACATGTGATTCAAGCATTTCGAAACCTTATCATCTTTTAAGAAACCCACTTAAGATGAATCACGTGTGATTTTGTTTGAATCACATGAAATTTTGTCATAGCTTTGTCATATTTAAATTGTCTGTTTTCATTCATTTAAATTATATATAACAAATTGGCTTCTGAATTACATGTGATTTTGAATCACATGTAATTGTGTTTGAATTACATGTGATTCAGTGATAAATCACATGTGATTTTGTATGAATCACATGTAATTATATCAATATATAAAAAAAGTTTGTTGCCATTTCATGTAAAATATAGAAAACAAATTGCATTCTGAATTACGTGTGATTTTGTTTGAATCACATGTAATTTTGGTTGAATTACATGTGATTTTGCTTGCATTACATGTGATTCAAACATTTGGAAACGGTAACTTCTTCTAACAAACCTACTTTAGATGAATCACATGTGATTTTGTTTGAATGACATGTAATTTATCAATAAACTCAAATATCTATTTTCATTCATGTTAAATATATAAAACAAATTGGCTTCTGAATTACATGTGACTTTTTTAATTACATGTAATTATGCTTGAATTACGTGTGATTCAACGATAATTACACGTGATTTTGCTTGCATAATATGTGATTCAAGTATTTTTTTTTAAACCTTGATTTCTTCTAACAAACCAACCTTAGATAAATCACATGTGATTTTTTTAATCACGTGTAATTCAATCAATATATTAAAATGTATGTTGTCATTCATGTAAAATACATAAAACAAATTGGCTTTTTAATTACATATGATTTTGTTTGAATCACATGTAATTATGCTTGAATTACATGTTGGAAATACGTTTTTCCAAAGAAAGTCTCGGTCACATCATTATTAGCATAGATCACGAGCTATAGACTATTTAGGACATTGTAACTTGGAGTGACCTCCCTTAGGGGGAGATTGTTGGAAATACGTTTTTACGTATTTATGAAGGATCGGTCGCTCCAAAGATATATTAATGTATTAGGCTCGTGATCCAGTTGTAAACAGTATAGCCCATATAGCCCACATGTAGGGTAGGCTATATATATCCCCTCCTAGCATGTTAGGAGGGGTGGTTCTTTCACTTTTCACTCTTTTCATTTTTAATAAATCTTACTTTCTCTCTCTATCTTTCTTTTCTCTCCTTTCTCTCTCTACCTATCTTCTCCATCTTTTTCCTCCTCCTTCATCCACTCAATCAATAGATCAATTCATAGTTTACCAAATCCTAAGATTACGTAGACCTTCAATTGGTATCAAGAGCCATGGTTAAATCTTAGGATTTGCGTTTTTATCTATTGATTTTCTTGTTATAATTTTTTATTTTTTATGGAATCTTTCGTCTCATTTTTTTTCTTTCAAATATGTGCAATCAATTTTTTAGAACTTGTCCAATCAGTTTTTATCAAATTTTAAATTAATCAGTTTTTTTTAATCTATCAATTCTATCAGTTTCTATAATCATCAGCTTTTAAATCTTTTTTATATTTTTTATTATTTTATTTTTATTTTTATTTTTATCTTTATTTTTATCAGTTTTTTTTTATTGTTTCTATCACTTGTGTCCAAAAACCCTGTTTCTGGGCATAATCTTCTTCCTCGAAGTCATTCATCACCTTTCACTTCGATATGTCCATCATTTGTTTTTTCAGAATCAAAGTATTTTCCGAGTGAACCGTTTTTCCGGATAGACCGTTATTCCGGATAGACCGTTATTCCGGATAGACCGTTTATTCCGGATAGACCGTTTATTCCGGATAGACCGTTTATTCCGGATAGACCGTTTATTCCGGATAGACCGTTTATTCCGGATAGACCGTTTTATTCCGGATAAAGAAACTAAAAAAAAGGATTCAAACATAATGGGACTGGACTCGATCACAACTCTCAACGTAAACCAAAAACAGACTCGAATCATCACCCTCGACTCTCTCTCGACCAACAACCCTCGAACAAACCCACACCCGACTCGACTAAACCATTCTCAACGAGCCGAGACTCACACTCACCCAAAACACTCGACACCAAAACACCCTCGTCTAATTCAAAACCAAACCAAGACCCCCACATCTCTCGACTCACCACAGACCCTCGACAACAGACCCACACAACACACCCCCTCACCACTCATCACTCCCAACAAACTCTCACAACTGTCAAAACAACTCTAGACTCGACACCCTCACACCCTCGTTTCCTCACCCACACCTCTTGAACTCAAATCCCAAGACTCGAAAGACTAAAACTAACAAGTCGCCTCTCACCTCCACCTCAAAACATCAACAAGACTCGATTTTCAAACAGAAAATTACAAGATCTCAGATTCATTTTTTTGTGATTCAACATGCATTCCTAGATCATTTTTAAGATCAAGACTCACGAAAAACTAATCATCATTGATCTGTTCTTGGACAACATCCAATTTTAATATTCGAAGATAAGAAAAGATTAATAACAAATCTGTTATTATCTTATCTCGTTTCGATTATATCAAAGAAAGACATCACAAGAAAGACTCGACAGATGATAGAAAGACTAGATAGATATCAAGATTAACAATATACAATCGAAACAATAGATAACCTACCCGAGACCCTTTGTTTACAAAAAATCTTGAAGCCTCTTCTTGTTCTCGAAGCTGTCATAACGAAATCAAAAGGGGTGTTATATTAGTGATAAGATCTGTTTAAGTGTGGCTGTGAGATTGGATTACAAATCAGGTTTTTGAGATGATACAAGAATCAAATGTTTTTTTTAAGATGATATCTATGTTGAAATCAAAAGGGGTGCTATCTATGTTGAGGAGAGAGAGAGTTAAAAGAATCCGGTTTTTGAGATGATAAATGTTTTCTGTGTTTTGGGAAGTGATATTTATTAGGGGCGGAGTTTTTGAGAGTCAAAGAAGGTGTATAATAAATAGGCGGAGGAATCAAGGATACACGTCTATGGTCAAAAGCCACGTTTCTTTGGCACAACTCAGCTTCTTTTGCCACGATTGTTTAACTGATTTCTTTTCCTATATTTAAAAGTTAATTTAGGCAAAGTTTTTAAATTAGAAAAGTTAAATGTTTTAAAATAACAAAGTTTATAAAAGTTAATTGAGGGTGGTATTTTTTGTTTATATTATAGGCACTCGTCCTTATCTAAGAAAATTTTTATTTTTCATTTATCAGTTTTTTCTTATTTTGTATTTTAGTTAAGCTTATTTTTTTTAGTTAAGTTAATTTTGGATTTGGTACATCGTGTTGAGGCGGGTATTTTGATAGAATCAAATTGGTAAAATATTTTACGGGTTAAAAGTTTTTATGGTCGGATTTGATGACAAAAGTGACAAGTCAAAGTGACGGGCTTTATTTTTAGTGGCTACGGATTTTTTTATCGGGTTTGTTTTATCAACGTTTGAGCCGATAAGAAATTATTCAGCCGAGAAAAGAGCTATACCATTAAACGAGTATTGTGACGAAGTTTTACGGTTTATTAATTCGTTGGGGTGTAAAATCTCGTAAAATCGACTTCACGATTTCTTCACGAATTGTAAAATCCCGAAAACAACAACATCCATGTCATTTTTAATCGATATTCAATGGATTCGTTCGATTCGACATGTCAAAAGGGAGAAGCGCATAAAATGCAAGACAAAGTTAGTGATAATGGCATCACTTCATTTCAAATGCTTCAGTATCATCTAGTTACTCTCTCACGGATTCAAGGAGGGAGCGAATTTGTGACAATCTTTGGTCAAGATCGTCATATATTCATGGAATCGATGTTCCTCATCTTGACCCAACTAGCAGAGCAACTCCACAATAAAGACTTTAATCACTCTGCATCGGCACTTGCATATAAGGCTCTTGTGACACAACTCACGCCTTTCCTCCAATTCAATATCATCAAGTCTGAAAGTTCAGTGATTTGCCAATAATTTCTTCGAGACACACATACCGAGCTTCGAGATTTCCGTGGTACAATATTGAAACTCATGACATCGGTCTCGTCTTCGATTTATGAAAGATCTCGACTTCAGCAAGCGTGTGATAATGGACTGCAAGAATCTATGATGCAAATGCAAGAGGAGAATGGTCATACGGTTGACAACTTGGAGCCTAACGATGGCAAGAGCACGGAATCAGGAGGACAACATGATATCAGTGGCACGTCAGGGAATGTTCACGAGATCTCTTTTGATGACACCTTACCCGTTCATGACGAAGAGCCGGCAAACATGGTACAATGTAATGTTGTTTATGATATATATGCTGATGACATACCGCATATTGAGCATTCTGAACCTACTTATGAAAAACATGGGATGGAGAAGAGTGATAGCAATACCACTTCTGATTCATCTGATGTGAGTCATAATGGGGGAGAAAGTGTTCAAAATGCTAAACATCATGATAATTGTATTATAACTGCTTCATTGACTGCTTCTGATTCCAAGATTAGAGAGCTCGAAACGAATGTAGCTCAACAATCAAAAGATCTTGAGGATGCCAAACTTGAATTTTCTAAGAAAACGGACAAATTTGAAACATACTTTGAAAAACTTGAAAAGCCAAACGTTGTTCTTGAAAGAAATTTAGATCAAAAAGTTTTAGATTCTAAAGCTAAAAAATATAATCTTTTGAAACAAATTCAGTTGCTAGAGTCTAAATTGGCATCCCAAGATAGATTGCTCAAAGAGAATGAGACTTTAAAAGCTCAAGTCCAAGAAAAGGTGTTTGCTATAGCTGCGTTGAAAAACGAGTTAAGGAAAAATAGAGGACCTAGTGTGGACACTAAGCTTGAAAAACCATCAATCTTGGGGAAACCGCCTACAAATCAATTCGTCAGACAACCGATTGTCAGACAACCTACTGCATTTAGATCCGAGCGACCACAATCCTCGAGACCGCGGTTTGCCTCCCAAGTTGATTTCGGTCATATTTCTAGAACAGTCACTCCACCAACTAGGCCTAATGTGACTAAATCAGTTTTAGCAAGACCTAATAACATGATTGCCTCTAGTTTCCCTAAAAATACCAAGACCATGTCTAGAACTAGTTCAAATGACGTTTGCCATAAATCTGGTCTTGGGGAAGCTAAGCAAAAGACACATGCAAGAGATAGCAATGTCCAACCTAGTCAGATGCCTTCTAGATTACCCAACACTGCTAACCATAGCATGACGTCTCCTAGGAGCATCGATCAATCATCTAGGAATTACTCGGACATTAAATATGCTACTTGTAAAACATGTAGAAAATGTGTCTTTACGGCAAATCATGACTCTTGTATCAAAAAATTGCTTAATGAGGTGAACTCCCGTGCTAGACTTAAATCCCAATGGGTTGCTAAAATCAAACCCACTAGTAAAATGTGGCGCCCCACTGGTAGAACTTTCACTCTTGTAGGAAACGAGTGCCCTTTAACTAGGATAATCTTCGACTCTACTAAGACTGCTAGGGAGGAAATTGAAAAAGATGATACATCACTTAAGCCTGAACTTAAAGTTTTCTATAAAAGGAAACGTTTGCCAACTAAGATAAGTGAATCATCTACTCAGGTCACCTCTGACACAAGTAAAGCCAACTGTGAACCCCCACGTGCTTCTATAATTGATATCGCTAACCCATGTCAAAGCATGCAAATTCCTAATGAGAATGCAGGTCCCAAAGTTGATGTTCCAAAAGAACGAAGCGGTCCAATCGTTGTATACCGTTCAACTAAGGACACTCTTAGAGTTTGGTTGCTGAAGAAGCAGATATCAGAGAAACTAGTATCTTAGGGGATTCATGGTTAAAGCTTACACAAGACTTATAGTTACATTACAGACTATAACTCGATCTTCAAAGAAAGGAAAGTTTATCGCCGATGATAAACTTATCCTTATAACGAGAAATTAATTTTTTTCTCGGGCATGAGCTTATATCAAAAACATTTCAAGTTTTTTTTAAGCTCATGCACTATGGCTCCTCGTTAAATGACAGACGATGACCCAGACTTCAGAGAAAGGGAAGTTTATCTACGCAACGATAACTTACCCTTAAAACGAGAAATTAAGTTTTCTCGGATACGAGCTAACATTAAAACCATTCAAAGGTTTCTAGCTTGTGTATAAGGCTCATCGTTAAATGACAGACGATGACCCGGACTTCTGAGACAGGGAAGTTTATCTACGCAACGATAACTTACCCTCTTAACAAGAAATTAAGTTTTCTTGGACACGAGCTTATCCTAAAATCATTCAAAGGTTTTAAGCTCGTGTATAAGGCTCATCATTAAATAACAGATGATGACCCGTTCTTCAAATAAAGGAAAGTTTATTGCCGATGATAAACTTATCCTTACAACGAGAAATTAATTTTTCTCGGGCATGAGCTAATAATAAAAACATTCGAAGTTTTTAAGCTCATGCACAATGACTTAAAGTTAAATGTCAGACTGTAACTCGAACTTCAAATAAAGGAAAGATTATCTTTTATGATAACTTATCCTCACAACGAGAAATTAACCTTTCTCGGTCATGAGCTTGTATTAAAACATTCGAAGTTTTAAGCTCAGAAAGGAAAGTGTATCTTTTAAATAAAAGAACTTTTCCTCATAACGAGAAATTAACCTTTCTCGGTCATGAGCTTTCCGTTAAAACAGTCAAAGTTTTCAAGCTCATGAAAAACGACCTCTAAGTAAATGTCAGCTTAGGACTCGTCCTTCAGATAAAAGGAAAGTTTATCGCCGATGATAAACTTATCCTTAACAACGGGAAGTTTACAACTTCTCGGATTTGAGCTCGCTTTTAAGATATTCAACATCTTAAGCTCAAGTAATTGGTTTTCAAAACGTTGAACACAATTTTTCAAGAATTTTTCAAAAGGTTTTTCTAAATCTTTCAAAATTGTGTGTTCAAAATGTTTTGATAAAAAAACATGTCTTCTGGAATCGATAATATTTACGATCCTAGAAATGTCATTCAATAATGACACGGGGTTATAAATAAAGTTCGAGCAGAAGTTTAAATGTTTTAAAACATGCTCCATTTGGTTTGCTATTATTTCCAATAGTAACCCACTTTTCACATTAAAGTCAAGCATTTCACCGGAAAGCTTTGACTTCAGAATCCGAAGTTATCAACTCCACAATCCGAAGTTCGTTGCAATTGATATCTACATACTAGACGATGCGACTACTCAAACGACGACTACAACTCTTTAAGTAGAACACGGGTCAACAATTGAGGGGGAGCAATTGTCCAGCATTCAGAATCTTTGACGCCGAAAGTGCCATAGTTCATAAGTTGGTGTCAAGACAACGATATCAATTGTCCATGTGGTGTAAAGGGGAAGATAATTTCAGAAGTTACGAGGAAGACCAACATTCGTGAACAAGAACCATGTGCTTCTTTCATATGATGTTCTCCATCATTCAGGTCCAACCTCGTAAATTGCTAATCTTGTGAATACATTATCATATATGATCTTTGCACGTGATAAATACCTTACACTTGTGTTTAAAAGGTATTTAATTGACGTTTCAAGTACACCCTCATTAATTTGAGGGGGAGCTTGTGTAATTCATGAAGATAATTGGATTTGCATTTTTCTTCCCAAATTTTCTTAAAATGCTATTAAATCAACTGATATTAAAAAACATCGATTGAGTTAATATTTTTAATATGGGGGAGAAAATGTGATTTAATATGGGAAATGATTAATCACAAAGGGTTTGACTTAACGTGCTAGCTCATCCCGACATGTGCGAAACGTTTTCGGATATCGTGACATATGTTAAGGGGGATAAAAATGGATTTGCACTTCAAAACGGATTTCATGGTGACATACACTTACCCAAAACATCTCTATTCACGACGGTGAAGATTGTGGTGATATAAGGATGGTAGGATAGGTTAAAGTCCAATGATTCCTCTTGAACCGGAGGAATCTTCCCAAGGACATTCCATAGCTAGAAATAGTAGTCCTTAGGAAAGATGGAGAAAGATTGTGAATGTAGCTGAATGCCGACCAAGTACTTAAGTTAGCACTAGAACAATCTCAACAAGGTTCTAGTGATGACGTATTGGTAAGCATTGAAGGGGTTGAAGAATGAAAAATAATAGTAAAGATAAAGGGTGTAAAGAAAGTAGCCCTCCTTACAACTTAGGCAGAAACCGGGTCAATTCATATGCTATTGAGATCATTTTTAATGATTCTTGATACTGAAG
This sequence comes from Glebionis coronaria, assembly GCA_025667525.1. Classification (NCBI taxonomy): domain Eukaryota; kingdom Viridiplantae; phylum Streptophyta; class Magnoliopsida; order Asterales; family Asteraceae; genus Glebionis; species Glebionis coronaria. Next base: position 167,059,414 of record CM046874.1, read on the forward strand.
ATAGACATCATGGACCCAGTGATGCAAGTCACAACCCATCCCAGCTAACTCAGATATCTCTTAAAAGATATTTGTTTTAATCACACGGAGACAACACATTATCTATTGATTTATTCACTCTGAATAAATTGGTATTGAAAAGGTGGCACTCCTCTTCAGCCTCCGATCACTAAAATCCAAAATGCACGATCGAGTCTAGAGCCATTTGAGATCATCAAATATCTCATTAGGACACACTTTCATATTTCCTTGCTTCTTCACACACTGTGAAAAGTAAGAAAGATCTTAAGAGTCCTACGCAAAATCTTCATGATCTTGCCTGAACATCCGAGTAATACGAAAGTATTTACAATGAAGATGGAAATCCTTCTTGAGCGAATATCAAAAAGCTCATGGTAGGTGACTTGTGCGATTCTTTATGAATCAAACTTGTGATAACTGGAAAGCAACAGTGGTTTAATTCTTAAATAAATTTAAACACGTTCCAGGCCTCTACGCAATATCTTAGTGATCTTGCCAGAACATTCAGAGTAATACTATTAAGTATTTACAGTGACGAATGGAAATCCTTCTAGTGTTAACTTCAAACAGCACTTGGTAGGTAACTTGCAAGATTCTATATGAATCAAGCTAGTGACAACTGGAAAGCAACGACTGTGCGGTTCTTAATTGAACTTCACTTGTTCCAGGAACATGAATTGACGGCTTCAAATCATGCGGATAATATTATCCAAATGATTCACTCTTTACGTTCGCAGTCAGCTTTGGACGGTCGAGTAAAGAGAACGGGTTTACCCGCGAAATCTTGTCAAGGAGGTTCTTTATTGAAACTACCTGCCACAAGTACGATATTTAATATCGTCCAACGGTCTTCACCGACCGGAGGTAAAATGCTACCAAATTAGAATGAAATGTTCAAGGCCATTTCATCCGTGTATATTGTTTGTTGCTAACTGTCTTATGCAGCGTAACAAGAAGGTGGCATTGCGGTGTACAATCCAGAAGAAGTCGTCACCACATGCTTATACTACATACACTTAGTACTTCAACAAATTCAAGAAAGTCTGAAGGTCAAGTCTTCTGCTGTATCAAACTCTGAAGCTTTCAAGAATTTAAAGGTATAAGTATGTGGAACATGAAGTCACGAAGAGGCAAATTTCACAAGTGATGAATGCACAAGGTCAAGGCAAGGAAACATGCTCAAGACTAAAGTCAAAGATCACATCAAGCATATTCACAAGAACAAGATCGAAGACTCAAGCATAGTATGCTAGGTTTAAGATTTTGTAAAATGGTGTGACCTCCCTTAGGGGGAGATTGTTGGATATATGTTTTTCCAAAGAAAGTCTCGGTCACATCATTATTAGCATAGATCACGAGCTATAGACTATTTAGGACATTGTAACTTGGAGTGACCTCCCTTAGGGGGAGATTGTTAGAAATACGTTTTTACGTATTTATGAAGGATCGGTCGCTCCAAAGATATATTAATGTATTAAGCTCGTGATCCAGTTGTAAACAGTATAGCCCATATAGCCCACATGTAGGGTGGGCTATATATATCCCCTCCTAGCATGTTAGGAGGGGTGGTTCTTTCACTTTTCACTCTTTTCATTTTTAATAAATCTTACTTTCTCTCTCTATCTTTCTTTTCTCTCCTTTCTCTCTCTACCCATCTTCTTCATCTTCTTCCTCATCCTTCATCCACTCAATCAATAGATCAATTCATAGTTTACCAAATCCTAAGATTACGTAGACCTTCATTACATGTGATTCAATGATAATTACATGTGATTTTGCTTGAATTTCATGTTATTCATGTAATTATAGTAAAATCAAATCTGATAAAGTAACTTTCGCTTCTTCCTATATATTTATCTACCAAGAAATAAAATTATGTGAAACTTTTCACAAAATAAAAATCACATAACAAAACAAGTTCAGACCAAAATCAAAAGTAATCCATAAAAACCACATGTGATTTTCATTTGTTTAACAAAACAACTTCATATCAAAATCACTAAGTAACTCAGCAAAATCACATGTAACTTCCATAAAAATTACTTGTGATTCTGTCAAAATTACATGTGATTTTTGCATATTGATAAACGAACAAATACATAGCAAAATCACATATGATTCACCATAATCACATATGATTTACATCTGTACCTTCAACTTCTTTCATAACATTGTCTTTCTTTGATTCAATATCATAATATCCAAAAAAATTAACACTTATCAGAATTTGCCATTATCCCTTTTAACATAACCGTCTTCCACAATCACTTATGTGACCAAAACTCATAATTTATCACTATTTCACTAAAAAGAATCAATTTTTTAAGCTTAAACAAAATTTAACAATGTTCCTTTTGATTATAACCAGATATAAACAAATCTCAAGTGAAAGATCTAATTTTTTTAAACTTTAAACAAAATTTAAACAATGATCCATTTGATTATAATCATATATGAACAATATCCAAGTGGCATATTGCCTGATAATCATTTTCTATAAACACCCATTTGATATTTTTTTGAGTTAGATCCATTTGGTGGTGGTGGAGGTGGAAGCGTGTTGATTTCTGACGAAGAGGACGCGGTGGTGGTAGTGGTGGTGCGATGATCAAGGTCATGGCAGTGATGGTTGCGGTGACGGCGAGGTGGTGGTGGTTGGGTCGGGGTTGGATGGTTGTAGAGAGAGAAAAAGATCAAAGCATGGGTGGGTGTTTTTAGAGAGAGAAACAAGTTTTATCAAATGAGATAATATTAGTGTTTTTTAAGCTTTTTATATGAGTGTAAGATTTGTTTCTAGCCATTGGATGAAAGTAGGATTGAAGGGTCAGGATATGTTCCTTTGATCTTTGTTTGGTGCATTATTTCCACTGATCTCACCTCTATTTGGGATTAGATAAAAAAAAATTATATTTAAAGGAAAAATAATGTAAGTGCTAAACTTGGATACTAGAATGACTATAAGTTAAATGTTTTTTTACCTATTGAATGAAATTGCATCTCTTGGCTGCTGAGCCACTAGGCTTCTAGTGGAATGACTAAGTGACGAAAAATTTGTTATCAAACAACCTTAGTTGCTGACCGATTTAGCACTAGTCCCATTAAGAAGTTATCAAACACCCCCTTAATATCGAAAATGATACATAAGGTGAAGGTTTAGAAGCCAAGTAGTTTTCTTTTATAAAAGTAAAACAATATTTAAGTGTTTTTGGGTAAAAGTAATTTACCCTAATTGAGGGTAAGATATTATAGTATGTCAATTTAGGTTGGTTCTACATAAGGGTGAGTATCTTTTTGTTTGGTGAAACTATAGCGGTTAGTAGTAAGCATTAGCGGTAGTAGTTAGCAGTAAGTATTAGGAGTAAGTAGTTAGCAGTAGTGGTTAGCATTAACCGTTAATTTAAAAAGGTATTTGGTAGATTAATAATAACTATAATTTGAATGTGTAAAAAGACATAAATAAACATACACATATAAATAGAAAACTCTTTTAGATTTATTGTGTAATATTAATAATGGTATTTAAGTAATTTACTAAGTTTATGCTCTTTAGGTGGTGTTTGGTTAAGCTTATGAGTGGGGTTAAACTTATATTATATAAGCCATTTATGGCTTATATATGATAAGCTTATAAGCTTATGTTAAGTGTTTGGTTAAGCTTATTAAAATTAATAAAGTAAAATGACAAAAAAATATATGAATATTAAATTATATAATTATTAAATGAGGATATAAAATTCTTTTTATATGTAAAAGTTATATAAGCCCACCCTTTCTTATAAAAAGCCTCAAATATTTAACTTACCAAAACCCCCTTATATAAGCTTATAAGCTTACATATATAAGCATAACCAAATACTTGGTTTTGGCTTATAAGCTTATATAAGCTAATAAGCTTATAAGCCCATTATATAAGCTAAAACAAACACCCCCTTAACTGATAATGCTCTTCTAAAAATGCTCATTGAAAGAGCATACAATAAATTAGTATTTTAATGATAAAAGCTAATGCTGATGGTTTTAACCAAACAACTCTTTTTTATCAATTATGCTAAATGTTAATACTAATAGTAAAAAATGCTCTTAAAAAAGCTGTTACCAAACACATCCCTAGTGATGTCCTTTATGGTTACTTTTTAAGTGGGTGTTTAGGATTGCGTTTGCAATTAGATTGTAACACCCCATTTTGGAAATGGAATATTACGCATAATCATGGCGTGTCATCAAAGCATACAAGGATAAATGTCTAAGCATTATTCGACCATAAAAGGGAAATACCGGAATCAAACATCGGTATCCCCAAAGTAAAGCTCATCACACACAAACATAAATACTGTAAAAGGAAAGGACGAAACAATGTCCATAGCAACTGTATCAAAGTAAAGGAAATGCATAAAGTAAAGAAAGACAGTAAAGCTTCCAATCCATATGCACGTACGTTTGAGATCTACGAGCGTCCCTGAGTACCTGCCGTTTTGGGAACATGAAAAGGAAAACGGCTGAGCAAGACGCTCAGTGCACGGATGTACAATATAGCATGAAATAGGATAAACATGTAACATATAACAACGGAAGACTAAGTTCTGAGTAAACTGGTTAAGTATTAAGAAAACTGGTTTTATAGTTTGAAAAGCCTTATGTTTATCTTATGAAAACTGTTTTAACATAAATATACCATAGCCCATATAGGTCATGAAAAGGTCACGTGCATGAATACTTGGAGGGGTGACCTCATCATGCTGATTAGAGGGGATGCCTCTAATTAATATACTGGTTTGGGTAGGAGGGATCAACTCCTTGTGAAGGATGCAAGGCACACACCACATTCACCATGATATACTGAATAAAACATGTAACTAGGATGCACCCATACGCCCCACCTGATATAATAATATGGCCAAAACTGAAAAGGGACGCCACGAGCAATCACTCCGCCGTGGGGAAGTCATAACATTGGTGCCTCCAATGTTATGGTTATGGTACCTCCATAACTAGGTGAAACTGGTCATGCTTGTATATGGCTATAGATTATGCTAATTAAACATAAGCAGTTCAAAACAATAAAACAAATACTGGGGAAAACAGTTGGCTGCATACGGGGAAATCCTATTAAGGAAAGAATGTCCATACTGAAAGGACGGAAATCCGTACCTCAAGTCCAGTGAATGAACGGAAGAAAGACTCCTACTTCTGGATCACTAAAGCTACATGAATACACACGTGTATAAGTATCGATTCACTGATTACGTACTGGGTTTTATGTCTCATTTTAGCTGACTTGGTATGTTTTAGGTCATGGTTCACTGTTTAAAGCCTTAAACTGTGTTTATCTTGTATTCTGATTAATCTGTTTAAGTATTACTGGTATTTCATGTATTATTATACTTACTGTGTAATAATAAGTAACTTTCCAAAAATAGCAGGTTTCCAAAAATAGAAAGTTTCCAAAAATAGAAAGTTTCCAAAAATAGAAAGTTTCCAAAAATAGAAAGTTTCCAAAAATAGAAAGTTACCAAAAATAGAAAGTTTCCAAAAATAGAAAGTTTCCAAAAATAGAAAGTTTCGAAAAATAGAAAGTTTCTTAAAATAGAATTTACTGCTTAAAATAGATTAGTTTCTAAAAATAGAAAGTTTCCAAAAATAGATCAGCTGCCTTAATTAAATAAGTTTCCATATATAGAAGGTTTCCATGATTAGATTAGTTACCTTATTTAATTAAATTTCTATAAATAGAAGTTTCCATATTTAGAATTAAGCTGGTTACATAAGCTAACATATAAGTCTAAGTGTTTATAAGCTTGTTTCTTAAGTCATATGATATAGTATATAGTTTAATTATTATTTCATGTATTTTAATTAAACTATAGGTTAAGCATTTTAATTAAAGTATAACATGTTTTAATTAAAATGAAATGAAATACTTAGGTTAAAATGTGTATTATTATTATTAATAATATAACCTAAGTCATGTCTAAATTAATTAATTATAGGCATGTTTTAAATAATTAATTAATTATAACTTATAACATAAAATACTTAGGTTAAATTAATATCATGCTAAATTAATAATTAAAATAACCTAAGTCATGGTTTAATTAATATTTTTCATGTTATTAATTAATTTATATCCTAAGTTCATAATTCATAAAAATTAACATGTAGCATAAATCATGATTTAACCAACGAACCATGAATCGGGCATGAACTCGACACCGTACCCCGAGCCAAACTCGGGGCACGTGTGCCTCCTTGCTGCCGTGGGTCCCACAAGCACCAACCAAGACCAAAAATGGTCTTGGTGGTGGCGGCAATAAGCAAACCAAACCCCCCTCGGGTTTGTTTTGCTAGGCGGCTAAAACAAACACCCCTTTTATATCATTCTTTGATTTTAATTAACCCCAAAACATGTTAGATCAATGTTTAATTATCATGTTTTAATAAGAAAAATAATAACATGTTCATGAAAATAATCAAAGATTAAAAAGAATTAAAAAGAAGGGTTTAGAATGATATACCAATACGTAGCTTGAAAGGGGATGAACAAACACGGTTTCTAGCACTTGTATTTAATGTCAAAAATCAACAACACCCTCCTATGGTGTTGATGTAGGTGGCGGCACAAAAAGAACCAAGGAGGAGGAGGAGAAAACTTTTTAGGTTAAAATGTTATTTTGCTTGAAAGTGAAAAATGAAAAACATATTTACCATAACCCCCCCTTTACTTGTAAAAGTCCATGGGCTTAGCCCATTTCTTGTTGTTGTGCCGTGGGTATGGGGGCCCCACATGGGGTACCCGTACCTTTCTCGTGTCCCGATGTTTCGTGTTCGTTCGTGGTTAAACGTGTTCGTGTTTAACGTGTTTCTGTTTATTTTATCATGTCGTTTATCGTAATCTTAACGCTCGTAATTATATTATAAGTATTTACGTAATTATTCTAGTTCGTATTTTAAATGGTGATCATGATTTAATTATGTTCACGTGACATATTTATTAACTGTTTATCATGAGTTCGTACGTAATCGATACTTGTCATGTCATACACGTATGCACTTGCTTGATTACTAGCACATGAATGTGATCATAACTAAACGAGGTAAGTTTTAATCTAGGACGTACGATCTTAAGGGCACTATTCATGGTAAAAGCATGCGGGTTTTACAATTCTTCCCCCCTAAAAAGAATAATTCGTCCCCGAATTATAGATAAAGTAAGCTGGAAAGAAGTAACATACCCGAACTCAAAATATGAAGTGAGGGTAAGAAGCCCGGATACACTCCTCTGTTTCCCAAGTGGCTTCCCGCTCGGTATGGTCCCTCCAAAGAATTTTGACGAATGGAATCGTCTTCCTTCTCATGACTCGTTCTTGCCTGTCGAGTACTCGTTCGGGTTCTTCTATAAAAGTGAGATCTTCACGTATCTGTTCCAGTGGATACTGAACCATGTGAAGGGGATGATAATTGTACCCTCTGAGTAAGGACACATGGAACACGTTATGCACGTGCGAAAGCTAAGGAGGTAACGCCAATCGGTAAGATACTTCACCGATTCGTTCAATGATATCAAAAGGTCCGATGAAACGAGGACTGAGTTTTCCTTTGATCCCGAAGCGTTTAACACCACGTGCCGGCGAAACCTTGAGGAAGATGTGATCTCCCACATTAAAATGTATGTCCCTACGATGCTTATCGGCGTAACTCTTCTGACGTGATCGTGCTTCCTGCAGCTTCTGCTTAGCTACTTCGATCTTCTCATTGGTCATTTCTATAATCTCTGGTCCTTCGAGTGTTCGCTCTCCCACTTGATCCCAGCAAGTTGGAGCGCGACACTTTCTGCCATACAACATTTCGAAAGGAGCACATTTGATACTTGCGTGCCAGCTGTTGTTGTATGCAAACTCGACCAAACAGATGTAATCGTCCCAATCACCTGTCCATTCCAACGCACACGACCTTAACATATCTTCCAATGTCTGAATTGTTCGCTCCGACTGTCCGTCCGTTTGAGGATGAAAGGCCGTACTCAGCTTAAGTTGTGTACCCCAAGTTTTTTGCAGACCTTTCCAGAATCATGACGTGAAACGAGGATCTCTGTCTGAGACGATGCTGGAGGGAGTACCGTGGAGTCTCATGATCTCCCTTCTGTAAGTATCTGCGAGTTTACTTACCGGATCTTCCTTGCGTATCGGTAAGAAATGAGTTGATTTGGTGAGTCGATCAACAATGACCCAAATAGCATCGTGCTTCTTCTTGGTAGGCGGAAGACCGGTAACAAAATCCATGGTGATTTTGTCCCACTTCCACTCTGGAATATCCAACGGTTGAAGGAGACCGCCCGATCGCTGATGTTCAATCTTAACCTGCTGGCAGGTAAGACATTTGGAGACATAAGTGGCTACATCCTGTTTCATACCACTCCACCAAAAGTGCTGTCTGATGTCATGGTACATTTTTGTCGACCCAGGATGTATAGAAAATGGGGAGCTGTGAGCTTCAGCTAACAATGCTTCCCGGAGTTCTTGATTCTCAGGAACACAAAGTCTCGTGCCCTGCCAAACGATACCGTCTGCGTCCATTCTGAATTCTGTCTGCTTCTCCAAATTCTGAATTATCGCCCAAATCTCTCCATCATCCTTCTGCGCTTCCTTGATCCTAGTCAGTAGATTCGCCCAGTATCCGTGCTGCCCACGTACCATGATTTCGATGTCTAGCCGCTCCAAGTCTCTTATGTTTTGTTCCTTGATCTCAATGCCGTTAATCATTCCGGACTTTCTGCTGAGTGCATCTGCTACTACATTATCCTTCCCGGGATGATACTGTAGGTTAATATCATAATCCTTCAACAGTTCCAACCATCTCCTTTGTCTCATGTTCAATTCTCGTTGGGTGAAGATGTACTTCAAGCTCTTGTGATCCGTGAAAATATCGCATGATTCTCCGTATAAGTAATGCCTCCATATTTTCAATGCGAACACCACTGCAGCAAGTTCCAGGTCATGCGTAGGATAGTTTTCTTCATAGGGCTTAAGCTGCCGTGAAGCATACGCGATCACTTTCCCATGTTGCATGAGAACACAGCCCAGTCCCTTCCCCGATGCATCGCTATAGATCTGAAATCCACCTGTACCAGATGGGAGAGTAAGAATAGGTGCAGATACTAACTTCTGCTTTAAGTCTTCGAAGCTCTTCTCTCGATCTTCCGTCCAGACGAATTTCTCTCCTTTTCGCATCAGTTTGGTGAGATGCAATGCCAGGCGGGAAAAGTTCTCCACGAATCTGCGATAATATCCAGCTAAGCCTAAGAAACTGCGGACTTCTGTCGCTGACGTTGGTCTTGGCCATTTAGTGATAGCCTCAACCTTCGCTGGGTCCATAGTGATCCCTTCTGCTGATACAATGTGACCTAAGAATGCCACCTTGTTTAACCAGAACTCACACTTGGAGAATTTCGCATACAGCTGCTTCTGACGAAGAATCTGTAGTACCGTACGGAGATGGTCTTCGTGTTCCTCCGTGGATTTAGAGAAAATCAGGATGTCATCGATGAATACAATGACTAACTTATCAAGGAATTCATGGAAGATTCTGTTCATCAGATCCATGAATACTGCTGGAGCATTGGTCAGGCCGAATGGCATGACCACAAACTCATAATGGCCATAGCGGGTGCGAAAATCAGTCTTAGCAATGTCCTGCTCTTTAACCCTCAGCTGATGGTAGCCTGACCTTAGATCGATCTTTGAGAAGTGTTTGGCTCCTTGAAGTTGGTCAAACAGATCATCTATACGTGACAGTGGATATCTATTGCGGATGGTAATCTTATTAAGTTCGCGGTAGTCAATGCAAAGTCGCATGCTGCCGTCCTTCTTCTTAACGAACAAGACCGGTGCGCCCCATGGAGATGCGCTTGGTCTAATGAACCCTCGTTCAAGAAGTTCCTGCAGTTGGTCCTTCAGTTCTTTTAGCTCTATGGGAGCCATACGATACGGAGCCTTAGAGATTGGCTCAGCTCATGGAACAAGGTCTATATTGAACTCCACTTCTTTTGCAGGTGGTATGCCTGGAAGTTCAGCTGGGAAAACGTCTTGAAATTCCGAAACTACTGGTTGATCCTGAATCGATGGGGATTCAGCATCCATGTCATGAACCGTAGCTAGATAACCTTCGCAGCCATGTGACAGTAATGCACGTGCTTGCAAGGTAGATATAACTTGTACAGACCGTCCGGGTATGAACCCGTTATGAATGTAATCTGGTGCATTAATGTCGCCGAAGATCACCCGATATGAGTGGCAGTCTATGGTAGCATGGTGCTTGGATAGCCAGTCCATGCCGAGAATCATATCGAATTCAATCATGTCTAGGGGAAGTGCATCTACTGCACGAACTTTATCGTCAAACTCTAGAGGAAGACTCTTGTATACATGAGTTATTAATACAGAGTCTTTCAAAGGCGTGGAAATTGTAAGCTTATTTTCTAATGTCAAGGGAAGTGTCCTGATGTTCTTAGCATATGAAGTGGAAATAACTGAATGAGTGGCACCCGTGTCGAAAAGAACACATGCAGCCTGGCCGTACATATACAAAATTCCAGTAATGGTACCTGTAGATTTGTTTGCCTGATCGCGCGATGTCGTGTAGACACGCCCAGTGGTAGGAGGCGGTTTAGTATCAGCGTGTCCCGAAGTACCCTCCATTTCACCCTTACGGCAATCTCTCATACGATGGCCAGGGAGGCCGCACTTGTAGCACGCGTCGGAATCACGACGACATGGGCCAGGGTGTCTGCGATGGCAAGTACTGCAAAGAGGATGAGTGAATCCTCCAGCAGGAGTCCTTGCTTGCTGAGGGCCTGCTGATGACGAAATGTGTTAAAATAAAGTATATGCACGAGTATAAGACATATGCGCCATAAGATGTTTACCAGTGTTAGCTGAACGGTTAGGCTGAGAACCCCTGTGGTTCTGGTCCTTCCCGTTACCGTGGTTCCTGGTAGAGATTGATATAGTGTCAGCATGAGAGATATAACATGAAATCATAAGAAGATGCGTAAATAGTAGGACCTGCTGTTGTTGGAGTGTCCCGTATTGTTACGGTAATTATCATTACCGATGCGCCTTTCCACAACAGAACGGTCGTTAGTGTGACCGTTTCCTTTGGGCTGATTAGGCTGTTGCTGAATAGCCGGCTGAGACCGGTCCCCAGTTTTCTGCCTGGAAGATACAGTTTAAGAGATGATTATAGAACATATAATGATAGGATGCGGTCTGGTTATTGATAGAACACGAAATGTTTACCTCTTGTCGGGTCTTTCAGCTTCCCCGAACTCATCGCGTTCCTGCAACATCTCAAGCTTCCTTGCTGCGTCGGCCACTTGTGCTACTGTATTGAACGTAGCACATACCATATTGTTCGCGACCGAGGTGCGAAGTGCCCACCTAAAGTGGTGTGCCTGCTCCTCAGGAGTACCAGCTGCTGCTCCCAGAAAACCAGCCAAGCGAAGAAAGCGCTGCATGAATTCGTTGCTATTCTCGCCCGCTCTCTGACGTATCCCATGGTATTCTCGCTTGAGTTTGTCCTGCTCTGCCTTAGGAAAGAACTGCTCCATCACTCTCTCCTTGAATTGGGCCCATGTCAAACCAGCGACCCATTCATCACCTCCTTCTGACTGCGTCAAAGCTAGCCACCAGTTGAGTACATCGCCTTCAAACCGGTAGCATGCCAACCTCGCCTTGAATGCGGGGTCACATCCCATAGCATTGAAAATCTTCTCAATGTGAGTCAGCCAGCTTTCAGCATCGCTGGGGCTATCAGTCTTTTCAAAAGCTCTAGGACGAAGCTTGTTGAATCTTTCCAACCACACTGCTAGTGTCACTGGAGGAGGAGGAGGAGGTGGCTGATTGTGCTGCTGATTGTTGGCAGTCTGAACTTCAGCACGAATGTCATTCCTCAGTTGAGGAAGCAAGGCTTGCATGGCAGCCTGAATTGCAGCATTGAGCTGCTCTTGCTCGCGTGTGAGAACCATCTGACAGTATAACATAAAACATATGATTAACAGTTCAAAACATAAGATATATATTATATATATACATGAAAAAAAATTTATGCCAAAATTTTCACGAGAAAAATTTTATGCGAGAAAATCTTTGTATGAATGCATGATGTAGTTTTATGAAAACTTTTGATGCTCGAGAGTGAACGCCCCTGGTCAGTTCACTCAAAATAAAAGACATATCGAGGGGACGCCTATGGGTCGGTCCCAAATTTAAAAGTTTCGATAAAACACATGCGACTAAATAGGGCCAGTCCTGTACCAACCATTACTTAGTCAAAAACCCTGTAACAATGACATGTATATGTATGCTTAAAAATGATGAATGCATGAAAACAACTGTCAGTTCTAGGAAGACCGTAGTGACTACCCACTAATCACAGGTCATATTTGAGAGCCTACAGGTCGAAACCTTGGCTCTGATACCATAATTGTAACACCCCATTTTGGAAATGGAATATTACGCATAATCATGGCGTGTCATCAAAGCATACAAGGATAAATGTCTAAGCATTATTCGACCATAAAAGGGAAATACCGGAATCAAACATCGGTATCCCCAAAGTAAAGCTCATCACACACAAACATAAATACTGTAAAAGGAAAGGACGAAGCAATGTCCATAGCAACTGTATCAAAGTAAAGGAAATGCATAAAGTAAAGAAAGACAGTAAAGCTTCCAATCCATATGCACGTACGTTTGAGATCTACGAGCGTCCCTGAGTACCTGCCGTTTTGGGAACATGAAAAGGAAAACGGCTGAGCAAGACGCTCAGTGCACGGATGTACAATATAGCATGAAATAGGATAAACATGTAACATATAACAGCGGAAGACTAAGTTCTGAGTAAACTGGTTAAGTATTAAGAAAACTGGTTTTATAGTTTGAAAAGCCTTATGTTTATCTTATGAAAACTGTTTTAACATAAATATACCATAGCCCATATAGGTCATGAAAAGGTCACGTGCATGAATACTTGGAGGGGTGACCTCATCATGCTGATTAGAGGGGATGCCTCTAATTAATATACTGGTTTGGGTAGGAGGGATCAACTCCTTGTGAAGGATGCAAGGCACACACCACATTCAGCATGATATACTGAATAAAACATGTAACTAGGATGCACCCATACGCCCCACCTGATATAATAATATGGCCAAAACTGAAAAGGGACGCCACGAGCAATCACTCCGCGTGGGGAAGTCATAACATTGGTGCCTCCAATGTTATGGTTATGGTACCTCCATAACTAGGTGAAACTGGTCATGCTTGTATATGGCTATAGATTATGCTAATTAAACATAAGCAGTTCAAAACAATAAAACAAA